>CM042689.1:361496710-362139564 GCA_023614405.1 Avena insularis | reverse complement strand
GTGCTCCATGAAAGAAATAGACATGGAATGACAATGGTGGATCCTTATGTGGTTTGTTTAGAGGAACTGGATATGCAATGACTCTAGCAAGTGGTTCATAGAAAATATGACCATATGCAATTGATCACCGGTGTGGTTCATGAAAAGAACATAGATGCAATGACTTATGTGGTTTGTTTAGAAGAACACACATGCACAATGACACTCGGGGTGTGGTTCATGAAAAGAACAGATATGCAATGACACCGGTGGATCTTATGTGGTCTCTGGCTTTAGAAGAACATGCATGCAATGACACCGGTGTGGTTCATGGCGAAAGAAGTTATATGACTCAATGACCAATGGTGGATCCTTATGTAACGGTTTGTTTAGAGGAATGTATATGCAATCACACTAGGTGGATCCATATGTGGTTTATGGAAGCAAAAAGACATCCAATGACTCTATATGATTAAATGAAAAGAATGACAGACATGCAATGACACCGTGGATCCTTGGTGTGGTTCATTAAAACGAATGTATGCTGCAATGACACTGGTGGATCTCTATGTGGTTTGTTTAGAAGAACAAACATGCAACATTACACTATGTGTGGTTCTATGAGAACAACACACACAATGCAATGACACCTTGGTGGATCCTTGTATGTGGTTTGTTTAGAGGAACTTGTCACATGCAATGACACCCTGTGGATCCACACATGTGGTTTAGCATATGGAAGTAAAAGGCATGCAATGACACTGTGTAGATCCTTAGTGTGGTTCATGAAAGAATGGACATATGCAAGAAAACTTGGTTGTCAGGGTTCATGAATAGAACATACATGCACTAACACCGGGTGTGGTTCATGCGAAAAGAAAAGACATGCAATGACACTGGTGGGTCCTTATGTGGTTTGTTTAGAGGAATAGACATGCAATGACACCGGTGGATCTGGCAAGTGGTTCATGAGAAGAACACACATCCAATGCTAGTAGATCCTTATGTGGTTCATGAAAAGAATGACATGCAAAGGACACCGGTGTGGTTCATGAAAAGAAAAGACATGCATCGACACTAGGAGTGGTTCATGAAAAGAATGCATGTAATGACACCGTGGATCCTTATGTGGTTTATGGAAGGAACAAACATGCAATCACACTAGGTGGATCCATATGTGGTTTATGGAAGTAACACATGCAATGACACTAGGTGTGGTTCATGAATAGAACATACATGCAATGACCTTTAGTACCGGTAGATCCTTATGGTTAGTGAAAAGAACGGACATGCAATGACACCGTGGATCCTTATGTGGTTTGTTTAGAGGAACGGACATGCAATGACTCTGGCCGTGGTTCATGAAAAAAAGAAATGTACATGCAATGACACCGGGTATGGTTCATGAAAAAGAACATACATGCAATGACTTATGTGGTTTGTTTAGAAGAACACACATGCAATGACACTTTGGGTGTGGTTCATGAAAAAATGATATGCAATGACACTTGTGGATCCTTATGTGGTTTTGTTTAGAAGAACACGCGATGCAATGACACTTGGTGTGGTTCATGAAAAGAAATGAATGACAAATGTTTGATGGCAGGTGGATCCTTATGTGGTTTGTTTAGAGGAAACAGACATGCAATCACACTAGATGGATCCATATGTGGTTTATGGAAGTAAAAGACGTACAATGACTCTAGCTGTGATTCATGAAAAGAACAGACATGCAATGACGCTGGTGGATCCTTATGTGGTTCATGAAAAGAAGAAATAGGCAATGACACTAGTGGATCCTTATGTGGTTTGTTTAGAAGAACACACATGCAATGACACTGGGTGTGGTTCATGAAAAGAAGAGACACTCAATGACACTGGTGGATCCTTATGTGGTTTGTTTAGAGCAACAAACATGCAATCACACAAGGTGGAGCAATATGAGGTTTATGGAAGTAAAAGACATCCAATGACTCTAGCCGTGATTCGTGAAAAGAATGCAGACATGCAATGACACTGGTGGATCCTATGTGGTTCATTAAAAAAACAGAATGATGGGCAATGAAACTGGTGGATCCTTATGTGGTTTGTTTAGAAGAACACACATGCAATGACACTCTGTGTGGTTCATGAAAAGAACACACACTCAATGACACTGGTGGATCCTTATGTGGTTTGTTTAGAGGAACAAACATGCAATGACACCTGTGGATCCACATGTGGTTTATGGAAGTAAAAGACATGCAATGACACTGGTAGATCCTTATGTGGTTCATGAAAAAACGGACATGCAAAAGTGAAACCGTGTGGTTCATGAATAGAACATACATGCACCTACTTTCTTGGGTGTGGTTCATGAAAAGAAAAGACATGCAATGACACCTTTGTGGTGGGTCCTTATGTGGTTTGTTTAGAGGAATAGACATGCAATGACACCGGTGGATCCAAGTGTGGTTCATGAGAAGAACACACATCCAATGACACTCGTAGATCCTTATGTGGTTCATGAAAAGAAGCCGACATGCAAAGGTTGACACCGGGTGTGGTTCATGAAAAGAAAAGACATGCAATCGACACTAGGAGTGGTTCATGAAAAGAAACGATATATAATGACACCGTGGTGGATCCTTATGTGGTTTATGGAAGGAACAAACATGCAATCACACTAGGTGGATCCATATGTGGTTTATGGAAGTAACACACATGCAATGACACTAGGTGTGGTTCATGAATAGAACAGACATGCAATGACACTGGTAGATCCTTATGTGGTTCATGAAAAGAACAGACATGCAATGACACTGGTGGATCCTTATGTGGTTTGTTTAGAGGAACGGACATGCAATGACTCTAGCAAGTGGTTCATAGAAAAGAACGGACATGCAATGACACCGGGTATGGTTCATGAAAAGAACATACATGCAATGACTTATGTGGTTTGTTTAGAAGAACACACATGCAATGACACTGGGTGTGGTTCATGAATAGAACAGATATGCAATGACACTTGTGGATCCTTATGTGGTTTGTTTAGAAGAACACGCATGCAATGACACTTGGTGTGGTTCATGAAAAGAACAGACACGCAATGACACGGGTGGATCCTTATGTGGTTTGTTTAGAGGAACAGACATGCAATCACACTAGATGGATCCATATGTGGTTTATGGAAGTAAAAGACATGCAATGACTCTAGCTGTGATTCATGAAAAGAACAGACATGCAATGACACTGGTGGATCCTTATGTGGTTCATGAAAAGAAGAAATAGGCAATGACACTAGTGGATCCTTATGTGGTTTGTTTAGAAGAACACACATGCAATGACACTGGGTGTGGTTCATGAAAAGAAGAGACACTCAATGACACTGGTGGATCCTTATGTGGTTTGTTTAGAGGAACAGACATGCAATCACACTAGGTGGATCCATATGTGGTTTATGGAAGTAAAAGACATCCAATGACTCTAGCTGTGATTCGTGAAAAGAACAGACATGCAATGACACTGGTGGATCCTTATGTGGTTCATTAAAAGAACAGACAGGCAATGAAACTGGTGGATCCTTATGTGGTTTGTTTAGAAGAACACACATGCAATGACACTATGTGTGGTTCATGATAAAACACACAAATGACACCGGTGGATCCTTGTGTGGTTTGTTTAGAGGAACAAACATGCAATGACACCGGTGGATCCACATGTGGTTTATGGAAGTAAAGACATGCAAATGACACTTTGGTAGATCCTTGTGGTTCATGAAAAGAATGACATGCAGTGAAACTGGGTGTGGTTCATGAATAGAACATACATGCACTAACACTGGGTGTGGTTCATGAAAAGAAAAGACATGCAATGACACTGGTGGGTCCTTATGTGGTTTGTTTAGAGGAATAGACATGCAATGACACCGGTGGATCCAAGTGTGGTTCATGAGAAGAACACACATCCAATGCTCTGGTAGATCCTTATGTGGTTCATGAAAAGAACTGACATGCAGTGACACTGGGTGTGGTTCATGAAAAGAACATGCATGTGACACTAGGAGTGGTTCATGAAAAGAAAAGACATGTAATGACAACTGGTGGATCCTTATGTGGTTTATGGAAGGAACAAACATGCAATCACACTAGGTGGATCCATATGTGGTTTATGGAAGTAACACACATCTGATGACACTAGGTGTGGTTCATGAAAAACAGAACATGCAATGACCTTTGGTAGATCCTTATGTGGTTCATGAAAAGAGCAGGACATGCAATGACACAGTGGATCCTTATGTGGTTTGTTTAGAAATGCTTGGACATGCAATGACTCTAGCCGTGGTTCATGAAAAGAACAGACATGCAATGACCTGGGTGTGGTTCATGAAAAAGAACATACATGCAATGACTTATGTGGTTTGTTTAGAAGAACACACATGCAATGACACAGGTGTGGTTCATGAATAAACGGATATGCAATGACAGGTGGATCCTTATGTGGTTTGTTTAGAAGAACACGCATGCAATGACACTTGGTGTGGTTCATGAAAAACGGAACCGCGCAATGACAAGGTGGATCCTTATGTGGTTTGTTTAGAGAATGGACATGCAATCACTAGATGGATCCATATGTGGTTTATGGAAGTAAAAGACATGCAATGACTCTAGCTGTGATTCATGAAAAGAACAGACATGCAATGACACTGGTGGATCCTTATGTGGTTCATGAAAAGAAGAAACAGGCAATGACACTAGTGGATCCTTATGTGGTTTGTTTAGAAGAACACACATGCAATGACACTGGGTGTGGTTCATGAAAAGAAAAGACATGCAATGACACTGGTGGATCCTTATGGGGTTTGTTTAGAGGACGGATGGTTACGCAATGACATGGTGGATCCACATGTGGTTTATGGAAGTAAAAGACATGCAATGACACCGGTAGATCCTTATGTGGTTCATGAAAAGAGCAGTTGGTGAAAGCGGGTGTGGTTCATGAATAGAAGAGACATGCAATCGACAGGTGTGTGGTTCATGAAAAGAATAGACATGCAATGACACTGGTGGGCCCATCCTTATGTGGTTCATGAAAAGAACAGACATGCAATGACACTGGTGGATCGTTATGTGGTTTGTTTAGAAGAACACACATGCAATGACACTGGGTGTGGTTCATGAAAAGAACAGACATGCAATGACTATTGGGGGGATACCCCCGGGTAGGGTCACTCCGGGGTATAAGGTCCGAGTTAGCCGAGGTTCGGCAAGGTCAAAGCGGATGCTTGGCGGGTCACCTCAAAAGGCGGCCGGATCACGGAGTAACTCGGACGGGGGTCGCCTAACATCGTCTCATCCGACTTAAGGAGTAAGTCAGAAGTGCTTGTCTAACTTGTATGCAGGAACAGGTGTGGCCGGATCTACTATGATCCGGGTCCTTGCTTAGCTTCTAGGAGAAGGAAGGAATCTCTCTGGTCAAAAAGAAGGTCCGATGCACCGCATGAAGCGAAGAAAGCAAGGGCAGGACCACGGGTCATAAACAAAGGGTGATGACGCTCATGTGTGACGTATGACGCCACAGAGGATTACATCGCTAAAGCATGTGTGACGTGGGGGAAAAGCACCCCGACCGGGTTACCACTTTGGGAGGGGGCATATTCTTAGGAATATGCCTCCACGTATGCCCTAGGCAAGGACCAAACTTCCTCTATATAAGGGGGGCTAGGTCTCTGGTAGAAGGGGGGTTGAGCTCTAGTTGGTTTGGTGATTCTATAATACTAGTCGATCTAGTGTTCTAGGGAAAAATAGTAGGCAAGAGTAAGAGAGTTCCTTCTTCCTCCTCGCCAATACAGCTCAAGGAGCACTTGTAATCTCGTGATATAGCAATACAAACTTACGTGTGGAGAATCACTCCACTATCCCTCCCCGGATTCCCCTAGCGTGTATTAGTCCCCACCTTTAGCCTATCCATGGCATACGCCATGGCACCTACGACAATTGGCGCCACTAGAAGCGGCGCTAGCGAGGTGAAGATCCGGATGGGAAACCTCATCGCACCGTGAACGCGTCGATCTCAAGCTCGTTTAGCGCTTTGGAGCGCTGGATTTTGTCAGCGACAATGCTGGCTGCTTTGGCACACGCCCACTTCCGCGCAACGGCCTCTTTGTCAAGCTCGGTGTGCACAAGGTCTACGTTGATGTGGACGTATCATGCGTTCATCCGTGCCGCGTCGTTGATGCGGGGGAACCACCCCTCACTGTGGCTCGCGAGCGCGACGCCTCCCGGACCATGCGGGTGATGATGATCGCGCCAGGTGCGGTAAGCGCAAGCAAGACCCAGACCGCACTCCGGATGTAACACCTAAGGCACCGAGGAAAGGTAGAGGACCTCCACTAGAAAGGCCTGCGAGCGCATCTAAAGAAGCTATGGATAGCTTGGCTAACCCAATGGCAGCAGTGGTAGATCCGCTCGAGCACGAGCCGATCTCGAGGAAACTAGGCAAAAGATACTGGAGGGCAAAGAAAATAGCCGCGGCTCAGCCGGTGAACATGATGTTGCGTGAGTACGCAAAGGCAAACAAAGTTGATACGGTAAAAGTAAAAGGGAGAAATCTCATAAGTGAGATGAATAGAGAAGGTGATGATGGAGCAGAAGGGTCGGAAAACTATCTGTCTGTGGGGTTGCCGAAGTATAGTACCCCGGCAAAGAACCTCAGAGTAGCAGATGCGGCTCCGTCCGAGTTAGAGGGTCTGACGGGTGAGGCCTGTCAAAGACAGCAAGATAGGGTTAACGAGCTGGTTCGGATCGCGAACAGACAGAACGAAGAGCTGCTGAGAGCTAACCCGGAGAGAGCCGAAGCTTCCAAAATCGTCCATTCGGTGATGGTTAATCCGAAGAAGTCCGCTGGAGCCGCATCATCGCCTCTTGGTGTTCAAAGGAGAGAAGAGGTAGTAACCTCGCCGACGGAACAACAGATGCGTCCGTCTGACCCGGCGCTGCGGGAAAAGAAAAGGAAATGCGGAAAAAGGATGATCGACGGAGTGTGAGCCGAGGTGAAGCTGGCCAAGGTAATCACAACCAAGGCAATGCCGGTCAAGGGAACGCTGCCAATGGCAATGCCGGACAGCATAACTCCGAGAGCGGGACAACCGCAGCGCGGAATATACCAAGGCAAGAGCAAAGCGCCCGTGAGGTATCAGCGAAAGGTGCGCCGAGAGCAAAACCGATACAACAACGGTGATTTGGAGATGGTGAGCAGGGTACCCGGACAGACTATCATGTGATAGGGTCAAGATTGGGAAGCAGGGATTTAATGCGGATGATGCCAGTTAAAACCGGATCGCTTTGTATAGGTCGGAACAGATCGAATATCAAGGTCCTCCGGGTCCAGCGTGTTTTGGACCCCGGATCATGAAGGAACCACGGTACCAAACTTCCATTACCCGCAGGCACGAAGACATATGTGGCAGTACCAAAGGCAGAGGATTGGCTGATAAACTATGCTTCTGACGGTGAAAATTGCCACTGGCAACTTGAGATGGGCTGTACGTTACGTACCCCAGATGTTGGAAGGCCCGGCTAGAGTATGGATGAATAATTTACCACCCGGAAGCATCAACTGCTGGATAGATTTTTTAGAAATGTTTATCGCCAACTTCTCAAGTACATATCGAGGCCAGCAGACCAGAGATCCTAGCGATGTGCAAGCAAAGACCTAACGAGACGGATCGTGAATTCTTGACCCGTGGTATACATGTGAGAAACTCGTGAGGGTGTCATAGAGTCACAGGCCATAGCGTGGTTTCTTGAAAAGTGCAGATATGGCGAGCTATGGATGAAGTTGCAAAGGAAAATGCCAATTCTGTTGGCGCATATGATCCAGATTGCTGATTCAGATGCTTTAGATCCAACTCAACCTAGGCTCGCATCAAATGAGTCAAGCGAGGAATACTATCGAGGGATGGAGCTAGGTCATCCCGGAGGAACGATTACAGAGGAAAAAGGAGAGATGATAGACCGGATCATCTCTACGATTTGCAACAAGTTGCAGCTGTGAATCAAGATCAACCCGGAGCAGGGAGCAACCAACGCAAGAGAGAACGGGAGGACAATGCACTCCAAGAAATGATGGCAAGAAAACATGGACTCCAGAGCAAAAGAAAGAGTGGCAGGAAAAGAAAGACCGTCTGAGGTATACCTATGAGTCGATGTTGGACCAGCCGTGTAAGTTTCACACGTCAAATCCGAATAGCCCGGCGGGTCACACGACGAGGCAATGTGAGTGGATGCGTAAGATAGAGCAAGGTGGTTCGGGGAATGCTCAGGCACCCCGGAATGATCAACCTCTGCAGGAGTTACCTCAGCAGCAATTGCTCTCCGGGGCGAACACGCAGCAGCTAATGTTGCCTCCCCCTCCGCCGAGGCATGACAACAATGAGAGAAGGGATGCAATGCATCAGGTGGAAAATCAGCAACAACCGGATCAGAGGTACCCCGGAAACGAGGGAAGGAATGAGTACAGGGAGCATCACGAGAGTTCTGCTGTGTGTTCCGTTGAGGAAGCAGATAGAAAGAGCTTGCAGCACCGACATATGGAGGTCAATGCCGCCAATAGTGACGGTACATGCCTTGGTCGACCAGAAATCACTGGAACATCAAAGATCATCCTAAAATTATGCAGTCTAGGTTCATTGTCATGCTAGTGCTAGATCCCATTCATTGGACCGAACATCAGCGTCAGGTTCTCCAAGGTTTTGATTGACAATGGCAGTAACATTAACATCATGTATCACGGATCACGATCATAAGTTGGGCATCTCGAACATGCTCCGAACTACGAGAACAACTTTCCATGGCATTGTACCGGGCATTTCTTGTGAGCCCATAGGCAAAATAAGGTCGGCGTTATTCGGCACAAGGGACAACTGCCGAACTGAAAATCTAGAGTTTGCAGTGGTGAACTTGGAAAGTGCATATCATGCATTACTCGGAAGACCAGCATTGAATAAATTCATGGCAAGCTGTCACATCAGTTATCTGAAGATGAAGTTGCCCGGGCCCAATGGAGTGATTACCATTGCTGGAGATTTCCGACGTTCCATTGAGTGTGCTTCAGCCGGTCTAATCTAGCAGTCACTGCGTGATTGCGCAAGAGAAAAGAAAATCCAAGAGGTGGCGGCATTAGCTCGATCCGCTATGACAATATATGCCGCATTAAGTAACCCGCATGGCAGCGTTTCATTTCAAGGCGCAGGACACCAAGAAGGTTCCAGATTGATAACATGTTCCCGGGCGCACCGTAACAATTGGTGCCAAGTTAAGCGACAAATAAAGCGAGCTCGTCAACTTCCTCCGTGAGAATCGGGATATTTTGCTTGGTCCACAGGACTTGCAAGGTGTTAGGGAGTTGGCGAGCACTCTTGAACGTAGACCGAGCAAGGCGGTGAAGCAACCTCCATAACCGCTTGAGGATAGGAGAAAAGTAATTGAGGCGAGATAGCTTCGGTTACTAGCAGGATTTATCATGGATGTACTATATCTGAATTGGCTCTCTAATCCGGTGTTGGTAGAAAGAAGAAGGATGATCCGAGCGTAGCGATGGTTTGGCGTACGTGTATTGATTACACGAACCTGAACAAGGCGTGTCCAAAAGATCCATTTCCACTGCCGAGGATAGATCGGGTCATAAACTCAACCGCGGGATGCGAACTGTTGTCATTCATTGATGCATATTCTGGCTTCCACCAAATACCTCTGAACCCGGATGATCAAATACCCCGTACGGGGCTTACTGCTATCGGACTATGCCGTTCGGTTTACGTAATGCAGGTGCAACGTACCAAAGATGTATGCAAAAATGTTTGCACGACCAAATAGGTCAAAACGTACAAGTATACGTGGATGATGTGGTTATCAATACCAAGGAAAGCATGACGCTCCTTGACGACATAAGGCAAAAATTCGCGAACTTGAGAAGGTTCCGGATGAAGCTTAACCCGGAAAAATGTACCTTCGGTGTTCCGGCTGGAAAATTACTCGGATTTCTCGTCTCCAGCCGACGTATCGAAGTTAATCCAACTAAGATCCGAGCCATCGAACGAATGGAGCTGCCAAAGTGTCTTAATGATGTCCAGAAGTTCACTGGATGCCTGGCATTGTTGAGTCGGTTTGTATGTCGGTTGGGAGAAAAGGCACTGCCTCTCTACCAACTCATGAAAAAGTCGGATAAATTCGTTTGGATGCCACAGGCCGATGAAGCCTTTGCCCACTTAAAAAAGATGTTGGCCACTGCACCAGTGTTAGCCTCTCCACTATCAAAGGAGCCAATGTTGCTCTACATAGCCGCAACCAACCGAGTTGTAAGTGCAGTAATTGTAGTGGAGCACAATGAAGAGGGTAAGTCGGTGCAGAGGCCAGTATATTACCTGAGCGAGGTATTGTCTGCCTCAAAACAGAACTCCCCGCACTTTCAAAAGGTGGCATACGGTGTCTATATGGCGGCAAAGAAGTTAAAGCATTACTTTGAGGAGCACCCCATCAAAGTAATATGTGAAGCTCCCATATCCGAGATAATGGGTAACAAGGATGCGTGGAATTGCAAAATGGGCAATTGAGTTAGCCTTATCGCCCTAATCGATGAAGAGAAGCGGTCAAATCTCAGGCTGTGGCGGACTTTTTTGTGGATTGGGCCGAGGTACAATACGAACCACCGCCACCAGATCCGAATTACTGGAGGATGCACTTTGATGGGTCGAAAACCAAAACCGGGCTAGGCGCCGGGGTTGTGCTTACCTCGCCAAAGAAGGACCAGTTAAAGTACGTATTGCAGATTCATTTCGCGGCATCGAACAATGTCGCTGAGTATGAGGCTCTTGTGCATGGGCTCAAAGTGGCAAAGGAGATTGGCATATGTCGGATAATATGCTTTGGCGACTCGGATCTGGTGGTGCAGCAGGTGTCCGGAGTGTGGGACGCCCTAGACCCAAACATGGCACTATACAAATTTCACGTGCAAAAGATATCTGGTACTTCAAGGGGTGTGAATTTCACCATGTACCCCGAGTAGAAAACAAGGCTGCCGACATGTTGTCAAAGCTCGGATCGACCAGATAGGCAATTCCACCGGGTTTAGCATTGGAACACCTCAGAAAATCATCTATCAGGCCGTCCCCAAGAACCGACTCGATCTATGTCCCGGAATACGGAATACGGAGCTGAGCCCATGGACATTGACACGGGAGGTAGTACGCGAGACCCGGGGACTGCATCAGCAAACCGGGGACTACCTCAGCAAACCCGGGGACTACCTCGCTAGACCCGGGGACTGCTCAGCGTGATCCGGCTGAAGTTATGCCGGTGGATCAGATGGAAATTGATGAGGAGATGTTCCCTCCACGAGCGATACCAACTTCGGCAGTGCCTATATTCCAATTCCTGAAAGACGGAACGTTACCCGCTGAGGAGGTGTTAGCCAGGAAAACTCAGAGGAGAGCAAAAGCATACACAATCATCAATTCCGAGTTGTACAAACGGAGTGTAACCAATGTCCTCCAACGATGCGTTGACCCGGAAGAAGGGCTTGACATCCTCCGAGATATACACCAAGGAGAATGCGGGCATCATGCCTCATCCCGAGCCTTGGTGGCAAAAGCGTTCCGGCATGGATTCTACTGGCCAAGTGCCTTGGAACAAGCAGAAGATTTGGTGAGAAAATGCAATGGTTGTCAAAGGTACGCCACCAAGACACATATGCCTATGTCGGAACTGAAGACCATACCAATTACATGGCCATTTGCTGTATGGTGCTTGGATATGGTTGGCCCGTTCAAACCGGCGAGAGGAAACATGACACACATTTTGGTCATGGTGGATAAGTTTACAAAATGGATTGAAGTGAAACCTATAAGAAAATGTGATGGAGCTACGGCCGTAACATTTCTCAAAGACATCATCTTAAGATACGGTTATCCACACAGTATTATAACCGATATTGGAACAAATTTTGTGGAAGGAGCATTTGCGCGCTTCTGCCGAGATAAGAAGATCCGACTCGATGTCACCTCGGTAGCCCACCCCGCATCGAACGGACAAGTGGAAAGATCCAACGGATTAGTATTATCCGGGATAAAACCTCGGCTCATTGAGCCGCTGCAAAAATCAGTGGGGTGCTGGATAGAAGAACTACCAGTGGTACTATGGAGCTTAAGAATAACTCCAAATCGATCAACAGGCTATACGCCATTTTTTCTGGTATATGGGGCAGAAGCTGTATTACCAGCCGACATAGAGCATGATTCACCTAGGGTCACCCAGTACACAGAAGACGAAGTGCAAGAAGCCCGGCAAAATGATGTTGATCTGCTGGAAGAAGCGAGAGAACTGGCACTGTCCAGATCCACCATATATCAGCAAAATCTCCGACGCTATCATAGCCGGAAAGTATGCCCCCGAGTCTTTCGGGAAGGCGATCTGGTGCTCCGGTTGGTACAACGTACTACTGGCATGCATAAATTATCCCCCCCATGGGAAGGGCCATTCATTGTGAGCAAAGCATTGCACAATGATTCTTACTATCTCATAGATGCAAAGCCACATGAAAAGAACAAGGCAGACAGGTCCAGAGAGGAATCCAAGCGACCGTGGAATGTAGCACTACTTCGTCCCTTCTACACCTAGCTAAGAAGTGTATGTATCCGAGTTGTCTCATATGTCGGTATGTATGTCGGCAATGAGCTTATCAATGAAATAGCAGCGCCTCGAGCAGTAACTCGGGGATTTCCTTAATAACGTTTGTTGTTACTTTTTATGCGGTAGCTGGAATAAGTCGTTTTTCTTAACCCGGATTAGTAATGTGTGAGCACCAAAAACCCAACCCTTCGACTTGCTGCTGTCCAACAAGAATTGGCTTCATGGTAAGCAAGAGAACAAGTTTGGAATTGCGTAGCACATGAAAAACGACTAAGGAAACGAATTTATTCGAGCTAACGTTTGTTTTTTTGGACTAACCCTGTATTTATTTTTAAGTTATTATGCTGAATTATTTTGAGCTAAGCCTAAAAGTTTCTAAGTATTGTTAAAACAAATTTTGAAGCTCGGATTCGTAAGTCGTAAAACCGAATCAAGGTAGACACGGACCGAGCCAGAGAATTGGACGAACAAAAAGATGCAACTCGGGGGTTGCGCCCAAGTTAATCCGACATAGAAATGTAGTAGCAAAATATCACATATCCAGCATACAATTGCACCCGGCATACCGGGGATCTGATAAATTTTCAAGTTTTTTGGAACTAAGGAGCAGCAGGAGGATGAAGTTCGGCGTCATCGTCAATGTCTTCAATATCTGAAGCATCATCTTCTCCGCCCTCATCCGACCCATCTTCAATGTTCTCATTGTGCTCGTCCCCAGCGGATTCCAGGAAGCTCGGTCCCTCAACCCAGTCATGAATAGGAGAATATTCGACGAGGCTGTAGGCGCAAGCCTGGCGCCGAGCTACCCACTCCGGATCATCGGTCCATCTGGATCCGGTGCGCCGGCGTGTAAGGAGGCTGAGGTCGATCTTCTCGTACCATGTGAGAATATGGTGAAGGATGGTATCAGCTGCGGCACGACCAGCGGACTCTCTGCAAAGGTCAAGCTGGGTCTCAATTTCCATTAACTTCTCGACGAGAGTCGCGATGGTCTCCAGGCTACTCTCTCCGGGCCAGAACGTATTGAAAATGCGAACTGCAACGTCGAGGATATCCTTGCCATAATTCTTGATGGTCTCCACGCGAGAGGACAAGCTGACCAATAGGTCCTCCATGTCCAAGGGAATGTTCTCACCATCAAGAGCAATGGGAGTACCCCTCTCTCGGCGAAATTTGGCAACAGCAGCGCTTGCAATAGCAGTACCCTCTGGAAAGTGGTCTGGAAACAAGGCAAAGGAAGAAGGTAAAGAAAAGACATATGAGGTAACCCAGAGAATTATGTCGGACAAGGGAAAGGAACTTACGAGAAATATGGCTATTGATCCGGGTTAACTCCTTGATGCAGGCATCGCGTCTTTTGTGAAGTTGCTCAAGCTCAGCGTTTGCCGACCCAAGCTGGAGGTCGGATTCTCTGAGTAGATCCTGGTCCTTGGGGATCTGGAGAGTAAGGCGCTCACGCTCTTCTGTGAACTTTGGAGCTCGGTTTTGTGCTGGGCCTTCATCTTCTCCATCTCATCCTTGAGCTTGGCAATCTCGTCGTCCTTAGTCTGGAGGAGAGCAAGCTCATCATCCTTTTTCTTCAGCTCGGCTTGATGCTGCCTTGCTTGTTCGAGAAAATGCAGCATCATATCAGGAACGGGCACACTATCCTCAAGTGATGCTGAAATAGTATGTTGACCCGGCAGAGCCGAGGAGTGAATGTTTGCCGAGCCAAGGAGAAGAAGAAATGGAAAACACTACGAGGTCGAACAAAAGAGGACATACCCCGGATTTCCTCCAAGTTCTTCCGCATGATTTTGTTCTCGGCTTCCACCCTAGCTGCAGAAACTGAATGAGGAGATTAGTTCGGCAGAAGAAGGTGAAGAAAAACGGAGAGGTGCCGAGGGAGAAAATTACCCCTCTTTTCATGTTCTGCACCAAGTGCAATGTGTTTTTTATAGCATCTTGGTGCGGGTATCAAAGGTGCGTTGGAATTCAACGCTCCGTGATTGGTGGTTACCTGAAAAAGTATGAAGTGTAAAATTAGCTTGGTGCATATTCAAATTGTGCAAGATCCGAGCCAAGCGGAACTTAACCCGGCTCTAGGTGTGTGCATATTCGAGTACAAGATCCGCCAAGTGGAACTTAACCCGGCTCTAGGTGTGTGCATATTCGAAGTGTACAAGATCCGGGCCAAGTGGAACTTAACCCGGCTCTAGGTGTGTGCATATTCGAAGTGTACAAGATCCGGGCCAAGTGGAACTTAACCCGGCTCTAGGTGTGTGCATATTCGAAGTGTACAAGATCTAGGCCAAGTGGAACTTAACCCGGCTCTAGGTGTGTGCATATTCGAAGTGTACAAGATCCGGGCCAAGTGGAACTTAACCCGGCTCTAGGTGTGTGCATATTCGAAGTGTACAAGATCCGGGCCAAGTGGAACTTAACCCGCTCTAGGTGTGTCTGATTCAAGTTTACATGCGCCACGTTAGTTTTCTAATGAGCATCCGATCGGTAACAAGCAACTCCACCGGAGGCTCGGGGACTAATGGTTATTATCTATAGCATGTAAAGGAGAAAGCGACATACCTCCATCATTAAGCCTGAGGTTAATTGCCTTAGCGGCGGTATTCATCTGGGCGGAAAATTCTGTGGGGCCGAACTTTTCCGGGAGATCGTCGTTGTGGACGAACTCCACCTTGTTCCAGTTCATGACGAACTCGATAAGGCTCGGAGGGTACCGCTCACCGGTGGGCATATGGGGTGCCACCAAGCCCTTCGCGTGAGCTTCTTTCCTCTCAACTAGGGCAAGAGCTGGGCTGGTATGCGTAACCATCTCGTGCATCGCTTGGCTCGGCAGAACATCCTTCGCCGGGTGATTTCTTCAGCATCGACGACAGTTCAACGCCCGCCGACGGATGCAGACTTGGCGATATCCGAGCCTTTTGCCCTTAGCTTGTCGGGAAGAAATAACTGCGGTGGATTTCCCTTTAGAAGTCGCTGGAATAGTTCCTCGCCGAGGCTGAGATGACTCGACACGGCGTAAGAACTGGCAATCGGAGCTATTGTTGGTTTCCTTGGTGCCGGGGACAGCTGGCTCGGTCGCCGGTAATCTGGAGCTGCTGGTGCTGGTGTTGTGATAGACTCGGTGGTTGCTGGTTGCTGCGATGCCGAAGTGGTGGACGCCGTCGCCTCGGCTGGACCGACCCCTCCTGCTCCGAGGTCGTGTTCCGCTCGATGAGGCACTGCGGAACCCGGAGCAGCCGCAGAACCCTCCGGAATAGGGCTCAGCGGGCGTGACTCGTCGTCACGGGGAGGCGAAGGGCCGAACCGAAGAGGTGAAGAGATGCCTGATCTGCTCTGAGGAACCTCCACCGGAGGCCTGAAGAAGAGAATAATGTCAGAAGAGAAATTACCACGATGCGAGGAAAAGTGAGTTACGCAATCAAAAATGACTTACGCATCCGAGGTTTTGGCCTCCTTGGGTTTTCGGGCCCTCCGTGCCGGGGCTTTGCCTGCCCGCTTGGAGGCAGTCTTGTCTCCGGCCTTCTTTTGCCTTTTTGTGGGCTGAGAAGGTTCGGAGGAAGAACTTGATGCGGCTCCGCGCTTCTTCTTCGACGCCACCAGAACCGGCTCGCCCGTAGCAAGTGGAGGATCCTCGTGGATATGCCCACCGGGGTTAGCTGATGCCGGAAAGGAAAAAGAAAGAGGGATAGCCTCAACAGGTTCAATCACGTCGACATCCGAGTCATCTCTTCATCGGGCCAATCTCTAAGAGAAGAGAATTTACCGCTGGGTCGTTTGGTAGCATCCGTCATAGGGAGGAACATCTCTTGGTCCGGCTCCTCCTCATCCGGAATTTCTCGGGTCGGCGCCCACTTAAGGGTCGGGCCGTACCATCCTCGAGAGTTTGCTGAAGGAACAGCTGAGAAAAAGCACAAAGAGCAGAGTCAAAAATACAACAAAAACCGACACATACTCGATCTAAAATAAGTTTGCCCCGTGAAGCTTACCGCGGGAGGAAGCCTGTCACGACAGTAATGCTCAACTCCCCATGTCCATTCGGCGGAGAAATCCTTGTGGGTGGTGAAAAGAGCCTTAAGCCGGCGAAAGATCTCCGTGTTGCTCAACTCGAAGGAGGAGGTTCGGTTGGGGTCGTGGCCGAAACTCATGTGGCACAACTTGTGGGTGCGCTTCTAGAGGGAGAGATTCTTGCGCATTGAACATGATCATAGCATCCTCGTTGCGCAATCCGAGTTTCTTCAGCTCCGCGAACCTCTTGTTAACTTGGTTGGCCAGAGCTGTAGGCTTCTTGGGGACCTCCTCCTAGAAATTCGTGTCAGGTAGACCCGGAGCGTAGGGAAGCAACCGAATCAAATCTTCGGTACCCTTGTTCCGGACGTAGAAGAAGGTCCGGGCCCATCCTTTGCAGGAGTCAAGCCAGGTAACCCGGGGAAAGCCAAAAACCTCCGGGGCGAGATGGAGGCAGCTCTGAATTGGGTGAGCTGCTCATCCTCCGACTCTACGTGGATATTGGGGACGACGTTGCGACGAAGGCCGAAGAACCGAATCCACAGCTCCTTCGTGGGCCATAGTCCCGTGTAGCCTTCTGTCGTAGAGGCAAAGGCGGAAAGGGAGGTGATAGCGTTGGCTGGGAGATGGTGCGGCTGCAAGTGATAGGTCCTAACCCAATCCTGGAAGAAATCGCTCACCGGCAAACCAAATCCCCGTTGGAAGTGGGACAGGAATACAACAAACTCACCCGGATTGGGTGAGGGGGCCAGTTCGGCGGAAGGGAGACGAGCGGTGACGCTGGTGGGAATGCGCCTGGTCCGGTAGAGCTAGTCAATGTCATCTTGACAAACCCATGATCCAGCCCACGCGCCGTGGTCCGCCGCGCCGGCGTCCTCCTCCATCTCCTGCTCGGCGACGACGAGCTCCTCCTCCGTCATCTCGTATTCGCTATCTTCGCTGGAGCTAGCGGCGGCGGGGATCTGTGGCCTAGATTGGCGAGGACCCGTGGCTAAGCTGCTACGCAGCAGTGGCTGCGATGCAGAGGCATGGGGAAGGTGCGGCAGTGGCGCTGCTGCTAGAAGCAATGGTGGCGGCACGGTCGCTAGGAAGACAAAGGAGAAAGGCAACGGGCAGAGGGGCGCAGAAGTGGAAAAACGCTAAGGGGTGCGCCCCTCCGCTATTTAACCACCCCGAGAGATGGATGAGTGGGATCGCGATGCGCCGACGAGCCACACGGTGTGGCCGTGTATCACCTGCATCAGCCAATCAGAGAAAAGCCACACAGGGGGCCACAGAGTAGAAGCAATCCCATGACGCGACGCGCTGATGCGGTAAACGAGGAGGCAGGCATGACGTGACCCACGCACAGTGATAACTGACAATTACTGCGGCGGTTACTGTGCAGGCCCTTAAAATAATACGAGGTAATGATTAGCCTCCATGTGGGTTGGCGTATGAGAGAAGGAAACGGGGCCCGGATCAAACCATGATAACCATGGGATCCGAGCTAAAGTGGTGACCCGGCAGGCAAGTGAAAACTTGGAATGTGCGAAGGGAACGTAAATCCATATAGTCCGAGATAAGGAGCTAACCCGGAATTAAACGTCCGAGGCTCGAACATAATTGAACCTGATGTAGCCTTAGCAGCCAAGGCAGCTAAGACCGCACCAGCTTCGGGGACTAATGTTGGGGGGATACCCCCGGGTAGGGTCACTCCGGGGTATAAGGGCCGAGTTAGCCGAGGTTCGGCAAGGTTAAAGCGGATGCTGGCCGGGTCACCTCAAGGTAGGCCGGATCACGGAGTAACCCGGACCAGGGGGGTCGCCTAACATCGTCTCATCCGACTTAAGGAGTAAGTCGGAAGTGCTTGTCTAACTTGTATGCAGGAACAGGTGTGGCCAGATCTACTATGATCCGGGTCCTCGCTTAGCTTCTGGGAGAAGGAAGGAATCTCTCTGGTCAAAAAGAAGGTACAGTACGCACTGCATGAGCGAAGAAAGCAAGGGTAGGACCACCGGGTCGTGGCTGACAAGGGTGACGACACTCATGTCGGCTGACGCGGGCGCTGCAGAGGTTTACGTCGCTAAAGCATGTGTGACGCGGGGGAAAAGCACCCCGGTCGGGTTACCACTTTGGGAGGGGGCATATTCTTAGGAATATGCCTCCACATATGCCCTAAGCAGGGACCGAACTTCCTCTATATAAGGGGGGCTAGGTCTCTGGTAGAAGGGGGGTTGAGCTCTAGTTGGTTTGGTGATTCTATAGTACTAGTCAATCTAGTGTTCTAGGGAAAAATAGTAGGCAAGAGTAAGAGAGTTCCTTCTTCCTCCTCTCGCCAATACAGCTCAAGGAGCACTTGTAATCTCGTGATATAGCAATACAAACTTCTATGTGCAGAATCACTCCACTATCCCTCCCTGGATTCCCCTAGCGTGTATTAGTCCCCACCTTTAGCCTATCCATGGCATCTGCCGTGACACCACCACAACAATGACACTGGTGGATCCTTATGTGGTTTGTTTAGAGGAACAGACATGCAATCACACTAGGTGGATCCATATGTGGTTTATGGAAGTAAAAGACAAGCAATGACTCTAGATGTGATTCATGAAAAGAACAGACATGCAATGACACTGGTGGATCCTTATGTGGTTCATGAAAAAAACAGACAAGCAATGACACTGGTGGATCCTTATGTGGTTTGTTCAGGAGAACACACATGCAATGACACTGGGTGTGGTTCATGAGAAGAACACACACGCAATGACACTGGTGGATCCTTATGTGGTTTGTTTAGAGGAACAGACATGCAATGATACCGGTGGATCCATAGGTGGTTTATGGAAGTAAAAGACATGCAATGACACCGGTAGATCCTTATGTGGTTCATGAAAAGAACAGACATGCAGTGAAACTGGGTGTGGTTCATGAATAGAACAGACATGCACGGATAATGGGTGTGGTTCATGAAAAGAACAGACATGCAATGAAACTGGTGGGCCCATCCTTATGTGGTTCATGAAAAGAACAGACATGCAATGACACTAGTGGATCCTTATGTGGTTTGTTTAGAAGAACACGCATGCAATGACACTGGGTGTGGTTCATGAAAATAATAGACACGCAATGACACTGGTGGATCCTTATGTAGTTTGTTTAGAGGAACAGACATGCAATCACACTAGGTGGATCCATATGTGGTTTATGGAAGTAAAATACATGCAATGACTCTAGCTGTGATTCATGAAAAGAACAGACATGCAATGACACTGGTGGATCCTTATGTGGTTCAATGAAAAAACAGACACGCAATGACACTGGTGGATCCTTATGTGGTTTGTTTAGAAGAACACACATGCAATGACACTGGGTGTGGTTCATGAGAAGAACACACACGCAATGACACTAGTGGATCCTTGTGTGGTTTGTTTAGAGGAACAGACATGCAATGATACCGGTGGGTCCATATGTGGTTTATGGAAGTAAAAGACATGCAATGACACCGGTAGATCCTTATGTGGTCCATGAAAGAAAAGAATATGCAAAGGAAACTGGGTGTGGTTCATGTATAGAACAGACATGCACTGACACTGGGTGTGGTTCATGAAAAGAACAGACATGCAATGACACTGGTGGGCCCATCCTTATGTGGCTCATGAAAAGAATAGACATTCAATGATACTGGTGGATCCTTATGTGGTTTGTTTAGAAGAACACACATGCAATGACACTGGGTGTGGTTCATGAAAACAACAGACATGCAATGACACTGGTAGATCCTTATGTGGTTCATGAAAAGAACAGACATGTAATGACAATGGTGGATCCTTATGTGGTTTGTTTAGAGGAACGGACATGCAATGACTCTAGCCGTGGTTCATGAAAATAACAGACATGCAATGACACCGGGTGTGGTTCATGAAAAGAACATACATGCAATGACTTATGTGGTTTGTTTAGAAGAACACACATGCAATGACACTGGGTGTGGTTCATGAAAAGAACAGATATGCAATGACACTGGTGGATCCTTATGTGGTCTTTTTAGAAGAACACGCATGCAATGACACTGGGTGTGGTTCATGAAAAGAAGAGACACGCAATGACACAGGTGGATCCTTATGTGGTTTGTTTAGAGGAACAGACATGCAATCACACTAGGTGGATCCATATGTGGTTTATGGAAGTAAAAGACATGCAATGACTCTAGCTATGATTCGTGAAAAGAACAGACATGCAATGACACTAGTGGATCCTTATGTGGTTCATGACAAGAACAGACAGGCAATGACACTGGTGGATCCTTATATGGTTTGTTTAGAAGAACACACATGCAAAGACACAAGGTGTGGTTCACGAGAAGAACACACACGCAATGACACTGGTGGATCCTTATGTGGTTTGTTTAGAGGAACAAACATGCAATGACACCGGTGGATCCACATGTGGTTTATGGAAGTAAAAGACATGCAATGACACTGGTAGATCCTTATGTGGTTCATGAAAAGAACAGATATGAAGTGAAACTGGGTGTGGTTCATGAATAGAACAGACATGCACTGACACTGGGTGTGGTTCATGAAAAGAACACACATGCAATGACACTGGTGGGCCCATCCTTATGTGGTTCATGAAAAGAACACACATGCAATGACACTGGTGGATCCTTATGTGGTTTATGGAAGGAACAGACATGCAATCACACTAGGTGGATCCATATGTGGTTTATGGAAGTAACACACATGCAATGACACTGGGTGTGGTTCATGAAAAGAACAGACATGCAATGACACTGGTAGATCCTTATGTGGTTCATGAAAAGAACAGACATGCAATGACACTGGTGGATCCTTATGTGGTTTGTTTAGAGAAACGGACATGCAATGACTCTAGTCGTGGTTCATGAAAAGAACTGACATGCAATGACACCGGGTGTGGTTCATGAAAATAAAAGACATGCAATGACATACGTGGTTTGTTTAGAAGAACACGCATGCAATGACACTGGGTGTGGTTCATGAAAAGAAGAGATAGGCAATGACACTGGTGGATCCTTATGTGGTTTGTTTAGAGGAACAGACATGCAATGACACCGGTGGATCCACGTGTGGGTCATGAGAAGAACACACATCCAATGAATCTGGTATATCCTTATGTGGTTCATGAAAAGAACTGACATGCAGTGACACTGGGTGTGGTTCATGAAAAGAACAGACATGCACTGACACTAGGAGTGGTTCATGAAAAGAACAGACATGCAATGACACTGGTGGATCCTTATGTGGTTTATGGAAGGAACAAACATGCAATCACACTAGGTGGATCCATATGTGGTTTATGGAAGTAACACACATGCAAGGACACTAGGTGTGGTTCATGAAAAGAACATACATGCAATGACACTGGTAGATCCTTATGTGGTTCATAAAAGAACAGACATGCAGTGAAACTGGGTGTGGTTCATGAATAGAACAGACATGCAATGATACTGGGTGTGGTTCATGAAAAGACACATGCAATGACACTGGTGGGCCCATCCTTATGTGGTTCATGAAAATAACAGACATGCAATGACTCTGGTGGATCCTTATGTGGTTTGTTTAGAGGAACAGACATGCAATGACACCGGCGGATACACATGTGGTTTATGGAAGTAAAAGACATTCAATGACACTAGGTGTGGTTCATGAAAAGAACAGACATGCAATGACACTGGTAGATCCTTATGTGGTTCATGAAAAGAACATACATGCAATGACACTGGTGGATCCTTATGTGGTTTGTTTAGAGGAACAGACATGCTATGACACCGGTGGATCCACATGTGGTTTATGGAAGTAAAAGACATGCAATGACACTGGTAGATCCTTATGTGGTTCATGAAAAGAACAGATATGAAGTGAAACTGGGTGTGGTTCATGAATAGAACAGACATGCACTGACACTGGGTGTGGTTCATGAAAAGAACACACATGCAATGACACTGGTGGGCCCATCCTTGTGTGGTTCATGAAAAGAACAGACATGCAATGACACTGGTGGATCCTTATGTGGTTTATGGAAGGAACAGACATGCAATCATACTAGGTGGATCCACATGTGGTTTATGGAAGTAAAAGACATGCAATGACACTGGTAGATCCTTATGTCGTTCATGGAAAGAACAGATATGAAGTTAAACTGGGGGTGGTTCATGAATAGAACAGACATGCACTGACATTGGGTGTGGTTCATGAAAAGAATACACATGCAATGACACTGGTGGGCCCATCCTTATGTGGTTCATGAAAAGAACAGACATGCAATGACACTGGTGGATCCTTATGTGGTTTATGGAAGGAACAGACATGCAATCACACTAGGTGGATCCATATGTGGTTTATGGAAGTAACACACATGCAATGACACTGGGTGTGGTTCATGAAAAGAACAGACATGCAATGACACTGGTAGATCCTTATGTGGTTCATGAAAAGAACAGACATGCAATGACACTGGTGGATCCTTATGTGGTTTGTTTAGAGAAACGGACATGCAATGACTCTAGTCGTGGTTCATGAAAAGAACAGACATGCAATGACACCGGGTGTGGTTCATGAAAATAAAAGACATGCAATGACTTACGTGGTTTGTTTAGAAGAACACACATGCAATGACACTGGGTGTGGTTCATGAAAAGAACAGATAGGCAATGACACTGGTGGATCCTTATGTGGTTTGTTTAGAGGAACAGACATGCAATGACACCGGTGGATCCACGTGTGGGTCATGAGAAGAACACGCATCCAATGAATCTGGTAGATCCTTATGTGGTTTATGAAAAGAACAGACATGCAGTGACACTGGGTGTGGTTCATGAAAAGAATAGACATGCACTGACACTAGGAGTGGTTCATGAAAAGAACAGACATGCAATGACACTGGTGGATCCTTATGTGGTTTATGGAAGGAACAAACATGCAATCACACTAGGTGGATCCATATGTGGTTTATGGAAGTAACACACATGCAAGGACACTAGGTGTGGTTCATGAAAAGAACATACATGCAATGACACTGGTAGATCCTTATGTGGTTCATAAAAGAACAGACATGCAGTGAAACTGGGTGTGGTTCATGAATAGAACAGACATGCACTGATACTGGGTGTGGTTCATGAAAAGACACATGGTGGGCCCATCCTTATGTGGTTCATGAAAATAACAGACATGCAATGACTCTGGTGGATCCTTATGTGGTTTGTTTAGAGGAACAGACATGCAATGACACCGGCGGATACACATGTGGTTTATGGAAGTAAAAGACATTCAATGACACTAGGTGTGGTTCATGAAAAGAACAGACATGCAATGACACTGGTAGATCCTTATGTGGTTCATGAAAAGAACATACATGCAATGACACTGGTGGATCCTTATGTGGTTTGTTTAGAGGAATAGACATGCAATGACACCGGTGGATCCACATGTGGTTTATGGAAGTAAAAGACATGCACTGACACTGGTAGATCCTTATGTGGTTCATGAAAAGAACAGACATGGAGTGAAACTGGGTGGTCTATGAATAGAATGTATATGCATCGACATGGAGTGGCGGGTGTGGTTCATGAAAAGAACAGACAGGAAATGACACTGGTGGGCCCATCCTTATGTGGTTCATGAAAAGAACAGACATGCAATGACACTGGTGGATCCTTATGTGGTTTGTTTAGAAGAACACGCATGCAATGGCACTGGGTGTGGTTCATGAAAAGAACAGACACGCAATGACACTGGTGGATCCTTATGTAGTTTGTTTAGAGGAACAGACATGCAATCACACTAGGTGGATCCATATGTGGTTTATGGAAGTAAAAGGCATGCAATGACTCTAGGTGTGATTCATGAAAAGAACAGACATGCAATGACACTGGTGGATCCTTATGTGGTTCATGAAAAGAACAGACAGGCAATGACAATGGTGGATCCTTATGTGGTTTGTTTAGAAGAACACACATGCAATGACACTGGGTGTGGTTCATCAGAAGAACACACACACAATGACACTGGTGGATCCTTATGTGGTTTGTTTAGAGGAACAGACATGCAATGATACCGGTGGATCCACATGTGGTTTATGGAAGTAAAAGACATGCAATGACACTGGTAGATCCTTATGTGGTTCATGAAAAGAACAGACATGCAGTGAAACTGGTTGTGGTTCATGAATAGAATAGACATGCACTGACACTGGGTGTGGTTCATGAAAAGAACAGATATGCAATGACACTGGTGG
Source organism: Avena insularis (assembly GCA_023614405.1). NCBI lineage: Eukaryota > Viridiplantae > Streptophyta > Magnoliopsida > Poales > Poaceae > Avena > Avena insularis. The sequence continues at coordinate 362,114,656 of CM042689.1, read as the reverse complement.
GTCCTTATGTGGCTTGTTTAGAGGAACAGACATGCAATGACACCGGTGGATCCACATGTGGTTCATGAGAAGAACACACACCCAATGACTCTGGTAGATCCTTATGTGGTTCGTGAAAAGAATTGACATGCAGTGACACTGGGTGTGGTTCATGAAAAGAACAGACATGCACTGACACTCAGAGTGGTTCATGAAAAGAACATACATGCAATGACACTGGTGGATCCTTATGTGGTTTATGGAAGGAACAAACATGCAATCACACTAGTTGGATCCATATGTGGTTTATGGAAGTAACACACATGCAATGACACTAGGTTTGGTTCATGAAAATAACATACATGCAATGACACAGGTAGATCCTTATGTGGTTCATGAAAAGAACAGACATGCAATGACACTGGTGGATCCTTATGTGGTTTGTTTAGAGGAACGGACATGCAATGATACCGGGTGTGGTTCATGAAAAGAACATACATGCAATGACTTATGTGGTTTGTTTATAAGAACACACATGCAATGACACTGGGTGTGGTTCATGAAAAGAACAGATATGCAATGACACTGGTGGATCCTTATGTGGTTTGTTTAGAAGAACACGCATGCAATGACACTTGCTGTGGTTCATGAAAAGAACAGACACGCAATGCCACTGGTGGATCCTTATTTGGTTTGTTTAGAGGAACATACATGCAATCACACTAGGTGGATCCATATGTCGTTTAAAGTAAAAGACATGCAATGACTCTAACTCTGATTCATGAAAAGAACAGACATGCAATGACACTGGTGGATCCTTATGTGGTTCATGAAAAGAACAAACAGGCAATGACACTGCTGGATCATTATGTGGTTTGTTTAGAAGAACACACATGCAATGACACTAGGTGTGGTTCATGAGAAAAACAAACACATGCAATGACACTGGTGGATCCTTATGTGGTTTGTTTAGAGGAACAGGCATGCAATGACACCGGTGGATCCACATGTGGTTTATGGAAGTAAAAGACATGCAATGACACTAGTAGATCCTTATGTGGTTCATGAAAAGAACCGACATGCAGTGAAATTGGGTGTGGTTCATGAATAGAACAGACATGCACTGACACTGGGTTGGTTCATGAAAAGAACAGACATCCAATGACACTGGTGGGCCCATCCTTATGTGGTTCATGAAAAGAACAGACATGCAATGACACTGGTGGATCCTTATGTGTTTTATGGAAGGAACAAACATGCAATCACACTTGGTGGATCCATATGTGGTTTATGGAAGTAACACACATGCAATGACACTGGGTGTGGTTCATGAAAAGAACAGACATGCAATGACACTGGTAGATCCTTATGTGGTTCATGAAAAGAACAGACATGCAATGAACTGGTGGATCCTTATGTGGTTTGTTTAGAGGAACAGACATGCAATGACTCTAGTCGTGGTTCATGAAAAGAACAGACATGCAATGACACCGGGTGTGGTTCATGAAAAGAACAGACATGCAATCACTTATGTGGTTTTTTAGAAGAACACACATGCAATGACACTGGGTGTGGTTCATGAAAAGAACATATAGGCAATGACACTAGTGGATGCTTATGTGGTTTGTTTAGAAGAACACGCATGCAATGACATTGGGTGTGGTTCATGAAAAGAACAGACACACAATGACACTGGTGGATCCTTATGTGGTTTGTTTAGAGGAACAGACATGCAATCACACTAGGTGGATCCATATGTGGTTTATGGAAGTAAAAGACATGCAATGACTCTAGCTGTGATTCATGAAAAGAACAAACATGCAATGACACTGGTGGATCCTTATGTGGTTCATGAAAAAAACAAACAGGCAATGACACTGGTGGATCCTTATGTGGTTTGTTCAGGAGAACACACATGCAATGACACTGGGTGTGGTTCATGAGAAGAACACACACGCAATGACACTGGTGGATCCTTATGTGGTTTGTTTAGAGGAACAGACATGCAATCACACTAGGAGGATCCATATGTGGTTTATGGAAGTAAAAGACATGCAATGACTCTAGCTCCGATTCATGAAAAGAACAGACATGCAATGACACTGGTGGATCCTTATGTGGTTCATGAAAAGAACAGACAGGCAATGACACTGGGTGTGGTTCATGAGAAGAACACACACGCAATGACACTGGTGGTTCCTTATGTGGTTTGTTTAGAGGAACAGACATGAAATGACACCGGTGGATACACATGTGGTTTATGGAAGTAAAAGCATGCAATGACACTGGTAGATCCTTATGTGGTTCATGAAAAGAACAGACATGTAGTGAAACTGGGTGTGGTTCATGAATAGAACAGACATGCACTGACACTAGGTGTGGTTCATGAAAAGAGTAGACATGCAATGACATTGGTGGATCCTTATGTGGTTCATGAAAAGAACAGACAGGCAATGACACTGGGTGTGGTTCATGAGAAGAACACACACGCAATGACACTGGTGGATCCTTATGTGGTTTGTTTAGAGGAACAGACATGAAATGACACCGGTGGATACACATGTGGTTTATGGAAGTAAAAGCATGCAATGACACTGGTAGATCCTTATGTGGTTCATGAAAAGAACAGACATGTAGTGAAACTGGGTGTGGTTCATGAATAGAACAGACATGCACTGACACTAGGTGTGGTTCATGAAAAGAGTAGACATGCAATGACACTGGTGGATCCTTATGTGGTTCATGAAAAGAACAGACAGGCAATGACACTGGGTGTGGTTCATGAGAAGAACACACACGCAATGACACTGGTGGATCCTTATGTGGTTTGTTTAGAGGAACAGACATGAAATGACACCGGTGGATACACATGTGGTTTATGGAAGTAAAAGCATGCAATGACACTGGTAGATCCTTATGTGGTTCATCAAAAGAACAGACATGTAGTGAAACTGGGTGTGGTTCATGAATAGAACAGACATGCACTAACACTGGGTGTGGTTCATGAAAAGAACAGACATGCAATGACACTGGTGGGCCCATCCTTATGTGGTTCATGAAAAGAACAGACATGCAATGACACTGGTGGATCCTTATGTGGTTTGTTTAGAAGAACACACATGCAATGACACCGGTGGATCCACATGTGGTTTATGGAAGTAAAAGACATGCAATGACACTGGTAGATCCTTATGTGGTTCATGAAAAGAACAGACATGCAGTGAAACTGGGTGTGGTTCATGAATAGAACACACTTGCACTGACACTGGGTGTGGTTCATGAAAAGAACAGACATGCAATGACACTGGTGGGCCCATCCTTATGTGGTTCATGAAAAGAACATACATGCAATGACACTGGTGGATCCTTATGTTTTTTGTTTAGAAGAACACACATGCAATGACACTGGGTGTGGTTCATGAAAAGAACACAAACGCAATGACAATGGTGGATCGTTATGTTGTTTGTTTAGAGGAACAAACATGCAATGACACCGGTGGATCCACGTGTGGTTCATGAGAAGAACACACATCCAATGACTCTAGTAGATCCTTATGTGGTTCATGAAAAGAACAAACATGCAGTGAAACTGGGTGTGGTTCATGAATAGAACAGACATGCACTGACACTGGGTGTGGTTCATGAAAAGAGCAGACATGCAATGACACTAGTGGATCCTTATGTGGTTCATGACAAGAACAGACATGCAATGACACTGGTGGATCCTTATGTGGTTTGTTTAAAAGAACACACATGCAATGACACTAGGTGTGGTTCATGAGAAGAACACACACGCAATGACACTGGTGGATCCTTATGTGGTTTGTTTAGAGGAACAAACATGCAATGACACCGGTGGATCCACATGTGGTTTATGGAAGTAAAAGACATGCAATGACACTGGTAGATCCTTATGTGGTTCATGAAAAGAACAGATATGAAGTGAAACTGGGTGTGGTTCATGAATAGAACAGACATGCACTGACACTGGGTGTGGTTCATGAAAATAACACACATGCAATGTGTCACATCCCATGATTTTCCAAATCTTGTAATGTGAAAATAAATGAATAAAATAAAACTTTGTTTGATATTCAGGGCCAGAAGAAACCTTTTGAATCCAATTGGGAATCTTCAAACCTATTTTGAACAATTAAATCTTAAAGGGATTTAACAAATTAAAACATTTAAAGGAAAATAAAATGTTTTGGAATCACTATTTTGGATCTTTTAATAAAAGGGTTTTGTTTTCAAATGAAAAGGTGTTTTTATAAATAAAGATTAAATATTTTAAAGAGCCAAATTAATTTTGGCCAAGCTTTTGAAATAATAAAATATTTTGTTTTTATAAAATGAGTAAAGGTTTATTTAAATAAAATAATAAGGATTTAAATATCCAAGTTTTATTAATAAAGGTTTTACTATTTTCAAAACCTCAAAACTTATTTATTCTTTTAAAATAAGTTTTCCAAGTATTTTGTTTTCTCAAATAAAAACCTTCTGAAGTATTTTGGTTTTATTTTTTTTAGATTTCAAAATAAAGTTTTTAAATAAACAAATCCTATTTGATTTATTAACTAAGGTCCATTATATTTAATTCTTAACGGACCCTGAAATAAAAGGTTATTTTGTTTTAAACAAGTTTTCCAAATATCTTTATTTTCAAATAAAACCTACTAATTTGGTTTTGAAAGTATTTGGATTTCAAATGGAAATTTTATTAAATAAATCAAACCATATTTTATTAAATAACTAAAGATCCATTTTATTTAATTATTAAATGGATCCTAAAATAAATAAAAATATTATTTTATTTTGAGATTTGGATTATGTTGATAAACAGAAACAAATTCAAAGTACAAAGTTGAGTGTTTGTTTGAATTGTTTGATTGGATTTGAATGTTGTTTGATTGTTGGAAAATTCAAAACAGAAAAATAGAATTAGAAAAGGAAAAAGAAAATGTAGAAAAAATAGGAAACAGACCAGCCAAATTGGCCATTAATAGGCCCAACTCCAGTACCTCTCTTTTCCTCGCAAGAAACGTTTCACACCTCGTTTCTTACCCGCAGAGAGAATGACAAGTGGACCCCGTTCCCTCTCCCTTTCCCACTGAACAGAGGACCCCACCGCCACGCAGGCTTCTTCCTCCCCGCGACTCCTTCTCCCCCTCACCGCGCGGCCGTTTCTGCCGCTGAATTCTCCGGCTTAATTCGCGTTAATGCTGCGTTAATCTCTCGCCGTGACCATAGCTACTTAAACGCCTCCCTCTCCTCTTTCTTTCCCGAGCCAGCGCTGCCGTCTGCCTCTTTCTCCGACGACGTTCCCAGGGCGCCCCCTATCCTCGACCACCTGACGCACCCGACGCCGCCCTGACTCCGGCGAGGAATCACGGCTAAACCAGTGCGCCCCCTGACAAACCGCAAGCGAGTTGAGCATCAGCGTCACTTCACGAACTCGGTGAGAGTCCCCTTTTCCTCTCCCGCTTCCTACATCACCGGCAACGCCACCACCAGGTCGCTCCGCCGCCGGTAGCCACCACAGCGCCGCCCATCTGCGGCTGGTGTGCCTAGCACCGTTAGATGCAGATCCATTGGCTACGATAGAACCACTTAAACGCGAATGGGTATGCTCTCTGGACCGCACGATTTGATTATATCTAACGCTCCGCAGCACGCGATCCACCCGAACCGGTATGGACCAGTAGGAATAATGACGTGGCGTGATAGGTTTAAAACAGATTTGAAAAGAATTATTTTCACACTTCAAACCGTTGTATCTTTGGATCAACTCTTGTATAAATTACAAATTTTATGTCGTTGGATTCAGGAGAACAAGACCTAGCTAACCCTGCCCTTAGTTTAGCAAATAGTATCTGTTAGCTTGCTTGTTTTTGCAGATTCATTTGTGTGCTTGCTAAGATTAGAAAAATTGTTTAAAAAATGATTTTGAGATAAAACCTTTGCAAAATGGATTGTTCTGACCTCACTGACCCTAGGAACCAACCCATGATTTGGAAAATGATTTTGGAAAAGTTTAGAATGGATTAATTGGTTTAGTCCACTTCTAGCTAATTAAAAACTATTGATTTATTTATGAAAATGGTTTTGAATGGGAAAACTTTGAGAAAATGCTTTGGACCAAACCTACTGACCCAAAACACCAAGTTTTGCAATAGCAACTCATTTGGTGAAACAAAATAAGGATTCTTTGATTTAAAACCATTTCTAGTCAAATAGAAATGTGGTTTATTTATTAAAAATGGTTCTGGAAGAAAACCTTTGGAAAATGTTTTGTTTTAAACTCACTAACCCCAAACCTCAAGTTTTGTGGTTGAAAACATATTTTGTGAACCCTATAGGCTAATGCCTTAGTAAAAATATTTTTACACCACATAAAATAATACTTTGTTTTGAAAATGGTTTAAGGAAAAAACCCTTTTGCAAATGACTTTGCCATTTTGGTAAATGACCAAATTGGAACTCACAAAGTTTAGAAGCCTAGTGAAGACCATCCTTGCAATAGAACCAACCTTTGCATGCTTATGCATGACTTAGATTCCATTACTTTATGTGTGAAAAATTGTTTGTTTGACTTTGGTTTGGAATGTGAATTGAATTTGTGTTTGCTTGATTGACTTGTAGTGAAGTGTGAGACTAGCAAGATCAAGGAGTGAACCACCATTCCCCACCAAAAAGGCAAGTTACACTATCATCCAAAGTCCTACTATTTTCATTATACTTAGTGGATTTTGAAAACATGCATGAAAAGAATTTCTATACTTATGCTATGCTAAATCCTAATAGGATTCCCTATACACTCCTTAGTGAAAATATTGTAGTTGTTACATGCTTAGCCATGCTATATTTTGAAAAGAGATACATGTTGAGATTTTACAAAGTTGAGAAAAGGACTTGTGTTTTATATAATAAAACAAGGACTCAATGAACCACCTAGGTGGAGGATACTTTAAGTTTTGGAGAAGGTGGCAACAAAAGGAACCATGACTATGGTAATCTCTTTGTGTTGTGCTCCAAAAGATAACCACCTAGGAAACTTAGAGATTGAACATGCTTCTCCAATTGTGGCTTTCGTGTGCAACCACATGCTATTATGGCTCTGGCTTAGTCAATTACATTAGGAAGACCCATACATTGTCTTTAGTTACTGGACATGGGGATCTGGAATGCTCCATGGGGGCTAAAGACAAGCTAGCAATGGTGTATGGGAGGACCTTTTGGAAAGACTTCGTCACATTCTCAATCTGCCAGTATTCCATCTTGGTGAGTACTAATCCAGCGGCCACTGGTGGCAACAAGATGAGAGTGGGACATGTGGGTAAAGTGTACAACTTCTGCAGAAGATAATAAAATCTAAGTACTTAGCCGTGTCCCCGGTTATGGACAATACTGAGCAACTAAAGTTTGAACTATGGGAGATCTCGACATTCCAACTTCTAAAAATAAAAACTTGATGCCCTTGAGTGTCTACCAAGGAATTCAAAGAGATTTTATAAAACTTGTTGCACTTGAGTTTCTACCAAGGAGCACAAGGATTTTGACAAGGACTTGAACACTTGAGTTTCTACCAAGGAGTTCAAGGAACTTGGAAAAAGAGATTTGACAAGGACTTGAGCACTTGAGTTTCTACCAAGGAGTTCAAGGAACTTGGAAAAAGAGATTTGACAAAGGACCAAAATCATTTTGAAAAGATAGGATAAAATATTGCTTTATGCAAATGAGCCTGAAACTCTACTTAGCCAAATTGCATGTAATGATAGGATCCACTTATATTATATTTATTAGTGAAACTTGCCAATACAATTCAAATGTATTGACCCTTGTGGCTATAACTTGTAATGTTGCAGGTTTGATTGTTTTTAGTGAAGAATGATTGATTAGGATTACAAAGTCTACAACCAACATACACTGTGGCACTTTGAAGATGAAGGACCCATGAACTATAGTTATTCCGCTGGAATGTAATGTAATAGCCAAATGAGCTATGTATTGATGTAATAAAATTATGTTATTCCTGGTTATAAAGTTATATTATGACCTTTGTTTCTTGATATTACATCTAAACTGTGGATGCTAGCTATTGATCCAGGGACTAGCATTGTAAACACAGGGGACTCTACCTTATGTTTGAAGGTTGAGACCCTACAGATGGTATCAGAGCATTGTGTTGCCTGTAGGATTTGTAACCCTAGGCTTGGACAAAACCCTTAGAAAAATAGGAGTTGTTTTGTTCCAAAAACTTATTTACAAACAATCTTGTAAACTCTTTCCTCAACCATTTTGGTTTCAACTCTACATCTCATCTATCTCAAACTTGATGGAAAGACCTACCCCATGGCCAAAGACTACACCATGTGCAAAGGACTTCTCCAACATCTTCAACTCTAATGACTTCAACATCTTCAGCATATTCACCAAGGACTTCCAACTTGGATATTACTAAAGACTACAAGTGAGACCAGAAATCTTGCTCAAGATTTGAAGACTAAGGAAACACAACTTAGAAGGAGCCATCAACACCTTTGAAGTATTTGTGACTAAGAGTTTTTCCCAAGGAAACCATGATCTCAAGCAAGGAGAATCAACCAAGAAGAATGGAAAGATCACAAGTGAACCATATAGATGGACCACCATATTTAGTTAATCAAACCCACCAACTTATGTGGTGTAACAAAAATATTTTTGGTTGCCTACAAATGTGTTTGCACCTTTGTTGTTTGAGTGAAATGTTGTTTGTGATTGCTTGCACATTGTTTGTGTGAATTGTGATGTGTGTGATTAGAAATATTTCCTTAGAAATCTTTTGCCTATTCTAATCCCAATCCAACCCAAACAGATGAGTTCTCCAAGAGACTCCAACATCAAGGTTGATGACAACAACCAAGTTGACAGCATGAAAGAGCTCCTAGCAACCCAACACCAGTTGAACCAACTAACAGCTCAGTTCATAGCCAGCACTAGTGATAAAGATCCCACCTCGCAAAGGTTTTGGAAGAACAATCCCAACTGATGCTTAAAGTGACTAATCAAATGATCAACATGGAAGAAAACTATCCCAACAGGGTTTATGACAACAAGAGTGACAAGAATGTTATTCTAGATGGAGCCCCATCTTGCATTATTTGTGGAGACAAGGATCATACTTCCAAAGAGCATGAAGATCAATGCCCTAACTGTGAAGAGGAAACATCCTGTTGGACAATGTCCCACCTCTCAAGCTACCTATTACCTTTGTGAAGGAAACGACCATGTCCCTATCCAATGCCCCATCTATTCCATTGTTGAACAAAGGAAACAAGAAGGATCCAAGTCTACCAAAGGAAAAGGACCACTTATACCTCTAAACAAGACAACCCAATTCAAAGGATCAAAGAAACCCAAGAAACCAAGACCAAACATGCACCTTGAGCAATGTCGTAAATGTAAGTAAATGGGACACTATTCCAGTGAGTGCCCAGAGAACAAGAAAAACAAGGGAATTGACCAAGTAGTGTGCAACAATTGCAAAGAGCTAGTCCACTACGTAGCAACTTGTCCACTGAAGATACGTGATGAACTGAATCTTATCACATGTTACAATTGTGGTAACCAAGGACATTATGCAAGCAATTGTCCAGAAAGGATGAAGAAAAAGTTGAACAAGCCTATGGACAATCTCAACCTTGACCCATGAGTCAAGCATGGAAACAAAGGACTCAATGCAAATGGTTGCTCAGAGAAGATTCATCAAGATTCCAAGCAAGCCAAGATGTAATTTAGTTTGAAATTTTTAAGGGTGGTAGTACCCTAGATTGCTTTGAACCTGCTTGTAACCCTAACCTTCCCAAATCTCGAGGACGAGATTTATTTTAAGGGTGGTAGCCTGTCACATCCCAAGATTTTCCAAATCTTGTAATGTGAAAATAAATGAATAAAATAAAACTTTGTTTGATTTTCAGGGCCAGAAGAAACCTTTTGAATCCAATTGGGAATCTTCAAACCTATTTTGAACAATTAAATCTTAAAGGGATTTAACAAATTAAAACATTTAAAGGAAAATAAAATGTTTTGGAATCACTATTTTGGATCTTTTAATAAAAGGGTTTTGTTTTCAAATGAAAAGGTGTTTTTATAAATAAAGATTAAATATTTTAAAGAGCCAAATTAATTTTGGCCAAGCTTTTGAAATAATAAAATATTTTGTTTTTATAAAATGAGTAAAGGTTTATTTAAATAAAATAATAAGGATTTAAATATCCAAGTTTTATTAATAAAGGTTTTACTATTTTCAAAACCTCAAAACTTATTTATTCTTTTAAAATAAGTTTTCCAAGTATTGTTTTCTCAAATAAAAACCTTCTGAAGTATTTTGGTTTTAATTTTTTTAGATTTCAAAATAAAGTTTTTAAATAAACAAATCCTATTTGATTTATTAACTAAGGTCCATTATATTTAATTCTTAATGGACCCTAAAATAAAAGGTTATTTTGTTTTAAACAAGTTTTCCAAATATCTTTATTTTCAAATAAAACCTACTAATTTGGTTTTGAAAGTATTTGGATTTCAAATGGAAATTTTATTAAATAAATCAAACCATATTTTATTAAATAACTAAAGATCCATTTTATTTAATTATTAAATGGATCCTAAAATAAATAAAAATATTATTTTATTTTGAGATTTGGATTATGTTGATAAATGTAACCAAATTCAAAGTACAAAGTTGAGTGTTTGTTTGAATTGTTTGATTGGATTTGAATGTTGTTTGATTGTTGGAAAATTCAAAACAGAAAAATAGAATTAGAAAAGGAAAAGAAAAGCAGACGAGAAAAAAAATAGAAAGCAGACCCAGCCCACTTAATAGGCCCAACTCCAGCCCACCTCTCTTTTTCCTCGGCAAAACGTTTCACACCTCGTTTCTTACCCGCAGAGAGAATGACAAGTGGACCCCGTTCCCTCTCCCTTTCCCACTGAACAGAGGACCCCACCGCATGAACTTCTTCCTCCCCGCGACTCCTTCTCCCCCTCACCGCGCGGCCGTTTCTGCCGCTGAATTCTCCGGCTTAATTCGCGTTAATGCTGTGTTAATATCTCGCCGTGACCACAACTACTTAAACGCCTCCCTCTCCTCTTTCTTTCCCAAGCCAGCGCTGCCGTCTGCCTCTTTCTCCGACGATGTTCCCAGGGCGCCCCCTATCCTCGACCACCTGACGACCCTTTTGACGCCCTACGACTCGGCGAGGAATCACTAAACCAGTCGCCTGACAAACCCATAGCGAGTTGAGCATCAGCGTCACTTCACGAACTCGGTGAGAGTCCCCTTTTCCTCTCCGCTTCTGCATCGCCAACGCCACGCCCAGTCGCTCACCGCCCGGTAGCTACCGCGCCGCCATACATCTGTGGGTGGTGTGCTAGCACCGTTAGATCGCATCCATTGGCTATGATAGAACCACTTAAAGCGAATTGGTATGCTCTCTGGACCGCACGATTTGATTATATCTAACGCTCCAGCACGCGATCCACCGAACGGTATGGACCAGTGGGAATACGACGTGGCCGATAGGTTTAAAACAGATTTGAAAACAGAATTATTTGCAAACTTCAAACCCTTGTATCTTTGGATCCACACGTCCAAAAATTACAAATTTTATGTCGTTGGATTCAGGAGAACAAGACCTAGCTAACCCTGCCCTTAGTTTAGCAAATAGTATCTGTTAGCTTGCTTGTTTTTGCAGATTCATTTGTGTGCTTGCTAAGATTAGAAAAATTGTTTAAAAAATGATTTTGAGATAAAACCTTTGCAAAATGGATTGTTCTGACCTCACTGACCCTAGGAACCAACCCATGATTTGGAAAATGATTTTGGAAAAGTTTAGAATGGATTAATTGGTTTAGTCCACTTCTAGCTAATTAAAAACTATTGATTTATTTATGAAAATGGTTTTGAATGGGAAAACTTTGAGAAAATGCTTTGGACCAAACCTACTGACCCAAAACACCAAGTTTTGCAATAGCAACTCATTTGGTGAAACAAAATAAGGATTCTTTGATTTAAAACCATTTCTAGTCAAATAGAAATGTGGTTTATTTATTAAAAATGGTTCTGGAAGAAAACCTTTGGAAAATGTTTTGTTTTAAACTCACTAACCCCAAACCTCAAGTTTTGTGGTTGAAAACATATTTTGTGAACCCTATAGGCTAATGCCTTAGTAAAAATATTTTTACACCACATAAAATAATACTTTGTTTTGAAAATGGTTTAAGGAAAAAACCCTTTTGCAAATGACTTTGCCATTTTGGTAAATGACCAAATTGGAACTCACAAAGTTTAGAAGCCTAGTGAAGACCATCCTTGCAATAGAACCAACCTTTGCATGCTTATGCATGACTTAGATTCCATTACTTTGTGTGTGAAAAATTGTTTGTTTGACTTTGGTTTGGAATGTGAATTGAATTTGTGTTTGCTTGATTGACTTGTAGTGAAGTGTGAGACTAGCAAGATCAAGGAGTGAACCACCATTCCCCACCAAAAAGGCAAGTTACACTATCATACAAAGTCCTACTATTTTCATTATACATAGTGGATTTTGAAAACATGCATGAAAAGAATTTCTATACTTATGCTATGCTAAATCCTAATAGGATTCCCTATACACTCCTTAGTGAAAATATTGTAGTTGTTACATGCTTAGCCATGCTATATTTTGAAAAGAGATACATGTTGAGATTTTACAAAGTTGAGAAAAGGACTTGTGTTTTATATAATAAAACAAGGACTCAATGAACCACCTAGGTGGAGGATACTTTAAGTTTTGGAGAAGGTGGCAACAAAAGGAACCATGACTATGGTAATCTCTTTGTGTTGTGCTCCAAAAGAAAACCACCTAGGAAACTTAGAGATTGAACATGCTTCTCCAATTGTGGCTTTCGTGTGCAACCACATGCTATTATGGCTCTGGCTTAGTCAATTACATTAGGAAGACCCATACATTGTCTTTAGTTACTGGACATGGGGATCTGGAATGCTTCCTGGGGTCTAAAGATAAGCTAGCAATGGTGTATGGGAGGACCTTTTGGAAAGACTTCGTCACATTCTCAATCTGCCAGTATTCCATCTTGGTGAGTACTAATCCAGCGGCCACTGGTGGCAACAAGATGAGAGTGGGACATGTGGGTAAAGTGTACAACTTCTGCAGAAGATAATAAAATCTAAGTACTTAGCCGTGTCCCCGGTTATGGACAATACTGAGCAACTAAAGTTTGAACTATGGGAGATCTCGACATTCCAACTTCTAAAATAAAAACTTGATGCCCTTGAGTGTCTACCAAGGAATTCAAAGAGATTTTATAAAACTTGTTGCACTTGAGTTTCTACCAAGGAGCACAAGGATTTTGACAAGGACTTGAACACTTGAGTTTCTACCAAGGAGTTCAAGGAACTTGGAGAAAGAGATTTGACAAGGACTTGAGCACTTGAGTTTCTACCAAGGAGTTCAAGGAACTTGGAACAAGAGATTTGACAAAGGACCAAAATCATTTTGAAAAGATAGGATAAAATATTGCTTTATGCAAATGAGCCTGAAACTCTACTTAGCCAAATTGCATGTAATGATAGGATCCACTTATATTATATTTATTAGTGAAACTTGCCAATACAATTCAAATGTATTGACCCTTGTGGCTGTAACTTGTAATGTTGCATGTTTGATTGTTTTTAGTGAAGAATGATTGATTAGGATTACAAAGTCTACAACCAACATCTGCCTGTGGCACTTGAAGATGAAGGACCCATGAACTATAGTTATTCCGCTGCAATGTAATGTAATAGCCAAATGAGCTATGTATTGATGTAATAAAATTATGTTATTCCTGGTTATAAAGTTATATTATGACCTTTGTTTCTTGATATTACATCTAAACTGTGGATGCTAGCTATTGATCCGAGGACTAGCATTGTAAACACAGGGGACTCTACCTTATGTTTGAAGGTTGAGACCCTACAGATGGTATCAGAGCATTGTGTTGCCTGTAGGATTTGTAACCCTAGGATTGGACAAAACCCTTAGAAAAATAGGAGTTGTTTTGTTCCAAAAACTTATTTACAAACAATCTTGTAAACTCTTTCCTCAACCATTTTGGTTTCAACTCTACATCTCATCTATCTCAAACTTGATGGAAAGACCTACCCCATGGCCAAAGACTACACCATGTGCAAAGGACTTCTCCAACATCTTCAACTCTAATGACTTCAACATCTTCAGCATATTCACCAAGGACTTCCAACTTGCATATTACTAAAGACTACAAGTGAGACCAGAAATCTTGCTCAAGATTTGAAGACTAAGGAAACACAACTTAGAAGGAGCCATCAACACCTTTGAAGTATTTGTGACTAAGAGTTTTTCCCAAGGAAACCATGATCTCAAGCAAGGAGAATCAACCAAGAAGAATGGAAAGATCACAAGTGAACCATATAGATGGACCACCATATTTAGTTAATCAAACCCACCAACTTATGTGGTGTAACAAAAATATTTTTGGTTGCCTACAAATGTGTTTGCACCTTTGTTGTTTGAGTGAAATGTTGTTTGTGATTGCTTGCACATTGTTTGTGTGAATTGTGATGTGTGTGATTAGAAATATTTCCTTAGAAATCTTTTGCCTATTCTAATCCCAATCCAACCCAAACAGATGACTTCTCCAAGAGACTCCAACATCAAGGTTGATGACAACAACCAAGTTGACAGCATGAAAGAGCTCCTAGCAACCCAACACCAGTTGAACCAACTAACAGCTCAGTTCATAGCCAGCACTAGTGATAAAGATCCAGTACTGCAAAGGTTTTTGGAAGAACAATCCCAACTGATGCTTAAAGTGACTAATCAAATGATCAACATGGAAGAAAACTATCCCAACAGGGTTTATGACAACAAGAGTGACAAGAATGTTATTCTAGATGGAGCCCCAGCTTGCATTATTTGTGGAGACAAGGATCATACTTCCAAAGAGCATGAAGATCAATGCCCTAACTGTGAAGAGAAACATCCTGTTGGACAATGTCCCACCTCTCAAGCTACCTATTACCTTTGTGAAGGAAACGACCATGTCCCTATCCAATGCCCCATCTATTCCATTGTTGAACAAAGGAAACAAGAAGGATCCAAGTCTACCAAAGGAAAAGGACCACTTATACCTCTAAACAAGACAACCCAATTCAAAGGATCAAAGAAACCCAAGAAACCAAGACCAAACATGAACCTTGAGCAATGTCGTAAATGTAAGGAAATGGGACACTATTCCAGTGAGTGCCCAGAGAACAAGAAAAACAAGGGAATTGACCAAGTAGTGTGCAACAATTGCAAAGAGCTAGTCCACTACGTAGCAACTTGTCCACTGAAGATACGTGATGAACTCAATCTTATCACATGTTACAATTGTGGTAACCAAGGACATTATGCAAGCAATTGTCCAGAAAGGATGAAGAACAAGTTGAAAAAGCCTATGGAAAATCTCAACCTTGACCCATGAGTCAAGCATGGAAACAAAGGACTCAATGCAAATGGTTGCTCAGAGAAGATTCATCAAGATTCCAAGCAAGCCAAGATGTAATTTAGTTTGAAAATTTTAAGGGTGGTAGTACCCTAGATTGCTTTGAACCTGCTTGTAACCCTAACCTTCCCAAATCTCGAGGACGAGATTTATTTTAAGGGTAACTGTCACATCCCAAGATTTTCCAAATCTTGTAATGTGAAAATAAATGAATAAAATAAAACTTTGTTTGATTTTCAGGGCCAGAAGAAACCTTTTGAATCCAATTGGGAATCTTCAAACCTATTTTGAACAATTAAATCTTAAAGGGATTTAACAAATTAAAACATTTAAAGGAAAATAAAATGTTTTGGAATCACTATTTTGGATCTTTTAATAAAAGGGTTTTGTTTTCAAATGAAAAGGTGTTTTTATAAATAAAGATTAAATATTTTAAAGAGCCAAATTAATTTTGGCCAAGCTTTTGAAATAATAAAATATTTTGTTTTTATAAAATGAGTAAAGGTTTATTTAAATAAAATAATAAGGATTTAAATATCCAAGTTTTATTAATAAAGGTTTTACTATTTTCAAAACCTCAAAACTTATTTATTCTTTTAAAATAAGTTTTCCAAGTATTTTGTTTTCTCAAATAAAAACCTTCTGAAGTATTTTGGTTTTATTTTTTTTAGATTTCAAAATAAAGTTTTTAAATAAACAAATCCTATTTGATTTATTAACTAAGGTCCATTATATTTAATTCTTAATGGACCCTAAAATAAAAGGTTATTTTGTTTTAAACAAGTTTTCCAAATATCTTTATTTTCAAATAAAACCTACTAATTTGGTTTTGAAAGTATTTGGATTTCAAATG
Source organism: Avena insularis (assembly GCA_023614405.1). Taxonomy (NCBI): domain Eukaryota; kingdom Viridiplantae; phylum Streptophyta; class Magnoliopsida; order Poales; family Poaceae; genus Avena; species Avena insularis. The sequence continues at coordinate 362,098,278 of CM042689.1, read as the reverse complement.
GAAATTTTATTAAATAAATCAAACCATATTTTATTAAATAACTAAAGATCCATTTTATTTAATTATTAAATGGATCCTAAAATAAATAAAAATATTATTTTATTTTGAGATTTGGATTATGTTGATAAACAGAACCAAATTCAAAGTACAAAGTTGAGTGTTTGTTTGAATTGTTTGATTGGATTTGAATGTTGTTTGATTGTTGGAAAATTCAAAACAGAAAAATAGAATTAGAAAAGGAAAAAGAAAACAGACAGAAAAAAAAATAGGGAAACAGACCAGCCCAGCCGGCCAGCCCAATAGGCCCAACTCCAGCCCACCTCTCTTTTTCCTCGGCAAAACGTTTCACACCTCGTTTCTTACCCGCAGAGAGAATGACAAGTGGACCCCGTTCCCTCTCCCTTTCCCACTGAACAGAGGACCCCACCGCCACGCAGGCTTCTTCCTCCCCGCGACTCCTTCTCCCCCTCACCGCGCGGCCGTTTCTGCCGCTGAATTCTCCGGCTTAATTCGCGTTAATGCTGCGTTAATATCTCGCCGTGACCACAACTACTTAAACGCCTCCCTCTCCTCTTTCTTTCCCAAGCCAGCGCTGCCGTCTGCCTCTTTCTCCGACGATGTTCCCAGGGCGCCCCCTATCCTCGACCACCTGACGCTTTGACGCCGCCCGACTCGGCGAGAATCACGGCTAAACCGGCGCCTGACAAACCGCAAGCGAGTTGAGCATCAGCGTCACTTCACGAACTCGGTGAGAGTCCCCTTTTCCTCTCCCGCTTCCTGCATCACCGGCAACGCCACCGCCAGGTCGCTCCGCCGCCGGTAGCCACCGCAGCGCCGCCCATCTGTGGCTGGTGTGCCTAGCACCGTTAGATGCAGATCCATTGGCTATGATAGAACCACTTAAACGCGAATTGGTATGCTCTCTGGACCGCACGATTTGATTATATCTAACGCTCCGCAGCACGCGATCCACCCGAACCGGTATGGACCAGTAGGAATACGACGCTGCGATGATAGGTTTAAAACAGATTTGAAAACAGTAATTATTTGCAAACTTCAAACCCTTGTATCTTTGGATCCACCGTCCAAAAATTACAAATTTTATGTCGTTGGATTCAGGAGAACAAGACCTAGCTAACCCTGCCCTTAGTTTAGCAAATAGTATCTGTTAGCTTGCTTGTTTTGCAGATTCATTTGTGTGCTTGCTAAGATTAGAAAAATTGTTTAAAAAATGATTTTGAGATAAAACCTTTGCAAAATGGATTGTTCTGACCTCACTGACCCTAGGAACCAACCCATGATTTGGAAAATGATTTTGGAAAAGTTTAGAATGGATTAATTGGTTTAGTCCACTTCTAGCTAATTAAAAACTATTGATTTATTTATGAAAATGGTTTTGAATGGGAAAACTTTGAGAAAATGCTTTGGACCAAACCTACTGACCCAAAACACCAAGTTTTGCAATAGCAACTCATTTGGTGAAACAAAATAAGGATTCTTTGATTTAAAACCATTTCTAGTCAAATAGAAATGTGGTTTATTTATTAAAAATGGTTCTGGAAGAAAACCTTTGGAAAATGTTTTGTTTTAAACTCACTAACCCCAAACCTCAAGTTTTGTGGTTGAAAACATATTTTAGAACCCTATAGGCTAATGCCTTAGTAAAAATATTTTTACACCACATAAAATAATACTTTGTTTTGAAAATGGTTTAAGGAAAAACCCTTTTGCAAATGACTTTGCCATTTTGGTAAATGACCAAATTGGAACTCACAAAGTTTAGAAGCCTAGTGAAGACCATCCTTGCAATAGAACCAACCTTTGCATGCTTATGCATGACTTAGATTCCATTACTTTGTGTGTGAAAATTGTTTGTTTGACTTTGGTTTGGAATGTGAATTGAATTTGTGTTTGCTTGATTGACTTGTAGTGAAGTGTGAGACTAGCAAGATCAAGGAGTGAACCACCATTCCCCACCAAAAGGCAAGTTACACTATCATACAAAGTCCTACTATTTTCATTATACATAGTGGATTTTGAAAACATGCATGAAAAGAATTTCTATACTTATGCTATGCTAAATCCTAATAGGATTCCCTATACACTCCTTAGTGAAAATATTGTAGTTGTTACATGCTTAGCCATGCTATATTTTGAAAAGAGATACATGTTGAGATTTTACAAAGTTGAGAAAAGGACTTGTGTTTTATATAATAAAACAAGGACTCAATGAACCACCTAGGTGGAGGATACTTTAAGTTTTGGAGAAGGTGGCAACAAAAGGAACCATGACTATGGTAATCTCTTTGTGTTGTGCTCCAAAAGAAAACCACCTAGGAAACTTAGAGATTGAACATGCTTCTCCAATTGTGGCTTTCGTGTGCAACCACATGCTATTATGGCTCTGGCTTAGTCAATTACATTAGGAAGACCCATACATTGTCTTTAGTTACTGGACATGGGGATCTGGAATGCTTCATGGGGGCTAAAGACAAGCTAGCAATGGTGTATGGGAGGACCTTTTGGAAAGACTTCGTCACATTCTCAATCTGCCAGTATTCCATCTTGGTGAGTACTAATCCAGCGGCCACTGGTGGCAACAAGATGAGAGTGGGACATGTGGGTAAAGTGTACAACTTCTGCAGAAGATAATAAAATCTAAGTACTTAGCCGTGTCCCCGGTTATGGACAATACTGAGAAACTAAAGTTTGAACTATGGGAGATCTCGACATTCCAACTTCTAAAAATAAAAACTTGATGCCCTTGAGTGTCTACCAAGGAATTCAAAGAGATTTTATAAAACTTGTTGCACTTGAGTTTCTACCAAGGAGCACAAGGATTTTGACAAGGACTTGAACACTTGAGTTTCTACCAAGGAGTTCAAGGAACTTGGAGAAAGAGATTTGACAAGGACTTGAGCACTTGAGTTTCTACCAAGGAGTTCAAGGAACTTGGAAAAAGAGATTTGACAAAGGACCAAAATCATTTTGAAAAGATAGGATAAAATATTGCTTTATGCAAATGAGCCTGAAACTCTACTTAGCCAAATTGCATGTAATGATAGGATCCACTTATATTATATTTATTAGTGAAACTTGCCAATACAATTCAAATGTATTGACCCTTGTGGCTGTAACTTGTAATGTTGCATGTTTGATTGTTTTTAGTGAAGAATGATTGATTAGGATTACAAAGTCTACAACCAACATCTGCCTGTGGCACTTTGAAGATGAAGGACCCATGAACTATAGTTATTCCGCTGCAATGTAATGTAATAGCCAAATGAGCTATGTATTGATGTAATAAAATTATGTTATTCCTGGTTATAAAGTTATATTATGACCTTTGTTTCTTGATATTACATCTAAACTGTGGATGCTAGCTATTGATCCAGGGACTAGCATTGTAAACACAGGGGACTCTACCTTATGTTTGAAGGTTGAGACCCTACAGATGGTATCAGAGCATTGTGTTGCCTGTAGGATTTGTAACCCTAGGATTGGACAAAACCCTTAGAAAAATAGGAGTTGTTTTGTTCCAAAAACTTATTTACAAACAATCTTGTAAACTCTTTCCTCAACCATTTTGGTTTCAACTCTACATCTCATCTATCTCAAACTTGATGGAAAGACCTACCCCATGGCCAAAGACTACACCATGTGCAAAGGACTTCTCCAACATCTTCAACTCTAATGACTTCAACATCTTCAGCATATTCACCAAGGACTTCCAACTTGCATATTACTAAAGACTACAAGTGAGACCAGAAATCTTGCTCAAGATTTGAAGACTAAGGAAACACAACTTAGAAGGAGCCATCAACACCTTTGAAGTATTTGTGACTAAGAGTTTTTCCCAAGGAAACCATGATCTCAAGCAAGGAGAATCAACCAAGAAGAATGGAAAGATCACAAGTGAACCATATAGATGGACCACCATATTTAGTTAATCAAACCCACCAACTTATGTGGTGTAACAAAAATATTTTTGGTTGCCTACAAATGTGTTTGCACCTTTGTTGTTTGAGTGAAATGTTGTTTGTGATTGCTTGCACATTGTTTGTGTGAATTGTGATGTGTGTGATTAGAAATATTTCCTTAGAAATCTTTTGCCTATTCTAATCCCAATCCAACCCAAACAGATGACTTCTCCAAGAGACTCCAACATCAAGGTTGATGACAACAACCAAGTTGACAGCATGAAAGAGCTCCTAGCAACCCAACACCAGTTGAACCAACTAACAGCTCAGTTCATAGCCAGCACTAGTGATAAAGATCCAGCACTGCAAAGGTTTTTGGAAGAACAATCCCAACTGATGCTTAAAGTGACTAATCAAATGATCAACATGGAAGAAAACTATCCCAACAGGGTTTATGACAACAAGAGTGACAAGAATGTTATTCTAGATGGAGCCCCAGCTTGCATTATTTGTGGAGACAAGGATCATACTTCCAAAGAGCATGAAGATCAATGCCCTAACTGTGAAGAGAAACATCCTGTTGGACAATGTCCCACCTCTCAAGCTACCTATTACCTTTGTGAAGGAAACGACCATGTCCCTATCCAATGCCCCATCTATTCCATTGTTGAACAAAGGAAACAAGAAGGATCCAAGTCTACCAAAGGAAAAGGACCACTTATACCTCTAAACAAGACAACCCAATTCAAAGGATCAAAGAAACCCAAGAAACCAAGACCAAACATGAACCTTGAGCAATGTCGTAAATGTAAGGAAATGGGACACTATTCCAGTGAGTGCCCAGAGAACAAGAAAAACAAGGGAATTGACCAAGTAGTGTGCAACAATTGCAAAGAGCTAGTCCACTACGTAGCAACTTGTCCACTGAAGATACGTGATGAACTCAATCTTATCACATGTTACAATTGTGGTAACCAAGGACATTATGCAAGCAATTGTCCAGAAAGGATGAAGAACAAGTTGAAAAAGCCTATGGAAAATCTCAACCTTGACCCATGAGTCAAGCATGGAAACAAAGGACTCAATGCAAATGGTTGCTCAGAGAAGATTCATCAAGATTCCAAGCAAGCCAAGATGTAATTTAGTTTGAAAATTTTAAGGGTGGTAGTACCCTAGATTGCTTTGAACCTGCTTGTAACCCTAACCTTCCCAAATCTCGAGGACGAGATTTATTTTAAGGGTGGTAGCCTGTCACATCCCAAGATTTTCCAAATCTTGTAATGTGAAAATAAATGAATAAAATAAAACTTTGTTTGATTTTCAGGGCCAGAAGAAACCTTTTGAATCCAATTGGGAATCTTCAAACCTATTTTGAACAATTAAATCTTAAAGGATTTAACAAATTAAAACATTTAAAGGAAAATAAAATGTTTTGGAATCACTATTTTGGATCTTTTAATAAAAGGGTTTTGTTTTCAAATGAAAAGGTGTTTTTATAAATAAAGATTAAATATTTTAAAGAGCCAAATTAATTTTGGCCAAGCTTTTGAAATAATAAAATATTTTGTTTTTATAAAATGAGTAAAGGTTTATTTAAATAAAATAATAAGGATTTAAATATCCAAGTTTTATTAATAAAGGTTTTACTATTTTCAAAACCTCAAAACTTATTTATTCTTTTAAAATAAGTTTTCCAAGTATTTTGTTTTCTCAAATAAAAACCTTCTGAAGTATTTTGGTTTTATTTTTTTTAGATTTCAAAATAAAGTTTTTAAATAAACAAATCCTATTTGATTTATTAACTAAGGTCCATTATATTTAATTCTTAATGGACCCTAAAATAAAAGGTTATTTTGTTTTAAACAAGTTTTCCAAATATCTTTATTTTCAAATAAAACCTACTAATTTGGTTTTGAAAGTATTTGGATTTCAAATGGAAATTTTATTAAATAAATCAAACCATATTTTATTAAATAACTAAAGATCCATTTTATTTAATTATTAAATGGATCCTAAAATAAATAAAAATATTATTTTATTTTGAGATTTGGATTATGTTGATAAACAGAACCAAATTCAAAGTACAAAGTTGAGTGTTTGTTTGAATTGTTTGATTGGATTTGAATGTTGTTTGATTGTTGGAAAATTCAAAACAGAAAAATAGAATTAGAAAAGGAAAAAGAAAACAGACAGAAAAAAAAATAGGGAAACAGACCAGCCCAGCCGGCCAGCCCAATAGGCCCAACTCCAGCCCACCTCTCTTTTTCCTCGGCAAAACGTTTCACACCTCGTTTCTTACCCGCAGAGAGAATGACAAGTGGACCCCGTTCCCTCTCCCTTTCCCACTGAACAGAGGACCCCACCGCCACTTGAGCTTCTTCCTCCCCCGACTCCTTCTCCTCACCTCACATGGCCGTTTACGCCTGAATTCTCCGGCTTAATTCGCGTTAATGCTGCGTTAATATCTCGCCGTGACCACAACTACTTAAACGCCTCCCTCTCCTCTTTCTTTCCCAAGCCAGCGCTGCCGTCTGCCTCTTTCTCCGACGATGTTCCCAGGGCGCCCCCTATCCTCGACCACCTGACGCACCCGACGCCGCCCTGACTCCGGCGAGGAATCACGGCTAAACCAGTGCGCCCCCTGACAAACCGCAAGCGAGTTGAGCATCAGCGTCACTTCACGAACTCGGTGAGAGTCCCCTTTTCCTCTCCCGCTTCCTGCATCGCCGGCAACGCCACCGCCAGGTCGCTCCGCCGCCGGTAGCCACCGCAGCGCCGCCCATCTGTGGCTGGTGTGCCTAGCACCGTTAGATGCAGATCCATTGGCTATGATAGAACCACTTAAACGCGAATTGGTATGCTCTCTGGACCGCACGATTTGATTATATCTAACGCTCCGCAGCACGCGATCCACCCGAACCGGTATGGACCAGTAGGAATACGACGCGTGGCCAGTATTAGGTTTAAAACAGATTTGAAAACAGAATTATTTGCAAACTTCAAACCCTTGTATCTTTGGATCCACACGTCCAAAAATTACAAATTTTATGTCGTTGGATTCAGGAGAACAAGACCTAGCTAACCCTGCCCTTAGTTTAGCAAATAGTATCTGTTAGCTTGCTTGTTTTTGCAGATTCATTTGTGTGCTTGCTAAGATTAGAAAAATTGTTTAAAAAATGATTTTGAGATAAAACCTTTGCAAAATGGATTGTTCTGACCTCACTGACCCTAGGAACCAACCCATGATTTGGAAAATGATTTTGGAAAAGTTTAGAATGGATTAATTGGTTTAGTCCACTTCTAGCTAATTAAAAACTATTGATTTATTTATGAAAATGGTTTTGAATGGGAAAACTTTGAGAAAATGCTTTGGACCAAACCTACTGACCCAAAACACCAAGTTTTGCAATAGCAACTCATTTGGTGAAACAAAATAAGGATTCTTTGATTTAAAACCATTTCTAGTCAAATAGAAATGTGGTTTATTTATTAAAAATGGTTCTGGAAGAAAACCTTTGGAAAATGTTTTGTTTTAAACTCACTAACCCCAAACCTCAAGTTTTGTGGTTGAAAACATATTTTGTGAACCCTATAGGCTAATGCCTTAGTAAAAATATTTTTACACCACATAAAATAATACTTTGTTTTGAAAATGGTTTAAGGAAAAAACCCTTTTGCAAATGACTTTGCCATTTTGGTAAATGACCAAATTGGAACTCACAAAGTTTAGAAGCCTAGTGAAGACCATCCTTGCAATAGAACCAACCTTTGCATGCTTATGCATGACTTAGATTCCATTACTTTGTGTGTGAAAAATTGTTTGTTTGACTTTGGTTTGGAATGTGAATTGAATTTGTGTTTGCTTGATTGACTTGTAGTGAAGTGTGAGACTAGCAAGATCAAGGAGTGAACCACCATTCCCCACCAAAAAGGCAAGTTACACTATCATACAAAGTCCTACTATTTTCATTATACATAGTGGATTTTGAAAACATGCATGAAAATAATTTCTATACTTATGCTATGCTAAATCCTAATAGGATTCCCTATACACTCCTTAGTGAAAATATTGTAGTTGTTACATGCTTAGCCATGCTATATTTTGAAAAGAGATACATGTTGAGATTTTACAAAGTTGAGAAAAGGACTTGTGTTTTATATAATAAAACAAGGACTCAATGAACCACCTAGGTGGAGGATACTTTAAGTTTTGGAGAAGGTGGCAACAAAAGGAACCATGACTATGGTAATCTCTTTGTGTTGTGCTCCAAAAGAAAACCACCTAGGAAACTTAGAGATTGAACATGCTTCTCCAATTGTGGCTTTCGTGTGCAACCACATGCTATTATGGCTCTGGCTTAGTCAATTACATTAGGAAGACCCATACATTGTCTTTAGTTACTGGACATGGGGATCTGGAATGCTTCATGGGGGCTAAAGACAAGCTAGCAATGGTGTATGGGAGGACCTTTTGGAAAGACTTCGTCACATTCTCAATCTGCCAGTATTCCATCTTGGTGAGTACTAATCCAGCGGCCACTGGTGGCAACAAGATGAGAGTGGGACATGTGGGTAAAGTGTACAACTTCTGCAGAAGATAATAAAATCTAAGTACTTAGCCGTGTCCCCGGTTATGGACAATACTGAGCAACTAAAGTTTGAACTATGGGAGATCTCGACATTCCAACTTCTAAAATAAAAACTTGATGCCCTTGAGTGTCTACCAAGGAATTCAAAGAGATTTTATAAAACTTGTTGCACTTGAGTTTCTACCAAGGAGCACAAGGATTTTGACAAGGACTTGAACACTTGAGTTTCTACCAAGGAGTTCAAGGAACTTGGAGAAAGAGATTTGACAAGGACTTGAGCACTTGAGTTTCTACCAAGGAGTTCAAGGAACTTGGAAAAAGAGATTTGACAAAGGACCAAAATCATTTTGAAAAGATAGGATAAAATATTGCTTTATGCAAATGAGCCTGAAACTCTACTTAGCCAAATTGCATGTAATGATAGGATCCACTTATATTATATTTATTAGTGAAACTTGCCAATACAATTCAAATGTATTGACCCTTGTGGCTGTAACTTGTAATGTTGCAGGTTTGATTGTTTTTAGTGAAGAATGATTGATTAGGATTACAAAGTCTACAACCAACATCTGCCTGTGGCACTTTGAAGATGAAGGACCCATGAACTATAGTTATTCCGCTGCAATGTAATGTAATAGCCAAATGAGCTATGTATTGATGTAATAAAATTATGTTATTCCTGGTTATAAAGTTATATTATGACCTTTGTTTCTTGATATTACATCTAAACTGTGGATGCTAGCTATTGATCCAGGGACTAGCATTGTAAACACAGGGGACTCTACCTTATGTTTGAAGGTTGAGACCCTACAGATGGTATCAGAGCATTGTGTTGCCTGTAGGATTTGTAACCCTAGGATTGGACAAAACCCTTAGAAAAATAGGAGTTGTTTTGTTCCAAAAACTTATTTACAAACAATCTTGTAAACTCTTTCCTCAACCATTTTGGTTTCAACTCTACATCTCATCTATCTCAAACTTGATGGAAAGACCTACCCCATGGCCAAAGACTACACCATGTGCAAAGGACTTCTCCAACATCTTCAACTCTAATGACTTCAACATCTTCAGCATATTCACCAAGGACTTCCAACTTGCATATTACTAAAGACTACAAGTGAGACCAGAAATCTTGCTCAAGATTTGAAGACTAAGGAAACACAACTTAGAAGGAGCCATCAACACCTTTGAAGTATTTGTGACTAAGAGTTTTTCCCAAGGAAACCATGATCTCAAGCAAGGAGAATCAACCAAGAAGAATGGAAAGATCACAAGTGAACCATATAGATGGACCACCATATTTAGTTAATCAAACCCACCAACTTATGTGGTGTAACAAAAATATTTTTGGTTGCCTACAAATGTGTTTGCACCTTTGTTGTTTGAGTGAAATGTTGTTTGTGATTGCTTGCACATTGTTTGTGTGAATTGTGATGTGTGTGATTAGAAATATTTCCTTAGAAATCTTTTGCCTATTCTAATCCCAATCCAACCCAAACAGATGACTTCTCCAAGAGACTCCAACATCAAGGTTGATGACAACAACCAAGTTGACAGCATGAAAGAGCTCCTAGCAACCCAACACCAGTTGAACCAACTAACAGCTCAGTTCATAGCCAAGACTAGTGATAAAGATCCAGACTGCAAAGGTTTTGGAAGAACAATCCCAACTGATGCTTAAAGTGACTAATCAAATGATCAACATGGAAGAAAACTATCCCAACAGGGTTTATGACAACAAGAGTGACAAGAATGTTATTCTAGATGGAGCCCCAGCTTGCATTATTTGTGGAGACAAGGATCATACTTCCAAAGAGCATGAAGATCAATGCCCTAACTGTGAAGAGAAACATCCTGTTGGACAATGTCCCACCTCTCAAGCTACCTATTACCTTTGTGAAGGAAACGACCATGTCCCTATCCAATGCCCCATCTATTCCATTGTTGAACAAAGGAAACAAGAAGGATCCAAGTCTACCAAAGGAAAAGGACCACTTATACCTCTAAACAAGACAACCCAATTCAAAGGATCAAAGAAACCCAAGAAACCAAGACCAAACATGAACCTTGAGCAATGTCAGAATGTAAGGAAATGGGACACTATTCCAGTGAGTGCCCAGAGAACAAGAAAAACAAGGGAATTGACCAAGTAGTGTGCAACAATTGCAAAGAGCTAGTCCACTACGTAGCAACTTGTCCACTGAAGATACGTGATGAACTCAATCTTATCACATGTTACAATTGTGGTAACCAAGGACATTATGCAAGCAATTGTCCAGAAAGGATGAAGAACAAGTTGAAAAAGCCTATGGAAAATCTCAACCTTGACCCATGAGTCAAGCATGGAAACAAAGGACTCAATGCAAATGGTTGCTCAGAGAAGATTCATCAAGATTCCAAGCAAGCCAAGATGTAATTTAGTTTGAAAATTTTAAGGGTGGTAGTACCCTAGATTGCTTTGAACCTGCTTGTAACCCTAACCTTCCCAAATCTCGAGGACGAGATTTATTTTAAGGGTGGTAGCCTGTCACATCCCAAGATTTTCCAAATCTTGTAATGTGAAAATAAATGAATAAAATAAAACTTTGTTTGATTTTCAGGGCCAGAAGAAACCTTTTGAATCCAATTGGGAATCTTCAAACCTATTTTGAACAATTAAATCTTAAAGGGATTTAACAAATTAAAACATTTAAAGGAAAATAAAATGTTTTGGAATCACTATTTTGGATCTTTTAATAAAAGGGTTTTGTTTTCAAATGAAAAGGTGTTTTTATAAATAAAGATTAAATATTTTAAAGAGCCAAATTAATTTTGGCCAAGCTTTTGAAATAATAAAATATTTTGTTTTTATAAAATGAGTAAAGGTTTATTTAAATAAAATAATAAGGATTTAAATATCCAAGTTTTATTAATAAAGGTTTTACTATTTTCAAAACCTCAAAACTTATTTATTCTTTTAAAATAAGTTTTCCAAGTATTTTGTTTTCTCAAATAAAAACCTTCTGAAGTATTTTGGTTTTATTTTTTTTAGATTTCAAAATAAAGTTTTTAAATAAACAAATCCTATTTGATTTATTAACTAAGGTCCATTATATTTAATTCTTAATGGACCCTAAAATAAAAGGTTATTTTGTTTTAAACAAGTTTTCCAAATATCTTTATTTTCAAATAAAACCTACTAATTTGGTTTTGAAAGTATTTGGATTTCAAATGGAAATTTTATTAAATAAATCAAACCATATTTTATTAAATAACTAAAGATCCATTTTATTTAATTATTAAATGGATCCTAAAATAAATAAAAATATTATTTTATTTTGAGATTTGGATTATGTTGATAAACAGAACCAAATTCAAAGTACAAAGTTGAGTGTTTGTTTGAATTGTTTGATTGGATTTGAATGTTGTTTGATTGTTGGAAAATTCAAAACAGAAAAATAGAATTAGAAAAGGAAAAAGCAGCAGAAAAAAATAGGAAACAGACCAGCCCAAATGCCCAAATTAATAGGCCCAACTCCAGCCCACCTCTCTTTTTCCTCGGCAAAACGTTTCACACCTCGTTTCTTACCCGCAGAGAGAATGACAAGTGGACCCCGTTCCCTCTCCCTTTCCCACTGAACAGAGGACCCCACCGCCACGCAGGCTTCTTCCTCCCCGCGACTCCTTCTCCCCCTCACCGCGCGGCCGTTTCTGCCGCTGAATTCTCCGGCTTAATTCGCGTTAATGCTGCGTTAATATCTCGCCGTGACCACAACTACTTAAACGCCTCCCTCTCCTCTTTCTTTCCCGAGCCAGCGCTGCCGTCTGCCTCTTTCTCCGACGATGTTCCCAGGGCGCCCCCTATCCTCGACCACCTGACGCACCCGACGCCGCCCTGACTCCGGCGAGGAATCACGGCTAAACCAGTGCGCCCCCTGACAAACCGCAAGCGAGTTGAGCATTAGCGTCACTTCACGAACTCGGTGAGAGTCCCCTTTTCCTCTCCCGCTTCCTGCATCGCCGGCAACGCCACCGCCAGGTCGCTCCGCCGGTAGCCACCGCAGCGCCGCCCATCTGTGGCTGGTGTGCCTAGCACCGTTAGATGCAGATCCATTGGCTACGATAGAACCACTTAAACGCGAATGGGTATGCTCTCTGGACCGCACGATTTGATTAGATCTAACGCTCCGCAGCACGCGATCCACCCGAACCGGTATGGACCAGTAGGAATACGACGCGTGGCCAGTATTAGGTTTAAAACAGATTTGAAAACAGAATTATTTGCAAACTTCAAACCCTTGTATCTTTGGATCCACACGTCCAAAAATTACAAATTTTATGTCGTTGGATTCAGGAGAACAAGACCTAGCTAACCCTGCCCTTAGTTTAGCAAATAGTATCTGTTAGCTTGCTTGTTTTTGCAGATTCATTTGTGTGCTTGCTAAGATTAGAAAAAATGTTTAAAAATTGATTTTGAGATAAAACCTTTGCAAAATGGATTTTTGTGACCTCACTGACCCTAGGAACCAACCCATGATTTGGAAAATGATTTTGGAAAAGTTTAGAATGGATTAATTGGTTTAGTCCACTTCTAGCTAATTAAAAACTATTGATTTATTTATGAAAATGGTTTTGAATGGGAAAACTTTGAGAAAATGCTTTGGACCAAACCTACTGACCCAAAACACCAAGTTTTGCAATAGCAACTCATTTGGTGAAACAAAATAAGGATTCTTTGATTTAAAACCATTTCTAGTCAAATAGAAATGTGGTTTATTTATTAAAAATGGTTCTGGAAGAAAACCTTTGGAAAATGTTTTGTTTTAAACTCACTAACCCCAAACCTCAAGTTTTGTGGTTGAAAACATATTTTGTGAACCCTATAGGCTAATGCCTTAGTAAAAATATTTTTACACCACATAAAATAATACTTTGTTTTGAAAATGGTTTAAGGACAAAACCCTTTTGCAAATGACTTTGCCATTTTGGTAAATGACCAAATTGGAACTCACAAAGTTTAGAAGCCTAGTGAAGACCATCCTTGCAATATAACCAACCTTTGCATGCTTATGCATGACTTAGATTCCATTACTTTGTGTGTGAAAAATTGTTTGTTTGACTTTGGTTTGGAATGTGAATTGAATTTTTGTTTGCTTGATTGACTTGTAGTGAAGTGTGAGACTAGCAAGATCAAGGAGTGAACCACCATTCCCCACCAAAAAGGCAAGTTACACTATCATCCAAAGTCCTACTATTTTCATTATACTTAGTGGATTTTGAAAACATGCATGAAAAGAATTTCTATACTTATGCTATGCTAAATCCTAATAGGATTCCCTATACACTCCTTAGTGAAAATATTGTAGTTGTTACATGCTTAGCCATGCTATATTTTGAAAAGAGATACATGTTGAGATTTTACAAAGTTGAGAAGAGGACTTGTGTTTTATATAATAAAACAAGGACTCAATGAACCACCTAGGTGGAGGATACTTTAAGTTTTGGAGAAGGTGGCAACAAAAGGAACCATGACTATGGTAATCTCTTTGTGTTGTGCTCCAAAAGAAAACCACCTAGGAAACTTAGAGATTGAACATGCTTCTCCAATTGTGGCTTTCGTGTGCAACCACATGCTATTATGGCTCTGGCTTAGTCAATTACATTACATTGTCTTTAGTTACTGGACATGGGGATCTGGAATGCTTCATGGGGGCTAAAGACAAGCTAGCAATGGTGTATGGGAGGACCTTTTGGAAAGACTTCGTCACATTCTCAATCTGCCAGTATTCCATCTTGGTGAGTACTAATCCAGCGGCCACTGGTGGCAACAAGATGAGAGTGGGACATGTGGGTAAAGTGTACAACTTCTGCAGAAGATAATAAAATCTAAGTACTTAGTTAGCCGTCCCCGGTTATGGACAATACTGAGCAACTAAAGTTTGAACTATGGGAGATCTCGACATTCCAACTTCTAAAAATAAAAACTTGATGCCCTTGAGTGTCTACCAAGGAATTCAAAGAGATTTTATGAAACTTGTTGCAATTGAGTTTCTACCAAGGAGCACAAGGATTTTGACAAGGACTTGAACACTTGAGTTTCTACCAAGGAGTTCAAGGAACTTGGAAAAAGAGATTTGACAAGGACTTGAGCACTTGAGTTTCTACCAAGGAGTTCAAGGAACTTGGAAAAAGAGATTTGACAAAGGACCAAAATCATTTTGAAAAGATAGGATAAAATATTGCTTTATGCAAATGAGCCTGAAACTCTACTTAGCCAAATTGCATGTAATGATAGGATCCACTTATATTATATTTATTAGTGAAACTTGCCAATACAATTCAAATGTATTGACCCTTGTGGCTGTAACTTGTAATGTTGCAGGTTTGATTGTTTTTAGTGAAGAATGATTGATTAGGATTACAAAGTCTACAACCAACATCTGCCTGTGGCACTTTGAAGATGAAGGACCCATGAACTATAGTTATTCCGCTGCAATGTAATGTAATAGCCAAATGAGCTATGTATTGATGTAATAAAATTATGTTATTCCTGGTTATAAAGTTATATTATGACCTTTGTTTCTTGATATTACATCTAAACTGTGGATGCTAGCTATTGATCCAGGGACTAGCATTGTAAACACAGGGGACTCTACCTTATGTTTGAAGGTTGAGACCCTACAGATGGTATCAGAGCATTGTGTTGCCTGTAGGATTTGTAACCCTAGGATTGGACAAAACCCTTAGAAAAATAGGAGTTGTTTTGTTCCAAAAACTTATTTACAAACAATCTTGTAAACTCTTTCCTCAACCATTTTGGTTTCAACTCTACATCTCATCTATCTCAAACTTGATGGAAAGACCTACCCCATGGCCAAAGACTACACCATGTGCAAAGGACTTCTCCAACATCTTCAACTCTAATGACTTCAACATCTTCAGCATATTCACCAAGGACTTCCAACTTGCATATTACTAAAGACTACAAGTGAGACCAGAAATCTTGCTCAAGATTTGAAGACTAAGGAAACACAACTTAGAAGGAGCCATCAACACCTTTGAAGTATTTGTGACTAAGAGTTTTTCCCAAGGAAACCATGATCTCAAGCAAGGAGAATCAACCAAGAAGAATGGAAAGATCACAAGTGAACCATATAGATGGACCACCATATTTAGTTAATCAAACCCACCAACTTATGTGGTGTAACAAAAATATTTTTGGTTGCCTACAAATGTGTTTGCACCTTTGTTGTTTGAGTGAAATGTTGTTTGTGATTGCTTGCACATTGTTTGTGTGAATTGTGATGTGTGTGATTAGAAATATTTCCTTAGAAATCTTTTGCCTATTCTAATCCCAATCCAACCCAAACAGATGACTTCTCCAAGAGACTCCAACATCAAGGTTGATGACAACCAAGTTGACAGCATGAAAGAGCTCCTAGCAACCCAACACCAGTTGAACCAACTAACAGCTCAGTTCATAGCCAGCACTAGTGATAAAGATCCAGCACTGCAAAGGTTTTTGGAAGAACAATCCCAACTGATGCTTAAAGTGACTAATCAAATGATCAACATGGAAGAAAACTATCCCAACAGGGTTTATGACAACAAGAGTGACAAGAATGTTATTCTAGATGGAGCCCCAGCTTGCATTATTTGTGGAGACAAGGATCATACTTCCAAAGAGCATGAAGATCAATGCCCTAACTGTGAAGAGAAACATCCTGTTGGACAATGTCCCACCTCTCAAGCTACCTATTACCTTTGTGAAGGAAACGACCATGTCCCTATCCAATGCCCCATCTATTCCATTGTTGAACAAAGGAAACAAGAAGGATCCAAGTCTACCAAAGGAAAAGGACCACTTATACCTCTAAACAAGACAACCCAATTCAAAGGATCAAAGAAACCCAAGAAACCAAGACCAAACATGAACCTTGAGCAATGTCAGAATGTAAGGAAATGGGACACTATTCCGGTGAGTGCCCAGAACAAGAAAAACAAGGGAATTGACCAAGTAGTGTGCAACAATTGCAAAGAGCTAGTCCACTACGTAGCAACTTGTCCACTGAAGATACGTGATGAACTCAATCTTATCACATGTTACAATTGTGGTAACCAAGGACATTATGCAAGCAATTGTCCAGAAAGGATGAAGAACAAGTTGAAAAAGCCTATGGAAAATCTCAACCTTGACCCATGAGTCAAGCATGGAAACAAAGGACTCAATGCAAATGGTTGCTCAGAGAAGATTCATCAAGATTCCAAGCAAGCCAAGATGTAATTTAGTTTGAAAATTTTAAGGGTGGTAGTACCCTAGATTGCTTTGAACCTGCTTGTAACCCTAACCTTCCCAAATCTCGAGGACGAGATTTATTTTAAGGGTGGTAGCCTGTCACATCCCAAGATTTTCCAAATCTTGTAATGTGAAAATAAATGAATAAAATAAAACTTTGTTTGATTTTCGTAGGCAGAAGAAACCTTTTGAATCCAATTGGGAATCTTCAAACCTATTTTGAACAATTAAATCTTAAAGGGATTTAACAAATTAAAACATTTAAAGGAAAATAAAATGTTTTGGAATCACTATTTTGGATCTTTTAATAAAAGGGTTTTGTTTTCAAATGAAAAGGTGTTTTTATAAATAAAGATTAAATATTTTAAAGAGCCAAATTAATTTTGGCCAAGCTTTTGAAATAATAAAATATTTTGTTTTTATAAAATGAGTAAAGGTTTATTTAAATAAAATAATAAGGATTTAAATATCCAAGTTTTATTAATAAAGGTTTTACTATTTTCAAAACCTCAAAACTTATTTATTCTTTTAAAATAAGTTTTCCAAGTATTTTGTTTTCTCAAATAAAACCTTCTGAAGTATTTTGGTTTTATTTTTTTTAGATTTCAAAATAAAGTTTTTAAATAAACAAATCCTATTTGATTTATTAACTAAGGTCCATTATATTTAATTCTTAATGGACCCTAAAATAAAAGGTTATTTTGTTTTAAACAAGTTTTCCAAATATCTTTATTTTCAAATAAAACCTACTAATTTGGTTTTGAAAGTATTTGGATTTCAAATGGAAATTTTATTAAATAAATCAAACCATATTTTATTAAATAACTAAAGATCCATTTTATTTAATTATTAAATGGATCCTAAAATAAATAAAAATATTATTTTATTTTGAGATTTGGATTATGTTGATAAACAGAACCAAATTCAAAGTACAAAGTTGAGTGTTTGTTTGAATTGTTTGATTGGATTTGAATGTTGTTTGATTGTTGGAAAATTCAAAACAGAAAAATAGAATTAGAAAAGGAAAAAGAAAACAGACAGAAAAAAAATAGGGAAACAGACCAGCCCAGTAGCCAAATTAATAGGCCCAACTCCAGCCCACCTCTCTTTTTCCTCGGCAAAACGTTTCACACCTCGTTTCTTACCCGCAGAGAGAATGACAAGTGGACCCCGTTCCCTCTCCCTTTCCCACTGAACAGAGGACCCCACCGCCACGCAGGCTTCTTCCTCCCCGCGACTCCTTCTCCCCCTCACCGCGCGGCCGTTTCTGCCGCTGAATTCTCCGGCTTAATTCGCGTTAATGCTGCGTTAATATCTCGCCGTGACCACAACTACTTAAACGCCTCCCTCTCCTCTTTCTTTCCCGAGCCAGCGCTGCCGTCTGCCTCTTTCTCCGACGATGTTCCCAGGGCGCCCCCTATCCTCGACCACCTGACGCACCCGACGCCGCCCTGACTCCGGCGAGGAATCACGGCTAAACCAGTGCGCCCCCTGACAAACCGCAAGCGAGTTGAGCATCAGCGTCACTTCACGAACTCGGTGAGAGTCCCCTTTTCCTCTCCCGCTTCCTGCATCGCCGGCAACGCCACCGCCAGGTCGCTCCGCCGCCGGTAGCCACCGCAGCGCCGCCCATCTGTGGCTGGTGTGCCTAGCACCGTTAGATGCAGATCCATTGGCTACGATAGAACCACTTAAACGCGAATGGGTATGCTCTCTGGACCGCACGATTTGATTAGATCTAACGCTCCGCAGCACGCGATCCACCCGAACCGGTATGGACCAGTAGGAATACGACGCGTGGCCAGTATTAGGTTTAAAACAGATTTGAAAACAGAATTATTTGCAAACTTCAAACCCTTGTATCTTTGGATCCACACGTCCAAAAATTACAAATTTTATGTCGTTGGATTCAGGAGAACAAGACCTAGCTAACCCTGCCCTTAGTTTAGCAAATAGTATCTGTTAGCTTGCTTGTTTTTGCAGATTCATTTGTGTGCTTGCTAAGATTAGAAAAAATGTTTAAAAATTGATTTTGAGATAAAACCTTTGCAAAATGGATTGTTGTGACCTCACTGACCCTAGGAACCAACCCATGATTTGGAAAATGATTTTGGAAAAGTTTAGAATGGATTAATTGGTTTAGTCCACTTCTAGCTAATTAAAAACTATTGATTTATTTATGAAAATGGTTTTGAATGGGAAAACTTTGAGAAAATGCTTTGGACCAAACCTACTGACCCAAAACACCAAGTTTTGCAATAGCAACTCATTTGGTGAAACAAAATAAGGATTCTTTGATTTAAAACCATTTCTAGTCAAATAGAAATGTGGTTTATTTATTAAAAATGGTTCTGGAAGAAAACCTTTGGAAAATGTTTTGTTTTAAACTCACTAACCCCAAACCTCAAGTTTTGTGGTTGAAAACATATTTTGTGAACCCTATAGGCTAATGCCTTAGTAAAAATATTTTTACACCACATAAAATAATACTTTGTTTTGAAAATGGTTTAAGGACAAAACCCTTTTGCAAATGACTTTGCCATTTTGGTAAATGACCAAATTGGAACTCACAAAGTTTAGAAGCCTAGTGAAGACCATCCTTGCAATATAACCAACCTTTGCATGCTTATGCATGACTTAGATTCCATTACTTTGTGTGTGAAAAATTGTTTGTTTGACTTTGGTTTGGAATGTGAATTGAATTTTTGTTTGCTTGATTGACTTGTAGTGAAGTGTGAGACTAGCAAGATCAAGGAGTGAACCACCATTCCCCACCAAAAAGGCAAGTTACACTATCATCCAAAGTCCTACTATTTTCATTATACTTAGTGGATTTTGAAAACATGCATGAAAAGAATTTCTATACTTATGCTATGCTAAATCCTAATAGGATTCCCTATACACTCCTTAGTGAAAATATTGTAGTTGTTACATGCTTAGCCATGCTATATTTTGAAAAGAGATACATGTTGAGATTTTACAAAGTTGAGAAGAGGACTTGTGTTTTATATAATAAAACAAGGACTCAATGAACCACCTAGGTGGAGGATACTTTAAGTTTTGGAGAAGGTGGCAACAAAAGGAACCATGACTATGGTAATCTCTTTGTGTTGTGCTCCAAAAGAAAACCACCTAGGAAACTTAGAGATTGAACATGCTTCTCCAATTGTGGCTTTCGTGTGCAACCACATGCTATTATGGCTCTGGCTTAGTCAATTACATTACATTGTCTTTAGTTACTGGACATGGGGATCTGGAATGCTTCATGGGGGCTAAAGACAAGCTAGCAATGGTGTATGGGAGGACCTTTTGGAAAGACTTCGTCACATTCTCAATCAATCTGCCAATTCCATCTTGGTGAGTACTAATCCAGTGACCCTTTGGTGGCAACAAGATGAGAGTGGGACATGTGGGTAAAGTGTACAACTTCTGCAGAAGATAATAAAATCTAAGTACTTAGCCGTGTCCCCGGTTATGGACAATACTGAGCAACTAAAGTTTGAACTATGGGAGATCTCGACATTCCAACTTCTAAAAATAAAAACTTGATGCCCTTGAGTGTCTACCAAGGAATTCAAAGAGATTTTATGAAACTTGTTGCAATTGAGTTTCTACCAAGGAGCACAAGGATTTTGACAAGGACTTGAACACTTGAGTTTCTACCAAGGAGTTCAAGGAACTTGGAAAAAGAGATTTGACAAGGACTTGAGCACTTGAGTTTCTACCAAGGAGTTCAAGGAACTTGGAAAAAGAGATTTGACAAAGGACCAAAATCATTTTGAAAAGATAGGATAAAATATTGCTTTATGCAAATGAGCCTGAAACTCTACTTAGCCAAATTGCATGTAATGATAGGATCCACTTATATTATATTTATTAGTGAAACTTGCCAATACAATTCAAATGTATTGACCCTTGTGGCTGTAACTTGTAATGTTGCAGGTTTGATTGTTTTTAGTGAAGATTGATTGATTAGGATTACAAAGTCTACAACCAACATCTGCCTGTGGCACTTTGAAGATGAAGGACCCATGAACTATAGTTATTCCGCTGCAATGTAATGTAATAGCCAAATGAGCTATGTATTGATGTAATAAAATTATGTTATTCCTGGTTATAAAGTTATATTATGACCTTTGTTTCTTGATATTACATCTACACTGTGGATTCTAGCTATTAATCCAGGGACTAGCATTGTAAACACAGGGGACTCTACCTTATGTTTGAAGGTTGAGACCCTACACAATGACACTGGTGGGCCCATCCTTATGTGGTTCATGAAAAGAACAGACATGCAATGACACTGGTGGATCCTTATGTGGTTTATGGAAGGAACAGACATGCAATCACACTAGGTGGATCCACATGTGGTTTATGGAAGTAAAAGACATGCAATGACACTGGTAGATCCTTATGTGGTTCATGAAAAGAACAAATATGAAGTTAAACTGGGTGTGGTTCATGAATAGAACATACATGCACTAACATTGGGTGTGGTTCATGAAAAGAACACACATGCAATGACACTGGTGGGCCCATCCTTATGTGGTTCATGAAAAGAACAGACATGCAATGACACTGGTGGATCCTTATGTGGTTTATGGAAGGAACAGACATGCAATCACACTAGGTGGATCGATATGTGGTTTATGGAAGTAACACACATGCAATGACACTGGGTGTGGTTCATGAAAAGAACAGACATGCAATGACACTGGTAGATCCTTATGTGGTTCATGAAAAGAACAGACATGCAATGATACTGGTGGATCCTTATGTGGTTTGTTTAGAGAAACAAACATGCAATGACTCTAGTCGTGGTTCATGAAAAGAACAGACATGCAATGACACCGGGTGTGGTTCATGAAAATAAAAGACATGCAATGACTTACGTGGTTTGTTTAGAAGAACACACATGCAATGACACTGGGTGTGGTTCATGAAAAGAACAGATAGGCAATGACACTGGTGGATCCTTATGTGGTTTGTTTAGAAGAACACGCACGCAATGACACTAGGCATGGTTCATTAAAAGAACAGACAAGCAATGACACTGGCGGATCCTTATGTGGTTTGTTTAGAGGAACAGACATGCAATGACACCGGTGGATCCACGTGTGGGTCATGAGAAGAACACACATCCAATGAATCTGGTAGATCCTTATGTGGTTCATGAAAAGAACTGACATGCAGTGACACTGGGTGTGGTTCATGAAAAGAACAGACATGCACTGACACTAGGAGTGGTTCATGAAAAGAACAGACATGCAATGACACTGGCAGATCCTTATGTGGTTTATGGAAGGAACAAACATGCAATCACACTAGGTGGATCCATATGTGGTTTATGGAAGTAACACACATGCAAGGACACTAGGTGTGGTTCATGAAAAGAACATACATGCAATGACACTGGTAGATCCTTATGTGGTTCATAAAAGAACAGACATGCAGTGAAACTGGGTGTGGTTCATGAATAGAACAGACATGCACTGATACTGGGTGTGGTTCATGAAAAGACACATGCAATGACACTGGTGGGCCCATCCTTATGTGGTTCATGAAAATAACAGACATGCAATGACTCTGGTGGATCCTTATGTGGTTTGTTTAGAGGAACAGACATGCAATGACACCGGCGGATCCACATGTGGTTTATGGAAGTAAAAGACATTCAATGACACTAGGTGTGGTTCATGAAAAGAACAGACATGCAATGACACTGGTAGATCCTTATGTGGTTCATGAAAAGAACATACATGCAATGACACTGGTGGATCCTTATGTGGTTTGTTTAGAGGAACATACATGCAATGACACCGGTGGATCCACATGTGGTTTATGGAAGTAAAAGACATGCACTGACACTGGTAGATCCTTATGTGGTTCATGAAAAGAACAGACATGGAGTGAAACTGTGTGTGGTTCATGAATAGAACAGACATGCATTGACACTAGGTGTGGTTCATGAAAAGAACAGACATGCAATGACACTGGTGGGCCCATCCTTATGTGGTTCATGAAAAGAACAGACATGCAATGACACTGGTGGATCCTTATGTGGTTTGTTTAGAAGAACATGCATGCAATGGCACTGGGTGTGGTTCATGAAAAGAATAGACACGCAATGACACTGGTGGATCCTTATGTAGTTTGTTTAGAGGAACAGACATGCAATCACACTAGGTGGATCCATACGTGGTTTATGGAAGTAAAAGGCATGCAATGACTCTAGCTGTGATTCATGAAAAGAACAGACATGCAATGACACTGGCGGATCCTTATGTGGTTCATGAAAAGAACATACAGGCAATGACACTGGTGGATCCTTATGTGGTTTGTTTAGAAGAACACACATGCAATGACACTGGGTGTGGTTCATCAGAAGAACACACACGCAATGACACGGGTGGATCCTTATGTGGTTTGTTTAGAGGAACAGACATGCAATGATACCGGTGGATCCACATGTGGTTTATGGAAGTAAAAGACATGCAATGACACTGGTAGATCCTTATGTGGTTCATGAAAAGAACAGACATGCAGTGAAACTGGGTGTGGTTCATGAATAGAACAGACATGCACTGACACTGGGTGTGGTTCATGAAAAGAACAGACATGCAATGACACTGGTGGGTCCTTATGTGGCTTGTTTAGAGGAACAGACATGCAATGACACCGGTGGATCCACATGTGGTTCATGAGAAGAACACACACCCAATGACTCTGGTAGATCCTTATGTGGTTCGTGAAAAGAATTGACATGCAGTGACACTGGGTGTGGTTCATGAAAAGAACAGACATGCACTGACACTCAGAGTGGTTCATGAAAAGAACAGACATGCAATGACACTGGTGGATCCTTATGTGGTTTATGGAAGGAACAAACATGCAATCACACTAGTTGGATCCATATGTGGTTTATGGAAGTAACACACATGCACTGACACTAGGTGTGGTTCATGAAAATAACATACATGCAATGACACAGGTAGATCCTTATGTGGTTCATGAAAAGAACAGACATGCAATGACACTGGTGGATCCTTATGTGGTTTGTTTAGAGGAACGGACATGCAATGATACCGGGTGTGGTTCATGAAAAGAACATACATGCAATGACTTATGTGGTTTGTTTATAAGAACACACATGCAATGACACTGGGTGTGGTTCATGAAAAGAACAGATATGCAATGACACTGGTGGATCCTTATGTGGTTTGTTTAGAAGAACACGCATGCAATGACACTTGCTGTGGTTCATGAAAAGAACAGACACGCAATGCCACTGGTGGATCCTTATGTGGTTTGTTTAGAGGAACATACATGCAATCACACTAGGTGGATCCATATGTCGTTTAAAGTAAAAGACATGCAATGACTCTAACAGTGATTCATGAAAAGAACAGACATGCAATGACACTGGTGGATCCTTATGTGGTTCATGAAAAGAACAAACAGGCAATGACACTGCTGGATCCTTATGTGGTTTGTTTAGAAGAACACACATGCAATGACACTAGGTGTGGTTCATGAGAAAAACACACACATGCAATGACAGTGGTGGATCCTTATGTGGTTTGTTTAGAGGAACAGGCATGCAATGACACCGGTGGATCCACATGTGGTTTATGGAAGTAAAAGACATGCAATGACACTAGTAGATCCTTATGTGGTTTATGGAAGGAACAAACATGCAGTGAAATTGGGTGTGGTTCATGAATAGAACAGACATGCACTGACACTGGGTTGGTTCATGAAAAGAACAGACATCCAATGACACTAGTGGGCCCATCCTTATGTGGTTCATGAAAAGAACAGACATGCAATGACACTGGTGGATCCTTATGTGGTTTATGGAAGGAACAAACATGCAATCACACTAGGTGGATCCATATGTGGTTTATGGAAGGAACACACATGCAATGACACTGGGTGTGGTTCATGAAAAGAATGTATATGCAATGACACCTGTAGATCCTTATGTGGTTCATGAAAAGAACGTACATGCAATGACACTGGTGGATCTCATGGTTTGTTTAGAGGAAACACATGCAATGACTCTAGTAGTCAGTGGTTCAAGAAAATGTACATGCAACAATGACCCTGCGGGTGTGTGAATGAAAGATGACTTATGTGGTTTGTTTAGAAGAACACACATGCAATGACATTGGGTGTGGTTCATGAAAATAATGACATGCAATGACACCGTGGATCCTTATGTGGTTTGTTTAGAAGAATGTATATGCAATCACACTAGGTGGATCCATATGTGGTTTATTGAAGTAAAAGACATGCACTGACACTGGTGTGGTTCATGAAAAGAACAGACAGGCAATGACACTGGTGGATCCTTATGTGGTTCGTTTAGAAGAACACACATGCAATGACACTAGGTGTGGTTCATGAGAAGAACACACACGCAATGACACTGGTGGATCCTTATGTGGTTTGTTTAGAGGAACAGACATGAAATGACACCGGTGGATACACATGTGGTTTATGGATGTAAAAGCATGCAATGACACTGGTAGATCCTTATGTGGTTCATGAAAAGAATGTACATGCAATGAAACTGGGTGTGGACCTTATGTGGTTCATGAAAAGAGCAGAGATGCAATGACACTGGTGGATCCTTATGTGGTTCATGAAAAGAACAGACAGGCAATGACACTGGGTGTGGTTCATGAGAAGAACACACACGCAATGACACTGGTGGATCCTTATGTGGTTTGTTTAGAGGAACATACATGAAATGACACCGGTGGATACACATGTGGTTTATGGAAGTAAAAGCATGCAATGACACTGGTAGATCCTTATGTGGTTCATCAAAAGAACAGACATGTAGTGAAACTGGGTGTGGTTCATGAATAGAACAGACATGCACTAACACTGGGTGTGGTTCATGAAAAGAACAGACATGCAATGACACTGGTGGGCCCATCCTTATGTGGTTCATGAAAAGAATAGACATGCAATGACACTGGTGGATCCTTATGTGGTTTGTTTAGAAGAACACACATGCAATGACACCGGTGGATCCACATGTGGTTTATGGAAGTAAAAGACATGCAATGACACTGGTAGATCCTTATGTGGTTCATGAAAAGAACAGACATGCAGTGAAACTGGGTGTGGTTCATGAATAGAACACACATGCACTGACACTGGGTGTGGTTCATGAAAAGAACAGACATGCAATGACACTGGTGGGCCCATCCTTATGTGGTTCATGAAAAGAACATACATGCAATGACACTGGTGGATCCTTATGTGGTTTGTTTAGAAGAACACACATGCAATGACACTGGGTGTGGTTCATGAAAAGAACACACACGCAATGACAATGGTGGATCGTTATGTGGTTTGTTTAGAGGAACAGACATGCAATGACACCGGTGGATCCACGTGTGGTTCATGAGAAAAACACACATCCAATGACTCTAGTAGATCCTTATGTGGTTCATGAAAAGAATCGACATGCAAAGGACACGGGTGTGGTTCATGAAAAGAATAGACATGCACTGACACTAGGAGTGGTGCATGAAAAGAACAGACAGGCAATGACACTGGTGGATCCTTATGTGGTTTATGGAAGGAACAAACATGCAATCACACTAGGTGGATCCATATGAGCTTTATGGAAGGAACACACATGCAATGACACTGGGTGTGGTTCATGAAAAGTACAGACATGCAATGACACTAGTAGATCCTTATGTGGTTCATGAAAAGAACAGACACGCAATGACACTGGTGGATCCTTATGTGGTTTGTTTAGAGGAACGGACATGCAATGACTCTAGCCGTGGTTCATGAAAAGAACAGACATGCAATGACACCGGGTGTGGTTCATGAAAAGAACAGACATGCAATGACTTATGTGGTTTGTTTAGACGAACACACATGCAATGACACTGGATGTGGTTCATGAAAAGAACAGATATGCAATGACACTCGTGGATCCTTATGTGGTTTGCTTAGAAGAACACGCATGCAATGACACTGGGTGTGGTTCATGAAAAGAACAGACACGCAATGACACTGGTGGATCCTTATGTGGTTTGTTTAGAGGAACAAACATGCAATCACACTAGGTGGATCCATATGTGGTTTATGGAAGTCAAAGACATGCAATGACTCTAGCTGTGATTCATGAAAAGAACAGGCATGCAATGACACTGGTGGATCCTTATGTGGTTCATGAAAAGAATGCATGTGCAATGACACTGGTGGATCCTTATGTGGTTTGTTTAGAAGAACACACATGCAATGACACTAGGTTTGGTTCATGAGAAGAACACACACGCAATGACACTGGTGGATCCTTATGTGGTTTGTTTAAATGAACATACATGCAATGACACCGGTGGATCCACATGCGTTTTATGGAAGTAAAAGACATGCAATGACATTGGTAGATCCTTATGTGGTTCATGAAAAGAACAGATATGCAGTGAAACTGGGTGTGGTTCATGAATAGAATATACATGCACTGACACTAGGTGTGGTTCATGAAAAGAACAGACATGCAATGACACTAGTGGGCCCATCCTTATGTTGTTCATGAAAAGAACAAACATGCAATGACACTGGTGGATTCTTATGTGGTTTATGGAAGGAACAAACATGCAATCACTCTAGGTGGATCCATATGTGGTTTAGGGAAGTAACACACATG
The DNA here is from genome assembly GCA_023614405.1 of Avena insularis. NCBI lineage: Eukaryota > Viridiplantae > Streptophyta > Magnoliopsida > Poales > Poaceae > Avena > Avena insularis. The sequence continues at coordinate 362,070,810 of CM042689.1, read as the reverse complement.
CAATGACACTGGGTGTGGTTCATGAAAAGAACAGACATGCAATGACACTGGTAGATCGTTATGTGGTTCATGAAAAGAATAGACAGGCAATGACACTGGTGGATCCTCATGTGGTTTGTTGAGAGGAACGTACATGCAATGACTCTAGTAGTGGTTCATGAAAAGAACAGACATGCAATGACACCGGGTGTGGTTCATGAAAAGAACATACATGCAATGACTTATGTGGTTTGTTTACAAGAACACACATGCAATGACACAGGGTGTGGTTCATGAAAAGAACAGATGGGCAATGACACTGGTGGATCCTTATGTGGTTTGTTTACAAGAACACGCATGCAATGACACTGGGTGTGGTTCATGAAAAGAACAGACACACAATGACACTGGTGGATCCTTATGTGGTTTGTTTAGAGAGGAATATATGCAATCACACTAGGTGGATCCATATGTGGTTTATGGAAGTAAAAGACATGCAATGACTCTAGCTGTGATTCATGAAAAGAACAGACATGCAATGACACTGGTGGATCCTTATGTGGTTCATGAAAAGAACAGACAGGCAATGCCACTGGGTGTGGTTCATGAAAAGAACACACACGCAATGACACTGGTGGATCCTTATGTGGTTTGTTCAGGAGAACACACATGCAATGACACTGGGTGTGGTTCATGAGAAGAACACACACGCAATGACACTGGTGGATCCTTGTGTGGTTTGTTTAGTGGAACAGACATGCACTAACACCGGTGGATCCACATGTGGTTTATGGAAGTAAAATACATGCAATGACACTTGTAGATCCTTATGTGGTTCATGAAAAGAACAGACATGAAGTGAAACTGGGTGTGGTTCATGAATAGAAGAGACATGAAGTGAAACTGGGTGTGGTTCATGAATAGAACAGACATGCACTAACACTGGGTGTGGTTCATGAAAAGAACAGACATGCAATGACACTGGTGGGCCCATCCTTATGTGGTTCATGAAAATAACAGACATGCAATGACACTGGTGGATCCTTGTGTGGTTTGTTTAGAAGAACACACATGCAATGACACCGGTGGATCCACATGTGGTTTATGGAAGTAAAAGACATGCAATGACACTAGTAGATCCTTATGTGGTTCATGAAAAGAACATACATGAAGTGAAACTGGGTGTGGTTCATGAATAGAACAGACATGCACTGACACTGGGTGTGGTTCATGAAGAGAACAGGCATGCAATGACACTGGTGGGCCCATCCTTATGTGGTTCATGAAAAGAACAGACATGCAATGACACTGGTGGATCCTTATGTGGTTTGTTTAGAAGAACACACATGTAATGACACTAGGTGTGGTTCATGAAAAGAACACACACGCAATGACACTGGTGGGTCCTTATGTGGTTTGTTTAGAGGAACAGACATGCAATGACACCAGTGGATCCATGTGTGGTTCATGAGAAGAACACACATCCAATGACTCTGGTAGATCCTTATGTGGTTCATGAAAAGAACTGGCATGCAGTGACACTGGGTGTGGTTCATGAAAAGAACTGGCATGCACTGACACTAGGAGTGGTTCATGAAAAGAACAAACAGGCAATGACACTGGTGGATCCTTATGTGGTTTATGGAAGGAACAAACATGCAATCACACTAGGTGGATCCATATGTGGTTTATGGAAGTAACACACATGCAATGACACTGGGTGTGGTTCATGAAAAGAACAGACATGCAATGACACTGGTAGGTCCTTATGTGGTTCATGAAAAGAACAGACATGCAATGACACTGGTGGATCCTTATGTGGTTTGTTTAGAGGAACGGACATGCAATGCCACTGGTGGATCCATGCGTGGTTTATGAGAAGAACACACATCCAATGAACTCTAGTGGATCTATCTTGGCATAATTTGATGTATTCCATGATGTATTTCATTGTACAAGACTCTTTCCATTTTTATACTACTCAGTTTTGCCCTTGGTTTTATGTGGTACTACTTAGTTTTGCCCACCCCCTCTCTATCTTTCGTAGAAGCCCAAAATTGTGCTCACCCTGTATGCTACTCCCTGATTGGTTGTCACAGTTGTCACGCGGATCGTGCGCACCAACCTTTGATTCTGTGCGATCCAACAATGATCGTTGCACACCTTGTGCCCTTCACAGTATAGCGTGAGACAGCACAAACGTCTGCCTCCGAGAGACTTCTACAGGAAGGAACACGATGCCGTCCATGGAAAAAGTCATCGAGCGGTCATGTCAAGTTTAATCAAGTCTAAAAAGCCTACTACCGCTACTACAACTCATGTACAAGGAAACGGGGTCATCGAGTGCACGGTTGTCGATGGGATGCTGCAATTTATTGCCACTTGATTTTAATCAGACATATCCCATTTATACGCAGCGCTCTCAATCTCACTTCCAACTGGGCCCTACCGCTAGTAAATTCCATGAGTCAAGGGCCCCCCTCGAGTAGATCTAACGTTGCTAGAAATTAGTTCCGCGCCACTTGCATGCAGTGGAATCGAGGTCTGCCATGAGCGTGTTTTCAACGCAGCTCTAAAGTGGAGATCGTGGCTGTTTCAAAAAAAGGGAACCGAAAAAAGGGTGGAGATCATGGTATCCCCCCGCCCCCCGCCCACCACACGTGTCCACTCGAGGACTACGAATGGTCCGGTGTTTATAAACCCCCTCGACCTTCTTCTTCCATGAGCTCGTGTCATTTCCCCTAGTCTGTCTAGTCCCAAGACCCCAATCTACACCTGCCGCGCGCGCCGAATCTCCCTCGTTTGCACTACCTCCTTCCCTTGGTACGCCATGAAGCGTACGCGTGGAGAAGATCCGGAGGTGAAGCCAGTTGAGGGCGAAGCAGAAGATGGCTCGGTCGTCGCCAAGCGGACAGAGGCGTCTTCTCCGGGCACGAACCCCGCTCGTCGCCGCGTCGTCGAGCGTGCGAACTCATCCGTCCAGCGAGTAGCCGTCGCTGCCGAGCAGCAGGTGGTAACCGCCGCCGCCGAGCAGTAGTTAGTAGCCATCGCCGCCGAGCAGCCGATGGTAGTCGTCGCTACCGAGCAGCAGGTGGCCGACAACATCGTGGCGGACAACGTCGTGGTGCCAGCGGCAGATCTGGATGGGGGGCAGGCGGCTGGCGGAGGCAATCCGGTGATCTACATCGACGACCCCATCGCCATTCAAGCAATCTTCAACGCAATCGCGGAGAATGATGAGTTCGAGGAGGAGGTCCTTGATGAGGAGTCCGAGGTACTACATTGCTAGCTTCTCTAGTCGTGGCCGCAGTTTTCACTGTTCATACATAGGATTTGCTCAATCGTGTACAGATTCTTTTGCTCTTGAAGTAGGGTAGTATATATATGATTCGATCGGTTGATTGATGCATCTACCATCTAGTCACAAAACCCCAATCCGTCTAGTCACAAAACCCCAATCTACTCATCTGCCATCTAGTTGAGTTTGCTAGTTGAGTGTTGATTTCGATACACAGCAGGCCTATAACATTACATTTCTATTCCTTACTGAGCCCAATGATTCAATTTTGCCCCAAAATAGTGCAAGGGCATCTGATGGTGTCGTTTTCTTAGGGATGGTTAGTGGCCCTGATGTAGCAATGCACATAAACAATATAGGTTGTGCTATTGGTATTTTGGTTCTCCAACTCCATCGCTGAAAAAAATGAGGCCCTAATTTTTTCTCTCATATGGAACCTAAATATATAATATTTGTATTGTTTCTGATCTATGAATGCGTTGTATGATGTATTTGTATATCCCTGAATATTGTTTGGTATGATTACATTTCAATTTCTTATTGTGGCCAATGATTCAAATTTGCCACAAAGAGAGGCAGACACATTGGTGTCAAATTTTTACAGGGATGAGTGAGCGAACCTGGGGCCATGTACACGATCAATATAAGCTGTGCAATTGTTACTTGGTTCGCTTACGCCATCTCTGTAGAAACTTATGAGGCTGCAATCTTTATTCTACATTCATAGAACTATGATATTTGAATTATCTATTCCATGCATTCATAGTGTATAAGAATTACATTTAAGTTTGTCACCGAGGCCAATGATTGAAATTTGCCCCAAAAGAGTTTAAGGGGAGACACGTATGACGGTATCGTGTTTTAGGGATGGGTTGGTGAACCTGAGGCAGCAATGCACACAAAAAAATATATGTTGTGCTATTGGTATTTTGGTTCCCCAACTCCATCTCTGAAACAAATTATGAGGCCCTTGATTTATTCTCATATGGAACTACATATATGATCCTTGAATTGTTTCTGATCTTTTAATGATTGGTATGATGCATATGTATATGAATGGTTTTGATCATAAGTATTTTTAACATGTACCTGAAGATTAATTGTTTGGTTTTTTATTTATAATTACAATATTTAGGCTTGTTTTTGTACCTGACTATGTATATCCCTGAATAATGTTTTGTATGATTACATTTGAATTTCTTATTGTGGCTAATGATTCAAATTTTCCCCAAAAGAGAGGCAGACACATTGGTGTCATATTTTTTCAGGGACGAGTTAGTGAACCTGGGGCGATGTACAAGAACAATATAGGCTGTGCAATTGTTACTTGGTTCACTTACGCCGTCCCTATAGAAACTTATGAGGCCTTAATCTTTATTCTACATTCATAGAACTATGATATTCGAATTACCTATTCAATGCATTCAGTGTATAAGAATTACATTTTAGTTTGTCACCGAGGCCGATGATTGAAATTTGCCCCAAAAGAGTTCAAGGGGAGACACGTATGGGTTGGTGAACCTGAGGCAGCAATGTGCACAAACAATATAGGTTGTGCTATTGGTACTTTGGCCCAATTTCATATGCTCATATGGAACTACATATATGATCCTTGAATTGTTTCTGATCTTTTAATGATTGGTATGATGCATATGTATATGAATGGTTTTGATCATAAGTATTTTTAACAAGCACCTAAAGATTAATTGTTTGGTTTTTATTTATAATTACAATATTGAGGCTTGTTTTTGTACCTGACTATGTATATCCCTGAATAATGTTTTGTACGATTACATTTCAATTTCTTATTGTGACCAATGATTCAAATTTTCCCCAAAAGAGAGGCAGACACATTGGTGTCAGATTTTTTCAGGGATGAGTTAGTGAACCTGGGGCGATGTACAACAACATTACAGGTTGTGCAATTGTTACTTGGTTCACCTACTCCATCCTTGAAAAAACTTATGAGGCCCCTAGATTTATCCTACATTCACTCTGATGCAATTATTTGTCATTGTGTTGAGATGAAATGATATATGAACCGATCAAACTATTGCTGAGATGCTTTATCTTTGATATCCACGGATATATTGTCTTACATATACATGTTGTCAATTCTTGAGTTGTAATACAATTCAATCATATGTATGAGTTCTAAGTTATGTTCTTAAAAATCAACAGGAGGATGATGATGAAGTGGACGATAGCAAGGAATCCAGGGACAACAAGAGCCACTACATGTTGAGGCGGTTATGGTGTGGGCTAATCCGTTTCCACCGTAGGAGGAGACTGTTTTGCCCATTCTATGGCAGAGCAATCAACGTGGACCTCAACAGCATGATCCAGCACGCGGAGGGCGTTGGTAGAGGCGGAGGCAGAAGGCATAGGCCGATTACCTTGGCACGGCACGCAGCCTAGGAAAATTCCTCTGGGAGTATGTCAGGACTGGCCTGTATCCCATCGACTAGGCTGTTGCTGCCTCTTGCTGATAAACCCCTGCCCTGCTAGGCATCTCCGTGTCCCGGCCTCCTGCTGCAGCCCCTGCTTTTATTTTGTTCTAGTTAATTATTACCTGTGTGTGTCATGTAAGACAATATATCCGTGGTGTCTCTGGTGAACCTTATATATTAATCTACTCCTTTATATGGAGAGCCTTAAAGTTTCTAGTGTTCAATTATACTTACTGATCATGCTCATGCACACTACAAAATATTTCTAGTGCTCGATTATATTATAATTGTCAAGAAATACATCAACAAGTTAAATTGGTCGAAATTTTGTATTGAAGTAACTAAATGTATCACACACATAATAAACTAGAAACTAAAATCTAGTTCAAACACATCATGTATCACCACCACTTGTTGTCGTCCTTGACTTGCTTCCCCTTCAGCCGCTTGATGTCGCCACCGTCCCAATATCCCTGCTCCTTCTGAAACCGCTTTCTATCCTCCTCACGCTTTTTCTCCTGGGCTAGCTTGCAACCAGGGCATAGCTCTCTCGCGAAAAACGCCGCCTTAACCATCCCATCTTTCATGGTAATGAGCTTACTATACAACTCATACGCCATGTAGGCGTCTCTGGCTGCATACTCGAGGCGCACCTGGCTCATCAGCTTCCACTCCCAGTAGTCGTGATCGAGTCGCTTCAATTTCTTCAGTTTTTCATAGGATTTATCGATGATTTCCGCTGCCAGATCACCCATGCCATCCTTCGCTGGGTATGATTTGATCTTGTACAGATTTTGGATGTCGATGTGGTGCCCCTCTAGGATTTTTATCAACGCACGAGAAAGCATAATTGTGTCATTTGTGATATCCATGCTAGTGAAAGTTATCCCTTTCCTACAAAGAACTCGACCAGAGCCGGACAACGCATCTCAGTTGGTTTACTCCTGCACTTAGATGGTTCTAGGGATGTAAGGGAACAAGGGATGCAGAAGTGGTGATCTCAAATTTAAATTTCACATACCTGCAGAAGTGGTAAACGAGGACCTCCTCATGTATGGCGATTTGCACGACAGCAATCTCTTGTGGAGGATTTTTTCGCTTATTTGCACGAGTGTACTCCAAGTCTAGCCCCACAAACTTGTGCTTCTCTTTCTCAAGCAATTGCTCAAACCTGGCGAGAGTTGTCTCCACAGTTGCTTCATCATTTGTGTACACCACTGTCAAAGTCGTGGTGCCATGGGAAGGGACCAAGTGGGTCTCACAGCGTTCCCATCGTCCATGCTTGCAAGGAAATGGGTGAAAGGAACTGCCTGCAAGGAACTGCCTTCAAGAGGAAGAAGAAGATGAACCGACGGTTCCAGAACAGAGGAAGAAGAAGCGCCCAGGAAAAACTGCAGAGGAATGACTGAGGAAGAGGAATAACTGCAGAAGAAATGTGGTAACTGCAACTTTCAGTTCGAGAACTCACCGTGGTTACGTGGAGATCGTGGCAGTGCCGCCGGTTCAACAAGTGGGGCCAGTTCCTACGAGAATATGAAATTAGCTGTGCATTTTTCTATGCGAGAAATTGAGAGAAGTCATTTATATTTTGTCTTTCATAATTAAACACAATGAAGTTGGTACAACCCAAGAGATTTGAACAAAAGAGATTTTCTAGTTTAACATACAAGAACACTTAGAGGCCCAACATGGCAGAACTTGGAGAGCCCCCAAACTTGAGCTACCACAGAGACCTCAGCAGAGGTGGCAGAATTGGTGCGGGCGCAAGCACGGCGACAACGAGCTCGGATTCTAGAGGAGGAAAACAGAACCGAGCATGGTCGACAAGGTGATAGATCTCACTGGGAACCAATTCTCGTCCCCAACCGTGCCATGGGTGCGTCCATGGTGAGGGCGAGCTCCGACTCGGGATGGGGAGGAGAGTGGGGCCGAGCAGCTTCGTCACTTCCCAGCTCTGCGCCATGGCCACGACCACAGATTGCCGCTCCGGGGAAGAAGACGAGTAATGGAGGCGCCAACGCTGCAAGCCTACAGGGAGGAGAGCTGGGCCGAGCAGGTTCGTCCATGTCCTAGCTCCGCGCCATGGCTGCGACGCCCCACAGATTGCCGCTCCGGGGAAGAAGAAGACGCGTAATGGATGCAGGCGCCAATGCTGCAAGCCTAATTGACACCTAAGCGACGGGAGCGACAGGAGCGACATAACGGCGAGAACTGACAGGGGGGCCCAACTTGATAGCCATTAGCCTGATTTTTTGTATTGAAACATAAATTTGAATTTGTGCCAAAAAGACCCTCTGAGTATTTGGTACGCCAACTATAGTCACCGCGGATGATATCAGGGAACTCGGGTACTGCGTTGCCTGGACACCCCAACTTTCGGGCCGCAGAATGATATTCTCGGCCGAGGGACCCACACCACCTAGTGGCGCGGCCAGGGCTAGCCCGCGCCACCACATGGTGTGGCCATCCCCTGGCCCCTCTCTATCTCGTCTTCTGGCTCCGCGAGTCTTTCGGTAAAATATCAACTTTGGCTTTTGTCCGGTCCAATTCCGAGAATATTCATTTTCTGACTTTTCTGGAACCAAAAACAGAAGAAAACAGGCAACTGGCACTGTGGCATCTTGTTAATAGGTTAGTCCAAGAAAGTGTATAAAAACACTCCAAAGTGTGGACAAAACATAAGAAAGTAGATATAAACCAAGCATGGAACATCAAAAATTATAGATACGTTAGCAACGTATCAACATCCCCAAGCTTAACTCTTGCCCGTCCTCGAGTAGGTACGTGATAAAAAGAAAGAATAATTTTTGAGGTGACATGCACCATCATAAACTTGATCAAAGTGTTTGTAAAACATTGATAGTTGGGATCATAGTACTTCAACATAGCATAAAAGATATAGTTCTAACAATAAGACATAGCAACTATGTTGTAACATGAAAAGGAACAAACAAAAGATTCATGAATAACAATGCTTTGCAAGATGTTTGTTTGTTTCACATAAAGAAAACATAGCATAGTGGAATTCAGCTTGTCCCTCATAGTGTAGCAAAACATAATTGCATGGGACACCTTCAAAGTTCATAAAGGGTGACTAGATACAAGTAGTTTAAGAACAAGCAATATCAAGTTACGCATCAATCAACAAGTCTTGGGACAATGCACATAGAACTAAGAATGGCCACTATGCTCTCAAAGTAGGTGCATAAAGGTAGAAGGTGGAGACTCAACATAAAAGTAAAAGAAAGGCCTCCATAGAAGGAAGCAGAGATTCATGTTTCATAAAGAGCTTCCAAAAATTATGGTACTTATTAGCTTTCAGCTCTCATTGCCCCTATCATAAGCATCTTTAGGTGATTAAGGTTAAAGTGACACAACTAAGAGGATATGCTTGACAAGTTATAAGCCGAAATCTCATGTCCCTTACTTACGAAGACCAAACCTCATGCTACTCAACTTTAGTCACAAGTAAGCTCTTGTCATTGTAAGTACATATGTATCATATAGAACCGCCAACAGGGTACCCCTTGCACATGATACAGGAGCTATCCCATAATCAAAATGAGAAGGCAAGCAGACAATGAGCATCTCCGTGATCTTTTTATTTGCTATTTGCATAGGTTTTTATTGAGGATGCTTCATAGAATGCTCATTATGGTTATGCTGCAAGTTTCCACCATGATTAGGCATGGCTTAGGCTAGCGGCCCAAGCATTTCTCTAACACACATACAAACTCCATGATCTTACAAGTTCTACTTTTATTTCACACCACCGGGATCCATAAGCAAAAGAACATGATATCAACGGGGTACAATGTACAAGTGCAATGTTGAAAGCGTTCCCCATGATACATGGTTATGCTAATTTCAACTTATAAAGCGCAAGCATATACACAACAAAGATGGACACAATGGTTCAAGTTTATTAAATGCAAGAAAGTAAAGTGTGCCATCAAGTTCATGAGATCTTTAATCACTAATTTTCACATAACAAGTTTAATTCGGAAGGTATATAAAAACATGAATATACTTGGAATAGCAAATGCTAATAGGTAGGTATGGTGGACTCTTTGGAATAACTTGGTTTTAGGAGTTGGATGCATGAGTGGAACTCATACTTGGTTATGGAGGCTAGCAAAAGACTGGGAGCGACCAACAAAGAGAGCAATAATTGCCATAATCATGCAAAGTGACAAAACATTATTAATTAAAGCATAAAGTGATATTAGTAGTCGAAAACTAAATGATCATAGTGGCTATGGTGACTTGGTATAGTCTTAACATGGTGTGAGCATGCGCCAAGTCGACCCAAATAAAGCATCAAAGGAGAACACCACAATACTATGCTTTAATATGCTAAAACAACGCATGATTCTTTCAAGGCACATTAAGAAATCTCAATTGTTTATAAAAAGTTATGCTACAACAAAAATCACTAAGCATAAAGTCAAAGAAACATCTAGCATGACATGATAAAGTCTAAACCACAGTAAAAACAAGCTCCTTTTATACCACTTATAAGCATAAACTTTCCTACTCTTTTCCAATCCAAACCAACTTATTTGAAAGAACTCACAAAGATAATAATAAATAAAGATCAGTGAGCTTGTATCACAAATCCAAAAGGAAGAAATAAAAAGTGCTAAGCTGAAAGCACAAGAAAACTAAGGCTAAACCCAGTGCTAGCAAAAGAGAACACTCACAAAACAATAAGAATGAAAACTAGAGTGTTCTAAACAATGAAAGCAGAGTGTGTCTCTCTCCAAAAGAAGTGTTGGGATCCAACCAACTTATTACAGAAAACTAACCAAAATAGAACTGAAAACAAAAAATGAATACGCTCCAAGAACAACACAATTGTGCATGAAACAATAAAAATAAAGTGTTTGGAAAAAACCTGAGATTTTTATTGATGAAGAAGGGGATGCCTTGGGCATCCCCAAGCTTTGACGTTTGTACTTATTGAATATTTCTTGGGGTGACACGGGGTGGAATCCCCAATTTTGAGCTTTTGTCCATTCTTCATCTCATCACATCATTCTTTCCCTACACCTGAAAACTTCACACAATCTTCATTAGCAACATTAGTGTATTCAAAATAATAAGTCTTTTGGTTCAGTTTCAAGACAATTAAAACTTCCATTAAAACACAAGATACTGTAGCACTTCCTTTAAAAAGTTCAAGTGATCAAAGAGAACTCAAAGAGAAAGAGATTAAGAGGCAAATATAAATAATGGCAGAAATCTGTCAAAACAGACCAGCAGGTAAAAACCGAATTTTTCGAAGACCTTCTGTTGCTCAAATCGAAAAGTGTTGAACTAACAAAAGTTAGCTAACAACCCGGGGGATTTATTGAGAAAATTACAGCTCAATCCGACATATAGGGATGTTTCACGAATTTTTACAGCTAAGCACAAAAATCTGTTTCGGGACAACAACTTTCCCAAGTCTTACTTCTCTCTCATTAGAGGTTACGCTTGGCACAAAAATCACACAAAAATGATAAGGAGCGGTTATTACAGAGGTAATAACTTCTAAGACTCAACTAAAACTTTTGGGTTATCTCCCAATAAGTACTTTTCTTTAACGCCTTTAAGTTAGGCATGATAGTTTGAGAAGATGCTCACATAAGAAATATGAATTAAAGTAAAAGAGAGCATCAAGAAGCAAATTCAAAGCACATTTAAGTCTAACCCACTTCCTATGCATAGAAATCTTGTAAAGAAACAATTCATGAAAGCACAAAGCAACAAGCATAGGAAAGCAAAACAAGTGCAACTTGAAGACTTTCAACATAAAGAGGGGATACTTAATATTATTGAGATGCATAGAACCATGTTTCCCTCTCTCATAATAACTTTCACTAGCATCATGAATAAAATTAACAGTATAACTATCACATAAAACATTCTTATCATGAGCCACATGCATAAAATTATTATTACTCTCCGCATAAGCATAGTCATTCTTATTAATTATGGTGGGAGCAAATTCAATAAAATAGCTATCATTATTATTCTCATCACCATAATCATCAAATATAGGAGGCATATTGTAATAATTAATTTTCTCCTCAATAGTAGGTGGACTGAAAATATCATATTCATCATTGTAATCATCATATATTGGAGGTTTTGTATCATCATAAGCAATAGAATAGCTATCTTCCAAAGCTGGGGAACTAAAAAGATCATTTTCATAAAAACTAGCTTCCCCAATCTTAGAATTTTCCATAGCATTAGCAATAATGGTGTCCAAATAATTCATACTAACAACATTGCTATTAGCATGCAAATAAAGTTCCATAGGTTTTTTAATTTTCTCTTCAAACACTTCATATCCTAACTCAAGATAAATACTGTAAAGCTCTCTAATTTTATTGTTGTTTTACATTAAGCCTAACTAGTGAAAACAAGAAACAAAAAGACAAAATTGCAGAATCTAAAGGACATAACTTCGAACACTCACACACCAGCAACAATGCTAGAAGATAGCTTAGTAGCCAGAGGATGTGAGTACCTTTTACCTTACCTCCCCGGCAACGGCGCCAGAAAATACTTTGCTGGCGCGTGGTTGACATGGGAGCTTCTTCTTCAGTCCCCGGCAACAGCGCTAGAAAATAGCTTGATGTCTACGCACTTCTATTCTTATAGATAGTTGTTGGGCCTCCAAGTGCAGAGGTTTGTAGAACAGTAGCAAGTTTTCCCTTAAGTGGATTACCCAAGGTTTATCGAACTCAGGGAGGAAGTGGTCAAAGGTATCCCTCTCAAGCAACCCTGCAATCAAGATACAAGAAGTCTCTTGTGTCCCCAACACACCCAATACACTTGTCAGGTGTATAGGTGCACTAGTTCGGCAAAGAGATAGTAAAATACAAGTGGTATGGATATAAGACAACGGTGCCAGAAAACATATTGATGGTGTGGAAGAGACTAAAGGCAAACTAAAATAAAGATTGGAAGAAAGCAAACATGTAACATATCTAATTGCAAACGTTGTTTCAGTGCTTAGAAACAAGGCCTAGGGATCATACTTTCACTAGTGAACACTCTCATATAAATATCTCCTCTTCATGATACTGCTCTGAACTACTCTCCGGTTGGACACTCTAATCCATGGTAGGGCTATAACAACACTCCTCAAAGTTCGCTTTCCGCATCTAGATAACCCCACACTGTCACCTTGAGCACTAGATGGTTCCAACAAACACCACAGTTTCATAGAGACATCCAACTCCAAATATAACTCATAACAAGTATTTGCAATCTCTATCCTAAGTTCCACCATGGTGTGCATGCTGTCACTTTTACACACATGGGGAGAGCAGAGATCTATTAAAGTACTTGAGTAGCAAGGTAGATTTACTTGATTACAAAGCTCATGATCACAATATGATCATGCATAGAGAGAGAGAGATGAAGACATAGCTACCGGTAGAGCCCTTAGCCTCGAGGAAGAACTACTCCCTCATCATCATGGGAATCAGCAACGGTGATGGAGATGGTGGTGGAGATCGATGGAGATGGCTCCGGGGGCACTTCCCTGTCTCGGTAGGGTGCCGGAATAGACACTTTCTGTCCCCATGTGGTGGCGCGGGCTAGCCCTGGACGCGCCACCAGGTGGTGTGGCTAGCCCCTGGCCCCTCTCCGTCTCGTCTTCTGGCTCCGTGAGTCTTCCGGTAAAATATCGACTTTGGCTTTTGTCTAGTCCAATTCGGAGAATATTCATTTTCTAACTTTTCTAGAACCAAAAATAGAAGAAAACTGGCAACTGGCACTATGGCATCTTGTTAATAGGTTAGTCCAAGAAAGTTTATAAAAATACTCCAAAGTGTGGACAAAACATAAGAAAGTAGATATAAACTAAGAATGGAACATCAAAAATTATAGATACGTTAGCAACGTATGAAAGAGGTCTGGAGTTTCTGGTGTTTTCACACCGGAGTCTCCGGTCTTAGACGGTTTCGGGCATTGAGTAAAGGGAGGCCTGGGTGAGAGAAACGCTCGGTTTTCTTTCTTCCACCCAGACTCTCCCCAACTCCTCAATCGCCTCCTCCTCCAAAACCGTCGCCCCGTGGCCCTGGTGCCACTGGGATCCACCATGTCGCTGGCCTCCTCCAACCTCTCCATCCTTGGGCCCTTCCCCATGGGTGGATTCACTCTATGAAGGAATCTGGTACAATTTTCTCTCACCATGAACCTAGGGTTCATCCCCTTTGATTTGTGTATGCAGTGTACCAAGTTCTTCCTCTGGAAACTCATGTTTGTGGGCTCTCCTCTCTCAGTAGCTCCATGTCCTTGCTCGAGCTGCTCGAAATAAGCCTTCCGAAGCCTCCGATGTGCAACTAGATCTTCAGACCGGAGTTTCTGGTATCTCAGACTAGAGACTCCAGTGTGCTTTTGCACAAACTAGAGATTTCGTTGTTGCACACCGGAGACTCCGGTGTGGTTTACTTCTAACACATCAAGCAAGGGTTTGTGGGTGCTGTCTTGGATCTTGGACATATATTCTTATTGAAAGAGCATGTGGGCCCCCATGTGTGGTTTTGGTAATTAACGACAATCTTTATGGACTAATGTGTGTATTAAGTTGCACTTGTAGTAATTGTCCATTGCCATCGCTTGGAGCATGTGTTGGCTTCAAGGTAAATGAAATGATGAATAAGGAGTGTTGTGCAAGCTCAATATATGCCATCTCTAGAAGATCTCATGTTTGTTGCTTGCCATCCTTGGTGATCATGGATCAATGAAGACAAGGTCAAAGTATGCTCAAGGCAAAGGTATTCTTGATAGTTTTTCCCCTTTGCCGGTCTCGTGTTGGTAGTTGAGAGACCGGGTTTCGGATAGATAGTCATACTATCAAGAGGGGCTTTCGAGTGAGTAGCTCGATCATATCTTTCAGAGAGAGCTCAAACCTTCGCATTCTTAGCATCATCTTTCTTGGTTGTGTGTTGGCCCTATCCATGTGAGGATATAGAGCTTGTGGTAATCTTCATAACAAGCTCTTATTCATCAAAATCGGATCTCCCTTTTATATCTTATTGCGATTTTGTTCTTGGAGGTCTTCCGGATTCTCGCCGACTGAGGTATCTCACATTATAATACTTGATATATTCTCACTTGGTGGTATCCAATATTTCCAACAAAATTTTGGTCATTCGGAGTTCCCTAGCTCAAGATATAGAAGTTTGAATATTTGCCTCTTATTGATTTAAAAAGAAAAAGGAAAAAGAATCTGGCTCTAGGCCGAGCGGCAGTACCGGGGCGGTACCGCCCGCCCCTGCGCGGTGGCCTCTATTCTCTGCCTGGCCCGGTTACGCCAGCCGGTAGCACCAGACCAATGCGGTAGTACCGCTCGGGCGGGCTGGTACTACCGGCCCGACCCAGCTATCGTGTTGCCCGCTTCCCAACTGCCAAGCCCAGCCTGCAGCTCCCGCTGTCACTGCTCTCACTCACGTGCGCTTTGCTCTTGCCCTGCCGCTCGCTCGCGCGCTACTCGCGTAGCCAACACTCACCATTGGGCCCCCTCGCGCGCGCGTGCCTCTCCCACTCACGCGACGCTCGCCCAGCCACGATTCCCTCGATCCCCTTTCTTGTTGCTTGCCCAGATCACCTCGTTGGTTTGCCGCATTGACCAGTGTTGCTTTCCCTCGGGCGGTAGTACCGGCCCAATCTGGTACTATCGGCCCAGGTCAGCAGTTGGCCCCAACGGGCTGTTTTTTAGCCCCCCTTTAAATTTCCCCTCTCTCCCTTTTTCAATTACTTCTTCTTCCTCTTGTTTCTTCAAGCCTTTGCCCCATTTGCCTAAATCTTTTGAGCTTGATTAATCTCTCCCCCTCCA
Source organism: Avena insularis (assembly GCA_023614405.1). Lineage (NCBI taxonomy): Eukaryota > Viridiplantae > Streptophyta > Magnoliopsida > Poales > Poaceae > Avena > Avena insularis. The sequence continues at coordinate 362,055,242 of CM042689.1, read as the reverse complement.
ATGATTCTTGCCAATATTTGAGGGGAAGATAGAGGAGATCTAGATCTACACTTTGACCAACCAAATCACCTCTTTGTGAGTGAATCTTTGGGATCTAGATCTTGGGGGATTTTGTGTTCTCTTTGTGTTCTTCCTCTCTTGTTCCCCCAATTGATTTAGTAGCCTTGTTGGAAATTGAGAGTGAAGGATTGGGGAATCTTTGTGGTGTTCTTGCCATTTGCATTTGGTGCATTGGTTTGTGTTCTCCCCGGAGGATTTGATTCGTGAAATCAAGAAGGTTGTCCCTCTTGGGTACTTGGAACCCTAGATGGTTGTGTGACCTTTGTGGAGTGTTCTTGGAGCCTTCAATTAAGTTGTGAAGCTCTCCCCGAGATTGAGGCCTTGGTGGCGATTATTGGGAGCCTCTAATTAAGTTGCAGAGATAGCCCCAATCTTGTACGGGTTTGATGACCGCCCTCAAGTGTCCCATAGTGGAAGGGGTGTTTGCCGCATGGTGGGTGCTCGGGAGAATAGGGTAAGGCATCTTGTGGCATTGGTGGTCTTAGTATCGCCCACCCCTCCAACAAGACATACTCCCTTGTTGGGAGGAACTCGGTAAAATATCATCGTCCCCGTGTGCCTCGGTTATCTCTATACCCGAGCTCTTTACTTATGCACTTTACATTGTGATAGCCTTCGAGTTTGAAGTAGTCTATGTTGCTATCACGTTGTTGCTTGTCTTACTTAGCATAAGTTGTTGGTGCACATAGGTGAACCTTAGTATATCTAGGCTTTGTGCTTGACAAATGAAAATGCTAGTTTTATTCCGCCATTCTTAAGCCCATCTCGTAAAAGTTTTAAACCGCCTATTCACCCTCCTCTAGGCGACATATGTGATCTTTCACTTATCTTCATGTTTCCCCCTTACTCTATATTCACAGGTGGCTCTGGTTCTCGTTGGGCACCTCGCACCAAGGCCAAGTCCAAAAGAGGGGATCTGCAATATGATGAGGCAGCTGGCTAGTATATTATTCCTCCCTCTAACCGGAGGCAGTAGGTCAGAGATGCTACTTATATGCAAAGGAAAGCTGAGCGCGTTGAGGATGAGGCTCATGCCAAGAGAGCCAAGTATGACAACTTGCATTCCTTAGTCCACATGTCTAAGAAAGAGTACCATGAGCTGCACAAGACGAGGTTCTTTGAATTGCCAAGGACCACTGATGACCCGTGTTATTGGAGGAAGGAGCAAAAAGTGTTCATCCACAAAGGTATATGGACTTTTCTTACATGCGTGCAGATGACTATTTCATGGATGATCTTTGGATCATTGAGAAGCTTGGACTGCACAATCTTATGGAGCTACATGAAGACTACAACATTATCCTTGTCCAATAGTTTTATGCCACCATTGTATTTGATCATGATTAGGCAAGGACCATGACATGGATGACCGGTAACTTCCGCCGCATTCCAAACTTCTATGACTTTGCTAGTGCCATTCACTAGACCTTCAGTGGTGTGTCTGTTCCTATTGGTCACCGCATGCATGATGCTGCTCTAGGCAAAGATAAAGGCAAGCTTTCACCTCTCTATGGTAGTAAGGCCACTATTGGGGAGTACAAGGTACTCAAGCCTCTCTACAACCTGTTGTTGAGGATCTTTCGCCACACCATTGCTCCTAGTGCTAGAAATGATGATGCTATTCGGGGTGGACTTGTCAACTTTCTCCATCACGCTCACAAAGTGGTTTGTGCTAGGCCTACTACTGAAGGATTCAACATTGATGTCATGGACTTCATCTTTGAGGAGATGTATCATGCCATACTCTTCAGAAAATCTCCTCCATATGCAGCTCTTGTGATGAGGCTCATTAACACCCAGGCCCATGGTTCACCACTTGCCCTTCTACCTAATCTTGAAGATCATGTTTATGTGGCTCTCCAAAAGAAAGGGAGGATGGGTCCAGATCCTAGATGGCACTATGCTAGTGAGGATGAAGAAATTTCTTAGGAGGAGTGGGCTCCCACTCCTCCAAGGGGCTCTAGAAGGAAGACAACCTCCAATGTTCCTATGCCACCTGTCACTCGTGAGTATGTCGAGGAAAAGGCCAAGAAGGCATATTTTTGGGAGAGGACGCTATGTTGCATGAATGTGGATATTGGCAAGGAACAACATGCATCTTATAGGAGCAAGCATAGAATTGAGAATCTCCTTAAGGAGATCAAGGCTCAAGGTGAAGAGGAAGGAGAGGAAGAATACAATGACGAGCATGGGGCTAAACCGTCTGAGGAATCAGATCACACTCCCTCCATTAGTGCATGGAACACATAGAACAATAGCCTGGTTGATTGGAAGACCTTCTCTGATGTCACTTCTGGCTTTGGTGCTCAGGGTACATCCTCCTCTCGCCCTCATGGCAAAGGCCCCAAGGCCCCAAGTGGTGATGATGACTAGGAGGAGGATGAAGATGAAGATGACAACAATGATGACAAGTGATTCCTTTGGGGCACTAGCATGGTCTTGTCCCTTTTCAGCATCTCAATGTCAAAGGGGGAGAAGATGTCTATTAGGATCATCAGAATTTGCATGGGTTGGGTATGAGGTTTCTTGCTTCTTATTTGCTTATGCCCATTTTATCTTAAAAATTGAACATTTTCTTCTGATGGCTCTGTAATATATCCATCCACGTCCACATTTAAACTGGATATTATTCATATTTTTGAAGAAATATCTCTCTAAACCCTGCTACTAATGCCTAATAATCAAAGGGGTTTGCAATCCTTTCTTTCTATTTTCTTCCTACATAGATAATGATGTTTGATGATGGGAATCACTACATTAAAGTCAAAGATATGAGATTTCCAACAACCATAAGAAACCATCAGCCACCTCCAGATCTCCATCCACAACACGAAGCCAGTCAGGAGAATAGACTTAGATCTAATCTCTCCACCACCATAGCCATATTCCACCACTTGTAATAGTAGATCTCTTCTTCAATTGGCGACATTATAATACTATTTGCTATCAATCTCATGATTTCCACTACAATGTTTATGATCTTTGATCTCATCTCTATGTTTGAGTAATTCTCCTTGGGCTAAGGGCTTCGGCCTATCCATGCAGCTTTTGTGCATGTTATTTATCATAGATGGGATCATGTATTAGTTTGTATGACATGATGATTATTGTATCCTTTCTTGCCTGAATCTAAGGACTTATCAGGTACCCAAGACCGTGAGGATTGAGCCAAGTATAGGGAGTATGAGTAATGACTAATCTGCAGGTTGAGAACCCAATGACAGAAGGGGTAGTACGACTATATGTGCGGGATTTACTTGGGATTAATGGTGACATCACTATGCATATCATTAGTTCTGTTTCTTCTATGGATGAGACTAGTAGGTTATTTCTATAAGCAGTTGCAGAGGCAATAGTAATTCTAGATACACTGCCCACATATAATTTATCTGGCTCTAACAATTACATGCATACTTTTTTTATCTTTTATTCCCATCAAATGTTTTGCACAGCTACTAGTGAAACCGAATGCCCTAGGCCCTCTCTCTCCATCATCGTCAACAACAAAAAGACGCAAACTCTAGGTCCGATAAAAACACAAAAGGAATTGTAAAACTCCTAAAGGTCCATTAAAGTAACTTCACTACGCATATGCTTCTCGAGGATTCGATAAACCTAGGTCTACTTGGGAAAAAGAAGCTATACTATATCCATAATCAGGATAGAAGGTATCAACCCTTTTTCTGGCGCCTTTGCTATGGAAGAAATAGCTACCCTGGTGAGGTTAGTAGGAATCTTTCTAGTTTTAATTCTTATTTTTAATTTTTAGTAGGAATCTTGGTAGTTTTAATTCTTATTTTCTTTCAGTATTTATTTGAAAAACCAAAAAAATTAGTTAGTATTTTTTTTTTTTACTATTATAAGACTTTGTTTAAGAAAACCCAAAAACATAGGAACTATGGCTAAAAAGAAGCTTGGGGAGTTTGCTACTCCCAACAATGATTATTTGCATACTCCTATTACTCAGCCAGCAATTGCTGTTGATGACTATGAAAATAAGCCCCATTATTTAAGTTTGGTTCAAAAGAATCAATTTGGAGGCTCTACTATTGAGGATCCAGGTATGCACTTGAATACTTTCACTAAAATATGTGATATGATGCGCATAAAAGATGTTAACCCTGATGCGGTCAAATTGCATTTATTTCCTTTCTCTCTTATAGGAAGAGCAAAAGAATGGTTGCTAGCTTTGCCTAGAAATACTATTACATCATGGGTGGGATGTACTTCTTTATTTATGACTAAAATTTTCCCAACAGCAAAGACTATGCAACTAAGATCTAACATTTCTGGTTTTAGACAGGGAGAGCGTGAGCCACTAGCGCTTGCATGGGAAAGGATGAAAGAATGCTTAAGGAATGGTCCCAGTCATGGGATGGAAGATTGGTTAATCCTCCATTTATTTTATAATGCTCTTAATCTCGTGTCTAAGTTTAAGCTTGATATTTCAGCTGGAGGAACATTCATTGGTAAACATATTGTCGAAGCAAAGCAGTTGCTAGACAATATGCAAGACAACCATGCCCAATAGCATGTGGAAAGATCAAACATGAAGAAGGTGAACTCAGTCTCACCACAAGAAAATGAAGAACTCAATGATAAGTTGGATGAGCTCATATTAGCCGTGAAAGGTAAGGAAATCCAGGTAAGAGCTATCCCAGAAACAAATATTGAAGAAATTGACTTCATTGCTCGTAATGATTATAACCCTGCTTGGAAGAAGAATTATAATCCTAATTTTCAGAAACATTATTCTAATCCTGTATGTAACTCTAATAATAATATGGGAACTAGTAATGGTAGTCTCCAAGAAACACTTAAGTCTTTTATAGACTCACAAAATGAACAAAACAATATTCTTATTAAAACAATGGAGAACCATGATGCTCTGCTTGGTAAATTATCTAACCAAGCTGTAAGTTTGAGGAATGATTCGCATGCCCTCCAAGAAAGAACGAGAATTTTTGAGGCACAGCTAGGTAAGATAACCGAGAGTCAAACTCTCATTTTAGCTAAATTTGCAGGTAAAGCTGAGCCCAATCCTGTCGAAGACCTGAAGATGATCAGAATTCAAAGAGAGGAGCCTAAAGAGCTTGATTATAGTAATGCTCTTTCACCAAGCTACACCATTGAAGATCTTGTAAAAGGGATCAATGTTAAGATTCCAGTAAGTGAAGGAAATGAGGAAGCTATGTACCAACACTTCGTTAATTAGGTAGCAATAAAGGTACGTGAGCTTGAGGAAGAATATAAGCAAATAGCTGAAAAATTAGCTGTAAAGCTTGATGATATATTTGAGCCTACTATTAAGATTAAGATTGGGACCAATGAGATAGCTGAACTTTGTGATCTAGGTGCAAGCGTCTCAATGATTCCAAAAAGTCTATTTAATATGTTAAATGTTGGCTCTTTTGAGATCACTGAGTTAAAATTGCATCTAGCAGATTCTACCTACAAACAAGCTATAGGATTTAAGGAGAATAGTTTAGTATACATTAAAGGATGTCCTACTCTTATTGATTTTGTTATTGTTGACATGCCTGAAGATGCTACTGCTCCTATTATACTAGACCGTCCTTTCTTAAGAACTATTAAGGCTTTGATTAATCTACATGAAGGGAACATGAAGCTTCAATTGCCTTCGCGGGATCCTTTTGTTATTCATTTCCCAAGGAAGAAGAAAGCCAAGCATGATGAAAAGGAGGCTATCACTTTGAAGGCCAACTATTTCGGAGTGGGTGTTCCACTCATCTGGCCTAAGTAAGAAACATTAAGGTCAAGCTATTGACCATAAAAGAGCGCTTCATGGGAGGAAACCCATGTGAAATAAAGGTTTGAGTTAAGTTTTAAGTTTATGTTTAATAAAGAGTGCTAGAAAACTCCAATTGAGGAGAAGAAGTTCGGTAGTACTAAAAATCCTGCTTTATACATGCTATTGTTGGTCGACAATATTGACTATCATTTTTCTGTCAAAAAACAAGGTATTTCACTAAGTTACAGGGTGTTTTGTGGTTTTTGTCAAATAAAGGAATTAAATAGTTTTTGGTTCATAATAATTATGGAATTTTTTTGTAAATTTGTATATCCAAGGTAGATGTTGTACACATAGTTTATATATCATTTTCAACCTTGAGTTTTTAGAATCCAACTTGATTTTGGACAAAAGCATGGAATAAAGGATCTTGGGCACTATTAATTTTATACCATCAAAACCTTGTTCGATTGAGGGGCTCAAGGCTTCCCTTAGTTCATGGGTTATATGGATAGATAGACCAAGTTATGTAGATTACCATGGCACAAAGATTTGAGTTTGATAGTGCTTGAGTGCTCCAAAGATTGATGCCAAACTTTGAATAAAATAAAGGTGCCAAAGCAGATTATTAATTATCCTCACAAACCATGTGGGTTTTATAAGCACAAAGCTCCAATTGAAACAAGTTAAGTATTTATGGTTGGAACTTCATGAGTAGATCGTAATCATGCAAATAGTTGTTCAAGAGAATATAGCATGGAGAGGTGAGCTTCTGCCAAAGTAGGCATGTTCATAAGATTTGCAGAAATTATTATTTTCTTGCTTGCAAAACCATCAAGAACAAGTGGGTCATAGGATGATCATGCCAAGGGAAATAATGGTCCTTGGAATTATTTAAGATTTTTAACAATACGGTTCAAGTGAAGTTACAAAAATGCACAAGGGTTGGGAAAGAAAGAGACTCGAAGTTGGGTTATTGATAATAGTTCCACACTTAGTCATTTTTGGTAATTTCGGGGGTTTTGACTATGATATAAGAAGTGATGGTTTTGAGAGGATGGTAGGTTCCAAACTCATCATCAAGTAGATGATGTTGAAGTGCAGATTGAGTAGAAGGGATCCATGTTTGGAGTTGGTCTTCATTGACTTGGAAGCTTCTAGAAGGGATTAACTCTGAGGTGATTTAGTTAAGGAAGTAGATGGTCACTTTAGTGACTAGAGGTCAGATCCGGCTTGAGTAACTTTCTTAGGGTTAGTATTCTTATATCTTGGCAGGCACCCCAGCCGCCACTCTGTCAGTCGTGAGAGATGCAACAGCAACGCAAGCCTGTCACACTTCTAGGCACGGTCATCATCGACCCCCACGATGAAAACCCCTCCAATGGAGGCAACAGAACCAATGACAGTAATGGCGGCTCGACTGCTCGTCCTACCATAAACATCCCTTTGGAGGCACAAAACAAGGAAAAGGAGGCCTTGAGAGGCTCGAATCCCATGCTAGTAAACATGATGTGGGAGGAGCTAATATCCTGTCACAACCTCCTTTATCAGCAACATACACGTCTGGATACAGTGTAGCAACGAGGAGCAAAAATGACTCACCGAAGCATCTAGCGAGCGGTGGCGGCAACTGTCTTCTCTCCTCTCCTCATCGTCAAGGCACCACACCGCGAGCGAGGCGCACAAACGACACTCTCGACTACAACATCTTCCCGAGGAGGACATGCGTGGGATGTCAAAAGCCTTCAGTCGTCTTTCATGACAGTGGATACAACATGCAATATGGTTGCTAAGCAGCGCAAGGTGCTCTAATTGCCGCCACAATGTACCTCCTCACCAACCAACCTACAACGAGCGATCCTAGAGCAGCATTCCACTGATCAACCATCGCTGGCTTGGGACTTATAGCAGTCGTGCTCATGCTAGAGGAGAAGAGAAATGCTGAAAGGCCCCTTGTGTCGTGACGATCCGACCACTCGCTTCCATGAGGTAGAGAATTGCCATGTCGCCACAACAGTCCATGACATGAGCTATACACATGAGGATTCACTACAAGAAAAAAATGGTTTTACAACGGATGGTTTTCGTGGTTGAAGGCCTGTTTTTCATGGTGAAAAAGTCATGCACGATGGATGGCCTCTGTGGTAAAAGCTCCATCACTAAAGAATCTACCATGGTTTTTTCCCCGAACGTGGCGGATCGCACCTTTTAGCCATGAAAAGTTGTGTCGTCGTAGATTGGTTTCCCAGGCCGTTGACTACTGACGTCATGTAACTAGCCACATGGCAAGATCCATTAAAGGCTAGTTACCACCGTTAACGGCCGCAAAAACTGTGGTGGAAGAAAAGGCCCATCCAAGGCTTGCTAACCATTAAGTGGGTCGGCCCATGAGAGAAGCCCAATAAGATAATCGCTCATTACTGTTCGGCATGCCTAAGGCCTGCGCTGACTGAATGGGTCCTACCACTTTGCAGCCTAGCTGAGGCCTTTTAACTTTATGGTTCATCATTGGTTCAGCCTGCTGATAGCCTGTGCTGCTTAGTGGGGCCGATCATATTGTAGCCTAGCTGCGGCCTATTAACATCTCGCCCCGTTAATTTTTTAGCCTACGTACGGCTAGAGCTGCTTAGTGGGGGATCATCATATTGCAGCCTAGACGCGGCCTATTAACTTCCTGGCCCATTAATGTTTCGTCTTGCGTACGGCTCATGCTGCTCAGCGGGGCCCATCATATAGCAGCCTAGCTGCGGCCTGTTAACTTCCTAGCCCGTTACTATTTTGGCATGCGTACGGCTCACACTACTCATTGAGGGCCCATCATATTGTAGGTCAGCTGTGGCTTGTTAACTTTCTATTTTGTTACTGTTTTGGCCTGCTCATGGTCTGTGCCACTTCAGAATAGTCTTTTACTATGCATCCCAACGAAGGCTTGCTATAAATATGGCCCGATACTGTTCAAGCCTTCTATGTGACAAGCCAATTTCTTTAGAGCTTTACTGTACAACTCGGTTAGGCCTAGAGGTTTTAGTATCAACTACTTTTTTTGCCTACATAAGCCTAGAAATTCGATTAAGCCCCATAACTCAGTTGGGCCCATAACTGTTCATCATGTTTTCAGACTATCGTTGTTCATGGCAACCCCAGGAGGCCCATTTACGTATTCTACAATTATGGCACAATTATTCCTTTCCCTGTAACCCTGGGTTTAGGCGCCTTTATAAGCCGGACCTACGGGAGCCTTTACGTAGAATGATTCATAACACCTCGTGATGTAGCACAACCTACGGTCATTACCACATCAAGGTCTCGAACGCATGCCAAGTCGTCATGGACACCAAAGGTGAATCCTATCCTCTTTGAGATCCCACTTCCTACCCTTTTAAATGGTATACTAGTTCATACTCCATCCTATTACCATGATAAGTTGACCGACAAGTACGGATATGGGTGAGGAAGCCCGAGGACTCATGCCCGATAAGACATAGGCTTGGAAGAGGAGACGGAAGACGAATGTCCATTCCGGTGGAGAAACCGGCACCGCCGAAGCTAGCACCGAGACCGTTGTGCACATTCCGGCGCCAGGCTCGGCGACCATCCTCCAGTTCCGGCGCCCCACTGAAAACACCTTCTGTATGCCAATCTGGCGAAGACCGGAATAATTCGGCGACCGCCGGAACGATCCGATGCTAGATCCGACGCCGTTGGACTTACCGCCAAAAAAACCCGTCTATGCACGGATCTGGATTTGATGCCCTAGAATATTCCCTTTACTTACCATTTTTCCTAGTTTATGCCCAAACTACCCCATTGTAGTGGCTGGCCTATAAATAGAGCTCCCACTCCTCATTGTACCCCTTAGGCATAGATGATAGACTAAAGACAACCCACTTTGTGGAATCTCTAGTTTTGCCTCATGCCCTTTACCAAGGGGATCGACTATCTCACCAACCTCGTTGGACTTTGCATAGCGCATCCATCATTTGACAAGGCCTTGGAGTCGGTTTTCCTTCTCCAAGATGTCAAGATCCTCCCCAAGGTGTTCTTCCCTCTCCGCTTGGGATTGAAGGAAGCATATTGATCGATATTTCCTTGTAAGGATTCTATCGGACTGGTGGCCGTCGGCAAGAGCAATTGGCCTTATATCATGTTGTGTTTGTGTGTATTCATCGTGTTCTTCATGAGGTGTGTGTTCGCTTCTGCTACGTTCTCCCTTTTCGTCCGTTTCCCATCGATTTTCCCATGGAATACGTGAAGATCGGGCAACCATTGAGGTTAACCCTTATCATCTACTATCAACAGCTTTTGGTTGCCACAGATTTCTCCTCGATTTGGTCTTTTCCCCATGAATTCGAAAATTCGACCAAAAAATAGCCCAATTTTGTGTTTTGGATCGATCTGAGATTTGATTGTGTTTTGGTAGGTTTTGATCTGTGGATTACTTGCTAAACTTGTTGATCTACCCTCCCTTGCATTTCCTTGGCCGAATTCTTTCATTTTCCCCTAATATCTGAAGTTTTCTATCAAATTTTTCCACAGAAATTGTGAAATTTGACTTCATGAACTCGTTTCCGGCCAAACCGGCGCCACCGAGCCTACCTCCGGAACTGTAGTGAATTTCGATGCTAGATCCGTACTTGTGCCAAATTCTAGCGCCAGATCCATATTTCGCCAATTCTAGCACTAGGCCCGGTGACCATTTCGGCTGCAGACTCGGCGCCGCCAATTTTGCCGCCAATATCTTTAGCTTTGCACTGTTTTGAGCATAACTTTTTCATTCGAACTCGGATTTTGGTGTTCTTTAGCTTGTTTAGAAGAGAAAAAGGATTTCTATATCATCATACAACTAGTTCATGCTATCTACTCCATCAAAACTCCATGAGCAAGGCGTCCAACAATAAAGAGTGAAGATCAACGACGAAAGGTATAAACATTTCGCGACTCCTCCCCACTTGCATTGCTTTGTGAGCTACACTATCTTTGCAACCAACAAACACCTATTGACACTAGTTACTCCTATGATTGATTGGGATATGCACATTTGATATCTTGTAGAATTTTGAGCAAAAGTTGTGAGCGCTATCTCATATAGTTATCTTGTATAGTTGTTGGCACGAGGAAGAGAGGCAAGTGAAAAAGAAAAAGAGATAGAAAAAATAGAAAAAAGGAAAAAAAACAAGTGCCTCATAAAATAGGAGGTGCAAGCTCGATGAACATCATATAGGTGGTACTTATTTTGCATATCTTGTAGTCCACCAATTTATTGCAATCGAACTAGCGTCTCTCCTTGCATTTGTGCGACACGAGCTTATAATATTCACTAGGTAATCATTTGGTTCTTAGCTCACTTTATCCATCACAAAAGTCCCATTTATCCCACTGTGTGTGTTTCCTTGAACAAAATTCCTATCTTATGGATTGACTTGTTTGCTTTGTGGTCATCGTGGTTCTTTACTTGCCATTACAACATCTTGATTTCGGATTGTTCCATTGACATGCAACTTTCCATACCTATCCACCATAAGATTTGTGTGTCTATTTTTAGTAGTTAGTTGGGTTTGATGTTCCACGTGAACTTCACTTTACTTGGTTTTTATTGCTCTCAAGTGTGGCCACTTTCATGATACTATCTTCCAAGGTAAATTAGGGTTTGACATTGTTTCTCTAACACCCACTACCACTTCCATATACACCACTTGGTCTTGTGAATCATGTCCAGGGACTCCAGAAGCAAGGATTATTTCTTTGAAGAATCCATGATGAGCCACCATGCTTATGTCTCCACAAGCATGGATGACATGATGGAGCACTACACCGACAATGGATCCAGATGCTTGGGTGATATGGAGTACTACAACAACAATGAATCCCCAAGAATGGACAACTTCAAGAACGAAAACAAAAATCTCCTCAAGTCACACCGACCAAGATAGAGCCCCCACCTCGAGAGCGCCAAGGTCCACCATCGAATGGACAAGTTCGAAAGCACCCTCAACAAATTCAAGAGCGACATGGAAAACGACTTTGCCAAAACCATGAGCATGATCGCCAAAACTAATGATGTTTTGTGATCATTACAACACCTCAACAAGAGGAGTGCCAAGGAAAAGGATCATCGTAATGAGCGTCATGTGGATGACCAAGTGTGCCACCTACATCAACCTTTTCCAAGGCACAACAATGATATCCGTCGACACCATCATAAGGCACCTTCAAGTATTTGTGCCACCTCCAAAATGGCACCAAGGGAAAGCCTTCTTCCATGCCATAAACCTTCAATGCCAAAACTTGATGTCCAAGATGACACATGCAAAAGGATGAGCAAGCTCCAAGTGAAGAGTCTAAACTTCAAGATGGAGGAAGACAAGGCCACATATGTGATGAAGTCGATCCGAGCACCGTCTCGAGAAAACATGAGCCTACTTCCACCACTACTAAAACATGGCGACAAGATGATCGAGCATGGTATATTCCCTTCAGCCATGGAGGCAACCGATGATGCCCATCTTATGTCATCCAACTTTGAAGGCAATAGAGTTGAGAATGGTGAGCATGTGACTTTCCCTTCACCAAAGGATGCGCATGGAGTTGAGCAAACCGAGCCTTTCCCTATATGCTTGAGTGATGATGTGGTACCAATCCCATGTGAGTATGAGAGCCACTTAGCCTACTTGAGTGAGAACAAGAGTGATACGAGTGACTCCACCATACATGAGATTGAGTGCTTCCACTTCAAGGGCATGAGTGATACATAGAGTGAGTTGAGAGTGGTAGTTGATAGGTCATGTGAGGCCATTTTGATTTCTAATAAGTTACCCTCTACCTCTAGTGTGTTTTCTCATGATTTGCTAGGTTGCATGGATCAACAAGCGACAAGCCTCGAGATGATGAAACCTCCTATCGATAAGATGTACATGGTACATGAAGTTGATGCTACGACATGGCTACATCATGAAGAAGAAGTTGCCCACATGGAGGACAATACTACCACAACACCCACTTCCTATGAGAGGTATGAACAAGGTAAAAATAAGGGTGTTGATGATGCCATGATCCCACTAGTGGACATGATGACTTGTGATGATTGGCATGCTATGGATGATATTTGTGACATTGCATATGATTCAATCATATTTCCATGTGATACTTTGGCTTTGCATAATGTTGAGCATGTATAATTATTTGATTATGATGATGTTTCCATAGACATGCCATGCTACAAATGTTTCATATTTCCCGTTGTTGCTTGCAATATGTTGAGCCATTTCTATTTCCATGGTTTTTCTTGCAATGATGTTAAGAATGATCCTCATGTTGCGATAAACTTGATGACCAATTTCTCTTTCCATATGTTTTTTGGCAACGATGCTATTACTTGGGATATGCTTTGTCATGATAGTTATTCCATTTCTCCTGTTGCTTGCAATATGATGAATAATTTCCCTTTCACTTGTTTTGCTTGCAACAATAATTATCACATGGTTTCTATTGAGATCGCCCCCATAGCTTTCTCAAATTTTGGAGATTTTGATGGTTACCATGATAAGCATGTTCCCCACTTGCATATTCAGCATGCATCTATTTTACACTTGATTGACATTAATGGTGATGTGCACAAGAATAGATACGTCATGATGGATGATGTATTTCTCTACCATGCACATGCATTCTTCCTTTTGTGTATGATGTGTGTAGGTAAACGCACTACAAGTTTAACCTCAGTTGAGCACGAGTTGACAAAAAGAGCTCTTTAGAGCATCCCACAAGTGAGTTCAAGATCGAACCCAACTCTAATACCTTTTGCATGCTTCGCATCTTTCATGTTGAAAATTGCTCTTTCCTATGGTTAGCTTGCAAGCATGTTGATGGTATTCTTCCACCTTGTGACAATCATGTTTCTTTGCTATTGGATATTGATGTTTTGTGTGTTGCAACAAAAATGTTGAATAATTTCTCTTCCTGATGTTTTGTGTGCAACCATAATGCCATTATGAACATGTACTGTCATGAGAGCTTCCAAGTACATCGTATAGTTGTTGCAACAAACATAAGGAACATTTGCTCTTTCATATGGTTTGTTTGCAAACATGTTGTTTTTGCTTCCGCTCGTGATACTCATATTTCCATAATATTTGCTTTGGATGATTTGTGTGTGGCATCCAACATATCGAAAAATTTCTCTTTCCAATGGTTGATTTGCACACATAATGATGTTGTTTTGGATATCCTTACTCATGTGTTTTTGCAAAATTCTCCTATTCTTGCATCAAAGATGTTGATAAATATTTTAGTCAAGTTATTGGAGTGCCTGATAGCTGTGAGATTTGACCCATTTTTGATGGCTTTTATTGATGGTTTTCTCCCCGATTTTATCGGTTTCTAGCTTTACCTAATGCTAATACTTTGGTAGCAAAGAAAACTTAGTTTTTAATGTGTGGTTCAGGTTTCTGAATATCAACAAAAGGTTTTTACTAGAGAAACATAATATTTTAGAGAAAACAAGCAAGTCTCTCTTTGGAAGCACTCGAGGGGAACTCACAGAAACTTTAACGAGCAACTATACGGCGGGAATATTTTTCCGGCCGTATAGTTCCTTCCGTATAGTTGTTGCCACCTCTGTGTTGTCAAAAGGGACAACTTCCGTGAAGGGACCGGGGACAAAACCACAACGCAGCAGCCGCCATACCATCTAGAAGGTAGAAAGAAGAGATCCGGAGAAGAAGGGGAAGACGTTCTTCATCTCTCTCCACGATCTTCGACCTCCTAGCCAATACACCCCCGTAGCCACTACTTGTACTAGAGAGAGAGGGATCTCCACCTTGCAAGAGTAGGGTTTGAGATTGTTTCTTCCCATCTTGAATTGTGTTGGATATTTTTCTATTCTTATTCTGGATCTCCATAGTAATACAAAGACGAATTCCCTTTATTTGATTATATTGATGATCCGTTCTTCTCTCATATGTGAGTAATTCCCTTAGGCGTGGGAGATGTAGGGAACTGGTGAGATGTGATGTTCCTTCATATATTTTCCATTAGTTTGTGATTAATTCTAATTACTATATTATGTGTGCTTGACTATTTTTGGGATGCCTAATGCTTGTTGTCCAATTAAGGGCCAGACAACATGATGCTTTGTTCTACATAGATAAGATCTTGTTCGTTAGTGGACCGGCGATCCCCGGGTGACACGGGGATATCAATGGAAAACTAGTAGACTCGAGGATAACGAGGAACCACTGTTCTTATTGCATTAGTCCGATCCAAGGAGCTTAATTGCTAAGCAACCTGAAGGGTCTTAATTGTCTAGTGTCTGACCATGGTTTTGGTAATAGGCTAGTAGGATTATTGAAGTTGGGATGAAATCTACCAAGAGTAGTTCCGGCTAATTATGGGTTGCTCGCCCACACATACATTTATAAGATTATAATAGTTACATTTATCATTCATCCACCTGGCACTGCCACTATCACCATGAACTGAATCTCCCCGCGCCTTCTTTTACCATCTACAGGAAACAACAAACTACCAAGTCGTTCTTTACTTTTATGCTTTATATTTCTGAAGTTTACATTTTAGTTCTATTTAAATACATCTCCTTTAATCAAAACCCCATTCTTATTTCAACAACTAGCACAGTGTCCCGCGCAATGCGCCGACATCATCTTTAAAGGTATTTATAGTCATTGTGTTGTTTATATTATGGCATTCTTTGCTAATATAACATTTTGTCATTAGAATACATTATAGAGAGAAAGTTTCAATTGTATATTGATTTTTCTCTAAAAGTTATTAGTCTGCTTCATGTAATTATAATGAATCCTTATCCAAATACAACATCATTTTCCACTCCTTATGTTGGCGATAAGCCTGACATTATTATCAAATGAAGATACAACAAAAGATTGCTCTAGGTGAAAATGTTGGTCCATACCGCAAGCAATAAAGAACCATTTTATATAGAAGCTCCACAGCAACTACCGTTATGTGAAACTGAAGATATGAGATTGAGAACCTCTAAACTTCAAAGAGCTCCTCGGTGATATTAAAGTTTATATGCATGCTTTTTTTGAAACATAAGTTTATATGCATGCTAAAATCTCCATAGTAATTTTCCTTTTCTATTCCATCATCACTTATATCGTATAAGTATATATATAATTGATTATCTATTTGTTCTCTTGATTTTTCTTCAATTTAAATTTAACTCCTAAAATTTCTAAGAATCTACAAAACTTTGCCATGCTATGTTTTATCAAGCAGGATTTAGGATTGTATATTCCTTTCCTAAGTTAGTTCCCTATAATCATCATGAATTCTTAAATAATAACATGCTTTGTATCAAGCTTGATTGTGACTACTAAATCGTTTCTGCAATGGTAAACATCAAAACATGTTTGCATCTTAATTATAATCCAAAAAATATATGGCCTATCATGTGGTATTCACCCGGGCACGTCTAACAATATAATTCTCTAGTAGTGGACAACTGAATAACCATTCAATCTTTTGTTCCACAATTTCAGAAGCATATTAGATAATATTTGCAGTGTGGTAGAATCTAACCAAGGCTTACAGGAAATTATTGTTCATGAGATCCTATCATAAAAAATCTGAGCATAAGAAACTGCATTGTTGAGCATCGCTTTGTCCATGAGATCATTTTCTTGTGCTAGAATTGAGTAATGTGGAGCTTATTACTGCATACATCAAGAAGCATATATCACTTGACAGTCGTTCATCAAGTCTTGGAGAAAATTCTAGCACCATTCTAAAACTTAGTGGATGTTAAATGCAGACCAAATACTGTTTCTCCATACTTCTATAAGATATTCATTAATTTAAGGTCCTCTTGAATCCCTTTTTACAATCTTAGAGTGCCTCTGCAACTTCACAAATGAGGTTGATACTTGAATAATGCTCGTGCATATCTGCAACTTGATCAATAATGTACCTCATGCGACAAACATGGTTGTAAAGTATAGATGAAAAAATATATATTTTTGAATAAAATAATACTTTTTACTTTTCACGAACATAGTAGTTTAACATAATATAGGATTTATCAATCATGATACATAAAAAATCAGGTTAAAGCATGGTACACGCCTAGCCACGTGGTACACGCCTACCAGTTGGGTATACAAATACCTACAGAAAGAACTAACTTGGAATATTTTAGAGGCTCCAAATTGAGATGATGAAACAATGGTTCAAGTCTTTCAAGATAATATGGATAGTGAATTATACAATCCTACATAATTATATTCATGACAACCGGTTATTGTTGATCTGTGGTTACTGGTCATAGCTGAGTTGAAAAAAAATCTTTTTTTATGTACTATGGAAATCCCATCATCTCATTGATGAAACGGGATGCTAGGCATCAGATGGACTAACCTATGCTGAATAAAAATATTTACGACCAAACATGAATTTTGCAGTGGAGATTAACTTAGGGAGATATACCTCATCGCTGAACTAATTTAATAAATATGATCACTTAGGCCATTGGCAGACCAAAATTCCAAACCCTGCAAGATTATGAAGAATATGTGGGTCATCTCATCTCTCGTCGTCTGCTTAATGTTTTCCCTTCACTGCTCTTTTCAAAGTCATATACTACAAAAGAGTGACAAAATCCATGAGTAAAGTTGGTTAAGTATATGGGCATTATCATAAAAAACCACCATTCTAGTTGTTGAGCACCTCCTCTCGTTAAATACATTTTTTACATGTAAAAATCCAATTGTGCAACCAATATGAATGCATTCACCAAGCATGAATAATACTGCACCATTCCTAAATATGAAATGTTTTGTTAGGCTAAAAAAAACTTATATTGTGGAATATCAATACTGATAGCTTGTATCATGTTGATACATGACACTGTTGTAAGTAAATGAAAAACTGGTCCAACAAACTTATGCATGCAATGGAAATATTGAGTCACGGGTGAATGAGAGATGATCCATCACTGTGTATATATATGATACTACATGTGTAGGTAACTTGCGTGCTCCGGTCGTGGTCCAGTCAATCTCCTTTTTTTGCTCAAGGGTACTTATGCATGCGTTATAAGCGATCCCTTTTTCAGAAAATTTTGGCAATTCACACAGATGGTCTAAGAAATATTGCTAATCGTTTAAATAATTCTAATAGATGTCTGTATCTATGGCTCTATGGCTGTGTTTCAATTGATAACTAATGAGTAGGCCACGGCGTGTCCCCTTTCAAAAACAAAATCAATAAAATCTAGTGATCTTATTTTTAGCTTACTTATCGACAAATTTTTAATAACATAACTCATAGTCAGAATATGTAATTATTAGCTTCTTAGGAATGTTATCTATTTATAACTTACGACAGTAAAATATGAAAACTGAACTACTTCCTCTGATCCGATTTAGTTGTCACAGAGTTTTGGCAAAGTTTCGTCAAAATCTTGTCTAAATATGTGACAATTAAATTTGATTGGATGGAGTATTAATATTTACATGTAAATTAATTAATTCAAATCCAAAAAAATACGATTGGGAAGAGAGAGAGACAAATCAAAGTACTTCCTATATCCTGTCAATAGTTGTCGCCGATGGCTATATTCTAGTTGTCGCAGAGTAGCATTATCATGCATGTGTATTTATCATGCGATTGGATCGATACATGCATATTTTGACCGAATAAATAATTCAGAAATTATGTCTGGATTCCCAATTTGATTAGTACGTACTATTATACAAGATTAGTATTCAAACCTGACTTTGATGATGACGCATCCCATCTTGCTCAGGCGTCGGTTCCACGCAAGCTTGGTGCCGACTTGTTTCATCAATATCAAAAGCTAGCTTTTGGGCACACTCAACGCTCCATGGGGCATATTCTTTGACGTGAAACAAAGATGCAACACCCTGCTCCTGCTTGATCGGATCACCATGTATCGAAATTGGTAGGCGGTGAGTTGAAGGTAAATATCTGAGAGCTTGTGCAGATTAGTACGGCAGTGAGGTCTATGAATATTGCATCCTTCGCGCTGTTGAAGAACAACCCAAGGACGATCCCGTAAAAGTATAGCCTAGATCTGTGCTGTCAGAAGAAAGTCTTTGATTTTGTGTAGCTCTAGCAGATGTCCGTTTCCACCTGTGATCAGTTCGGTCCATGCATATGAGGCAAGCGATATTGAAATCTGAGCCGATCATGTACTTAACTGGTGGAGGTCGACCGGACCGGCCGACCGAACATACTGAGGAAGATACGGCCGTGGCGGCGAACGGCCCCTGCAGCCGAGTGCAGGACATATTAGGGTAAGCTGATTTGCCTTTCGTTTGATCTATGATGGAGGTGTCAGTAATATTTTTTTTGATGAGAACAAACACTGAAGCGGTACTAAAATTTTAAGTAGGGGTCTTGGTGGGTAATTTCTGCTATCTTTCGTGTCAATAGTTTACTTTCTATATCCATCGGCTGTCATTAAATAAATGGTTAAATCTATGGCCAGATGCGTCTGTTTTTTGTGAGATTTTCTAGACTATTTCTCTATTTTCTGATAGCCTGTCATGTACTTTTAATATAGATTGCAGTCAATTCACTCAAAGACATGTGATAACTTCGGGTGTGACAAAGACTTCACCCATAAACACTTACCTTTAGGCTCCCTGTGGGATCGATATCTATACTTCGAAACTAGCTACAAACAATTTGTGCACTTGCAAACATCAAGCTATTTTATAGCGCCGTTGCCGGGAAGCTAAGCACTAAGTGTTTGTATTTTGACATTTTAGGTGTTGCTACTACAAAATGTTCTCCCTAGAAGACAAAAGGTCTAGATGCTCTCGTAGGACCTATCTACCGGATTATATTGAGCGCGTGCCTGCTCAAAGATGCGAGGAAATTATTGAAAAACTTTTAAGATCAAATAAAGTTGAAGTTGATGATTGATATTATGGAACTCATGTCTATTTACAGGACAACTCCTATGAAGCCTAAGAAAACTCTCGGGGAATAAAGTGCTCCAAGTTCTGAATTCCTTAAACAACCAATAAGTTCCTTAATCCTAGAGTTAGAGAATATCAATTTGATGGTGGGATTATTAAAATTTTGCAGGAGAAAGCTTTCAGTGGAAGGGAAGATGAAGACACAGGAAGATATATTAGAGAGTTCGACGATGTGATAACATCGCATGGACCAAAAGGTTTGCCAAGGGACTTTTCTCATCTAAAATTATTTTATTGGTCTCTTAAAGGTAAAGCTCTAGACTGGTTATATTCTCTCCCTCACCATTACATTAAATGTTAGGAAAACTGCATTGTTAAATTCATAAACATGTTTAATTATTTTAAAAAGGTAACTGAACTAAGAAAGAATATAGTCAACTTTAGTCAGAACATGGGAGAAAACTACCCACAAGCATGTGAAAGATTCTTTGGAATGATCAATAGTATTCCTAATCATGGTTATTCTGAACTAACTATTTGCCATTTATTTTACCATGGTCTTAATACTCATTGTAGAGAGTTGCTTCACTTCTCAGCAGGAGGACCAATAAATACTTTAACTATTAAAGAATGTTTGAAATTGATGTCTACTAGGGCTAAGAATGATTCTTTATATAATCCTGATTTTGGCACTAAGCAAAAAAAAGGGACACTTCGGATAACTCCTGGTCTTATGCCTGAGGTACGCAAAACAATGAATGAAAAAGGTATACCTTTTGAACTTGTTAAAGAAAACAGAGTAGATTTATTACAAGTTTTAACTGAAGAAGATGAAACTAGAAAAGTTTTTCAAGAATTAAAACATCGACAAGTGAAATCTCATAATAACTTTCATAAGCATTTCCAAAAACACAAAAAGATTTTGGCAGAACTCATGGAAAATTATGATGAGATTGGCCAACAAATAAAATTATTTCACAAGTATCTTAGTATGATTGAAACCCAGTGTGACCAAATATCATCTGGTTATCAAATTTTTCTTCGCAATGATAAAGATTCCTGTTTCTACTAATGTTGTCATAAGAAGTGGTGTAGTTGTTACATGACCCTTAGGACCACCAGAATATGAAGCTGAAAAGAGCAAAAGGAAAAATGCTTGCTCAAAGCAAGCCAAGAAGATGATACATTGGTGGATCCTCAAGATGAAACTGAAACACAAGATCAAACCAAGGAGGACCAAAATGATGCACATGATGACCATTATGACTCTGATGCAGAGAGGGTTGATCCAAGAGAAGATAAAGAAAAAATCAAGGAAGATGAAGTTGTTGTAGTAGAAAATAAGAAAAGCAATAAGCAACAATAAAAGAAAGCAACAAAAGAGCCTAACCCCCCACAAAAGGTAAAAGACAAGAGTAAGTCAGGTGAGAAAAAGCTTCTTTATCCAGATCAAAAAAAGAAAGCACCGGATCAGGTAAATTATAATTCTTTTACAAAGGCACTTAGTGACCTTCGTCTAGAAATTCCATTTGCAGATGCAATCAAAGTTCCTACTTATACTAAATTCCTCCATGATATTCTTAGTAGAAAGAAAGAAATGACTGAAACTGTTGCAATGGTAACTAGTTATCCTGCTAATGGGAAGCTGATGTCTAAGTCTGGAGATCCTGGAATACCAACTACTTCATGCTCAAAAGGTAAAACTAATATTCACAATGCCTTGTGTGATCTAGGAGTAGGAGTTAGTGTAATGCCATACTCCATCTATAAAAGGTTAGGATTAGGGGAGTATTATCCTACTACTATCACTTTTCAGGTGACTGACAAGTCCACTAAACAACCCGTTGGTATGATTGAGGATGTTTTACTTAGAATAGATGAGCATGTTATTCCCACTGATTTTATTATTCTTGAAATGCCAGAAGATGAAAAATTATCTATAATACTTGGAATACCTTTCCTAAGTACTACAGGTGCATCAGTAAATTGTGCTGAAGGAAAGATAATCTTCAATGTTTATGATGCTGAAATCATCTGGTATTTTCCAAAGAAGCTAGAAGCGGGTGAAAGATATATTCCACCAGCAAAATGATTTCATGAGGTAAGTTCCTTTGATAAGGGGCAACCCAAGGTAAGAATTGGAGATCAGAAAAAAGATTGAGTTACTCAACCATTCCTAATAAAATGCTTAATGAGATCCAACCCATCTCGTCAATAAAATAGATTAGAGAATAAAAGGTTCATCGCATTCCTACCATTTTTTCACAGACATTCTTGTGGAAGCACGCCCGTGAAGACAGAGCTATCAAAAATTAGTAGAAACATCGATTGAATGAGTTTAGAATAAGAATAAAAATTAAAGTTCGAGTTTTTCATCTAAAGAAGCTAAAATTTTGCTTTTAATACGCCAATGTTGGTCGACAGTTTCTACTATCAATTTTCTGTCAAAAAGAAGGTATTTCGCTAAGTTTTGGGAGAAGAAGGTATTCCCAAAGAAATAGATTTTTTTGATGATTACTAATGGTTTAACGACCAACTATACGGTGGGAATAAAAATTTCAGCCGTATAGTTCCGGTCGTATAGATATCTTTGCCATCAACAAATTTTCTTCAAAGACACAGAGAGTTTAACGATCAACTATACGGCAGGAATAAAAATTCCGGCCATATAGCTCTGGTCATATAGATATCGATGCCTTCGTACAAAATTTATCCCAAAGCTACTAAGAGTTTAACGACCAACTATACGGCAGGAATAAAAATCCTGGTCATATAGTTCCGGTCGTATAGATATCGATGCTAGTTTTAGAAATTTATCTCGAGGGACAGACGGTTTAACGACCAACTATACGGCGGGATCATTGCGATCCGGCCGTATAGTTTCGTCCGCATAGTTGTTTTCTACATAAAGAAACCCTAGTTGGCACCCGCCCGTATAGTTCTGGCTGTATAGTTTGGTGCAACCAAAAAATCGCACTGGGGCGGCTAGGTCGTCCTCCCCTTCTCATTATTTCTCTCATATTATCTCTCCAAACCTCTCAAAATCAACCTACAACTCTTGATTCTTCGCGGATTTCGTTCGTTTGAGTGGGGGAATCAACATATCGGTATGTTTTTCTCTCTATCCATGCTTTATTTTCAGATTTCCATGGTTGAAACTCTCACATTTATCTAATGGATGAACTCACGTAGAAACTATATGCCTAAGGTTTTATGGTGAAATTTTTCAGTGCATCACGATGAACAAAATAGGTAACCTCTTTCGTTCGAGCAAGCGCCAATGGGGTGAGGGCTCGAGCTCGAGGTCCTGAGCCTCGCACAACTCCAAGTTGGACATTGTCTCATCGAGGAGGGTGCTGCCCACACGTTGGGATGACCACAACTTTCTCACCGCGACAGGGTTGAAGGCGTAATTCTACCTCATGTGCAATAGGGAAGGGTTGGCGATACTTGGCTTTGCAAGCCACGATACCTACACCGAGCTTACCCATGAGTTCCTTGCCTCTTTCTACGACGGCCACAGGGAGAAAGATAATATGTGCATGATAAGCTTCACCATGAACCGGCAACACTATGAAATAAATTTCGAACAATTTTGCAATGCTTTCAGCTTTCCTCATGTTGGGGAGCGTAATGTTACTAACCTCTATAGCGTCACAAGTGGAGAGACTTGGGAGATTATTTCTGTTAATGGTGGCAGGCAATTTTACCAGAAGAAGATGTCCACCATTCAGAACCCAACCATTCGCTACTATGCTTTGTTCCTCACCAACACACTACTGGGAAGAGGTGACACCGGTTCCATGTCCAATGCGGACATGGCAATGATCACCAAGGCTCTCTTCCCCACTTCACTACAAAGCCCCAATCCTGCAGCTCTACTCATCCAGCACCTTCGCCACCAAAGCAACAATACCAAAGGTGATACTCGCATTGGTGGATTGGTAAACCACCTTGCCCATGCATTAAATATTATACTACCTGTTATGGAACCTGTTGACGGCTCCAAACTCATGGACGTCAAGTATTTGACTGCTTGTGGCTTCCTTGGTGTTTACCATGCTAACCGGAGGCTCCGAGCATATCAATTCAGTTATCTTGGTGATGCACAGGGTGAGCAGGTTCAGTTGCCCTGCCCCCAAGCCTTCTTGATTGTGGAGAAGAACACTTGGATCCTCACCAAGGACCAAGTGATGGGGATCATGGCCGAACTCCAGCCCGATGAAGAAGAAGATGAAGAAGGAGGGCAGCAGGATGAGGATGATCAGGAGTAGGAGCAGGAGGAAGAGCAGGGACACAACCCTGCTTGGGAGGTACAGCAACAACAGCAAGGGGGAGCCTAGGACCCATGACCTAACCAGCCACAACAGGGGTACAACTACGTCCCCTATCAGGAATTCCAGCAGCTCAACCAGCGCATTGGGGAGATCGACCACACTCTTCAGGAAGTGAATGACGGCAACAACTAAGCCTAATAATAGCCTAAGCTTGGGGGAGATTTGAAAACCTCCAAACTTTGCATTCATATTTTTATTTTCTTCTTTTGATTTATTTTATTTCTTCAAATTTTCATGTTTATTTTCAGCTTTGCATGTCTAAACCAAAAAAGAAAAATTAGTTGTAACTTTATTTGCAAGTTTGTTTCTTTGTTTCTCTCGGAGATTGCTTAATTTCAGGTGACTTGGTAATAAGGAAATACAGAAGGGGTTCGACTCAAATACGAGAACGAAGCAAGAAAGAGGAGGTATCACATTCCTTTCATCACCCTCTTTGCAACCTTAAATTGATCCTATAATTATTTACTCGCTTGCACTGGAGTCACTCCCCACTTAGCTTGTTATCCTACAAATTCTATTCCTTTGCTAGTGTCTTCTTTTTAGCTTTGAAACATTGAGCAATGAACTTGGTTAAAAATACTTCCCACATTTTTACAACAAGAGAAAGCATCTGAAAGATGACTTGAGTCCATGCTTAGCTCAAAGAATTTGATTTTAGAACTACCCCATCCCATTTGAGATTAATATAAAAAGACTCGATAGTACCCTTGATTGAAATTGTTTGATTAAATGGATGCTTCAAAGTAGTAGAAATTATGCCACTACTTTTTTCTAATAATTGCCGTAAGATATTTCTTTACGCGTGTCATTACAAATCTGTCGTGCTCCATGGGGAACTATTAACTCTGCTGGCCTACGAACGATCTAAATATGGGAAACCACTTGATTTCGGCTATTGAGTTATGTAAACGTCTATAGCAGCAATGCTATGACGGGTAAATTTTTTAGTCTCCTCATGGTTTCACATTCCAAGTGAAGTTGTATTACTCCTCTGGCCCATTATTTCTCAACATCATTTATTGGCATGGTCACGAGTGCATAACACAACCCCAATTAACATGTTAAAAATAGTGGCATGATTTCTCTATGAAAGTGAAGTTTTTGAAAGACAAAAGAAGGAAAAAGGTGCTTTGAGAGTCTTGAAATTTTGACATGGGAGTAGATGAATTGTTCTTATATTAAATGTTTTGATGCCAACTTGAGTACTCTTAATTGATTAAACAAACAAGAACAAAAAGTTTTCATCTCTCAACGAAGAGAGACACAAAAAGAATTTGTCTTACTTTCCTAGCTAAAACTTTTGACACTTGCTTGGGCATATGATTTATTTGCGAACAAGATATACGTGGTTAGGAAGTGGACTCAGTGCAGTCTTGTGAATACGTGTATGATCATATTTAAGATTGCAGGCATTGTGAAGAAAAGAATTTGACACCAATTCAAACTAGTGAATTCCTTTATTTTCAGACTCGAATATCCGCTATTCTTCCTTATTTCCTTGTCACTCGAGGGAGAGCAACATCTAAGCTTGGGGGAGTTGATAGTTGTGAGATTCGAAACATTTTTAATGACTTTTATTGATGGTTTTCTCCCAGATTTGATCGTTTTCTAGCTTTACCTAATGCTAATACGTCGGTAGCAAAGAAAACTTAGTTTTTAATGTGTGTTTCAAGTTTTGAATATTAACAGAAGGTTTTTACTAGAGAAAAACAATATTCTAGAGAAAACAAGCAAGTCTCTCTTTGGAAGCACTCGAGGGGAACTCACAGAAGCTTTAACGAGCAACTATACAACGGGAATATTTTTCCAGCCATATAGTTCCCGTCATATAGTTGTCGCCGCCTCTGTCTTGTCAAAAGGGACAACTTCCATGAAGGGACCAGGGACAACAACACAATGCAACAGCCGCCATACCATCCAGAAAGGAGAAAGAAGAGATTCGAAGAAGAAGGAGAAGATGTTCTTCATCTCTCTCCATGATCTTCGACCTCCTAGCAAATACACCCCCGTAGACACTACTTGTACTAGAGAGAGAGGGATCTCCACCTTGCAAAACTAGGGTTTGATATTGTTTCTTCCCATCTTGAATTGTGTTGGATATTTTTCTATTCTTATTGTGGATATCCATGGTAATACAAAGACGAAATCCCTTTATTTGATTATATTGATGATCCGTTCTTCTCTCATGTGTGAGTAATTCCCTTAGGCGTGGGAGATGTAGGGGATTGGTGAGATGTGATGTGCCTTCATATATTTTCCATTAGTTTGTGATTAATTCTAATTACTATATTATGTGTGCTTGACTATCTGTGGGATGCCTAATGCTTGTTGTCCAATTAAGGGCACATACAACATGATGCTTTGTTCTACATAGATAAGATCTTGTTCATTAGTGGACCGGCGACCCCCGGGTGACATGGGGATACCAATGGAAAACTAGTAGACTCGAGGATAACGAGGAACCACTGTGCTTATTGCATTAGTCCGATCCAAGGAGCTTAATCGCTAAGCGACCTGAAGGGTCTTAATTGTCTAGTGTCTGACCATGGTTTTGGTAACAGGCTAGTAGGATTATTGAAGTTGAGATGAAATCTACGAAGAAGAGTTCCGGCTAATTATGGGTTGCTCGCCTACACATATATTTATAATATTTTAATGGTTACGTTTATCATTCATCCACCTGGCACAGTCACTATCACCATGAACTGAATCTCCCCGCGCCTTCTTTTGCCATCTTCAGGAAACAACAAACAACCAAGTTGTTTTTTACTTTTATGCTTTATATTTCTGAAGTTTACATTCTAGTTCTGTTTAAATACATCTCATTTAATCAAACCCCCATTATTATTTCAACACTTGTAGTCAATTCACTCGAGGACCTGTGACAACTTCGGGTGTGATAGAGACTTCACCCATAAACACTTACGTTTGGGCTCCTTGTGGGATCGATATCTATACTTCGAAAGTAGCTACAAATGATATGTGCACTTGCAGACAATAGTACCACACTAAGACGTTATATGGATTTTTTAAGTTCCCACATTTGGTTGATGTTCAAACGATTTCCATGCACATTGGCCTTGCATATGCATTCCATTTTCTATACTTCCGCTGTGATAATAGTGTTGTGATCAAGTATGGACATGCCACAAATTACATGCTCCTCTATCACACACGGAAATATTTTGCTTGGTCTTTGTTGTGTGCAGGTACAATTTCATACGCATCAACCTCTATGGACCAAGAGTTGACAAGATGAACCACAGAGAATTATATAAGGCTGACCCTCAATGAGCTATCTCTACATCCTAAGGTGACTTCCTTCTACTTGAGGACTCATGCTAAAATCTTCATGAATTGGCTACTCTTTGAGTGTTGCTTCGTTTTTCTTGTGAGCTTTCTAGGCTTCAAGGAAGGTGAAGGAACATTGAAGTGTTGTCAAGTCAATCTTCCTGAGGATGACTATATGGTGAACCCCAGGATCAAGAATGTCTCTCGACCTCTTCTACTTTGTGATGAGCATGTAGAGTCGAGGACGAATCTTTTTGAAGAGGGGAGCTGATGTATCCCGACCTACGGCCGTTACCACGTCAAGGTATCCAAAACATTCCAAGTCGTCATGGACTCCAAAGGTGAATCCTATCCTCTTTGAGATCCCACTTCCTAAAGGGTTCTACAGCAAAAAAACAAATTTTTTCCTACGATAGAACTCCCTAATGCCCAAGATCTATCTATGTAGTAATGCAATAACTACTGAAGCGTATAGAATACATACCCTTGTAGACCGTACGCAGTTAATGTTCCGAGGGGAACGTGGTTGATGTACTCGAACTCGTAGTCGACCTCAAGGTTGCGATGCTCCTCGCATGTCACCCCTTGCTCCATCTTCATCGTGCAGCAGTCCGGCTCATGACATCCAAAGTGCCCCAAGTTTTGTACCTCGTGGCTTCATACACATCCAGTGTATGATGAGACCTCCGTATCCCCGATCCTACTGGAAGTGCGGAAATTGATCTCTGGCTTGGAATCCCTATAGCGCAACGACGTGTTGTAGGTGTAGCTTGTTCGCACGGCCCATACATGGGGGCCATGGTCACAAGGGAGATAGAGAGAGATTGGAGACGGAGAGAGGAGGTGCATATAGGAGGCAGGAGAGCTCCCAACTCATGCCCTTTGGTGTGCCTCTCCTCCGGGAGGGGGGTCCTTTATATAGGGGTGGAGGCGGCAGGCTTGGCCCTCCCCCAAGGCAACCAGGGGCGGCCAAGGAGGTGGAGGTGGGGGGCAAGGGAGGGGCAGCCCTAGGGTGCCCCCAAACCCTAACCCTAGCCGCCGTCTAAGAGAGAGGGTAGCCTTAGGCGCCCACCAAACCTAGGGCATGGGCTAGGTCCCTCTCTTTTGGTTTTTCCCTCATGGGCTCTTTTCCCTAGGAAACTTGGCCCATTAGTGGAGTAACCTTTCAAATAGATTTTAATATTATATTTAATATTAATTACATTAATTAATATGTAAATACATATTACAAAATCTGATTCGACCCGAAACAACTTGCTATTCCCCTTTTATATCCTCTGGACAACTTCGGAACTCCTGAAACGATTTTGGTCCTCTCATCGGAACTTTTCTGGTTTCCTTTCTTCCTTCATGGAACAATTCTGGCTTTATTACTCTACTATGATTTCAACTTATGGATGATCTCTCTCATTGTACCCTTAAGTGTATCCCCTCACGACTTGGGAATGGCACATACATGATCTCTATCCATGATCAACAGCGGGACCGGGATGCCCATGATGGCCCCTGTACATTCCATGATGATGATGTCATATGAACCGTAAAATGTCGAGTCCAATTCCCTTTGTTTCTTTGATATGACTTGTCCGAGATTCGACCATTGGTATCAAATACCTTGTTCAATCTCATTACCAACAAGTTCTATTTTACTTGTTACCGTGATATTACATCCCCATGACCTAGTCACATGTTGCAACATTATGGATGTAATCTCACCAAGCCAGACATATGTATCTTACCCGTCACGTGGATGAACAAATCCTAGTCTTGACTCATATGTCATCTACTATTCCTCTCGAATACCTAACGTATACCTTTATGATCACCGCGTTACCAGGTGATGTTTGATGCAGTCAAGGCAGCCTCGGGAAACAGTGAGTAATATGATCTCATGGTCTAAGGAGAAGGAGACTATGTTTGTAGCTATTGCAACAATGAACTTTGTGACTTGATCATGTCACAATATTTGGGTGATGTCCATCACATCATTTACCAATGATATGACCTTGTTGTCAATTGGCATAAATGCCTCATGATTAGGAAACCTTGATCATCGCTTGACCAATGAACTAGTATGAATAGAGGCTACTAGGGACTTGGTTTGTTTCATACCACACTTGTATCAATATTTGCTTTTGATATAGTTATAGCACAATATGAAACTATTACAAACTAATTGAGATATGACAATAAAAACCTATTTATTATTTGCCTCTAGGGCATATCTCCTTCAGTCTCCCACTTACACTAGAGTACAAATATCTAGCTTGCATTTTACTAATCATAAACCATATCACATATGCATTTATTGATCATGCATGTTTATGGGAAACGTCCTATCCATGTTCTATTTTACTAGATCATTATGTCTTTTGCAAATTGTTAATGTCTTCCTAATTTTTACATGTGTACCATTATCTTATAATGGGTTGAAGTATTTGTTTAGAGACAAAGTGAGACTTTGTTTCTAGTGTTCACAATGACGGTCACTTTCACTATTGTCACGTAAACTTCAAAACACACTGAGCACTCCTTGGTGTGTTTATCCAGTAGTTATGGAAATAGAGTGAGGTCGGTTTCCAGGAGCTAGCAGTGATGTTAGATCAGCCACAATGAGCTTTCTCATGGGCACTGTGCCCTGGGACACACCCTCTGTGTAAATACGAATTAGTCTTGCCACAACAATATACGTCATGTTAGATGGTGCTTTATACTTATTAATCTATGTATATCCTAGTGCATGAAATGCAACTATGCGCCTTACTTTGCTTATTGCCATTTAAGGACAAACTTAATTCTAGTTCAGTGATTAACTCAAGAATCACTTCAAGACATGTTCTTACAGTGAAGAGCTTGTCCTTCCAACAGAATCCTCGGATCACATTACGTCGAGTATACAACATGGTTGTATGGAAGAACCTATGACTGAGGCATAGGAGATGCAGCACACCTCTTTCTTTCTTTTAACCATAGTTGTGATACTAATACTAACTCAATGCTTCATACAAGTAAGAACTTCTTTCTTACCTTGTACCATTCTGAACTACTTCAGAATCTTGTCTAGGACATTCTCAACATCTACAGAATCAAGTCCAGGAAGCATTCAACTATGATGTTTATTAAACTTACCAATCTATCTCGATATATCTCATTGTTTAATAACTTCTTGAACTTCATCCATATTTACTAACTCAAATGTTATTAGTACCAATCACATCATTCATATATGTTGTCCACATATCTCAGAATGATTTCATGCTCCCAAATGAAATATGGTATCCATATAAGAGATCCAGGGATTACACTTAGCTCCTACTCAAAATATGTCTGCTACATATTATGATTCAGCCAAGCTACTTAGCTCCTACTCAAATGCAGGTCCTCTAGATAATCTTGGATATTCCTAAATTCTTTGATCACCATCAAATCGAGAATTCCAGTTATGAGACTTCAATATCTATATATTGTTGGTGTAAATCCAATAGACTCAAGCATCACTACAGTTGTAGTCAACTCCTTGAATTTTGTCCAAACTTTGTGACAAATCGAGCTTTACGTCTTCACTAAGTTTCATTTCCTTCTTATGACTTTGAAGTCATTCAGAAATATCAAGTAAACTTATTTACTTAAGAAGATCAAGTAACATATTACTTTTCAATCTTAAATATAGCTTAATATAGGATTTTATGACTCCTAGTAATTTCTCGCACTTAGGTATGTCACGCTTCTTTGTAATTCGTAGGTATGTCTTGTTCATAAACATGACAAGTGAATCAATAATATAATTCTGCAAACTTGCAGAATATATCATTGAATCCTACTTTCTTTAGTAAAAGCATTTACTAAAACTTAATGATCATTATCTTTAGTTTCTCCTCTATCTGTAGAGTTCGGTTTCATGAAACAAATTTCGATGCGCCACTCAACAATCAGGAGGCAGTGTCAAATACCTTGTTTTGATCTTTTACTTTATTCCACCTGTATCTTCATCAAGACACATAAACATAGGAAAACATCAATTTCTCCCTTTGTGGATCATGTATTCATAGTTTCCTAATAATACTCTACAAAGACTTGTTTATTCGCCACGATTTCAAATTATCGAAATCTTTAGAAACTCGAACATGACATAACTCTTATGGTGTTGTTTCCACGAATCTTTAGATATTCCTTTGTATTTCAAATCATTGTTTTATAATTTCAATCTCTAACTCTAAATGATAACTATAACCCCGATAATAGATAATATTAGACCATATGTATCTAGGGATTTATATTTTCGTGCCCCTGGTTCATTAGTTGTACTTAGTTTCCCCAGCAGCTTAACTTTTCCTCATTTTTGCCCAATACCTTCTCGGAAACTGATCAAGGATCTCGAACGACAGCTACTGTCAGATTGGCCATTGGCTGAAGTGTGGGGTCGCGTGGTGTGGGACCACGTGGGGTCGTTTGGTCAGGAACACATTATGCTGATGTGTGGGGCTGTGCCTTGTGAGACTGCATGGGGCCAGTTTGTTGAGAATGCATTATGGGGGACATGGTGTGGGACCATGTGGGGCGTGTTTGGTGGTTACGTGCACCCTGTCGCCTAAATTGGATGTTTTATTTTTTTTATTTTTATGATTGGCCTTTTAAAGAGTGCCTTTCCCCTCTTTCTCTCGCTAACAGTTGTATTTTTTGTCCAAAAAGGTAGCGAATCTCGAGCAGCTTCTATCTTCATTCATTGTTCCTTTTGGCCCTTGTTTTTCCCAATCTGGTAGAAAATCTAGAGCAGCAAATCTAACCAACAGCATAAATACATTTGATAAAAAAACCAGATGTAGATAAAGAAGCTAATATAGGATATATAGCAGATGTAGATAAAGCAGCTAATATAGGATATATAGTACATTACTTCACGAGGTTCAACAATTAGGCTGCTCAGCAGCAACATCGGACATGTTCAACATAGACAATACAAAAGAAGCTGTTTTACAGCAGAAGTAGCACAAGATCAGTCACCCTCATGGCCTCTGGGAGGAGGGCCTCTGCCTCCTCCCTCTGGCGCCTCCTCCACTTCTTGTTGCTCAGTCCCTTGACCTTGGGTGCCTTGCGCTTGATCGGGGGAATGCAACCCTCCTCGATGGCCACCTTCTGGAGGTTGCGGAGGTGAAAATTGAGCCCCTGGTGCTTGGCTCTAAAGCCGTGGACGTTCACGGACTCGCCACAGGTCCTCACGTCCTCGGCATGGTTCACGGGAGTTGAAGTCGGTGACATGGAGCCTCCTGGTGGTGCAGAAGGGGCACATGTCGACGTCGTCGACGAAGAAGTTGTCATACTGGCCGGACTTGAGCCTCCTCAACACTTGACGAGTCTTGGTTTCCTTGGACTCGTCGTCGTTGCAGACCTTGCTGCTATCCTCCTGTTGGAAAATACAGTAGAGTGCAATAAGAACATGATTGAGATACCTTGATTATCAGGATTGATTATTTGCATAAATTATCTGATTGAGGTCCCCTGATTATTCGCCAAATCTAAAACCAAATCGAATACTGGTCCCAACTACATATTGGCGCTAGTACTAACTAGGGAATCCCTTAACTGCAAACCGGAGGACAAATGAAATAGGATTGAAATATGAACATGGGGATTCATCAAAATATAAGATCTAACACAATAGGATTAGCTACTGTAAAAATACGAATAGCCGAACCCTAATAACATATGATCTAGCATCCAATGATGGGTGTAACATCCCAACTTTTGCTTCCATGCTTGCTTAGGAGTAAGAGGCTAAAAATTAGGGGCAAATAAAAGTTTTTCTATTGTTTTCTTATGAAGCTTGCTTATACCTAAATGCTTGATCACATGTGTTGCCATGGTAGTGATCTTGTTGTTGCTTGCTAGTTCACATGCCTAGATTCTTAAACCCATGCTTGGTTAACCACCAAAAATCACCTTGGTTGGTTTTCCTACAAACTAAGAAAAATGGCTAAGTCATATCTATCTAGTTTTGTTCCATTTTTGGAGCTATGGTTTGAGCAAACCCATCACCCTTTCTACCATGCAAGAGCACCATGTGGTACCATGCTATGAGTACTTGAGAACACCACCTTAGCCCTGGTTAAACCACAAGCCTAAGCCTTTTGCATGTGAGGTTTTTCTTCACTAGAGGACACTTAGGGAATGACCACCTTATTTTTGCTTATATTTGGATGATCCTTGCTAACACACGGGTTGGATCCAGGATGCAACCAGGACCTAGACCTCATCACCTAGCATCCCTCTACACCCCCAGGTCTCCTTCTCTTCCATTGGTGGCCCTAACTTGAAATGGCAAGCCTCCAAAGCGGCCACCTCAACTACTTGGCCCTAGATCACCAAAACCACTCTCTCCACTTCCCTACTCGTGCTACACCCTAGCCTTTGGCCCTGGCACGACCCAACACGACCACCACCCCTGGCCACCCCGATGCGGCCAAACCTGACTGAGGGAGAGACCCTCCTGCAACGGGCAGAACCCGCTCGAGCCGTCACCTCACGCGCATGCCACTGCCTTGCCGCGTCTGGACCCACGCCACGTGCCCGTGACTTCCCAGGTGCACCCAGGCCCTCTCCTCCCTCACCCGAAACCCTGGATACCGCCAACCCGCACCGGCCACGTCGCCTAGAGCGTCGCGCGCACCGTGCTATTTTCCCGCTCGCGTGGTGCAAATCGACGCCGCGCCCGGCCTCGAGGAGACCCCTCCTCTCCCTCTTAACCACCCCGCACTGAGCGCCAGCTGCAGCCCGTCTGTCTCGCGCCCTGTCGAGCGTGACAGCATGCGAGCACCTCGCGTGCACTGCTACATTGCTAATATATCTATAATTTTTGATGTTCCATGCTTGGTTTTATCTACTTTCTTGTGTTTTGTCCACACTTCGGAGTACTTTTCATATGATTTCTTGGACTAACCTATTAACAAGAGACACAGTGCCAACTGCCTGTTTTCTGCTGTTTTTGGTTCCACGAAAGTCAGAAAATGAATATTCTCGGAATTGGACAGGACAAAAGCCAAAGTCGCTATTTTACCGGAAGACATCTAGAGCTAGAATACGAGAAGGAGAAGGGCTGGGGCCTGGCCACACCACTTGGCCGCGCGGCCAGGCCTGGCCCGCGCCAGGGGGTGGTCTGGCCGACCCTAGCACCCCCTCGGCCTCTCCTTCCGCATATATATTTCCTCCGGTACCAAAACGTTAAGTACCCGATCAAAAATCCACGAAAGAGTCTGTAGTCGCCATCATCTCCATCCCTAGATCGGGAGGGATCTGAAGCTCTTCCCGGCACCCTGCCGGAGAGGGGAATTCACCCTGGAGGCCTTCTTCATCATCATGCAAGCCTCCGGTGTGATGCGTGAGTAGTTCATATCTGGACTATGGGTCCATATAGTAGCTAGATGGCTAGTTCTCCTCCTTTGTGCTTTCATGTCTAGATCTTGTGAGCTCCGTTCATGATCAAGATTATCTATTTGTAATTCTACATGTTGTGTTTGTGGGGATCCGATGGATATTGAGATACTATTTCATATTGATTATTGATTCTATCATGTCTTTGTTATTTGTGATCTTGCATGCTTTCCGTTGTTAGTAGCTATCTTGGCCAAGTAGATGCTAGAAACTCCAAGAGTTAGTATTTATGCTAGATAGTGGGTTAATGCCTCTGGTAATCTGGGGAAGTGACAGAAATCTCTAAGGTACTAGATGTGTTGTTGCTACTAGGGAGAAAACAACAATCCTTTGTTCATAGAACAATCGTATTTTTTACTTTACATGCAATTCGTAAAGCAATAATCTATTTCTTGCAACTTAATACTGGAGGGGGTTCGGATGATAACCTGAAGGTGGATTATTAGTCATAGATGCAGTTGGGTGGCGGTCTATGTATAATGTTGTAATGCCCAATCAAGTCTCAAAGGAGTCAAGATGATTAGTATATGCTTGTATGCTTTCTCGATGTTTGTCAATTGCCCCGCTATAATTTGTTCACCCAGCATGTTATCTATCTTAATGAGAGCCACCTCTAGTGAACTATGGACCCCGGTCCTTTCTTTTACATACAATCTACAAATTGTTTACTGCTTTGTGTTTACTTTTTGCAAACTATTACTTCCTTCCATTCGATACATTTAATCCTTTGTTTTCAGCAAAACCGGTGAGATTGACAACCTCATCGCAAGTTGGGGACAGAGTTCTATGGTTGTGTTGTGCAGGTCTCCAAGTTGCTGTTGGCACCAGTAGTGTGCCCTACCAAAGTTCAGCTAGCTACACCTTTGGGGTGTTTCCTTGCTCCTACTGGATTGATAACCATGGTTTCATAACTGAGGGAAACTTACTGCTGTGCTCATCATACCTTCCTCTTGGGGTTCCCCAACGAGCTCGTTAATACACGAGTCAGCAAGTATTTTTCTGGCACCGTTGCCGGGGATTCAAGGACATCTTCACAAGGGGAGTCCCTCATAACCAATCTCTTTACTTTGTTATTTTTGTTTTGCTTAGTTTCTTTTTGCTTTGTTTGCTTGTTTTGTTATCAAAAACACAAAAAAAATTAGTTTTACTAGTTTGCTTTCTTAATCAAAAACACAAAAAAATGACTACTCTTGAAAATACTAAGTTGTGTGACTTCACTAGCACCAACAACGATGATTTTATGAGCACACATATTGCTCCACCTATGCCTGAAGCTCATTTCTTTGAGATAAAACCTGC
Source organism: Avena insularis (assembly GCA_023614405.1). Taxonomy (NCBI): domain Eukaryota; kingdom Viridiplantae; phylum Streptophyta; class Magnoliopsida; order Poales; family Poaceae; genus Avena; species Avena insularis. Next base: position 362,019,153 of record CM042689.1, on the reverse strand, counting down.
TTTACTCAATCTTGTTATGAGAGAACAATTTTCTAGTATTGGTAATGAAGATGCTGCTGCCCATCTAAATAACTTTGTTGAACTTTGTGAGATGCAAAAGCATAGGGATATAGATGGCGATATTATTAAGCTTAAACTGTTTCCTTTCTCTTTGAGAGGAAAAGCTAAAGAGTGGTTGAATTCCTTAACTAGGAATAGTATTGATTCTTGGACTAAATGAAAAGATGCTTTCATTGGAAAATATTATCCTCCTGCTAAGATTATATCTATGAGAAGTGAAATAATGAAGTTTAAACAATCTGATAATGAACATGTTGCTCAAGCTTGGGAAAGAATGAAATCTTTGGTTAAGAATTGTCCCACTCATGGACTGACTGCTAGGATGATCATCCAAACTTTTTATGCAAGATTGAACTATTCTTCAAGGAACCTATTAGATTCTACTGCTGGAGGTACCTTTATGACCATTACTTTGGGTGTTGCAACAAAGCTTCTGGATAATATGATGGTTAACTATTCTGAATGGCATACTGAGAGAGCTCCACAAGATAAGAAGGTAAATTCTGTTGAGGAAACCTCCTCCTTGAGTGATAAGATTGATATTATTATGTCTATTCTTGTGAAGCTCAATCTTCATAGGAGTGATCCCTCTGAACTTGAAGTTATGCTTAAAGACTTTATTAGTAAACAAACTGCTTTCAATAAAACTATTGAGGAAAAACTCTCTAATGCTGAAAGAAATATAGCATCTTTGGCTGAAGCTCAATCTTCATTGAATAAAATGGTTGTTAAACCTGAAAATAATGATAATCCCTTTGCAGCTACTAATGCCATACAAGTAAGAATTGATGAAAATGTTAGACTATTAGCTGAATTACATGCTAAGTGGGAAAGAGAAGATGAAATTGCTAGAAACATTAGTGTTTCTACTATCACCACCACTAGTGTTGAGGCTAGTAATAGTTCTACTACTTTAAATGATAATTTTGATTTTGTTCTTGATGGTAGCAATATCTCTGAAGTTATTAAGTTCCTACAAAAGCTTGCTAAAAGTCCTAATGCTAGTGCTATGAACATGGCCTTTACAAAACACATTACTGATGCTCTCATAAAGATTAAAGAAGAAAAGATGAAACATAAAGCTTCTATTCCTATAAAACAAGAAGATGGTTGGGAACCCATCATTAATATGAAAGTGAATGATTTTGATTTCAAAGCTTTATGTGATCTTGATAGTAGTGTTTCTATTATGCCTAGAAGGATTTATGATATGCTTGATTTGCCTCCACTTGAAGATTGTTATTTGAATGTCCCACTTGACGATAATGCTAAAAAGAAACTTATGGGGAGTATTAATGATGTTCTTATTATGGTTAACAATGCCTATGTCCCCATTGATTTCTATGTTTTGGATGTTGAATGCAATGCTTCTTGTTCTATTACTTTGGGAAAACCTTTTCTTAGAACTGTTGGTGCCATTATTGATATGAAAGAAGGCACCATTAAATATCAACTCCCACTCAAGAAAGGTATAGAACACTTCCCTAAGAGGAGTGATGGGGATATGCCGAAGGGGGTATGCCCAGCAGGACGTTCCGAATGGGCCGAAGGGCCTGCGAGTGCGTCCGAAAGACGGCGACTGGACTACGAAGGAAGGAAAGGCCCAGCGACTGGCGACTGGAGGCCCAGAAGCGTAACAGAAGCCCAGTCGGATTAGGTCAAAACCTCTGGATCCTTATCTTGTTCGGTGATAACTTGTAAACCCTAGCGAGGTGCCTCATATATAAACCTCCCTAGGGTATCCTAGAGACTTACGTTCCATCATACACCCCAAGCAACTCGCTGCCTAGCCGCCGAGATCGCCACCCCTGTAACTCGCTCTCCAATAATCTAATCTAGCAGGAGTAGGTCTTTACCCTCCGGGGGCCAAACCTGGGTAAACCCATGTGCATCCGCCCCCATCTCGCACCGCAGATGGCCGCCAACTCTTCCTCACGAAACACTCAATCGCTGCCAGTGGCAGCGACTGCCGTGGCCATTTCCACGAAAGTGGTGCCCACCGTGGGGGCATAGCGGGACTGGCCTGAGTTCTGCGGCGAGACCCTACTCTCGGATCGATCGGCCGCTCGCCACCGGTCGCATGATCGCCATCGGCGGGATCTTACAGATCCTGCCCAGCAGCTACATCTTGGTGTCACGTCTGGTCACTCACGGCGCGGTGATGACGATCGGCTCCATCAACCTCTTCGTCGGCTTCACCGGCGCGATCGACCCAGCTGCAATGGTGATCGTCGGTAGATCGCCATGACACCGCGATCTGCTTTCGGAGGAGCAGGTCCGCTCCATCAGGAGCCTCGTCACCGAGTACGACTCGGCCGCCAGCGACGCGGTCAAGACTAACGCCGCCACCAACGACGACGCCCTAAACAACGACGCCGACTCCGCGACCCCTGCATCGGTCGACGGATCCATCACCACCGCATCACGAGAGGACTCCATCACGCGAGTCTCCAACCCCGAGGACTTCGAGGACCCCTCCATCCTGTGGATCTTCGACTCCGATTCTGGCTCGGAGTCCACCGAGGATTTTCGTGCCAGATCCAATCGCTACAACACGATCTACATGCCGAGCAGCACGGCCGCCCTGCCAGACCCGTTCGCCACGCCGATCCCGCCGACTGCAACGGCCACGGAGGTGGAGCAAGCCCGCTTGCGGCTCGCAGAGGCGCAACGCAACAAACTTCGCCAGCGGCGTGAAATACCGCCTCGAGAGCTGGAGGCTGTCGCTCTATCACCAGCGCCGCATTAGGACCCGCCTGAACTCCAACGTCCAGGGCCGCGTCCTGAACTTCAACGACGAAAGTGACCCCGCGCGTGCCGCCGAGCGCGAATACTGTGAGAATGCGCCACCAGGCGGAAGCAACCCCGCGAGACCACCACCTGGGGCACCGGCAACCGGGGCCCCTCCACCACCCATGGGCCGCACGCCCCTGCCGGACCAACCGCGGATCATCATCTCTCCTCAAGCTCGTGACGCCAACGGGCTACCATTATACTCCACCCCGATGGACAACGTCGTCGCGGCCGACGCCACGATCACCAACCTCGACGTCCAAGGCGACGGTGCGCTACAGATCCAGTACGCCAAGGCCCTACTCGTTAAGGCCGTTGAGCAACAAGCCGCGGGAGTCGACCCACGGGGGCGGATGTACTCCTGCTCATCAGCAAGCAGGGCGACATCAAGCGGCCACCCCACCGTGGCCAACGCATTAGTTTGCCCACCACCCCAGCCCCTGGTGAACCAACCACGGGCCGCCAATCCCACGCTGTCAACCAACAAGCCGCGACCGGTGAACAACACGGTCGGTGCCAACGGGCAGCCCCTCGATGCCTGAACAAACATCATCAAGAACCAGGCGTGGCGGTCGCGCCAGCCCAACGACCTGCGGCACACCCTCACCAACCACGGCGACCCGGAACAAAGAGGCTCGCTCAGTCGAGTCGGGCCACAATGCTTCGAACCAATGACTCGCGGGGAAAAATACCCCGCCAACTTCAAGGCCCCCAAGGAGATCGAGAAGTACGACCCGACGTATGACCCCGCTGTCTGGCTAGACACATACCTCATGGCAATGGGAATCGCAGGCCACACCGACCTGCTCGCCGCTCGCTACCTCCCCCTGATGACGGAAGGTGCGTCCCGGCAGTGGATCAACACGCTCCCTGCTGACAGCATCGATTCCTGGGAAGAAATGCGGGACGCCTTCATCAGGCACATCGAGGGCTCCTACACCCGTGCCACCACCATAGAGGACCTGGAGCAATGCATCTAGGGACAACACGAGTCGACTCGCCGCGGGATCCAAAGATGGCAAGAGCTGTGGATAAACGCCTCCGGCATCCACCTAGTCACGGCGATACACTGTTTCAAGAACGTGTGCCGGTACGAACCCCTGGTCGCCAAGATCAAGAGGGTCTACCCGATGCTCGAGAACATCCCCGACCTTCTCGAGATCGCCAAGCGCTGTGCGGAGGAGGACCCCAACCAAGTCTCCGACGAAGAGTCCGGAGGAAGATGCCGCACTAGCATCCACGACAGCGGGCGCCTACGCCACATGCGCTACAGCAACACCCGCATCACCGGCAAGCGCCACACGGACGGGCGAGTCGACTTCGTCGCCAACGCTGGCTACGGCCAGCACGACTCCAAGAACTACCGCCACGACGGAGGAAACTACCGCGACAGCCAGAACTACCGTGCCAACAATGCGACGAGGCCGAAATTCGACCCCGCCGCCCTGCTCAATCAGCCCTGCATCTACCATAGCAGGGAGGGAAAACCCGCCACCCACACCACCGCCGATTGCCACTCTCTAAAAGAGATTGAGAAGGCGAGACGAGCAAGGGAGGACCCAAACAACAACCCACCTCGGGACAACAGGAATGGCGGCGGCTCCGGCACCGCCGTCGGCTCGCTACACACCTTCACCGGACTCGGCACTAAGCGCGAGAAGAAGGTGCTCGCCCACGTGGTCGCTGTCAATGCGGTGACACAGGTCGACATCCCTCGCTTCCTAAACTGGTCCGAGCAGAGCATCACCTGGAGTCGCCAGGACCATGCGCCAAGGATCGAATACCTAGGGCGAGCCGCCCTGGTAGTCAGGCCCAAGGTGGCCGACTACTGGCTGCCCAAGACACTAATGGACGGTGGGAGCTCCATCAATATCTTGTACCTCGACATGTTCAAAAGGCTCCAGCTCCAAGAAGCATCCATTGAGCCAACACTGACGACCTTCCATGGCATCGTCCCCGGTCGGAAGGCGTACCTGATCGGGAAAGTGACGCTGCCAGTCATCTTCGGACGCCGACAAACTACGCCGCGGAGAGAATCGTGTTCGAGCTGGTGAACTTCGCAGCCCTACCGCTGCGTCCTGGGCATTCGCATTATAAAGTTCGTGACGACCCCACACTATGCCTACAACATGATGAAGCTCCCCGGGCCAAGTGGCATCATCACCGTCCACGGCGACCCTGACATGGCCATGGAATGCGAGGACAAAGGCACCAATCTCGCCGACGCCGTCATCGCCGTGGAGACCGACCACCCGGAGGAGCTCGCGAAAAGCGAACGCGGCAACAAGGATGACCCCACCATCCTGAAGAAACCAACCGCCGCGAACTCCACGTTCGAGGCAACCACGCTACCATCGAGCTTGTCGGGGGCGACTCCAGCTAGACGGTCACCATTGGGGCGCTCATGAGCCCCGCATAGGAAAGCGCGCTCATCGGGTTCCTCCATGAGAACCGCGACATCTTCGCATGGAAGCCATCTGACATGCCAGGTGTCCCGAGGGAACTCGCTGAGCAGAAACTCAACGCCGACCCCAAAGTGCGACCAGTAAAGCAGTCACTACGACCCTTCAATGAAGAGCGTCGTCGAGCAATCGCCGAAGAAGTTCAGCGCCTGCTAGCCGCAGGCTTCATCCGGCCAATCAAGTACTCCAAGTGGCTAGCAAACCCAGTCCTGGTTCTAAAAAAGAACAACACATGGAGAATGTGCATCGACTACACCAACCTCAACAGCGCCTGCCCGAAGGAGGAGTTCATCCTACCGCGCATCGATCAGATCATCGACTCGACCGTGGGATCGGAGTCGCTGTGCTTTCTCGACGCCCATTCTGGTTATAACCAGATCAAGATGGCAGTCGAAGACGAGGAGAAGACGGAGTTCATTATGCCATTTGGTGCATTCTGCTACACGGCCATGACGTTCGGCCTCAAGAACGCATGCGCCACATACCAAAGGTGCATGCAGAAGTGTCTAGCGAGCCAAATTGGTCGCAACATTCACGTCTACATCAACGACATGGTGGAAAAATCCACCCGCCAGGACGACCTGCTCGCCGACCTAGCCGAAACCTTCGCAAACTTGCGGAGGTACAACATCAAGCTGAACCCCGGAAAATGCACCTTCGGCGTCCCCACTGGACAACTCCTGGGTTATGTAGTCTCCAAGCGAGGCATCGAAGCCAACCCCACCAAGATCGACACCATCGCGCGACTCGGGAAATCCAAGTCGCGGCCCTCAGTCTCTTCATTCCTCGACTAGGCGAGAAGGCAATGCCCCTCTACCTCCTTATGCGCAAGAACCCCACGTTCCAATGGGACACGGAGGACGACGACGCACTCAAAGCGCTCAAAGAAGTGCTACTCGCGGCACCACTACTCGCCGTTCCACTCGACAAAGAGCCAATGCTCGTTTACGTCGCGGCCTCTACTCGAGTCGTCAGCGCCGTGATGGTCATCGAACGACCGGAAGAGGGCAAGGAGCGCCCCATACATCATCCCATCTACTACATCAGCGAAGTCCTAACGGACTCACGACAGCGCTACCCGCAATACCAAAAACTGGTGTACGCGGTATTCCGAGCACATCGGCGACTCCCACACTACTTCTAGGAGCACTCAATCATGGTGGTCTCCTCCGCGCCCCTGCAGGACATCATACGCAATCGCGAGGCAACCGGGCGAGTCGCCAAGTGGGTAGTCGAAATCGGTGTCCACAACATCAAATATGAGCCCCGCAAAGCGATCAAGTCACAAGCCTTGGCTGATTTCCTTGTAGACTGGGAAGAAGCACAGCAGCCAGAGAAGCTCCCGTACCTCCACTACTGGTCGTTCCATTTCGATGGCTCCAAGAAAGCCGACGGCGCAAGGGCTAGGGTCATCCTGACGTCCCGCAAAGGAGACAAGCTCCGCTACGTGCTCCACCTCAACTTCAAGCCCTGCACCAACAACATGACAGAATATGAGGCCCTCCTTCACGGCATGAGAGCCGCTAAGGAGATGAACATCAACCGCCTACGATGCTATGGTGACTCCGACCTAGTCGCCGGCCAAGTCTCCGGGACGTGCGATGCAGTCTCCCCAACAATGATCGCGTACCGCCAAGCTATCGACCAGTTGGGGGGACACTTCGACGGCTACTCCGTCGAATGGATCGGCGCCAAAAGCGAGGCGACGCCTCTCCGCATCAGATCGACCCGACAAGCGCCACCAGTAGGCATCTTCCTCGACATCATCAACAAACCATCGGTCAGTCCACCAAAAGAGATCGACATCGGGATCCCACTTCAACCAGAGCTGGCCTTAGTCGCCCTGGTTGGGGAACCTAGCGACTGGACAACACCATACGTCGTCTTCCTAGAACACAAACTCCTACTGAGAAATAGGACAGAGGCGTGAATGATCGTGCACCGCTGCAAATCCTTCATCATCATCAACGGCGAGCTCCACAAACGCAGCATGACCGGCGTGTTCCAGCGCTGCGTACAGCCAGAAGAAGGCCGCAAGATCCTTCAGGACATTCACGCCGGTGACTGCGGCCATCATGCTGGCGCTAAATCGCTAGTCGCCAAGGCCATGCGGCACGGTTTCTACTGGCTCACCGCACACGCCGACGCCACCAACATCGTCCAATGATGTGTCGGGTGCTAGAAGTACGCCAACCAGACGCACCTCCCTGGCTCGGCACTCAAGACCATCCCCATCACGTGGCCATTCGCCGTATGGGGCATGGACATGCTAGGCCCGTTCAAGAAGGCCCCGTCTGGCTTCACTCACCTCCTGGTCGCAGTCGACAAGTTCACCAAATCGGTCGAGGCCAAGCCGATAAAAAAGTGCGACGGCAAGACGGCCACCAAGTTCCTACGCGAACTCATCTATCGGTACGGCTACCCGCATATCGGTACGGGTTTTGGAGAAGATGGGGATGCTGGAGATCGTGGCACGGTTAACAGACAAGCAACCAGGGGACACGAGATTTACCAGTTCGAGGCCCGGAGAAAACCCTACTCTGCTTATGCGCTCTTTGATTCTGGCGGAAGATTCTGGTCTTGTGATTCGATCTGGCGTGGAGGTATGTATGTGGTGATCTATGAGTTGAGAGAGAGAGATCTATTGTGTACGTGCCTACCCTCCTCGTTGGCCCCTCCTAGCCTTTATATATGGGGAGGCTAGGTCTCAGGTAACGATACGAGTAGGTTACAAGTTGTATTCAAACTCTAGTCTTGAGCTTTCCTTGCCTTGTGCGCTTGGGAGTCCGTGTCCATATGGGCTCCATAGCAAACAAATCATAGGTCATGGACCCTGGTAGGTCGTCGAGTTGGCCTTCCGTCGGGCTGGACCAGGTATGCTAACATCGGGTACCCGTAGGGCATATCCATGTCAGACTCGCGCTGGATCCAAAGATGGCAAGAGCTATGGATAAACGCCTCCGGCATCCACCCAGACACGGTAATACACTGTTTCAAGAACGCGTGCTGGGACGAACCCCTGGTCGCCAAGATCAAGAGGGTCTATCGGATGCTCGACAACATCCCCGACCTTCTCGAGATCGCCAAGCGCTATGCGGAGGAGGACCCCAACCAAGACACCGATGAAGAGTCCGGAGGAAGACGCCGCACTAGCATCCACGACAGCGGGCGCCTACGTGACATGCGCTACAGCAACACCCGCATCACCGGCAAGCGCCGCACGGACGGGCGAGTCGACTTCGTCGCCAACGCCGGCTATGGCCAGCGCGACTCCAAGAACTACCGCCGCGACGGAGGAAACTACCGCGACAGCGGGAACTACCGCGCCAACAACGCGATGAGGCCGAAATTCGACCCCGCCGCCCTGCTCAATCAGCCCTGCATCTACCATAGCAGGGAGGGAAAACCCGCCACCCACACCACCGCCGATTGCCACTCTCTAAAAGAGATTGAGAAGGCGAGACGAGCAAGGGAGGACCCAAACAACAACCCACCTCGGGACAACAGGAATGGCGGCGGCTCCGGCACCGCCGTCGGCTCGCTACACACCTTCACCGGACTCGGCACTAAGCGCGAGAAGAAGGTGCTACCATGCAGTGGTCGCGGTGACACAGGTCGACATCCCTCGCTTCCTAAACTGGTCCGAGCAGAGCATCACCTGGAGTCGCCAGGACCATGCGCCAAGGATCGAATACCTAGGGCGAGCCGCCCTGGTAGTCAGGCCCAAGGTGGCCGACTACTGGCTGCCCAAGACACTAATGGACGGTGGGAGCTCCATCAATATCTTGTACCTCGACACGTTCAAAAGGCTCCAGCTCCAAGAAGCATCCATTGAGCCAACACTGACGACCTTCCATGGCATCGTCCCCGGTCGGAAGGCGTACCTGATCGGGAAAGTGACGCTGCCAGTCATCTTCGACACGCCAGCAAACTACCGCACGGAGAGAATCGTGTTCGAGCTGGTGAACTTCCGCAGCCCCTACCACTGCGTCCTGGGCCGCCACGCATTCGCAAAGTTCGTGACGACCCCACACTATGCCTACAACATGATGAAGCTCCCCGGGCCAAGTGGCATCATCACCGTCCACGGCGACCCTGACATGGCCATGGAATGCGAGGACAAAGGCACCAATCTCGCCGACGCCGTCATCGCCGTGGAGACCGACCACCCGGAGGAGCTCGCGAAAGACGCGGGCAACAGCAACAAGGATGACCCCACCATCCTGAAGAAACCAACCGCCGCGAACTCCACGTTCGAGGCAACCACGCTACCATCGAGCTTGTCGGGGGCGACTCCAGCTAGACGGTCACCATTGGGGCGCTCATGAGCCCCGCATAGGAAAGCGCGCTCATCGGGTTCCTCCATGAGAACCGCGACATCTTCGCATGGAAGCCATCTGACATGCCAGGTGTCCCGAGGGAACTCGCTGAGCAGAAACTCAACGCCGACCCCAAAGTGCGACCAGATGGCGATCCTCGACCCTTCAATGAAGCGTCGTCGAGCAATCGCCGAAGAAGTTCAGCGCCGCAGCGCGAGCTTCATCCGGCCAATCAAGTACTCCAAGTGGCTAGCAAACCCAGTCCTGGTTCTAAAAAAGAACAACACATGGAGAATGTGCATCGACTACACCAACCTCAACAGCGCCTGCCCGAAGGAGGAGTTCATCCTACCGCGCATCGATCAGATCATCGACTCGACCGTGGGATCGGAGTCGCTGTGCTTTCTCGACGCCCATTCTGGTTATAACCAGATCAAGATGGCAGTCGAAGACGAGGAGAAGACGGAGTTCATTATGCCATTTGGTGCATTCTGCTACACGGCCATGACGTTCGGCCTCAAGAACGCATGCGCCACATACCAAAGGTGCATGCAGAAGTGTCTAGCGAGCCAAATTGGTCGCAACATTCACGTCTACATCAACGACATGGTGGAAAAATCCACCCGCCAGGACGACCTGCTCGCCGACCTAGCCGAAACCTTCGCAAACTTGCGGAGGTACAACATCAAGCTGAACCCCGGAAAATGCACCTTCGGCGTCCCCACTGGACAACTCCTGGGTTATGTAGTCTCCAAGCGAGGCATCGAAGCCATCCCCACCAAGATCGACACCATCGCGCGACTCGGGAAATCCAAGTCGCGGCCCTCAGTCTCTTCATTCCTCGACTAGGCGAGAAGGCAATGCCCCTCTACCTCCTTATGCGCAAGAACCCCACGTTCCAATGGGACACGGAGGACGACGACGCACTCAAAGCGCTCAAAGAAGTGCTACTCGCGGCACCACTACTCGCCGTTCCACTCGACAAAGAGCCAATGCTCGTTTACGTCGCGGCCTCTACTCGAGTCGTCAGCGCCGTGATGGTCATCGAACGACCGGAAGAGGGCAAGGAGCGCCCCATACATCATCCCATCTACTACATCAGCGAAGTCCTAACGGACTCACGACAGCGCTACCCGCAATACCAAAAACTGGTGTACGCGGTATTCCGAGCACATCGGCGACTCCCACACTACTTCTAGGAGCACTCAATCATGGTGGTCTCCTCCGCGCCCCTGCAGGACATCATACGCAATCGCGAGGCAACCGGGCGAGTCGCCAAGTGGGTAGTCGAAATCGGTGTCCACAACATCAAATATGAGCCCCGCAAAGCGATCAAGTCACAAGCCTTGGCTGATTTCCTTGTAGACTGGGAAGAAGCACAGCAGCCAGAGAAGCTCCCGTACCTCCACTACTGGTCGTTCCATTTCGATGGCTCCAAGAAAGCCGACGGCGCAAGGGCTAGGGTCATCCTGACGTCCCGCAAAGGAGACAAGCTCCGCTACGTGCTCCACCTCAACTTCAAGCCCTGCACCAACAACATGACAGAATATGAGGCCCTCCTTCACGGCATGAGAGCCGCTAAGGAGATGAACATCAACCGCCTACGATGCTATGGTGACTCCGACCTAGTCGCCGGCCAAGTCTCCGGGACGTGCGATGCAGTCTCCCCAACAATGATCGCGTACCGCCAAGCTATCGACCAGTTGGGGGGACACTTCGACGGCTACTCCGTCGAATGGATCGACAGGCGCAAAAACGAGGAGGCAGACGCCCTCTCCCGCATCAGATCGACCCGACAAGCGCCACCAGTAGGCATCTTCCTCGACATCATCAACAAACCATCGGTCAGTCCACCAAAAGAGATCGACATCGGGATCCCACTTCAACCAGAGCTGGCCTTAGTCGCCCTGGTTGGGGAACCTAGACAACACGATCGACACATACGTCGTCTTCCTAGAACACAAACTCCTACTGAGAAATAGGACAGAGGCGTGAATGATCGTGCACCGCTGCAAATCCTTCATCATCATCAACGGCGAGCTCCACAAACGCAGCATGACCGGCGTGTTCCAGCGCTGCGTACAGCCAGAAGAAGGCCGCAAGATCCTTCAGGACATTCACGCCGGTGACTGCGGCCATCATGCTGGCGCTAAATCGCTAGTCGCCAAGGCCATGCGGCACGGTTTCTACTGGCTCACCGCACACGCCGACGCCACCAACATCGTCCAATGATGTGTCGGGTGCTAGAAGTACGCCAACCAGACGCACCTCCCTGGCTCGGCACTCAAGACCATCCCCATCACGTGGCCATTCGCCGTATGGGGCATGGACATGCTAGGCCCGTTCAAGAAGGCCCCGTCTGGCTTCACTCACCTCCTGGTCGCAGTCGACAAGTTCACCAAATCGGTCGAGGCCAAGCCGATAAAAAAGTGCGACGGCAAGACGGCCACCAAGTTCCTACGCGAACTCATCTATCGGTACGGCTACCCGCATATCGGTACGGGTTTTGGAGAAGATGGGGATGCTGGAGATCGTGGCACGGTTAACAGACAAGCAACCAGGGGACACGAGATTTACCCAGGTTCAGGCCCCCGGAGGGAAAACCCTACTCCTGCTTGTCTGCTCTTTGATTACGGCGGAACCGAAAGTTACAGGGGTGCGCAGATTCGATCTGGCGTGGAGGTATGTATGTGGTGATCTATGAGTTGAGAGAGAGAGATCTATTGTGTACGTGCCTACCCTCCTCGTTGGCCCCTCCTAGCCTTTATATATGGGGAGGCTAGGTCTCAGGTACCGATACGAGTAGGTTACAAGTTGTATTCAAACTCTAGTCTTGAGCTTTCCTTGCCTTGTGCGCTTGGGAGTCCGTGTCCATATGGGCTCCATAGCAGCCGAACCGTCATAGGAGTCATGGACCCTGGTAGGTCGTCGAGTTGGCCTTCCGTCGGGCTGGACCAGGTATGCTAACATCGGGTACCCGTAGGGCATATCCATGTCAGACTCGCGCTGGATCCAAAGATGGCAAGAGCTATGGATAAACGCCTCCGGCATCCACCCAGACACGGTAATACACTGTTTCAAGAACGCGTGCTGGGACGAACCCCTGGTCGCCAAGATCAAGAGGGTCTATCGGATGCTCGACAACATCCCCGACCTTCTCGAGATCGCCAAGCGCTATGCGGAGGAGGACCCCAACCAAGACACCGATGAAGAGTCCGGAGGAAGACGCCGCACTAGCATCCACGACAGCGGGCGCCTACGTGACATGCGCTACAGCAACACCCGCATCACCGGCAAGCGCCGCACGGACGGGCGAGTCGACTTTGTCGCCAACGCCGGCTATGGCCAGCGCGACTCCAAGAACTACCGCCGCGACGGAGGAAACTACCGCGACAGCGGGAACTACCGCGCCAACAACGCGATGAGGCCATTGACCCGCCCGCTGCTCAATCAGCCCTGCATCTACCATAGCAGGGAGGGAAAACCTGCCACCCACACCACCGCCGATTGCCACTCTCTCAAAGAGATTGAGAAGGCGAGACGAGCAAGGGAGGACCCATACAACAACCCACCTCGGGACAACGGGAACGGCGGCGGCTTCGGCACCGCCGTCGGCTTCCTACACACCTTCAACGGACTCGGCACCAAGCGTGAGAAGAAGGTGCTCGCCCGCGCGGTTGCCGTCAATGCGGTGACACATGTCGACATCCCTCGCTTCCTAAACTGGTCCGAGCATCACACAGGTCGCGGGACCATGCGCCAAGGATCGAATACCCAAGGCGAGTCGCCCTGGTAGTCAGGCCCAAGGTGGCCGACTACTGGCTGCCCAAGACACTAATGGATGGTGGGAGCTCCATCAACATCTTGTACCTCGACACGTTCAAAAGGCTCCAGCTCCCAGAAGTAGCCATTGAGCCAACACTGACGACCTTCCACGGCATCGTCCCTGGTCGGAAGGCGTACCTGATCGGGAAAGTGACGCTGCCAGTCACCTTCGGCACTCCAGCAAACTACCGCACGGAGAGAATCATGTTCGAGCTGGTGAACTTCCACAACCCCTACCACTGCGTCCTGGGCCGCCACGCATTCGCAAAGTTCATGGCGACCCCACACTATGCCTACAACATGACGACGCCGTGGAATGCGAGGACAAAGGCATCGAGCTCGCTGACACCATCATCGCTGTGGAGACCGATTACGCGGAGGAGCTCGCGTAATATGCGGGCAACATCAACAAGGACGACCCCACCATCCTGAAGAAACCAACCGCCACGAACTCCACGTTCGAGGCAACCATGCACACCCGCACCGTCGAGCTCGTCCCAGGCGACTCCAGCCAGACGGTCACCATTGGGGCGCACATGAGCCCCGCATAGGAAAGCGCGCTCATCGGGTTCCTCTGTGAGAACCGCGACATCTTCGCACGGAAGCCATCTGACATGCCAGGTGTCCCGAGGGAACTCGCTGAGCACAAACTCAACACCGACCCCAAAGTGCGACCAGTAAAGCAGTCGCTATGGCCCTTCAATGAAGAGCGCCGTGGAGCAATCGCCAAAGAAGTTCAGCGCCTGCTAGCCACAGGCTTCATCCGGCCAATCAAGTACTCCAAGTGGCTGGCAAACCCAGTCCTGGTTCTAAAAAAGAACAACACATGGAGAATGTGCATCGACTACACCAACCTCAATAGCGCCTGCCCGAAGGAGGAGTTCGTCCTATCGCGCATCGATCAGATCATCGACTCGACCATGGGATCGGAGTCGCTATGCTTTCTCGACGCTTACTCTGGTTATAACCAGATCAAGATGGCGGTCGAAGACGAGGAGAAGACGGTGTTCATTACGCCATTCGACGCATTCTCCTACACGGCCATGACGTTCGGCCTAAAGAACGGGGGCGCCACATACCAGAGGTGCATGCAGGAGTGTCTAGCGAGCCAAATTGGCCGCAACATTCATGTCTACATCGACAATGTGGTGGTAAAATCCACCCGCCAGGACGACCTGCTCGCCGACCTAGCCGAAACCTTCGCAAACTTGCGGAGGTACAACATCAAGTTGAACCCCGGAAAATGCACCTTCGGCGTCCCCACCGGACAACTCCTGTGTTATGTAGTCTCCAAGGAAGGCATCGAAGCCAACCCCACCAAGATCAACACCATCGCGCGACTCGGGAAACCGGAGTGCCTGCACGACGTCCAGAAGTTGGCAGGGCGAGTCGCGACACTCAGTCGCTTCATCCCCTAACTAGGCGAGAAGGCAATGCCCCTCTACCACTTGATGCGCAAGAACCCCACGTTCCAATGGGACACGGAGGATGACGACGCACTCAAAGCGCTCAAAGAAGTGCTACTCGCGGCACCACTACTCACCGCGCCACTCGACAAAGAGCCAATGCTCGTTTACGTCGCGGCCTCTACTCGAGTCTTCAGCGCCGTGATGGTCGTCGAACAACCGGAAGAGGGCAAGGAGCACCCCATACAGCGCCCCATCTACTACATCAGCGAAGTCCTAACGGACTCACGACAACGCTACCCGCAATAGCAAAAACTAGTGTACGCGGTATTCCGAGCACAGCGGGGACACCCACACTACTTCCAGGAGCACCCAATCACGGTGGTCTCCTCCATGCCCCTACAGGACATCATAGGCAATCGCGAGGCGACCAGGCGAGTCGCCAAGTGGGCTGTCGAAATCGGCGTCCACAACATCAAATACGAGCCCCGCAAAGCGATCAAGTCACAAGCCTTGGCTGATTTCCTTGCAGACTGGGAAGAAGCACAGTAGCCAGAGAAGCTCCCTTACCTCCACTACTGGTCGCTCAATTTCGACGGCTCCAAGAACACCGACGGCGCAGGGGCTGGGATCATCCTGACGTCCCGCAAAGGAGACAAGCTCCGCTACGTGCTCCACCTCAACTTCATGCCCTGCACCAACAACATGGCAGAATATGAGGCCCTCCTTCACGGCGTGAGAGACGCTAAGGAGATGAACATCAACCACCTACGATGCTATGGCGACTCCGACCTAGTCGCCGGCCAAGTCGCCGGGACATGCGATGCTGTCTCCCCAACAATGACCGCGTACCGCCAAGCTGTCGACCAGTAGGGGGGACACTTCAACGGCTACTCCGTCGAATGGATCGACAGGTGCAAAAACAAGGAGGCAGACGCCCTCTCCTGCATCGGATCGACCTGACAAGCGCCAGCAGTAGGCGTCTTCCTCGACATCATCAACAAACCATCGGTCAGTCCACCAAAACAGATCGACGTCGGGATCCCACTACAACCAGAGCCGGCCTTAGTCGCCATGGTTGGGGAACCTAGCGACTGGACAGCACCATACATCGTCTTCCTGTAACACAAACTCCTACCGAGCAATGGGACAGAGGGGCGAATGATCGTGCGCCGCTGCAAATCCTTCGTCATCATCAACGGCAAGCTCCACAAACGCAGCGTGACCGGCGTGTTCGGCTGCGTCTGACGAAGAAGGCCGCAAGATCCTTCAGGACATTCACGCCGGCGACTGCGGCCATCACGCCGGCGCCAAGTCGCTAGTCCCCAAGGCCATGCGGCACGGTTTCTACTGGCTCACCGCACACGCCGACGCCACCAACATCGTCCAACGATGCGTCGGGTGCCAGAAGTATGCCAACCAGACGCACCTCCCTGGCTCGGCACTCAAGACCATCCCCATCACGTGGCCATTCGCCGTATGGGGCATGGACATGGTAGGCCCATTCAAGAAGGTCCAGTCTGGCTTCACTCACCTCCTGGTCACAGTCAACAAGTTCACCAAATGGGTCGAGGCCAAGCCGATAAAAAAGTGCGACGGCAAGACGGCCACCAAGTTCCTACACGAACTCATCTACCAGTACGGCTACCCGCACAACATTATAACAGACAACGGAACTAACTTTGCCAAGGGGGCCAGGGCGGAATTCTGTGAAGAACATGGCATTCGAATCGACCTCGCATCAGTCGCTCACCCGGAGTCAAATGGCCAAGCAGAACGCGCCAACCAGAGCGTCCTCCATGGTCTCAAGCCGCGACTCCAGGTGCCCCTCGAGCGCACCCTAGGATGCTGGGTCGACAAGCTCCCCTCTGTGATATGGGGGATTCACACCTCCGTCAACCGCTCAACCGGGTTCACGCCCTTCTTCATGGTGTATGGCGGCGAGGCCGTAATGCCATCCAACCTGGAGCATGACTCACCTCGAGTCGCCAACTACGTCGAGGCTGCCAACGAGGTTGCCCGCCAAGACAGCATCGATCAACTAGACGAGGCACGCGACCTGGCTCGCTCCCGCACCACCATATACCAGCAAGGACTCCGCCATTACCACAGCCGCCGAGTGCAAACTCGCACCTTCCAGGAAGGTGACCTGGTCCTGTGACTGGCCCAAGACAAGAAGGGCATGCACAAACTCTCCCCCCCATGGGAGCGGCCGTTCACCATAGGCCCAGTCCTCGGTAATGATGCCTACTACCTCATTGACATACAAGGTGACGGCCAACTAGAGGTCGGAAGGCCATAGAATGTAAACCTCCTCAGAAAGTTCTATACTTAGAACCTCACATTATACTCCATCGGAATATATAATGAAATTCATCCGGATCGCACAAATTGTGTTCACTCGCCATATTCTTGTGCCACTCGCACTTGTACATACTAGCAATACGCTATTACGAAAGTCAATCTCTGGTCGAGCGACCGGCATGGCTAAGTAGTGCGGCACAAGGGCACCGGAAATATTCGGGCCTTGGGTCGTCCACGAAAAATGCCAACCCGGAGCCGCCATTGGAGTCGCCTAGCCCGACTGGCCTACCGGGCCAAGACAACCGGTACACGCTTCTCACAGTGACCTGTCCCTCCTACCCTCGTGCAAAGCGACTCGAACGGTTAAGTACCACGCACGGGGACTCCGCGAAACAGGAACCACCACATGGCTCGGGAACACACCAAGTAAGAGAGCTGCCGAGGACTCGCCAAGCGACTGGCTCTCCGAGCCAGGAGACGAGACGTGTTACAAACAACGAACTCACAACCTGCAACAGGAGCATGACCAATATGGTCGGGCACCACGCTCGGGGACTCGCTTATAAGTCAGTCCTACTCGTGCTCGCGGATTCGCCACTCAGAAGACGCGAGGGATAAAAACAATGCATAAACAAAACAATACATAAAAGTATACAATCGAGTTATACCCCATTAAAGGGCGAACACGCTCGGGGACTCGCTCAATCAAAACAATGCATAAACAAAACACACCACACATTCCTAGTCGCAATACGAGTCGATCGACTCCCCTTGGCACATATTGCAAAAATATCTTACATCATTCGCCACTTGGCATACATCACAACTTGGACAATTACATTGTTTACACCACAGGCCCTGATGAAGAAGCAACGCCACCCCCCTTGACACGAACAAAAGGTTACCACGGGTTCGTCGGGTACGTCGTCAGCGACTTCGACAATGACGACCGGAAGGGCTGCTCCGACTTCATGTCGCGATGCTGCAGCTCGGGGTGCAGCGCCAACACCGTCTGATGCGGCGGATCCCCATCACCAAGACCCAATCAGCGTAAGGGGCGGCCTTCACGGTCAGCTTCAGCACCTCTGACATCTCCATCGTGACGGTCACCGATGGATAGCCACTCGTCACATCGTCAAGGTCGAAGTCGTCGGGGAAGTGGGCGAGACCCAAGCTCAACGCTGTGGTGGTCCCGTGCCTGAACGCTGAGCGCGCCATCCACTCCACGACGGCAGGCACCTCCTCCAGATAGCGCCACACCTCCGTAAGCCCCCCAGGAATAACTTTGGTGGGGGACATGCCTCAAGAGCTTGGGCGCTGGCGCCAAAGGCTGTGGCCGCGTCCACCACGGCAGTCACGCACTGCGAGGCATTGTAAGTTTGCACCACCGGGTCACTTTGGCCTACCACAGCTGCAAAGTCAGGTGTCAGTGAAACTATGAAACCCCCAAATCAGGGACTCGACAAACGAGTCAGGCGACGACAGAGACTCACCAAGGAGTTTGCAGCAGTTCTCCTTGACGTGCTTCTCCAAGGCGGTTTGCTCATTGTGCAGCCCCACGATGATGGAATCTGTGGCTTTGTGTTCTTCCTCAACCGCAGCGACAGCAGCCTTCGCTTGCTCCTCCGAAGAAATTGAGGCCGCTTTCGCCTCCTCCAAGTCCTTGACCAGGGAGGCTATTCGTCCATTCGTCGCGTCCAGCTCGGCGACTGGAACATACCCCTCACGGGCCTTGGAGATCTCAGCTGGGAAACCATCTGCAAGAGAAGCCATCAGCGTACTGTACACGACTATCTCACACCCGAAAGAGGAGAATAAAGACAAACAGATACTCACCAATAGTTTCCTGAAGCCGCTGGTTGGCCTCTTGTGCGTCGCACAAGTCACGCTCCAAGCGCTCTCTCGTAGCCTACTGATCGGTCGACTCCCTTTGCAATCCCTGCAAACAAACAACTCGCCTCCGCATTTGACAAAACAAAACCCAGCCGCTGAAATTCAGCAACCAGGAACTCGGGGACTGGAGAAGGAGAAAAGAAACTAAATTCCTAGCCGCCGAAATTCAGCGACTAGGAATTCGGGGACTAGAGAGGAGAAAGAGGTTCAGTTCCCAGCCGCTGAAATTCAGCGACCAGGAACTCGGGGACTGGACATACCTGAATAGCAGCACCGAGCATCCTGTGAAGTTCTCCGGCGTCAGTCGACGGGATCGTGTAGGAAGTGCGCCCGCGACAGGACCCAATGTCCGCATCCACGATCTCTGGACTCTGCGGAGACTATGTGTCCACACAGAAACCCCTCGCCATGTAGCAGGAAGCGTCGGCGGCGCTGGCAACTGATTGTCGGGACCAGCGCTTCCGGCACGGACACAGCAAAGACTGGTTCCGATCGCGTCGCCACCACCTCTTCAGCGACTGGCGTAGCATCTAGCTCCGCGGCGCTATCCTTGGCCATAGCATCATCGGCACCCCCTTCTGCTTCTTCGCGACTTTGGTGGTCGCCACATCTCCGGTGGCCTTTCTCTTCTTGGGGAGATCGCCCTCTCCCGTGGGGGTGGCCGGTGGAATCTTAGCCATCGAAGGACGGCCAATCTTCTTGGCCCCCGACCTTCACGAGTCCCCACAATCAATATAACGACAATACAAAAGAGCAAGGTGAATCGGGACGAGGGAGTAGTACTTACTTAGTGACTGAGAGGACGTGAAGCCCAGTGCTGATGTGGGCGGGCTTGTCCAATTCGGCACCCAACTTGCGGGTGAGCCTCCTCTCGAAGACGTCTGAAGCCAACGAAACCGCGGGCTTCCTCGATGATGAAGCTGCAGTCGCCGGGATCTCCGGCTCCGACGCGGCCGCCCTTGACGGCTGTGGCGACTTGGACGTCATCGCCTCAGCCGCTTCTTGTCTTGGAACCCCCGAGGCCGTCGGTGCAATCGCTGCCAGGGGAACCTCTACCACTACCTCCGTGTCCTTGACCTCCAACCCCTTCGTCGGGACTGCATCCTTTGGGGCCTTGTGCGAGACTTCGGGAGAACCTTCATCATCGGAATCGTCATCCGACTCGAACACCACCGCCGACTTGGACGACGACGTGGGCCTTTTCGCTGGCGACTTGGGCCTGCGTGCGGGCTTTGACAGCGTAGCAGTATGCTGGGACGTGTGCTCCTGTGCGACCTCGTCGCCTCCGTCGTGCTCATCCAGGCTGCGGCTCGCCTCGACTTCACATTGTTTCTGCATGCGGGTCTTGCAATCCACAGGCGCTGGGGGAGGAACCTCTTCCTCCTCCCCGTCACTGTCGGAAGGGTCCCCCTCGGAGTCTTCCTCCAGTTCCTGGGGAACCTCTTCATCGAGCGGAGGGAGCCAGCCCTCCAACACCTGAAAAAGCTGAGAACCACCACGAGTAAAACACCAAACGAGGAGACTGAAAACTGAAACACGGACATAGCGATTGGGAAGAGAACTTACTGTGGGGGCTTCATTCTTCACAGGAGTGTACGGGATGACCCCGACCGCCACACTGATGAACTCCGCGTCGGTGATCTTCTTTAGGGCGGCCTTGTAGTCCTTGGCCTCCCATGATTCCTTGCTGGTTCGGGATGGGTCATGCTTCCCGCTGTATTCATACATCCAGTGCGGCCGAGCCGCCCAGTGAACCGCGCCGCTTCGAAACTTGTAGAGGTTGATAGGAATCAACCCCTGGACCTTCAGCTTCTGGATCTAATCCATCATCTCCGCGACGGCCATCCGCTGGTCTTCGGGAAGCTTCTTCGGCGCCAACCGACGGGGATCGCTCCTCTCGGCGACGAACTCAGGAAGAGCCACCTCACTGGAGGGAGTGGCTTCTTTGACGTAGAACCAGCTCTTCTTCCACTCGCTGGCGGCCTTCTTCGGCAGGAGGAGCTTGACGAAATTAGCCTTCGGCTTCAGTTGAAATGTGACTCCACCTGCGGCCAGCATCAAGCCGCTGGACGCCTCGCGCCCGATGCGGCCGTGGAAGAGCTCCAGCCATAGCGGGAAATACGGCCTGCAGCCGAGGTAGCATTCGCAGAAGGCGACAAAGATCGCCAGCTGCTCGATGCTATGCGGACCAAGATCCGATGGCTTGATCGCGTAATACGCGCAGAAGCGGCGGAAAAAGAGTAAGGTGGGGAATCCCAGACCCCTCTCAAAATGACTGGGGAAGCAGATGAACTCACCGGGTCGCGGCTTCGGCTCGGTCTCGGAGAAGGGGGGAACACGCCAGTTCCCCTTGCGGAGCACTTCGGCATCCTCGAAAGATTTAAGCTGGGTCGTGGTACACTTGGATTTTCCCCATGAGCCTTTGGGAGGCGCCATCGGGTAGGATGTGGAATCGCACGATGCGGAAAGGGCAAGTCGGAAGGACGTAGGCAGGGAGATTGGAGGTAGGAAGAACGAATGAGGAAGAATGAAGAATGCGAAGAAGGTCTACAAAGCTGAACCATCACTCCCCTTATATGGGAAACGCCACCCGCCAAAATCGGGATAGCCGTTACTCACGATAATTGCGCCGAAGTTACCGTTGGAAATTCCAACGGATAATTTGACCAGATTTGATGGTCCAACTCCTTTATTTCACCCGCTACCCGCCAGTCTTTTCCATTTGCCAAGACAATGACTTGGCGGCAATAACATTCATTGAGACGGCGAATGGAAACATGGGGAAATTATCCTTGGTTCTAATGGAGTCCATCGCCGACTCGACTGGACGCCCAAATTGGGATCGCCTACTCCGAACGCCAAAAGGACGTCTGCGCCTACATCAACGATGGCCTCGGGGACTACTGATAGGGATATGCCGAAGTGGGTATGCCTAGCAGGACGTTTCGAATGGGCCGAAGGGCCTGCGAGTGCGTTCGAAAGAAGGCAACTGGACTATGAAGGAAGGAAAGGCCCAGCGACTGGCGACTGGAGGCCCAGAAGCGTAACAGAAGCCCAGTCTCGGATTAGGTCAAAACCTTCGGATCCTTATCTTGTTCGGTGATAACTTGTAAACCCTAGCGAGGTGCCTCATATATAAACCTCCCTAGGGTATCCTATAGACTTATGTTCCATCATACACCCCCTCAAGCAACTCGCTGCCTAGCCGCCAAGCTCGCCACTCCTGTAACTCGCTCTCCAATAATCTAATCTAGCAGGAGTATGTCTTTACCCTCCGGGGGGCCGAACCTGGGTAAATCCATGTGCATCCGCCCCCATCTCGCACCGCAGATGGCCGCCAACTCTTCCTCACGAAACACTCAATCGCTGCCAGTGGCAGCGACTGCCGTGGCCATTTCCATGACAAGGAGATAGAATATTTCTTTTGCCTCTCCTATGAAAACAAAATTTGGTCTTAATGCTTCTTCATTTGAGAACACTTGATTCTTTCTTGCTTCTTATGCCTAACTTAAAGGCGTTAAAGAAAAGTACTTATTGGGAGATAACCCAAAAGTTTTAGATGAGTCTTGGAAGTTATTACTCCAGTAATAACAGCTCCTTATCCTTTTTATTTAGTTTGTGTGCCAAGAGTAACCTGTAATGAGAGAGAAGTAATGATTGAGAAAGTTGCTGTCCCGAAACAGATTTCTGTGCTTCACCATAAAAATTCGTGTAAAGTCTCTGTACATCCTTTTGAGGCGTGAATTTTTGTGATTCTGCCCCAGGTTGTTATCTAACTTTCGTTAGTTCAACACTTTTTGATTTGAGCAACAGAAGGTCTTCGAAAAAATTCGTCTTTACCTGCTGGTCTGTTTTGACAGATTTCTGCCATTTTCGGCATTTGCTTCGTGTTGGTTCCTTTTTTAGTTCTTTTGGGGTATTGAGATTTTTGAGGGAAGTGCTGAAGTAGATAGTGTTCTAATGGAAGTTTATTGGTGTTAGAACTGATCCTTAAAGACTTGTTATCTTGAGTGCACTAATGTTGCTAATAAAGATTGTGTGAAGTTTTGTATGAAGGAAAATTTTCAGGTGTATGCAAGAAATGAGTAATGAGATGAAGGATGGACTAAAGCTCAAGCTTGGGGATGCCACGCGTGTCACCCCAAGAAATATCCAAGAAGTACAAGCGTCAAATCTTGGGGATGCCCAAGGCATCCCCCTCTTCATCAATAAAAATCCCAGGTTTCTTCCAAACGCTTCATTTTTATTGTTTCATGCACAGATGTGTTGATCTTGGAGCGTCTTCTTTTTCGTTTTTCATTTTGTTTTTTGTTTGCTTTGTTTGCTTTATTTTCTGAATAAATTGGTTGGACCCCCTCTTTCATACATTGGTTTTCAAATAGTTTGGTTTGGTTTGGAAAAGAGAAGGAAAGTTCATGCTTAAGTGGTAAAGGGAGCTTGTTTTTGACTGTGGTCTATGCTTTGTCATGCCATGCTTAACATTGTTTTGGCTTTATGCTTAGTATTATTTGTTGTAGCATGACTTGTTATAAACAATTGAGATTGCTTAATGTGCCTTGGATGAATCATGTGTTGTTTTAGCATATTAAAGCATAGTATAGTGGTATTCTCCTTTGATGCTTTATTTGGGTTGACTTGGCGCATGCTCACACCATGTTATGACTATCCCAAGTCACCATAGCCTTGATAATACTTTAATTTTCAACTTGTAGTATCACTTTATTCTTTGATCAATGATGTTTTGTCGCTCTGCATGATTATGGCCATTATTGCTCTCTTAGTTTGTCGCTCCCAGTCTTTTGCTAGCCTCCACAACCAAGTATGAGTTCCACGCATGCATCCAACTCCTTAAACCAAGTTATTCCAAAGAGTCCACCATACCTACCTACTAGCTTATGCTATTCCAAGTATATTCATGTTTTGTTTACCTTCCAAATTAAACTTGTTATGAGAAAACTAGTGATTAAAGCTCTCACGTTGATGGGACACTTTACTTTTTGCATTTAATAAACTTGAACCATTGGGTCCTTCTTTGTTGCATATATGCTTGCGCTTTATAAGTTGAAATTAGCAGAACCATGTATCAATGGGGAACGCTTTCAACATTGCACCTGTACTTTGTACCCCGTTGATATCATGTTCTTTTGCTTATGGATCCCGGCGGTGTGAAATAAAAGTGGAACTTGTAAGATCATGGAGTTTGTATGTGTGTTAGAGAAACACTTGGGCCACTAGCCTAAGCCATGCCTAATCATGGTGGAAACTTGCAGCATCACCATAATGAGCACTCTATGAAGCATCCTCAATAAAAACCTATGCAAATAGCAAATAAACAGATCGCTGAGATGCTCATTGTCTGCTTGCCTTGTCATTTTGATTATGGGATAGCTCCTGTATCATGTGCAAGAGGTACCCCGTTGGCAGTTCTTTCTGATACATATGTACTTACAATGACAAGAGATTACTTATGACTAAATTTGAGTAGCATGAGGTTCGGTCTTCGTAAGTAAGGGGCATGAGATTTCGGTTTATAACTAGTCAAGCATATCCTCTTAGTTGTGTCACTTTAACCTTAATCACTTCAAGATGTTTACGATGGGGGGCATGAGAGCTGAAAGCTAATAAGTACCATAATTTTTGGAAGCTCTTTATGAGACTTGAATCCCTACTTCCTTCTATGAAGGCCTTTCTTCCACCATTACATTGAGTCTCCAGCTTCTATCTTTATGCACCTACTTTGAGAGCATAGTGGCCATTCTTAGTTCTATGTGCATTGTCCCAAGGCTAGTTGATTGATGCATAACTTGATATTGCTTGTTTTAAACTATTTGTATCTAGTCACTCTTATGAACTTTGAAGGTGTCTGATGACCCACAAGTATAAGGGGTGTATCGCAGTATTTTCGAGGGAAGTGAAACCCAATTTATTGATTCGACACAAGGGGAGCCAAAGAATATTTATAAGCCTTAACAATTGAGTTGTCAATTCAGCTGCACCTGGAAACAATCTTGCTCACAACAGTTTATCAGTAGCAACAGTTTTGTAGTAGGAATAGTAAAGTAACAGCAGTAGTAAAGTAAAGACAGCAGTAACAATAGCAGTAAATAGTGGGATTCGAGTGCGGTAGGCATAGGGATGGATGGACGGGCGTTGCATGGACAAGACAATTCACATATCAATCAGAACATAGGGCAATTGCAGATAAATAAGATAAAGCATCCAAGTAATAGATAATCCTAGGCATGTGTTCCATATATAGTCATACGTGCTCGCAATGAGAACTTGCACAACATCTTTTGTCCTGCCAGCCCGTTTGCAGCGAGGCCTCAAGGGAACTACTGACAATTAAGGTGATCCTTTTAATAGAGCACCAGAGCAAAGCATTAACACTTCGTGAACACATGTGATCCTCACATCAAAGCCATCCCCTCCGGTTATCCCGATTTTTGTCACTTCGGGGCCATTGGTTTCGGACAACAACGTGTGTATACAACTTGCAGATAAGACCATAAACAATACTATCATAATGAATCAATAACATGTTCAGATCTGAAATCATGGCACTCGGGCCCTAGTGACAAGCATTAAGCATAACAAGTCGCAACAAAGTCATAAAGCACTAATAAAAGATACTAGGCACCATGCCCTAACAATCTGATGCCATTACATGAACGATCTCATCCAATCCCTACCATCCCCATAGCCTACAGTGGGGGATTACTCACTCATAGATGGGGGAAACATGGATGGTCGATGGAGAAGCGATGGTGATGATGATGGCACTGATCTCCTCCAATTTCCCGTCTCGGCAGGGTGCTAGAACGGAGTTTCTGGTGCTGTTTCGTGGAATCTGGTGGTGGTAGCGGAGCGGAACTCCTTCTGGAAAAACGTCGAACCCCCCTGAGTTTTTAGGTCAGAAGGCAACTTATAAGCGAAGAGGGAGACCTGGATCCGGGAGTCTTCTGGTGAAATAGGATCTTTGGCATATTTTCCGGGATTTTTCCTGAAAGTTGATTTTCTGCACAAAAAGTAGACACCAAGGCAATTCTGCTGAAAACAGTGTTAGTCCGCGTTAGTTGCATCCAAATCACACAAGTTTAGAGGAGAAACAATAGCAAAAGTGTTCGGGAAAGTAGATACGTTTTGGACGTATCAACTCCCCCCAAGCTTAGCTTATTGCTTGTCCTCAAGCAATTCAGTTGAAAACTAAGTGCGATAAAAGAACTTTCACGAACACATTTGCTTCATATGATGTATATATTATCAGCATGTGATCAACTACTTAGGCAATTCATAATAAAGAGTATGCTACTGAGTCTACTTAATAGTTATTGCAAGTTATGAAGAGATTCCAACTCAAAAATAATAAGTAGTAGGAAGCATAAACATAAGCAACATTACAATGCTCATAACAAGGTATGATAGAGTGGTATCTCGCTTGCCTTTGATTATGAATGCCAAGGCACCTCTAAGGTCCAAGTGAATACTAGAAGTAAAGATGTTAAAGATACAAGCATCAAAGTCATAACACAAATAATCAAGTAATGAGACAAGCACAAAGAGTGACAACTATGCTCTCAAGAAGGTGCTCAAAGAATATATGGAGACTCAACAAGTAAAACAAAAGGGTTTTGAATAGTTTGAAAAGCTTCCAAATGCTGAAAGTATGGTACTCATTAGCTTTGAGCTCTCATTGCCCCTATCATAAGCATCTTTAATGTGATTAAGGTGAAAGTGAGGTCCAATCTGAGTTATATGCTTGATAGACTATAAACCGAAAATCCCATGTCCCTTGAGTACGAGGGTCGCTCCTCATGCTACTCAACTTTAGTTACCGGTAAGTTCTTATCATCGTAAATATGTGTGTATCATAGAGAACCGCCAACAGGGTACCCCTTGCCCGATGATACGGAAGAATCCCCATATCAAAATGACAAGGCAAGTAGACAATGAGTATCTCAGCAATCTTCTTATTTACCATGGGAAAATGGTGCTTTTTTCTCTCTTTCCTCTTTTCATAAATATTTTTTTTCTTTTTCTCAATAGCTATCTCTCTTTTTTTATAAGAAGAATGCTTCATAGATATCATTATGGTTACTCTGCAGGTTTCCACCATGGTCAGCATGGATTAGACCAGCCCAGCGCTTTCTAACACACACACATACATAACTCCATGGACTTACAAGCTCCCCTTTTATTTCACACCGACGACATCCGCAAACAAAAGAGCATGGTATCAACTGGGTATATATTTACAAGTGTTGAAAGCATTCCCCGTGACAGCACGGTTCTGCTAATCCCCAGCCTATAATTTGTAAGCATATAACTTTCATGGACAGTCATAATGGTTCATGTTTATTAAGTGCAGAAAATAAAGTGTGCCATCAAGTTCCTGAGAGCTTTACTAACTAACTTTCTCATAACAAGCAAACATTTTATTCGGAAGGAAACAAGGCATAATGAATATGCACGGGAGTAGAAAATGATGCTAATAGGTAGGTATGGTGGACACTTTGGCAATATTTGGTTTAAGGGAGTTGGAAACATGAGTAAAATACTCAGTGGAAATGAAGGCTAGCAATAGTAAGGGAGCGACAAACGAGAGAGCAATAGCTTTCATAATCATGCTTGCAACAAAACAGGACTAATCATGGCATGAAAGTGATTCAAGATCCTCAAGGCAAAATAATTCATCGAGGCTTAACTGATTATTACAGTCATGTGCATGCGTGAGCATGTGCCAAGTCAATTCAAATGAAACATTCAGAGGAGGATACCACGGTGTCATACCAAGTTATGAATAGAGTAATGCAAGCAAACATTCATAAAACATGCTACAAACTATTAGCAAGCTGGAACTAATCATACGAAAGCAAGAACTATGAAGCATCCAAAGATAACATACACCCTACACGAACAGGCTAAGCATGCCCACAATGATGAGTATATGTACAAAAATGAAAACAAATAGAGTTTGTTACCAGCCTCTTACCACGAGTTGTCATTAATACTCATTATTGCTCTTCACTTGCGTGGCTTGAATAATAACATGAAACCAATATCCACTGAGGACTGCTGAACCCTGTAGCAAACTCACAAAACCAAAGAAGAACGACAAATATTTTTGTTGTTCTCGATTTTTAAAATAAGAAGCAAAAAGGAAGAACAAGCAAAGCAAAATCTTTTTCGGTTTTTCGAATAGTTCAAACAAAGCAAAAAGGGAAAAACAAACCAAGGCAAAAAAGAAGAACAAGCAAACCAAAGAGAAACAACAGAAATATTTTTGGTCTTTTTGTGTTTTTAGAAAGCAAAAGCAAAGAAAGAACAAAAACTAAAAAGAGAACAAAACATGAATATACAAAGTACCGACGCAACATGATAAGGAGATGAGTGCAGTGTCGGTGTACCTCCCCCCAAGCTTAGGCTTTTGGCCTAAGTGGGTATCAATCCCAAGGTGGCCAGGATGACGTGTCACCGTAGTACGACGAGGAGGTACCCTCGTCCTGGTGCGAGCTCGAGTGCGTCCCTCCGTAGTGTGCGGAGTA
Organism: Avena insularis; assembly: GCA_023614405.1. Classification (NCBI taxonomy): domain Eukaryota; kingdom Viridiplantae; phylum Streptophyta; class Magnoliopsida; order Poales; family Poaceae; genus Avena; species Avena insularis. The sequence continues at coordinate 361,990,546 of CM042689.1, read as the reverse complement.
ATCGTAGGAGGGCACATCCTCCTGGTGCTGCTCGTGGAAGCCCAGCAAGCGAAGATACTCGCCCACCTCCTCCTTGGAGAGCGACCATGGTCTCCTGTGAACACTAAACAAAGAAGACTGCGGCAAAGGGATCTCCCTCTCATCCCCGTCAGTAAACAGCATCCTATATACTAGACTGTCCAAATCAGAAGCAGCAGTGACAAAGTGATGAGTTTTCATAGCAACAAGGTCAAGCCTCTGTGGTGCCATTACAAGGTCATTGGGGTCCTCTAAAAGACCTAATGCATTGACCACACACGTGGCAATGATGCCCCCATAGATAGGCCCCCTAGCAGCTAGGCGGGGAGCAATAAGCGAGCCAAGGTTGTACCGAGTATCATTGTTAAGCGCAGCAGCAAGGAAGGCTAAATGATAGTTGGAGATATTACTTGTGTTCTCCCTACCAAGTATGCTAGTAGAAAGATAATATGCAAAGTATCTGAGAGCAGGGAGTTGGATATTTCTTATCTTTCCGCGTTGCGTCACGCGGTCATCATCATTGGTCACCCCTCGGTAAAGCTCCAGCAAATCAGCGGGTCGCCCTTGAATTTTCTTCACGGTCCCAGTCATGCTTACACCTACAATACTGCAAAATCTTTCCAATGGCATGGTAAAGGGCAGATTATAAATCTTGAAAGAGACAGTTGACTGATAGGACGTGTTAGTAAACGTGAAGCTCTCAACAAAAGTTTTAGTGAGCATAGCGTATTGCTCACTCTCATCTTGCATATATGAGGTCAAACCAACCCTCTCAATTAGTAGCAAGAAATCATCAAGAATCCCTGCAACTTGTAAGAAAGTAAAACAAGGAAAAGTGGATGGGTGAGCATCCCCATCATCCCTTTCATTACCAATACAAGTTGCAATGAGGTCTTCGTTGTATGGTGGCCTAAAATGAGAGGCTGATCTTGAGGGCCTTGACCTCCTAGGTGCATCACTCTCAAATATCTCTCCAAAGGTATGGTTGTTCATACTTGGTATTCTGAAATTTAAACACCTATTAAACAAGTGATTGCAAAGTAAATATAATGAAGGATTATACTCATAGGGACTTGTAAGAGGCCTAAACATGCATCAAACTATATCTCTAACAATCAAACAAGCTTACAAGCTCTCATAACCTGTCACCTATAGTAGCAAAATACTCAATATATAATCCACTAAACACAAATCTACTTGGACAAGGGGAGGAGTCACTTACCAAGGAACAAATGCTCCAAATTTCAGCAAGAAAGATGGGCTGAGCAAGGAGATCGGAAATATCGAGAGCAAGCATAGCAAGAACGCGATTTTGAGCAATGAATTGGAGCTTACTCGGGAGAGAGAAGAAAGTGGCAGGTGAGAGAGTTAGTGGAGGGCCAGGGGTGGCCCACACCATGGCATGGCGCCACCCAGGGCAGACCGCGCCACTAGGTGGTGAGCCTGCCTGGTGGGTCCCCTGGCACCTCCCAGGTACTCCTCTGCCCCTTTTTTCACGTAAAAATTTAATATGAATTTTCTGGAATTTTTTGAGACACTTTATTTTTGGGCATTTTTCAGGAATAGAAGAATGATTTTTTGATAGACAGATTTTTTTGAAATGATGCAGTGACAAAACAAGGCTAGAACTAAGAAGTTCTAAGACACTCTAACATGCAAGCAACTAACAACAAAGAAAACTAAACGAAAACAAAAACTAAAATGGATAGCAATAGTAGTAAATGGAGATAATCATAGTGAAAACATTGTTTTGTTCAGCAAAATCCTTTTGTTAACAAGGTTGATCAGGTCTTGTTACCAAAACAATTTCATATGAGACAAAACTTTGTATTCCACTAATGATTATGTTACCGCAACCTTGATAGCAATGGTCCCAATCATAATAGTTTCAAATTTTTCTCTTGGTATGGGACAATATATTTCTCCAACTTGAATGCCCTCAACATGTTCAATTGAATTCAAACCATAAGTCCTTTCAATCTTCTTGGGGAAATAGACAGTATGTTCCTTGTCATTAACATTGAAAGTCACCTTTCCTTGATTACAATTAATAACACCTCCTGCGGTATTAAGAAAAGGTCTCCCAAGAATAATGGACATATTATCATCTTCAGGCATTTCAAGCACAACAAAATCAGTTAATATCAAGCAATTATGAGCCACTTGAACAGGTACATCCTCACATATACCAACAGGAATAGTGGTAGATTTATCAGCCATTTGCAAAGATATATCAGTTGGTATTAACTTTTCTAGTTGAAGCCTCTTATAGAGAGAGAAAGGCATAACACTAACTCCAGCTCCCAAATCACACAAAGCAGTTCTAACATAACTATTTTTAATAAAGCAAGGGATAGTTGGAATCCCTGGGTCTCCAAGTTTCTTAGGAACCTTACCATTAAAGGAATAATAAGCAAGCAAAGTAGAGATTCTTCATTAGGGATCTTCCTTTTATTCGAGACAATATCCTTCATATACTTTGAGTAAGGAGGCAATTTAATAGCATCAGTCAAAGAAATTTGCAAGAATAAAGGTTTCATCCACTCACAAAACTTATTATAGTGTTCATCTTCCTTTGACTTGTGTTTCTTATCAGGGAAAGGCATAGGTTTTTGGACCCAAGGTTCTCTTTCACTACCATGTTTCTTAGCAACAAAATCTTCTTTAGTGTATTTAGTATTCTTAGTGTGGTTTTCAGGTTCTTCTTCAACTTTTTCTTCATTAGGAACTTCATTTTCTTCATTACCACTTTCAGTTTCAGCATCAGAAATAGATATACTATTAGGATTTATAGCAGGTTCAACGGGTTCTAAAACAGTTTTATGTTTCTTTTTCCTTTTCTTACGAGTAGAGCCACTATTTTCAGCTTGTTGAGAATCCTGCTCAATTCTTTTGGGACGCCCCTCAGGATATAGAGGATCCTGGGTAGCAGCACCACTTCTAGTTCTAATTTCATAAGCATGTTTTTCTTTAGTAGCATTAACTAGCAAGTATTTTTGCACTTTAACGAGTTGATCTATTTGAGTTTGAACCATTTGAAAGTATTTAACAATCATTTTAACATCATTAGAAGTTCTTTCCACAATATCTTTTAACTCAACAATAGCTCTAGTGTTTTACATTAGATGATTTTGCACCCTTTTATTAAAATTATCTTGCTTAACAATAAAGATATCGAATTCTTCTAAGCATTGATCAAGAGGTTTAGAGTAAGGGATATCACCTTCATCAAAGTGTTGGAGAGAGTGTACCTCGATAGTGGATGAGTAGGGAATAGGCTTACATAATTCTTCTATAGGAGGTAAATTCTTGACATCTGCAGCTTTAATTCCCTTCTCCTTAAGACATTTCTTAGCTTCCTTCATCAATTCATCATTTAATTCAATAACTCCCCTCTTCTTTGATGTTGGAATAGGCACCGGAATAGTAGGTTCAGGTACAATTACTTCAGGTATAGCTTGTTTAGGAGGAGTCCAATCTTCATAGTTCTTACTTATTCTAGCCATTAATTCCTCAGCTTCCTTAGGAGTTCTATTCCTGAAAACACAATCAGCACAACTATCTAGGTATGTCCTAGATTCTTCAGTTAGTCCATTATAAAATATATCAAGAAGCTCATTCTTAGGTAATGGACTTCCAGCTTGTGCATGAATCAAAGCACAAAACCTTGCCCATGATTCAGGCAATACCTCTTTTTCTCCCTGTTTAAAATCAAAAAGTTCCTGCAAAATAGCATGTCTAGCACTAGGAGGAAAATATTTCTGCAGGAATGTACTAATCAAGCAATCAGGGCTATCAATAGATCCAGGAGGTAAATTACTAAACCAAGTTTTAGCTTCTCCTTTCAGTGAAAAGGCGAAATCTTAGCAACAAAGTAAGTACGCATCTTAATATCATCATAAAACAAGCCACTCATGGTAGAAAGTTCATTCATATGTGCTACCGCACTTTCATTCTTAGTCCCACAAAAAGGTTCTTTCTCAACAATAGCTATGTAAGATAGATCGAGAGAGAAATAATAATCTTTATCTGTAATGGTTATGGGGGAAGCTGCAAACTTTGCAATAGGAGACAATTTGGGTCTAATAGTACGCCTCTCAAGGAGACTCTTAGCAGCGCTCCTATCATGGGTGTTTTTACATTCTTTAATAAATTCATCGGTCATCTCAACATAACCATCTTCAATGTCATAACTCTCACTAGACTCAGGTGAACTAACAGGTGTAGTAGTAGTGTCTTCATTAGGAGTTTCAGTATTTCCAGCTATAGTTCTAGCAATCGTAGCATGTAGGAAAGGACCTAATGAACCACTCTTATCAAGCACAGTAGAAGCAGCATTAGAAGTTTCAGATTCAGCAGTAGTAGCAGTGTGTGTAGCATGTGTATGTGGTGGTGTAACGAGCTTCCTCATAACAGACGGTGAATCAAGAGCAATAGAGGTATTCAGAACCGTACCTCTTCTTGTAGTGGATGGTAAAATAGGAACCTTGCCATCACGAGACTTACCCATGATGGATGGATAGCAATGAACAATAGAGAATCCAAGTGAACTTGATAAATAAAGCTATGCTCCTCGGCAACGGCGCTAGAAAATAGTCTTGATGACCCACAACTATAGGGGGTGTATCGCAGTATTTTCGAGGGAAGTGAAACCCAATTTATTGATTCGACACAAGGGGAGCCAAAGAATATTTATAAGCCTTAACAACTGAGTTGTCAATTCAGCTGCACCTGGAAACAATCTTGCTCACAGCAGTTTATCAGTAGCAACAGTTTTGTAGTAGGAATAGTAAAGTAAAGACAACAGTATTAAAGTAAAGACAGCAGTAACAATAGCAGTAAACAGTGGGATTCGAGTGCAGTAGGCATAGGGATGTATGGACGAGCGTTGCATGGACAAGACAATTCACATACCAACCAGAACATAGGGCAATTGCAGATAAATAAGATAAAGAATCCAAGTACTAGATAATCCTAGGCATATGTTCCATATATAGTCATACGTGCTCGCAATGAGAACTTGCACAACATCTTTTGTCCTGCTAGCCCGTTTGCAGCGGGGCCTCAAGGGAACTACTGGCAATTAAGGTGCTCCTTTTAATAGAGCACCGGAGCAAAGCATTAACACTTCGTGAACACATGTGATCCTCACATCAAAGCCATCCCCTCCGGTTATCCCGATTTCTGTCACTTCGGGGCCATTGGTTCCGGACAACAATGTGTGTATACAACTTGCAGATAAGACCATAAACAATACTATCATAATGAATCAATAATATGTTCAGATCTAAAATCATGGCACTCGGGCCCTAGTGACAAGCATTAAGCATAACAAGTCACAACAAAGTCATAAAGCACTAATAAAAGATACTAGACACCATGCCCTAACAATCTGATGCCATTACATGAACGATCTCATCCAATCCCTACCATCCCCATAGCCTACAGCGGGGGATTACTCACTCATAGATGGGGGAAACATGGATGGTCGATGGAGAAGCGATGGTGATGATGATCGCGATGATCTCCTCCAATTCCCCATCCCGGCAGGGTGCCAGAACGGAGTTTCTGGTGCTGTTTCGTGGAATCTGGTGGTGGCGGCGGAGCGGAACTCCTTCTGGAAAAACGTCGACCCCCCCTGAGTTTTTAGGTCAGAAGGCAACTTATAGGCGAAGAGGGAGACCGAGGGGCAGCCTGGGGCGTCCAGCCCACCCCCTGGCGCGGCCTGGGCTTGCCCGCGTGGCCAGGTGGTGTGGCCTAGGCCCAGCCCCCTCCGTCTCGTATTTTGGCTCCGGGAGTCTTCTGGTGAAATTGGATTTCTGGCATATTTTCCGGGATTTTTCCTGAAAGTTGATTTTCTGCACAAAAAGTAGACACCAAGGCAATTCTGCTGAAAACAGCATCAGTCCGTGTTAGTTGCATCCAAATCATACAAGTTTAGAGGAGAAACAATAGCAAAAGTGTTCGGGAAAGTAGATACGTTTTGGACATATCAGTGTCCTATGCATTTATTTTTGCTACTCAATGAGGGACAAGCTGAATACTATTATGCTATGTTTTCTTTATGTGAAACAAACAAACGTCTTGCAAAGCATTGTTATTCATGAATCTTTTGTTTGTGCCTTTTCATGTTGCATCATAGTTTCTTTGTCTTATTGCTAGAACTTTGTCTTTCATGTTATGATTGAAGTACTATGATCCTAGCTTCGAATGTTTTACAAATACTTTGATCAAGTTTATGATGGTGCATGTCACCTCAAAAATTATTCTTTCTTTTTATCACTTACCTACTCGAGGACGGGCAGGAGTTAAGCTTGAGGATGTTGATACATTGCAAATGTATCTATAATTTTTGATGTTCCATGCTTGGTTTTATCTACTTTCTTGTGTTTTGCCCACACTTTAGAGTACTTTTCATATGATTTCTTGGACTAACCTATTAACAAGAACCACAGTGCCAGCTGCCTGTTTTATGTTGTTTTTGGTTCCAGAAAAATCAGAAAATGAATATTCTCGGAATTGGACGGGACAAAATCCAAAGTCGCTATTTTACCGGAAGATATCTGGAGCCAGGCCTGGCCCAGGCTAGGGGTGGTCTAGCCGACCCCAGCACCCCCTTGGCCTCTCCTTCCGCCTATATATTGCCTCTGATACCAAAACCCTAAGTACCCGATCAAAACTCCACGAAAGAGTCTGTAGCCGCCGTCATCTCCATCCCTAGATCGGGAGGGATCTGAAGCTCTTCCTGGCACCCTGCCGGAGAGGGGAATTCACCCTGGAGGCCTTCTTCATCATCATGCAAGCCTTCGGTGTGATGCGTGAGTAGTTCATCTCTAGACTACGGGTCCATGTAGTAGATAGATGGCTGGTTTTCCTCCTTTGAGCTTTCATGTCTAGATCTTGTGAGCTCTGTTCATGGTCAAGATCATCTATTTGTAATTCTGCATGTTGTGTTTGCGGGGATCCTATGGATATTGAGATACTATTTCAGATTGATTATTGATTCTATCATGTACTTGTTATTTGTGATCTTGCATGTTTTCCGTTGTTAGTAGCTATCTTGGCCAAGTAGATGCTAGCAACTCCAAGAGTTAGTATTTATGCTCAATAGTGGGTTCATGCCTCTGGTAATCTAGGGAAGTGACAGAAATCTCTAAGGTACTAGATGTGTTGTTGCTACTAGGGAGAAAACAACAATCCTTTGTTCATAGAACAATCGTATTGTATACTTTACGCAATTAAGTAGCAATAATCTGTTGCAACTTAATCTTGGAGGGTTGGATGATAACCTGAAGGTGGATTATTAGTCATAGATGCAGTTGGATGGCAGTCTATGTGTAATGTTGCAATGCCCAATCAAGTCTCAAAGGAGTCAAGATGATTAGTATATGCTTGTATGCTTTCTCGATGTTTGTGAATTGCCCCGCTGTAATTTGTTCACCCAGCATGTTATCTATCTTAAGGAGAGCCACCTCTAGTGAACTATGGACCCTGGTCCTTTCTTTTACATACAATCTACAAATTTTTTACTGCTTTGTGTTTACTTTCTGCAAACTATTACTTCCTTCCATTCGATACGTTTAATCCTTTGTTTTTAGCAAAACCGGTGAGATTGACAACCTCATCACAAGTTGGGGACAGAGTTCTATGGTTGTGTTGTGCAGGTCTCCATGTTGCTGCTAGCATTGGTAGTGCGCCCTACCAAAGTTCAGCTAGCTATACCTTTGGGGTGTTTCCTTGCTCCTACTGGATTGATAACCTTGGTTTTATTACTGAGGGAAACTTACTGATGTGCTCATCATACCTTCCTCTTGGGCTTCCCCAACGAGCTCGTTAATACACGAGTCAGCATGCCCCACCCCTCCCGCTGCATCGCACGCTCCCGAGGCTGGACGTTGCGACCAGACGCGCCCCACGGTCCCTCTCGCGCAGATACGCGATCCCGCTGTCGCGCACAGCCAATCCCTACCCCGCTACCCCTCTCGCCACCCCATCCTACACCTGATGCACCGTGGGAGCCCTCTCTCTGGCCTTAAAGCCCTAGACCTCCCCAGCCCCCGAGCCCTACGCCACACACTTCCCCAACCACGCCCACTCCACCCCTAGAGCGAAGCCGAGCCCCGCTTGGCCCCTGCTACCCTTGCCACCGTGGCACCATCAGGCACGGTGAAGCTGGCCATCGAGGCTAACCCCCCCTCCGCCTTACCCTCGTTCTGTCGCGTTTCCTGCACCGCTGCTGACCCGCTCTCCCCTTTCCCTTTTGGCCAGGAGCGCTGGAGCTGCGAGGACGCCGAGGACACCGAGGAGCCTAGGACACCTGTGACGCCGCCAGCAGTCGAAATCAACCTCGGCGCCCCTTGTTCGAATCCCCCTCGATGACCGCTTCTAACCCCGCCGTCGTCGACCCCTCTCCGCCCCTAGGTGAGCCGCCCCGACCTTCGCTCTATCCCATTAGGGTTAGGTCGATGGGTCTGTTCCCAGGAGGAAGATGACCCCCGCCATCGATCTCCCTTTTAATGCAACGGTCCATACGGACCGATACCCCTTCGGGCCTCTCCAGCACTAACGCGCAGGCCCCACTACGGGTTTTGAAATCTGTAACTCCCGCGCAGGCCGCCGTGTACGCGGGCCAGCCCAGCCTCTGAGCAGGCCGTGACCCAGCCTCTTCACTCTCCCCTTTTTATTTATTTTTAGGCTATTTAATTTCCAGATTTTGGTCCTGTAGCTTTAAATCCACCAAAATTCATTGTTTTTTGGGGATGAAACAAATTTCGTTTGGTAGCCTCTGTAAATGTCTAACACCTAGACTTGGTAGATCACTAAAATATCCTTTGTGTTTTTACTGGGAATAGTAGTGGTAAATATATGCTATTTTTGGTATTTAATTCATAACAAAACTTCTATGACTCAGAAAATTGTGAAACCAATTTCCATACCTTGCCTGTGAACTTACCTACTTAACAAAATTGAAATCATTCTTTGGAGATGTATAACGTCTGTTCTTAATTTCTCAAGATATGGACAGAAGGTTTTTAATTTATTTCCAGAGGCTACTGTAGAACTAATTTTGGGATGAAACCAACTCCCAGAGTTAGGCCTCTGTTGGTACTACTCAATCCTAGAAGGGCATAATTTTTGGTTTAGTAGTTCTGCCCTGGGAATTTTATTGCTAAATCTAGTACTGATTTCAGTATTTTAATTGTTAAAAATCAACCTTAGTAGATAAAAACATGAAACCAGTTGGGTTGGCTTGATATTATCTGTATCTACCCAGAAATATAAATTGTGGCCATAGTTCACCAACTTGTTTTGGTCGAATCATCTGGTTGTGTGATACTCTAGTCTTCACCATTTAATTCACCAAATTTGTTTGGCTTAACCTTTTTAATTGATTCCAGTGGCTTTGAATTGTTAGGGTCTGTAGCTACATGTGTATGGTTGTCTTTGTTCAGTTGAGCATCTATTATGTACTGATTTTGATGATTGTCTTATGGTTGATGGTTGTTGTGGTGATTTGATTATTTTCCCCTTTGCGACGATAGATACAAACGAGGACGAGTTTGAGGAAGGTGTTTGGGAGGACTTTGAGGAAGAAGACCAAGAACAAGCTGCCAATCAAGGGAAGCCACCTACAAGTTCATGAGACTTGTCCCACCCTTATTTTATGCATCTTGTTTTACTTACTTTTACTAATGTATTGTTTTACTCGATATATTGTTATATATATATCTACTATGGTATTGGTTTGGCTCCTCCAAACTTACGCCTATGGTACTGTTTAAGTACTCCTCCCCCTTGACATTACCTACCTCTTCCCTAGAAGTTAAGGTGGTTTATGATACCACAACCCCTTTAAAACCCTGGTTTAGCCTACCAAAAACTCTAGGTTGGGAACCCGAGAGCAAAGAGGTTTTTACAAAGGTTTTGAAAACAAAAACCTTGGCAAGTGGGACTTGCCGAGAGATTTAAAAATAGAATGGTTTGTTTTCCAAAGTGATGGCATCAAGGAAGAAGATGAAGGAAAAACTGTTTTCGAAAATGCACCTAGTTCTATGTAGTCTTGCCCAAACAAATACCCCGTGCAATCACTCTACCCCTATATGGGAAGGGGCTTGACCCGAAAGTAGTCCATTCTGGTGCAAGTGCCTCACAACTACTACAGGGGATCGTGAGCCCCCGAGGCTGGGCCTTCTCCTGTAAAGGTCCATGTGGGACATCGACCTGGAGAAGGAACAAACTGTCTGCGGGCAGCCAGGCGTTACTATGAGCCCCTCATTGAAAGCGCCCACTGTGTGCAGTGTATAAATGCGCTCCGGTTGGTCCTCGATACCCAACGTCCCGGTTTTGAGCGGAACAACACTCATAGGGTAGGCGCTTGTATCCAGAGTGGATTTTCCCGAAGGTCTTGTTCAATTATCCGGAAACTGCATACTAATGTATGACGATCCGCGACGGTTCGCGGCGGATGTATCAGATCTTGTGGGTAAAGTGTACAACCTCTGTAGAGTGTAAAATCTATTCAAATAGCCGCGTCCACGGTCATGGACAATTGTAAAGGTTGCTGCTTAGCAGTGTGGTTTTGGACTTTCAAAAATGTTTTCTAAAAAGGTTTTTGACCATGGGATGGTCGGAAAGGCATGAATGTTTGACAATGGGATGGTCGGAGTTAAAGGAAGTGTTGGTCATGGGATGACCAAGGGAAAGAAAAAGGGGTGACCCCATCCTAGCAGTTCAAGTAATTCTCAACTTTTCCTTTCAGAAAGGTTTTATAAAACAAGTTACTTAGAGGTGTAGATCCTACATCTATAAGAGGAGCTACACTTACAAACAGCCCATTGGAGCCATCCTATCCACAGCCATACTGCATACTCTTTTGTTCATTCTCTTGTATGGTGGTTTGCGAGTACATACAAAGTACTCACTGGCAATGTCCCTGGCTATCTACTTGGCCAGATTATGAGCAAGAGGATGGAGACGACGAAGGTTATGACAATGACTTCGCGAACTAGGGCGTTACTCCGAGTGGGGCACCTATTGGGCTATGGCTTGACTTGGGTCTCCCGCGTTTAGTAGTTCCGCTGCTTCTATCTATTTGTGCCCATGGTGGCAATTTGTAAGACTATTTATGTAAGACTTGTTGTACTCATACTGTAATGGATGTGTGTACTTTGATATCATGTCGGTTATGCTACACGATGCACTGATCATGGGATCGTGGTGGTTTGCATAATTTGGTAATCTCGGAGGTAAATCCGGGGTCGCCACAGACTTGGTATCAGAGCCATCCTGACTTTAGGAACCCCTAGTTAGCTTGGACGTCAGACCCGGACCCCAAAACTATTTTCTTTATAGAGGAAGGAGCTTGGTAATTGCAAAAACAATGCTGATGTCTCCTCCCCTCTATTTTGAAAACTACTTGCATTAAATTCAAGTTTTTCATACTTAAAATTTTGCACATTGTTCACTAACTTAAATCTACCTAAAATTTTGTAGATGGTTGTTGTCTTCACCATGTACCGTCGGGTAGGACTGGACTTGCCACTCCAGTTGTTTGAGGCTGAGCTGAGGGACTTGGCCAAGCATGTGGGTCGCCCAACGCCGGAGATCCAAGGCGCTTTCATCCCTAGGATGGTTGAGGGAGAGAAGAACTGGTTGGTGGTATGCACTATGAGGGGTGGCATAGTGCCTCCATTTTCCGAGGACCTGAAGGTAGAAGTACTGGAGAAGGACTGGGGTGATGGCATGCTCCGTGTGGCTCAGGAGGCGTTGGCATGCCTCGCCTATCACCATCGTGGGCAACTGTAGGGTACCAACTTCTACTACTTTGAGAGGCGCCATCCCCAAGGTTACGCCATCGTGACCCCGCAGCACCACGACTTCGGGGAGCACATCCAAAACATGGAGTATCTCTTGAGGAAGACCCAGGATACTATGGATGATGTTCGCACACGCCTGGACAACAAGACCTTGGAGTATCTCACCCTTAAGGAGGACCTGAGGGTGGAGAAGTTGGAGCATGCCCAGACCAAGCTGAACAAGCAAACTGTTGTGGCTAGGAACAAGCGCCTCTTGAAGACGACCAAGGAATAGAAGGAACTCTTGGTGACCATGGAGGCCAAGATAGAGTAGCTGGAGGAGGAATGCGCTGAGCTCAACAAGGACAACGATGATATGCTAAACGAGACAGATAATGACGCTGCACACAAGGAGGATTTCGACATGGAGCCATAGAGTGACCCCGAGGATGATGATCAGATGGATGAGGAGGAAGAGGATCCAGAGGAGCGCGTTCTTGAGCCCGAGGACGATACAGAGATCATCATTGAGGAGGACACCACCGCACGTCACGACGAGGAGTAGGTCTCGCACTAGGCTACGAGAGAAAGTGAGAATATCGCCGTGCCCCCTTTTGAGTGGAGATTTGTTTGTCTTCTATTTGCTTGTATCGTCGAACTTGTGGTACTACCTATCTAGCATCGAGATGTGACGCGTGAACTTGGTTATTTTGTGGTTGATCTTGTGGTCGCTTAATATTCCTAAACACCCATCATCTCCTATGCATGTATGCCTGTTGTGTTGTTTAGTTTTTACATCCCGAGGTTCCGATTGCGAACCGCCCCTTTCTGCAATCCCATTCTAACTGTATACCTTTAGGATGGTGCGCCCCTGCGGACACCCTCCTCCACCCCTGACCATGGAGCAGCTCATGCACATGTTCATGCAGGACCACCAAGCCGCTAACAAGGAGCACCAAGCCAACATTGCCGCACTCCAGCAGCTCGTGCAAGCCGCAGCTGGGAACACCCACGACAACTAGGGCGAAGAGCAGAGATCAAGACTCAAGGACTTCCAGAACACCAACCCACCTGTGTTCACCAAGTGCACCAACCCCCTTGACGCTGATGACTGGCTCCGCACTATTGAGAACAACCTGGAAGTTGCCTGTGTTGGAGAGGATGAGAAAGTCACCTTAGCCACCCACTTCCTCACGGGTCAAGCAAGGACTTGGTGGATCAGCGTCAAGGAAATTCTGACCGCGAGACAAGCCATCACCTGGGAGGACTTTAAGGAAAGTTTCCGCAAGCGCCACATCACTCCAGGTTTGATCAAGATGATGAGGGACCAATTCCGTGACCTGAAACAAGGAGGAATGTCTGTGCTGCAATATCTGGAGAAGTACACTGACCTGGCTCGGTACGCCCCGGATGACACCAACACTAAAGAGAAAAAGGTGGACACCTTCATGAATGGGCTCCAGGATGAACTGCAGTGTCACTTAGTAGCCCAGAAGTTCCAGGAGCTGGATGCTCTTGTTGATGCTGCCATTCTGGTGGAAAACAAGCGCAAGGAGTGATCAAGAACCGCAAACACCGGATGATGCAGCAAGGAGGATCCAGTGGACAGAGGTCGCGAAACATGCCTCCCTCAAGGCTTGCACCTCCACTGCAGAGGACTCCGTCCTATGCTCCGCACCCCAACAACCCCAACCGCAACTACAACAACCCTCGCCCTAGAGGCGGGAACCCAAGACCTGCCCCTAGAGGCCCTGTCAATCCCAATGCCCGCCCCAATGCAGCTAGACGTTTCAACTGTGGACAAGTGGGACACTACTCTCGTGACTGCCCTAAGAGGAAGAAGGAGAATGCGCCTCGCCCTAATGCAGCCCGTCTGAACCAAGGACACGCCAAGGGAGCCTAGCCAGGGGCGCTGCTCCCAAGAGGCACACCAATGCTGCTAGAGGACATCTAAACCATATCACTGCTGAGGAAGCCCAGGAGTCTCCTGACATTGTTCTGGGTACGTTCCTCATCAACTTCGTCCCTACTACAGTATTATTTGACTCAGGGGCATCGCATTCATTTTTTAATGAGCCATTCGTTGAGAAAAGTGGGATGGAACCTAGCCAACTGGGCAGGCTTATGTTAGTGCAAATACCTGGTTCGACGGTGAAAACACAATCCGTCTGCCAAGACATCCTCGTAGTTATCCATGATATAACCTTTAGGGCCGATCTAATAGTCTTGGGAGCCCAAGGTTTAGACGTGATATTAGGAATGGATTGGATGACCAAATATCATGGAGTTATAGATTGTGCGAGGAAAGCCATATCCTTGACAAGTAGTGAAGGAGTACAAGTCGAGTACAAGGCAACCATGCCCTCATCTCGGGTCTATTGCCAGAAGAGTATCGCCGGACCTACCTTAGAGCAAGTACCAGTGGTCTGTGAGTATCCAGATGTGTTTCCGGAGGAGTTGCCTGGTATGCCCCCTGATAGGGATATCGAGTTCATCATAGAGTTAGTCCCTGGAATAGCCCCCTTAGCTCCGAGGCCATACCGTATGAACCTCGAGGAGTTGGTCGAACTGAAGAAGCAACTGGATGACATGGAACGCAAAGGTCACATCCAGCCAAGTGCTTCCCCCTAGGGATCACCCATTCTTTTCATGGACAAAAGATATGGAACCACCCGACTAGCGACCGATTATCGGAAGATTAACGATGTCACTATCAAGAACAAGTATCCTTTACCCAAAATCGAAGATCTGTTTGACCAGCTGAATGGAGCCCGCATCTTCTCTAAGATAGATCTCCGCATAGGATACCACCAACTCAAGATCCGAGAGTCCGACATCCCCAAGACCGCCTTTACTACCTGATATGGTATGTATGAATACACCTTCATGTCCTTTGGCTTAACCAATGCCCCTGCCTATTTCATGAATCTCATGAATAAGGTATTCATGCCCTTCCTGGACAAGTTTGTCGTGGTGTTTATTGATGACATCCTCATATACTCCAAGACTAAAGACGAACATGAGAAGCATCTGAGACTAGTACTAGGTACCCTCAGGGAGCATCAGCTGTACACGAAGTTCAGCAAGTGCGAGTTTTGGTTACAGGAAGTTGGATTCCTTGGCCACACATTGTCCGCTAGAGGAATCTCAGTCGATCCCGCCAAAATCAAGTCAGTATTAGAATGGAAAGCCCCCACCAATCCCTCGGAGATCCGAAGATTTCTGGGTTTAGCTGGATACTACCATAAGTTTTTTGAAGGTTTCTCAAGCATCACAAAGCCAATGACACAACTGCTGAAGAAGGACAAGAAGTTCGAGTGGACCGAGAAGTGTGAAGAGAGTTTTCAGGAACTCAAGAAGAGATTAGTCTCTGCCCCTATTCTGTCCATGCCGGATATCACCAAGAGCTTTGAAGTCTACTACGACGCCTCCAAGTTGGGACTTGGAAGTGTGCTGATGCAGGAAGCCAAGGTCATCGCCTATCTATCTCGACAACTAAAGCCGCATGAGATGAACTACCCCACCCATGACTTGGAACTTGCAGCAGTGATCCACGCCCTCAAGACATGGCGCCACTATCTGATGGGAAACCGCAGTGAAATATACACGGACCACAAGAGTCTAAAATATATCTTCACGCAGAAGGAGTTAAACATGAGGCAAAGAAGATGGATTGAGCTGATCAAGGACTATGATCTGGGCATTCATTACCATCCGGGCAAGGCTAATGTTGTAGCTGATGCCCTCAGCCGGGAAACTTGTTCCCTGAATGCTATGATCAAGAAGGAACAACCAGAACTGAGTAAAGAACTAGAAAGGTTTGGACTAGAAATAGTCAGCCATGGATTCCTAGCCCACCTAGAGCTAAAACCGACCCTCTTGGACCAAATCAAGGAAGCTCAGAAAGGACACAAAAGTATTGAGGGAATTAAAAGAAGAATCGAAAAAGAAAATGTTCCTGGATTCAAGGTTGACGAATGTGGTGTGCTATGGTGCAAAGGGCGCATCTGTGTACCCAGCAACCATGACTTGAAGCAGATAATTATGAAGGAAGCCCACGAAACACTCTACTCCATCCACCCTGGTAGCACCAAGATGTATCAGGACCTGAAAGAACAGTTTTGGTGGCATGGAATGAAGCGTGAAATCACCTTGTTCGTGGCCAAGTGTGATATATGCCAAAGAGTCAAAGCCGAACATCAACGCCCTGCCGGATTGCTGCAACCTATGAAGATTCCGGAATGGAAATGGGAAAAGGTTGGAATGGACTTTATCACTCAATTACCCAAGTCCAGCAGGGGACATGACTCCATCTGGGTCATCATAGATTACCTATCCAAGGTGGCCCACTTCCTCCCCGTGAAGACTACCTACAATGGACAGCAACTCGCAGAATTGTACATCTCTAGGATCGTCAGTCTTCACGGAGTCCCCAAGGAGATTGTGTCTGATCGAGGACCGCAATTTACCTCCCGTTTCTAGAAGAAGCTACATGAAGCCTTGGGAACCACTCTATCGTTTAGCACCGCTTATCACCCTCAGACAGGAGGACAGACTGAGAGAGTCAACCATGTCCTAGAGGATATGCTCCGCTCATGCGTTCTAGCTTACGGATCCAAGTGGGAGGACTACCTGCCATTTGCGGAATTCTCCTATAATAACAGCTATCAAGCTAGTCTAAAGATGGCACCCTTTCAGTTTCTCTATGGAAGAAAATGTAGAACCCCTCTGAACTGGACCGAGATCGAAGAGAGCCAAATATTCGGCCCAGATGTGATCAAGGAAGTAGAGGACCAAGTTCAACTAGCATGTGACCGCCTGAGAGCTGCCCAAACTCGCCGGAAGAGCTATGCCGACACCAAATGCCACGATGTGAGTTTCAATAAGGGAGACTTCACGTATCTTCACGTCTCCCCTCTCAAGGGAATGCAGCAATTCCATGAAAAAGGAAAGCTCGCCCCACGATACATCATACCCTTCAAGATCCTCACTCAAAGAGCAAAGGTGTCATATCAACTAGAGCTGCCCAAGGAATTGGTAGAATTCCATAACGTCTTCCATGTGTCTCAACTCCGGAAATGTCTTCAAGCACCTGACAAGCCAGAAACATTCAAGGAAGTCAACTATCATGCCATTGATCTCAACCATGATCTAACCTACCGAGAGGTGCCCATCAAGATTTTAGAGAAATCCAATCGACTCACACGATGACGGAACATAAACTTCTACAAGGTCTAGTGGAGAAACCACTCGGAAGAGGAAGCCACGTGGGAACGAGAGGACTATCTCAAGAAGGAATTCCCCATCTCTTATCAGCTAGACTGGCGAATCTCGGGACGAGATTCTTTTAAGGGGGGAAGGTTTGTAACATCCCAACTTTTGCTTCCGTGCTTGGTTAGGAGTAAGAGGCTAAAAATTAGCGGGAAATAAAACTTTTTCTATTGTTTGCTTATGAAGCTTGCTTATACCTAAATGCTTGATCACATGTGTTGCAATGGTAGTGATCTTGTTGTTGCTTGCTAGTTCACATGCCTAGATTCTTAAACCCATGCTTGGTTAACCACCAAAAATCACCTTGGTTGGTTTTCCTACAAACTAAGAAAAATGGCTAAGTCATATCTATCTAGTTTTGTTCCATTTTTGGAGCTATGGTTTGAGCAAACCCATCACCCTTTCTACCATGCAAGAACACCATGTGGTACCATGCTATGAGTACTTGAGAACATCACCTTAGCCCTGGTTAAACCACAAGCCTAAGATTTTTACATGTGAGGTTTTTCTTCACTAGAGGCCAGTTAGGGAATGACCACCTTATTTTTGCTTATGTTTGGACGATCCTTGCTAACACATGGGTTGGATCCAGGATGCAACCAGGACCTAGACCTCATCACCTAACATCCCTCTACACCCCTAGGTCTCCCCCTCTACCATTGGTGGCCCTAGCTCGAAATGGCAAGCCTCCAAAGTGGCCACCTCAACTACTCGGCCCTAGATCACCAAAACCACTCTCTCCACTTCCCTACTCGCACTACACCCTAGCATTTGGCCCTGGCATGACCCAACACGACCACCACCCTACCCTGTACCACCCCTGGCCACCCCCATGCAGCCAGACCCGACCGAGGGAGACAGACCCTCCTGCAACGGGCAGAACCCGCTCGAGCTATCACCTCACGCGCATGACACTTCCCTGCCGCGTCTGGACTCATGCCGCGTGCCCGTGACTTCCCCAGGCGCGCCCAGGCCCTATGCTCCCTCACCCGCAACCCTGGATACCCCCAACCCGTGCCGGCCACGTCGCCCAGAGCGCTGCGCGTGCCGCGCTCTTTTCCCGCTCACGTGGTGCAAATCAACGCCGCGCCCTGTCTCGAGGAGACCCCTGCTCTCCCTCTTAAACACCCCGCACTGAGCGCCGCGCTGCAGCCCGTCTGTCTCACGCCCTGTCGAGCATGACAGCACGCGAGCACCTCGCATGCACCACCCCTCCCGCTGCATCGCGCGCTCCCGAGGCTGGACGTTGCGACCAGACGCGCCCTGCGGTCCCTCTCGTGCAGATACACAATCTCGTCGCCGCACACAGCCAATCCCTGCCCCGCTACCCCTCTCACCACCGCTCCTACACCCGGTGCATCGTGGGCGCCCTCTCTCTGGCCTTAAAGCCCCAGACCTCCCCAGCCCCCGAGCCCTACGCCACACACTTCCCCAACCACTCCCATTCCACCGCAGAGCAGAGCCGAGCCCCGCTCGGCCCCTGCTACCCTCGCCACCGCCGCACTGTCGTGGCACCGTCGGGCACGGTGAAGGTGGTTATCGAGGCTAACCCTCCCTCCGCCTTGCCCTCTCTCTGTCGCGTACCCCGCACCACTGCTGACCCGCTCTCCCCTTTCCCTTTTGGCCAAGAGCGCCGGAGCTACGAGGATGCCAAGGACACCGAGGAGCCGAGGACGCCCGTGATGCCGCCAGCAGTCAAAACTGCCCTCACCGCCCCTCGTTCGAATCCCCGTCGATGACCGCTTCTAACCCCGTCGTCGCCGACCCCTCTCCGCCGCTAGGTGAGCTGCCCCAACCTCCGCTCTGTCCCGTTAGGGTTAGGTCGCCGACGTCTGTTTCCCAGGAGGAAGACGAGCCCCGGTCGTTGATCCCCTTTTAATCCAACGGTCCATACGGACTGATACCCCTTCGGTCCTCTCCACCACTGACGCGTGGGCCCTACTACGGGTTTTGAAATCTGGAACTCCCGCGCAGGCCGCCGTGTACGCGGGCTGACCTAGCCTCTGAGCGGGCCGTGACCCAGCCTCTGCACTCTCCCCTTTTTATTTATTTTTAGACTATTTAATTTCCAGATTTTGGTGTTGTAGCTTTAAATCCACCAAATTCATCTGCTTGTTGTTTTGGCATGAATTTTTTTTGTTTGCTAGCCTCTGTAAATTTCTAACACCTAGACTTGGTAGATCACTAAAATATGCTCTGTGTTTTTACTGGGAATAGTAGTGGTAAATATATGCTATTTTTGTATTTAATTCATAACAAAACTTCTGTGACTCAGAAAATTGTGAAACCAATTTCCATGCCTTGCATGTGAACTTACCTACTTAACAAAACTGAAATCATTCAGTTTGGAGATGTATATCCTCTGTTCTTAATTTCTCATTATATGGATGATACGTTGCTAATGTATCCATAATTTTTGATGTTCCATGCTTGGTTTTATCTACTTTCTTATGTTTTGTCCATATTTTGGAGTACTTTTCCTAAGATTTCTTGGACTAACCTATCTGCTGTTTTTGGTTCCAGAAATTCAGAAAATGAATATTCTCGGAATTGGACCGGACAAAAGCCAAAGTCATTATTTTCCCGGAAGATTCACGGAGCCAGAAGGAGAGCCGGAGAGGGGCCACAGGGTGGCCAAACCATCCCCCCAGGCCACGCCAGGGCATGGTGTGGGCCCCCTGGCTTGCCACCGACCTCGCCCCTTCGCCTATATATTCCTCCCAATATAGAAACCCTAAATAATCAAGCCTCTAGCCACGAAAAGTTCCACAACACCGCCGCCACCGAAGGGGAGATTCGGGGGATAGAAAGTCTCTGTTCCGGCACCCTGTCGGGACGGAGAAGTGCCCCTAGAGCCATCTCCAACGATCTCCACCACCATCTCCATCACCATTGCTGATTCCCATGATGAGGAGGGAGTAGTTCTCTCTCGAGGCTAAGGGTTCTACCTATAGCTATGTGTTCATCTCTCTCTCTATGCATTATCTTATTGAGATCATGAGATTGTAATCTATAGATCTACTTTGCTACTCAAGTGCTTTAATAGATCTTTGCTCTCCCCATGTGTGTGAAAGTGACAGCGTACACACCATGGTGGCACTTAGGCTAGAGATTTCAATTACTTGTTATGAGTTATATTTGGAGTTGGATGTCTTTATGAAATTGTGGTGTTTGTTAGACCCATCTAGTACTCAAGGTGACAGTGTGGGATTATCTAGATGCGGAAAGATGAACTTTGAGGTGTGCTGTTATAGCCCTACCATGGATTAGAGTGTCCAACGGGAGAGTAGTTCAGCGTAGTATCATAAATAAGAATATATGTATATGAGAGTGTTCACTAGTGAAAGTATGATCCCTAGGCCTTGTTTCTAAGCATTGAAACACCGTTTACAAATTAGATATGTTACATGTTTGCTTGCTGCCATCTTTATTTCAGTTTGCCTTTAGTCTCTTCCACGCCATCAAGCTATTTTCTATCACCGTTACCACTTATAATTATCCATACCACTTGTATTTCACTATCTCTTCACCGAACTAGTGCACCTATACACCTGACAAGTGTATTGGGTGTGTTGGGGACACAAGAGACTTCTTGTATCTTGATTGCAGGGTTCCTTGAGAGGGGATACCTTTGACCACTTCCTCCCTGAGTTTGATAAACCTTGGGTGATCCACTTAAGGGAAAACGTGTTGCTGTTCTACAAACCTCTGCACTTGGAGGCCCAACAACTGTCTACAAGAATAGAAGTGCGTAGATATCAAGCTATTTTCTAGCGCCGTTGCCGGGGAGGTAAGGTAAAAGGTACTCACATCCTTCGGTGTGAGTGCTCGAAGTTATTTCCTTTAGATTCTGCAATTTTGTCTTTTTGTTTCTTGTTTTCATTAGTTAGGCTTAATGGAAAACAACAACAAAATTAGAGAGCTTTATAGTATTTATCTTGAGTTAGGACATGAAGTGTTTGAAGAGAAAATTAAAAAACCTATGGAACTTTATTTGCATGCTAATAGCAATGTTGTTAGTATGAACTCTTTGGACACCATTATTACTAATGCTATGGAAAAGTCTAAGCTTGGGGAAGCTGGTTTTGATGAGCATGATATTTTTAGTCCCCTAAGCACAGAGGAGAAAATTTACTTTGATGATACTATACCTCCAATATATGATGATTACAATGATGAGTACGATATTTTTAGTCCACCTACTATTGTGGAGAAAATTAATGATTACAATATGCCTCCTATATTAGATGATTATTGTGATGAGAATAATAATGATAGCTATCTTGTTGAATTTGCTCCCACTACGATTAATAAGAATGACTATGCTTATAGGGGGTATTAATTCTTTTATGCATGTGGCTCATGATAAGAATGTTTCATATGATAGTTATATTGTCAATTTTATTCATGATGCTACTGAAAGTTATTATGAGAGAGGGAAACATGGTTTTATGCATCTCAATAATATTAAGTTTCCCCTCTTTATGTTGAAAGTCTTGAAGTTGCACTTGTTTTGCTTTACTATGCTTGTTGCTTTGCGCTTTCATGACTTGTTTATTTACAAGATTCCTATGCATAGGAAGTGGGTTAGACTTAAATGTGTTTTGAATTTGCTTCTTGATGCTCTCTTTTACTTCAATTTATATTTCTTGAGCATCTTCTCAAACTATCATGCATAACTTAAAGGCGTTAAAGAAAAGTACTTATTGGGAGATAACCCAAAAATTTTAGATGAGTCTTGGAAGTTATTACTTCAGTAATAACCGCTCCTTATCCTTTTTATTTGCTTTTTGTGCAAGAGTAACCTCTAATGAGAGAGAAGTAATGATTGGGAAAGTTGCTGTCCTGAAACAGATTTTTGTGCTTCACCGTAAAAATTCGTGTAAAATCTCTATACGTCCTTTTGAGGCGTGAATTTTTTTGCTTCTGCCCTAGGTTGTTATCTAAGTTTCCTTAGTTCAACAATTTTTGATTTGAGCAACATAAGGTCTTCGAAATTTTTTGTCTTTACCTGCTGTTCTGTTTTGACAGATTTCTGCCATTTTCTGCATTTGCTTCTTGTTGGTTCCTCTTTGAGTTCTTTTGGGGAATTGAGCTTTTTGAGGGAAGTGCTACAGTAGTTAGTTTTTTAATGGAAGTTTTATTGGTGTTGGAACTGAATCTAAAGACCTATTATCTTGAGTGCACTAATGTTGCTAATAAAGATTGTGTGAAGTTTTGTATGAAGGAAAAATTTCAGGTGTATGGAAGGAATGAGTAATGAGATGAAGGATGGACTAAATCTCAAGCTTGGGGATGCCACGCGTGTCACCTCAAGAAATATCCAAGAAGTACAAGCATCAAAGCTTGGGGATTCCCAAGGCATCCCCTTCTTCATCAATAAAAATTCCAGGTTTCTTCCAAACACTTCATTTTTATTGTTTCATGCACAGTTGTGTTGTTCTTGGAGCGTCTTATTTTTTGTTTTTGTTTTGGTTTTTCGTTTGCTTGGTTTTCTTAGTTTGCTGAATAAGTTGGTTGGACCCCCTCTTTCATACATTGGTTTTCAAATAGTTTGGTTTGGATTGGAAAAGAGTAGGAAAAGTTCATGCTTAAGTGGTAAAAAGAGCTTGTTTTTGACCGTGGCCTATGCTTTGTCATGCCATGCTTGATATTGTTTAGCTTTATGCTTAGTATTCTTTGCTGTGGCATGACTTGTTATAAACAATTGAGATTGCTTAATGTGCCTTGGAAGGATCATGCGTTGTTTTAGCATATTAAAGCATAGTATTGTGGTATTCTCCTTTGATGCTTTATTTGGGTTGACTTGGCACATGCTCACACCATGTTATGACTATTCCAAGTAACCATAGCCTTTATGATCCTTTAGTTTTCAACTTGTAGTATCACTTTATGCTTTGATCAATGATGTTTTGTCGCTCTGCATGATTATGGCCATTATTGTTCTCTTAGTTTGTCGCTCCCAGTCTTTTGCTAGCCTCCACAACCAAGTATGAGTTCCACTCATGCATCCAACTCCTAAAACCAAGTTATTCCAAAGAGTCCACCATACCTACCTACTAGAATATGCTATTCCAAGTATATTCATGTTTTTATCTACCTTCCGAATTAAACTTGTTATGAGAAAACTAGTGATTAAAGCTCTCATTAACTTGATGGCACACTTTACTTTTATTGCCCTTAATAAAATTGAACCATTGTGTCATCTATGTTGTATATGCTTGCACTTATTTGTTGGGGATTAGCAGAACCATGCTGTCATGAGGAATGCTTCCAACATTGCACTTGTACTTTGTACCTAGTTGATATCATGCTCTTTTTTCTATGGATGTCGTCGGTGTGAAATGAAAGGGGAGCTTGTAAGTCCATGGAGTTATGTATGTGTGTTAGAGAAACGCCTGGGCCGCTGGTCTAATCCATGTCATCATGGTGGAAACCTACAGCGTAACCATAATGAGTTGTCTATGAAGCATTCTTCTTATAAAAAGAAGAGCCAGATATTGAGAAAAAAGAGAAAAAGAAAAAAAGAGATATGAGAAAGGAGGAAAGAGAGAAAAAAAGCACCATTTTCCCATGGTAAATAAGAAGATTGCTAAGATGCTCGTTGTTTGCTTGCCTTGTCATTTTGATATGGGGATTCTTCCGTATCATCGGGAAATGGGTACCCCGTTGGCGGTTCTCTATGATACACATGTACTTACTATGACAAGAACTTACCGGTAACTAAACTTGAGTAGCATGAGGAGCGGCCCTCGTATTCAAGGGACATGAGATTTCCAACTTATACTTTGTCAAGCATATGCTCCATAGTTTGTTCACTTTAACCTTAATCACTTCAAGATGCTTATGATAGGGGCAATGAGAGCTGAAAGCTAATAAGTACCATAATTTTTGGAAGCTCTTTATGAAATTTGAATCCCTGCTTCCTTCTATGAAGGCCTTTCTTCCACTTTTATATTGAGTCTCCACCTTCTATCTTTATGCACCTATTTAGAGAGCATAGTGGCCATTCTTAGTTCTATGTGCTTTGTCCCAAGACTTGTTGATTGATGCATAACTTTGATATTGCTTGTTTTAAACTATTTGTATCTAGTCACTCTTATGAACTTTGAAGGTGTCCTATCCAATTATATTTGCTACTCTATGAGGGACAAGCTGAATGCCATTATGCTATGTTTTCTTTATGTGAAACAAACAAACGTCTTGCAAAGCAGTGTTATTCATGAATCTTTTGTTTGTGCCTTTTCATGTTGCAACATAGTTGCTTTGTCTTTTTGTTAGAACTTTGTCTTTCATGTTATGATTGAAGTACTATGATACCAGCTATCAATGTTTTACAAATACTTTGATCAAGTTTATGATGGTGCATGTCACCTCAAAAATTATTCTTTCTTTTTATCACTTACCTACTCGAGGACGAGCAGGAGTTAAGCTTGGGGATGTTGATACGTTGCTAACGTATCCATAATTTTTGATGTTCCATGCTTGGTTTTACGTACTTTCTTGTGTTTTGTCCACACTTTGGAGTACTTTTCATATGATTTCTTGGACTAACCTATTAATAAGAGCCACAGTGCCAGTTGCCTGTTTTCTACTGTTTTTGGTTCTAGAAAGTCAGAAAATGAATATTTTTGGAATTGGACCGGACAAAAGCCAAAGTCGTTATTTTCACGGAAGATTCACGGACCCAGAAGGAGAGACGGAGAGGGGCCACAGGGTAGCCAAACCAACCCTAGGCGCGGGTCCCCCCAGGCCGCGCTAGGGCATGGTGTGGGCCCCCTGGCTGGCCACCGACCTTGCCCCTTCGTCTATATATTCCTCCTGATACAGAAACCCTAAATAATCAAGCCTCCAGCCACGAAAAGTTCTACAGCATCGCCACCATCGAAGGGGAGATTCGGGAGACAGAAAGTCTCTGTTCCGGCACCCTACCGAGACGAGGAAGTGCCCCCGGAGCCATCTCCATCGATCTCCACCACCATCTCCATCACCATTGCTGATTCCCATGATGAGGAGGGAGTAGTTCTCTCTCGAGGCTAAGGGTTCTACCTGTAGCTATGTGTTCATCTCTCTCTCTATGCATGATCTTACTGATATCATGAACTTGTAATCTATAGATCTACTTTGCTACTCAAGTGCTTTAATAGATCTCTGCTCTCCCCATGTGTGTGAAAGTGACAGCGTGCACACCATCATGGCACTTAGGCTAGAGATTTCAATTACTTGTTATGAGTTATATTTGGAGTTGGATGTCTTTATGAAATTGTGGTGTTTGTTGGACCCATCTAGTACTCAAGGTGACAGTGTGGGGTTATCTAGATGCGGAAAGATGAACTTTGAGGTGTGCTATTATAACCCTACCATGGATTAGAGTGTCCAACCGGAGAGTAGTTCATCGTAGTATCATAAAGAAGAATATATTTATATGAGAGTGTTCACTATTGAAAGTATGATCCCTAGGCCTTATTTCTAAGCATTGAAACACCGTTTGCAAATTAGATATGTTACATGTTTGCTTGCTGCCATCTTTATTTTAGTTTGCTTTTAGTCTCTTCCACGCCATCAAGCTATTTTCTATCACCGTTACCACTTATAATTATCCATACCACTTGTATTTCACTATCTCTTCGCCGAACTAGTGTACCTATACACCTGACAAGTGTATTGGGTTTGTTGGGGACACAAGAGACTTCTTGTATCTTGATTGCAGGGTTGCTTGAGAGGGGATACCTTTGACCACTTCCTCCCTAAGTTCGAAAAACCTTGGGTGATCCACTTAAGGGAAAACTTGTTGCTGTTCTACAAACCTCTGCACTTGGAGGCCCAACAACTGTCTACAAGAATAGATGTGCGTAGACATCAATGGACAGAAGGTTTTTACTTTATTTCTAGAGGCTACTGTAGAACTAATTTTGGGATGAAACCAACTCCCAGAGTTAGGCCTCTGTTGGTACTACTCAACCCTAGAAGGGCATAATTTTTGGTTTAGTAGTTCTGCCCAAGGAATTGGATTTCTAAATCTAGTACTGTTTTCAGTATTTTAATTGTTAAAAATCAACCTTAGTAGATAAAAACATGAAACCAGTTGGGTTGGTTTGATATTCTCTATATCTACCCATAAATATAAATTGTGGCCACTGTTCACCAACTTGTTTTGGTCGAATCATCTGGTTGTGTGATACTCTAGTCTTCACCATTTAATTAACCAAATTTGTTTGGCTTAACCTTTTTAATTGATTCTAGTGGCTTTGAATTGTTAGGGTCTGTAGCTACATGTGTATGGTTGGGTTTGTTTAGTTGAGCATATGTTATGTATTGATTGTGATGATTGTCTTATGGTTGATGGTTGGTGTGGTGATTTGATTATTTTCCCCTTTATGACGATAGATACGAACAAGGACAAGTTTGAGAAGGAAGACTAGGAACAAGCTGCCAATCAAGGAAAGCCACCTACAAGTTCATGAGGCTTGTCCCACCCTTATTTTATGCATCTTGTTTTACTTGCTTTTACTAATGCATTGTTTTACTCGATATATTGTTATATATATCTACTATGGAATTGGTTTGGCGCCTCCAAACTTATGCCTATGGTACTGTTTAAGTACTCCCCCCTTGACATTACGTACCTCTTCCCTAGAAGTTAAGGTGGTTTACGATACCACAACCCCTTTGAAATCCCGGTTTAGCCTACCAAAAGTCTAGGTTGGGAACCTGAGAGCAAAGAGGTTTTTACAAAGGTTTTGAAACAAAAAACTTGGCAAGTGGGACTTGCCGAGAGATTTAAAAAGAGAATGGTTTGTTTTCCAAAGTGATGGCATCAAGGAGGAAGAGGAAAGAAAAACTGTTTTCGAAAACGCACCCGGTTCTATGTAGTCTTGCCCGAACAACTACCCCGTGCAACCACTCTACCCCTATATGGGAAGGGGCTTGACCCGAAAGTAGTCCATTCTGGTGCAAGTGCCTCACAACTACTACTATAGGGGACCGCGATCCCTAGAGGCTGGGCCTTCTCCTGTAAAGGTCCATGTGGGACATTGACCTGGAGAAGGAACGAACTGTCTGCGGGCAGCGAGGCGTTACTATGAGCCCCTCATTGAAAGCGCCCACGGTGTGCAGTGTACAAATGCGCTCCGGTTGGTCCTCAGTACCCGACGTCTCGGTTTTGAGGGGAACAACACTCATAGGGTAGGCGCTTGTATCCGGAGTGGATTTTCCCGAAGGTCTTGTTCGATTATCCGGAAACCGCATACTAATGTATGACGATCCGCGATGGTTCGCGGTGGATGTATCGGATCTTGTGGGTAAACTGTACAACCTCTGCAGAGCGTAAAATCTATTCGAATAGCTGCGTCCGCAGTCATGGACAGTTGGAAAGGTTGCTGCTTAGCGGTGTGGTTTTGGACTTTCAAAAATGTTTATAAGAAGGTTTTTGACCATGGGATGGTCGGAAAGGCATGAATGTTGAACCATGGGAGTCGGAGCCAAAGGAAGTGTTGGTCATGGGATGACCAAGGGAAAGAAAAAGGGGTGACCCCATCCAAGCAGTTCAAGTATTTCTCAACTTCTCCTTTTAGAAAGGTTTTATAAAACAAGTTACTTAGAGGTGTAGATCCTACATCTATAAGAGGATCTACACTTACAAACAGCCCATTGGAGCCATCCTATCCATAGCCATACTGCATACTCTTTTGTTCATTCTCTTGTATGGTGGTTTGCGAGTACATACAAAGTACTCACTAGCAATATCTTTGGCTATCTACTTGGCCAGATTATGAGCAGGAGGATGGAGATGACGGAGGTTATGACGACGACTTCGTGAACTAGGGTGTTACTCCGAGTCAGGCACCTGTTGGGCTATGGCTTGACTCAGGTCTCCCGCATTTAGTAGTTCCGCTGCTTCTATCTATTTGTGCCCATGGTGGCAATTTGTAAAACTATTTATGTAAGACTTGTTGTACCCGTACTGTAATGGATGTGTGTACTTTGATATCATGTCGGTTATGCTCCACGATGCACTGATCATGGGACCATGGTGGTTTGCATAATTTGGTAATCTCGGAGGTAAATCTGGGGTCGCCACAATGGGAATGGGGAAGAACAAGGGAAGGGGAGAAACCCTAGTTACCTCCGACCATGGGTCGGCGATGCTCGTGTCATAGGGGTTCTCCAGCCTGATGTATTCCTCCTCCTCGTAGGCATTCCAGCTAAGCGGGATTTGCCCGAGACCGGCGGGGGCCTCCTCGCCGGTGGCTACGACGGAAGCGGGGACGGGGATCTAGACGGGGACGATGACTACCTTTGATGCCTCGACGGGGGCCTGTACGGGGACGGGGGCCTCCTCGCTTGCGGCCTTGGAGGCGATGATGGCCACCACGTCGTTCTTATCCATCGCCAGCGTGGTTGGGGTTTTCTTGGGGGTTTGCAGATGGTGATGGGATAGTGGAGACAGTTCCGTGAGTGAGCGAGTGAGTGATGAGTGAGAGTGAGGAGGCCGCTATAAATGATAAGGTAAGGGAGATTTCGTTGCACCACCGTGCATCGCGTAACCGCGTATGCTACTGCACCATGCACGGCCACACGTGTCCACTACCACCCCGTGCACCGCGACACGCGTACCGTGACTCACGTTTTTCCCTCGTGTCTAACTCTGGTGACTTAGTTGTGCTTAGTTATACCCTCGAGTGTAACACTGGCAGTTTGGTTGTACTCAGTTTTGCTCTCTAATACTAACAAGTCCGTGTGCAATATACTCAGTTTTACCCTCTGGTGGCTGGTCAACATAGTGCCAACGAATGAGTTTTATCTAGCTAATTGAGTCATTTTATGCACAACAAATTCAAAAGGATCAAAACATAGTGGCATCTACCCAGGGAGTCTTATTAAGTGACTTGCCACCATAAGAAATGTATAGAAACCAAGTTTTAACCTAAATCACCACTTCTCAAATCACCTACTATCTATGAAGGTTCATGGCTTTCTACTCAATCCTCTTCCCAAAACATCCCTCCCCAAAACATAGTTTATCTGAATGAGGCAATAATTGTCAAACTGGTGTATATTTGAATTGCAAATAGTTTGATGTATGCCAAGATGTATTTTATTGTATAAAAGAAGCATTTTCCATTTTTAAAATATATTTATATTTTTTATTTAAATCCCTTTGTCAATTTTGCCCTTGGTTTTTAAGTTTTACTCATTATTGCCCCTCATTTTTAAGTTCTACTTAGTTTTCCCCTCTCTCTTAGTCACAAAATCTCACACTTGTGCTCATCTTGGTTGCTACGCTCTGATTGGTTGAGACAGTTCTCACGCGGATCGTGCCCACCAACCGTTGATCCTTCGTGATCTAGCAGACAGGATAACTCCTATATCTGCCAGGGGCACCCCTCTATCCATGCAAAATAACGAGTTTGCCACTAGTACTTTAACTCCATAAAAAATGATTTTGAATATAATTTGAACGGAAAGTGTTCAAATTTGTATAATTTTCATATATGCAATTTTGTGCATTACATTCCACTCTATGAAAATGATAATCTCTCAAGATTTTCTTAGCACAACATTATCACGTATTAAGTGTGATTTTAAAGAGTTCAGATGTGTATAATTTTTGTATATGCAAGTTTATGCATTACATTCCTTTCTATGAAAATGGGGGAGAAAATGATAATCTCTCAAAATTTTGTTAGCACATCATTATCACATATTAAGTGTAATTTCACAGTGTTTAAATGTTTATAATTTTTGTATACGCAAGTTTATGCATTATATTTCACTCCATGGAAATGATAAATGAACAAGATTTTATTAGCACAACATTATCATGTCCTAAGTGCGATTTAAAAGAGTTCAAAGGTGTATAATTTATCTATATGCAAGTTTATGCATTACATTTCACTATATGAAAATGATAATCTCTAGAGATTTTGTTAGCACATCATTATCACATATTAAGTGCAATTTCACAGTGATCAAAGGTGTATAATTTTCGTATATCCAAGTTTATGCATAATATTTCACTCCATGAAAATGATAAACTCTCAAGATTTTCTTAGCTCAACATTATCATGTCCTAAGTGCGATTTTATAGTGTTTGAAGTTGTATAATTTTCGTATATGCACGAGGCATAAAGATTTTAGGTTAGGGATCACTTTTCATGCTCCAAAAATGGTAAACTGTCAAGATTTTCCAAGGACAACATTATCATGTCCAAATTGTAATTTGAAAATGTTCAAGAGTTATGTCAATCATAAAACTCTTTTACATTGAGAGTTCTATAATTTTTTAATTTGAAAGTGTTCAATAGTTGTGTCATTCTCTTATTTTTTATACATCCATCTCCCTAGATCTCAAAGTTTGACTTTCACCTCATAGATTCACTTGATTATAGCCAACAAATTAACTCGATAAACCAATTAAATCATCGTAACGGCTCGCCGCCCGCATTCTCCACATCAAGCGCATGCCCAATTCAGCTCCCAAGTTGTGCCAAATTGATTGTCCACAGCTAGCGCACAGTTGCCATTATCATCCTTCATACAGGTCAACGGGAAAGCACCATACTGCGGCCAGGACGAATGGGAGGCTGAAGTGAAGCTAGACAAAGGACCGCCGTCGCTAGAGAAGAAGAAGAAAGGGAGGTAACGACACTGGCGCGGGTCAAGCTCAGGTTCCCATCTTGCAACGCCAACCTGGGTTAGCTATGGGTCTGGCACTTACATGGATAAGTTGTGTCCCATGCTGATCTAGATAAGTGGAGAGAGGTGTCCACTACAGGAACTGACTGAACGCTACCCCACATGTCAGCATGTAAAGGCAAGGGTCCACTACGGGACCCAACATAACGCGGCCCACTTGTTAGCACCTAATGGCAAGGGTCCACTACGGGACCCAACTGAACGTGACCCACTTGTCAGCACATAATGGCAGGGCTGACGGACGGTGAGTTTTAGACCGTTTGAGAGTTTCATAGAAGGAGATGGGCAAAAGTGAGGAAAATTTAAGCGGCTAGGGAAAAATGAGTACAACTAAGGAACAGAGGGCACGAAAATATAAATCCCATGTATCTAATACAAAATGATTATGATGTTTAGACATATCAATACACTTTGAATTTGCCCTATTATCATAATTTGTGAAACCTCTTTCACATGTCCTTTTATGCCCAAAATTAACTTAAATACTTTAGTCATGTTGATCATATCGAAGAGGCTTTGTATCTTTGTTAATTAAATATCCCACTTTGTTGTGAACTCATCTGAACAATTCAAATCGTTTCAAACTTATGTTTCGTTAAATAAATAATCATATCCACTTAAATTCATAATGAAATAATGATTTCCACTATCTTGTTGAAAATGCGATACATCACTATGTATAAGATCCAACATTTCTTCGCATATCACCGTTTTACCAGAATTCGTAGTTTTAGTCATTCTGCCCAATGAGACATGGTTTTGCAAAGTCTCTAGATTAAGTATCCAAGACCCCGATCTTCATTTAGAATAAAGAACATGTAATAACCAAAATGACTTAAACTATAGTGTCATGTCATTATTAAACTTTGGATATCTTTTACCATTCTAATCCTTTATAAATACTTAAACTATTATCATTAACATAGTGATGAGAAGAAATCATTTATAATCGTAATGTGACCATAACGGTATTGTTCATAAGAATAGTACAACTGGCTTGTAACTTATTCATATGAATAATCATCTTGGCTAAAGCAATACCCACAAACAAGGATTACAAAATTATATCCAGGTCCACTAATGCAAATGATAAACCTTGAGCAAAGGGGGTGATGTCGGCCGTCAACTATTTTGCTTGTCAGCATCAAACCGTATTACCTCAATTCCAACAATTCTCAAGCAGACCATCCTGTTTTCACAAAACGGGACAAGTATCTAATACTTTTGTAAACTGCAATGAGTTTTGCAAGAATTACATTTATAACTGTGTATATCTGACATATACCCTTTTCATTCACGACCTCCATTGAAATCAAGCCCTTATGAGAGTTCACAACTCTAATGCAAAATCGCTAAGTGTTTCTCCAAATATTCTCTTTTCATCCATGATGGAGGAAAACCCATCCAACGGCTCATACTTTATGTGCCAGGTCTTGCATGATACAAAATTGTAGTCCAACTCTCCATCATATGGTGAATGGATTATTAGATGATTATGGAGAAATCACAAACATTGCGGAGTCATCGAATTATCTCCTAATGGTTATTGTGAAGATCACCTTTTATGAGGATATCCCTCAAGCGTGGGTATTAATCTATGAAGTTGGACCCTTTTGCTTTGTTCCACATCAAGCAATAATTTTCCATGGTCACAAAGGACCTCAATGGGATAGGCCATGATCTGCTAAGATTTTTGCAAATAGACATCTAGACTAAGTTCATAATATGAGTTCAATTTATAATTGATCTCCCACTAAAATTGTCATCCCATGGAGGATTTCAGTGATCATACGATCCTAATTCACTACACCACCCCCGATCATCATGACCAGCAATACAGTTTCAAAGGTAGACATTCCCCAATGTCAATCACATCATCCATGTGACTCATGCTCGACCTTTCGGTCTCTTGTGTTACGAGGCCATGTCTACACATGTAGGCTCGCCAAATCTAACTTGTGCGTATCCGAAGTGCAACATGGCTTACACCTACCGTATGCGAACGCAGATATGTCTGACACCCGATCGCCACGGCCTGCCTCATAACCGAGATCTTTCTTGGTGGTGCACACACAAGTGTAACACTATCATTGGAATTATTTAGGGATTATCTTATTTGCTACCATTAATTATCTAATACTATCATATAATAAGATGTAAAATAGGTATCAACATCACATGTATATTGTGATATGATATGGTCCTTCTTCTTGCGCCTTGATCTCCATCGAGCGCTCCGGCATGATCTCCATCTTGCCCCTAGTTTGACGCTAAGTCCACGACGTCACCAATAGGTCATCCATCGGAATAATGACTATTACTATCTTTACTATTAATTTCAAAAGCGCGGTGAATGCCTGGTATCACACATGCAAAAACTACGTGGAAAATGCCACTCCTCAACAAACTCCACATCTACTAAAAACCATCGGGTAATAAACTTATCTGAATAAGAATGCAAAGTTGCTATTCCCGGAAGCTAGCATGCATGGTTAACTAACATTATCTTATATGTAACAAGAATTCAAATTTGTTGTTCTCTGCAATGCTAAGCGCCATCGCTAACAAAAATTCAAATTTTACACTTTTGGTGGAGACCGTCCCTGTCCTTCCAGCAGAGATGCATGTCGTTGTTTGGCCAGACCCTGGATCCGTGACGGTGTTATTTGGCCAGACCAACAACTCCCATCGTTTCTCCCGACCCTCCCATCCTCTCCCTCAATAGAGCGTCACCGCCTAGGGTCCAGCCCCACCGCAACATCCTTCGACTCCGCCGGCACACACGTCTTGAGATCCCTGTCTTCTCCCTCGACAGAGCGTCTCCTCCGCCTAGGGTTTGGCCCCACTGTCGCATCCTCTGACACCACTGGCCTCCGCACAGCCTGAGCGCCCATGACTAGATCTAACCCTCCTGCGCTGGAGTAGCCATGGAGAGGAGGTAGGGCCGAGTTCGGTCACTATGTGTTGGCACTACAGTGGTCGGGCACCATCTGCACATCAGCCGCCTCCCACACATCTTTTTCTCTCATCCTACCATGTACGCTCTGTCTCCGCAAGGGATTTAGAGGTGGATGCTGATGGGTTCGCAGCATGGAAAACAAAAAATTTCTACCGCAAGAACGAACAAAACCCAGATCTAATCAAGATAAAAGCCAAGATCTAATCTATTAGACATGTGCAACGAGATAGATCTGTACTAACCCTCGTAGAACCAAAAGAGTTACGAGATTACATCTCAGGGTTGATGTAGTCGATCACTTGCCGATCTCAAGATCGTGTGGACGATCCTTCCGGCGCCGCGTTCCGGCAGCGCTTCATGATCGGTCCTGCGTGTGGAGTCGAAGCAGACCTTCCTCTCCCCGTTCCAGCGAGCAGCGGAGGTAGTAGATCTTCTCCATGGAATCCCAGCAGCACGACGGTGTGGTGGTGGTGGTGGAGTAGAGAATTCTACAGGGCTTCCCCTAAGCCTGAGCAGAGGGAAGGAGGAGGAGAAAGGCGGCGGCCAGGGTTTAGAGTGGAGAGGTGTAGGGGGTGGCGCCCCCTCCCCTCTATTTAAAGGAGGGAGGCGCCATGGGAGGGGGAGTCCTAGTAGGACTCCCCTCCCTCCTTGGCCGGCGGATTGGGAGGGGGGAAGGAATCCTCCTCCCCCACGAATCCGTGTCTTGCCCCACAAAGACTCCTTGATCCTTTCTTGGTTTTCAAGCAAACTCCAAGAAATGTTCTAGAACCTTCCAGAACATTCCAAAACCTTCTAGAATCTCCATAGAAACACTCCGAAACATTTCCTAACTTAGAAAATGATCCCCAATATATGAATCTTATTCTCCAGACAATTCCGGATCTCCTCGTGATGTCCCGGATCCAATCCGAGACTCCGAACAACATTCAGTCTCCAACGCACATTCCATATCTACTTAAAACAACTTCGAACCTTAAGTGTGTCACCCTACGGTTCGTGAACATGTATACATGATGGAGACACATCTCCGATCAATAATCATTAGCGGGATCTGGAGATCCATAACAGCTCCCACATACTCAACGATGACTTTGTGATTGATAGAACCATTTAACATATGAAACCAATTCCCTTGGTCACGTGATACTCTACTTATCCGAGGTTTGATCGTCGGTATCTCCATACCTTGTTCTACCTCATTACTGATAAGTACTCTTTACTCGTTCCGTGATATGTCATCCCTTGTGACCTAGTCACATGCTTGCAAGCTAACTAGATGACATTCCACCAAGAGGGCCCAGAGCATATCTATCTGTCATATGGATGGACAAATCCCAATCTTGGTCCATGCGCTTCAACACATACTTTCAGAATACCCAATGACACCTTTATAACCACCCGATTCTGAAGCGTTTGATGTCATCAAAGTACCCATCCGGTGATGGTGATTAACATAACCTCATGGTCGAAGGATTAGGTTACTATGCATTTGAAAATCTTGTAGCAAAACGAACTTAATGACTTGATCTTATGCTATTCTTACTATGGGTGTGTGTCCATCACATAATTCTCCTAATGACATGATCTTGTTATTAACGACATCCAATGCCCATGATCAGGAAACCATGATCATCCATTAATCAACAAGCTAGTTTAACAAGAGGCTTACTAGGGACACTTTTATGTTTACAAAACACACAAGTATTAATGTTTCCTGTTAATACAATTATAGCATGGGATGTAAACATTTATCATAAACATAAAGATATAATAATAACCACTTTATTATTGCCTCTTGGGCATATCTCCAATAGTCTCCCACTTGCACTAGAGTCAATAATCTAGTTAAAAACTTGTGCATTCAACACCTATGGCTTTCTGGTGTTGTATAGACACTATTGCTAGTGGTAAACATAATCTTCGGATCTGACACTTCCAGGTCCGTGTGTATTTGCATGTCCTTGCGTCTCTACGCATTACTCATTCTCCAATGAGATAGCATTGTATAAATTTGGTCCTTTGGTGAGACCTTTAGTTCCTTAGGATTAAATCATGTTGATACAATTGTCATACAATGTATCTTCATAGTATTATCCCGCTATGAACCACACCTAGTTTGATAACAAACTACTTGACGCAACTGCCCTCATTTGCTGCTACAATAGTAGTCATATACTTAGCCTTTTGTTGTAGTATCTGTCACAATGTTTTAACTTTGGTACTCAACCAAATCCGTTATGGAACTTCCTTTCCATTACATTGTGCCACCCATAGTTTAAATTGAGATAAACTTAATTTGTGTGACAAAACTAGTATCAATATAACAATTTACAATGAACTATTTGTCACCACTATATAAATAATATATTCTTAGTTCTTCGAAAGATCATAAGAATTTGATTAGTCCTTTCTGTTTGTCCATTAGTTTGAGGATGAAAAGCAGTCTTGAATTCCAATCTCGTTCCTAAAGATTCATGAAGCTGTCTCCAAAAGTGAGAAGTGAACTGAGTTCCTCTATCAGACACAATACTCTTAGGCACACCGTGAAGGCATACAATTCTGCTCATATAGATTTTGGCTAACTTGGCACTGGTATAAGTTGTCTTTACGGGTATAAAATGAGCCACTTTGGTTAGGCGATCCACTACTACCCATATGGAATCATACCCTGACCTGGTCCTTGGTAATCCGGTAATGAAATCCATACCAATATTTTCCCACTTCCATTCAGGAATAGGCATTGGTTGAAGCAAACCTGCTGGTTTCTGATGCTCCGCTTTCACTCTACTACACACATCACACAAAGCAATGTGTTCGGCGATGTCCCTTTTGAGATTGTTCCACCAAAATCTTTCTGTCATATCCATGTACATTTTGGTGTTTCCCGGGTGAATAGAATACGGAGAGTTATGGGCTTCTTGTAGAATCAGTTTCCGCAATTCCGGATCTTGTGGAACACAAATACGTTTCCCGTGCCACAAAGTACCTTGTTCGTCCATATGGAAACTTTTAGCTTTCCCTTGGCTAATCCTTTCCTTAATCTCTTTGATTTCTTTATCCGTCTTTTGGGCTTCTTTAATCTTATCCAACAGAGTGGGTTGAACATCCAAAGACATAAGATGTCCTTCTGGTACAACCTCTAACCTGAGTTCCTTGAATTTCTTACACAAGTCATCTGGCAATTCTCCTTTGGTAAGGCCATTTACAAACGCCTTACGACTTAGAGCATCTGCTACTACATTTGCTTTACCAGGATGGTATTGCAAACTCAAGTCATAATCCTTGATAAGTTCTAGCCATCTCCTTTGTATCATATTGATTTCCTTCTGGGTGAAGATATATTTTAGACTCTTATGATCCGTGAATACTTCACAACGCTTTCCCAAAAGGTAGTGTCTCCATGTTTTGAGTGCATGGACAACAGCGGCTAACTCTAAATCATGGGTAGGATAATTTACTTCATGAGTTTTGAGTTGTCTCGAGGCATAAGCCACCACTTTTCCGCCTTGCATAAGTACGGCACCTAATCCTTGATGCGAAGCATCACAATACACTTGGAAATCCTTTTCCAAGTCTGGTAGGCACAGGACTGGTGCTGACACAAGTCTCTTCTTTAATTCTTGAAAGCTGAGTTCACAACCTTCATACCAAGCAAATTTCTTATCTTTCTTTAACAATTCAGTCATTGGTTTAGCAACCTTTGAAAAAATTTCAATGAATCTTCTGTAGTAACCTGCCAAACCAAGGAAACTACGAACCTCTTTTACGCTCTTAGGAGATTCCCATTCTATCACAGCTGAAACTTTAGCAGGATCAACTGCTACACCATCCTTTATCATAACGTGACCAAGAAATCCAACTTCCTCTAACCAAAACTCACACTTGCTGAATTTGGCATAAAGCTTATGTTCCCTCAGTTTCTCAAGTATCAAGCGTAGATGTCTTTCATGCTCTTCCTTGCTCTTGGAGTAGACTAAGATGTCATCGATGAAAACGACAACGAACTTGTTGAGAAATTCCATGAACACTTTGTTCATCATATTCATGAAGTATGCTGGAGCATTGGTTAAACCAAAAGGCATCACGGTGTACTCATACAATCCATACCTAGTGGTGAATGTTGTTTTAGGTATGTCTTGCTCTCTTATCTTGAGTTGAAAATAGCCGGACCGAAGATCAATCTTCGAGAACACACATGCTCCTTCTAGCTGATCAAACAAATCGTTGATTCTTGGCAAAGGATATTTGTTTTTGATAGTTACCTCGTTGAGAGAACGGTAATCTATACATAATCTTTGAGTTCTATCTCTCTTTTCCACGAATAAAACTGGAGCTCCCCAAGATGAAGAACTTGGCTGGATGAATCCTTTCTGCAATTGTTCTCCAAGTTGTTTCTTGAGTTCCTTAAGTTCGTCAACTGACATTTTATAAGGCCTCTTTGCCCTTGGTCCAGAACCTGGTACCAAATCTATTATAAACTCTACATCTCTATCTGGTGGCATTCCCGGTAACTCTTCCGGAAACACATCCGGATACTCACACACAATTGGCACGCTGTCCATGCTAACCCCCTTAAGAGAATTCAGCTTACTTCCTTTAGATTTAAAATTGGACTTGAATTTTATCCTCTTACCTTCAGGGGTTGTGAGTGCAACTGTGCGATTGGCACAATCTAGTACTCCCTCATACTTAGCCATCCAATCCATTCCCAAAATCACATCTAATCCTTGGGAATTTAGGATTATTAGGTTCACTGGAAACTTATGTTTTCCGATCTCTATGACTAAGTCATGACATCCTGAGTTTACTATCATTTCTCCACCAGGAGAACTTACTCTTATAGGACACCCAATGGTTTCTACCGGTAGTTCATTTCTTTCGACAAATGCTTTTGATATGAATGAATGAGATGCACCAGTGTCAAAGAGTACAAATGCTGAGATGGAATTGAGTCTGAACTTACCAGCAACGGCATCAGGCTCCTCATAGACCTCCTCCACATTGATGTGGTTAACCTGTCCTTTCTGAAAAGGATTGGGCTTGCTAGGTCCTTCAACTTTCTTTTCAGGGCACTCATTAGCATAATGCCTCAGCTTCTTGCATTTGAAGCATTCAACCTGACTGATGTCCCTTTTAGGCTGGTTTCCACTTCCACTTCCACTGTGGTGGCTCTTATGTCCACTCTTGTGACTCTTGTACTTATCATTGTCATGACTGCGATGATGCTTGCTGTCATGATGGTTGTGGTTGTGGTGCTTGTTAAATTTCCCATGCTTGTGGGATCCTGAGCTGACACTATCATCATAGTGAGATCGTTTATGAGACGATCCCGAGCTGTGCTTGTCGGAGTGTTTCCTCTTTCTACTCTCGACTTGCTTCATTTTATTCTCCACAATAACAGCCTTGTCACATAGCGACTGATAAGTTGGAACATATGCCACAGACAGCTGCAGATTCAGCTCATCATTCAAGCCTTCCAAAAACTTTTCCTTTCTTTTGGCATCTGTGTCAACCTCATCCGGTGCATAGCGCGCCAGATTGTTGAACTCTTCAA
Source organism: Avena insularis (assembly GCA_023614405.1). NCBI lineage: Eukaryota > Viridiplantae > Streptophyta > Magnoliopsida > Poales > Poaceae > Avena > Avena insularis. The sequence goes on along the minus strand of CM042689.1, from coordinate 361,951,251 downwards.
TATATTCAGCCACGCTGTGGTGGCGCTGCTTCAGGTTGTGAAACTCCTTCTTTTTCAGGCTCATCATTCCTGGTGAGATATGAGTAGTGCGAAAGCCATCTTCAAAGATATCCCAAGTCACCTCATCAATAGGAGTGGTGATCTGGAAGTTGTCCCACCAGGCGGCGGCTGGTCCTTCCAACAGATGTGCTGTGAACCTGACCTTTTCAGCATCCGTGCAGCCCACGGTCACTAAGTCTTTGTTCACAGAACATAGCCACTCATTGGCTACCATGAGATCGGTCGTTCCTGAAAACTTAGCTGGCCTCAGACGCAGAAATCTGGTGAGCATATCAAAACCCGGAGGGTTGTTGTTGTTGTTATTGTTATTGGGGTTGTTGTTGTTCTGGTTTTGGATGAATGTCGTCATCATTTGCATAAGCTGTGTCTGCGCATTCATCATATGTTGCATTTCCGGGGTAATGTTGGGGTTGGGGTTGGGGTTTGCGCGACGGGGAGGCATCTGTGGTTTATTCATATAGATATAAGAATGAGATACCCTTACATGATTCATGCACAATACATCACACAAGCAAACACATAGCATGCAACATAAGGATCAAAGTTCAACAACAAGATAACAAAAGTCTCAAAGTAAAAACACACAAGTGGCAAGCCATCCACATGTCGGATGGTCCAATAATAAGTTCACAAATAACAAGTACGGTAAATAAAGATAACTGAGTAGTCAAGTCTACTCAAAGATCAATCTCCTCCTCGACAAAGGTAAGACCTGCGTTCTCCATTGCGGTCTTGTTCTCCTCGATAGTAGTGGTCAAGGAGTCGATCTTGGCCTTGAGAGCCCTCTTCTGGGAACGAAGTCTCTCAATCACTGTCTGCTGTTGCTCTAACTCGAAGTCCTTGGACTGCAGTTCCTCGGTCATGTCCCGAATCCTCTTGTTCCTATCCTGGACACGTTTCTCTTGACTCTTGAACTTACGGTCTTGGGTCTCGAACTTCACCTCCATCTCCTTGACTACCTCGTCCTGCTGCGCGAAGAGCTTGTCCTTCTCATGGCTGCACTGGAGCTCGTCATGGCTAAGCATGACGTTGGTCCTGTCAGTCTCCACGTGCCTAATAAGAGTCTCTAAGTCCTGGAGGTACAGGCGTATCGGCTCTGCTGTGACCCTCGAGTCGTCCTCAAAGTCAATGGACTCTCCGTCATCATCACGCCTTCCGAAGGCGTGGAAGTGAGTGCCTCTAACCTGTCGGGAGTGACGGCCTAACAGACGTCCTATCAGGTCCTGCATGACAACCTCCATGCCTCTCTCATGTCGTGCATAAGTTTGAAGACGATGGCCTCCGTAGTAGGCTCTGTCTGGCGTCCTGGCTGGTTCACCTTGAAGCCCCAGAGGTCCTTCCTCTCAAACTTGGTGAGTGGGTGCACCGTAACGGTGGGAAGAGGGAGATCGAGCAAGGTAGTAAGCTCTACGATACGAGGACCGAAACGGGTAACCTGGAACTCCTCAACAGTGCTGATGGTAATAGGCATCTATTTATAAGATTGAAAAAGTTAGAGCAACACAATTTAAGATAAACAAGACAAACATTCATACCCATTCTTAGAACACATAAATCACACAAGTCATGCATATGTGAATCCATTACATCAACCAAGGTTCAAACTCATTTAAGGTATCATTTGGAAAATAAGGTGATAGGTGGTGGTCCAACTAACGAAGTGCGTTTACAAACCTATCTCACTAGATCTGGTGGCTAACACAATGTTCCTAGAGGCAATCAGCCTATCTTGTTCACATGCTTCTATCACTAAGTCTATAATATCTCCCCTTAAGGTTTGGTTGGTGACTTCCAACTCTTGGGTATGTTCCTTCTCTTTCTCTAAGTCTTTTTGGAGGTTGAGCATCTTGCACTTGACTCTAGCACTGAGTTCTTTGATAGTCTTCCAAGCTGCTTCTTTTGCTGACTCAAAGAATGTGGTGTGCATAAAAGTGTTGGTGTACATGCAGAAGCCTCTTTCTTTGTGGTTGTCTTCCTTGTTTTTGTACAAGTGAAGTTGCACCCACCAATACTCCACTCCTTCCTCCATCACTGGAAAGCCCTTATACACAGCTGCACCATGTGCTTCCATTGTCTCCATGAGGTCCTTGAGAATCTTGGGAAACTCAGTTTCACACTCCAAGGTCATGGTCATGAGTGGTCCTTTCTTCATGGCTTCGTTGATGGAGTTCATCTACAAATAGAGATGAGAATGAGAAGATTAGAAAAGTTTTACGAGAAGAATAGACAAGTGTAGAAGTAGTTAAACATTTTTCCTTAGTGGTTTCCAATCCTAGGGTCATAATCCTACAGGCAACACAGTGCTCTGATACCATCTGTAAGATCCCTCCTTTGTAAAGGAAAGGATCCCTGTGATTGCAATGCTAGTCCCTGGATCAATGCTAGCATCCACAGTTTAAGATGAAGTACACAGATACAAAGGTCGTTTATTATAGTCATTCCAGAGATAAAACATAGTCTTTTACAACTCAAGGCCAAAGGCCTAATACAAGAGTTTATGGAATAAGTAAATAAACATAAGTCTATCTTCATGTGCCACAGGCAAGCATGTTGAGTGTAGACTCATGACTCCTATTCATCATCGGAGTAACCTGCAACATTACAAGTTACAGCCATAGAGGGTCAATACTTTGGAATAGTATTGGCAAGTGATACCTTAGCTTGTTTAAGTGGACTATAATACTATATGCATTTGGCTAGGTGGAGCTTAGTCTTGCATTGCTCAAAATAGATTTTTCCTTATCATTTGAAAAACACTAAGTTTTGGTTTGGCACAAAACACCCAAGGCATCTACCAATCAAAGACTGAAGATCCACTCAGGGCATCTACCAATCAAAGACTGGAGATCCTTTTAACCCTTGTTCACCCACATGTTTTACTTTGAAGTTGGAGTGATGAGATTCTTGAAGCTTCCATGTGGAGGCTCAAATTGTCCTTTACCAGGGACATGGCTAAGTACTTAGGTTTTACACTTTGCAGAGGTGGTGCACTTTCCCCACAAGACTTGGTTTCCCAAGACAAGATCTTTCAGAAGCCTTTCCTTAGTCAAATGGACGCGTTCCAACCTATCATTCCCTCTACCACCAACTGTCCAAGAGACTAAGTTCTAGCAACCTATGTGATCATGGCAGAGCCCATATTGCCAAGTGGTTGCACTTGAAGCTTCTCAACATTTGACATCTCAAATCTCTTTGTTCCTGGGTGGCCATCCACAAGTGAGATACACTAAGGTAAACCATAAAAATGGGCCTTGTGAACCACTCAACACAAACCATTCCTTCCATTCCACCCAGGTGATTCATTCACTTAGTTGTTTTATTAAACAAAACATAAGTCCACAGACTTAGTAATTTTTCATAGCATGAAGATATAATCCACCCTTGTTTTCTATTAGCTAGGCTAAGCATGAAAGTAATAGGAAACTTAACTTAGGAAATTTCTACTAAGGCTTCATCTATTAGGTTTTCCCATAGCATAGTTATACTTAGCAAAATTCCATGCAAGTCCTACTTAGCAAAAACACTAATGCATAGCGAAAGTAATGGGACAAAAGATATGAAGCATCACTTGCCTTGGTAATGGGGAGAGTAGCACTCTTCACAGTCACAATCACTAGCAAAATCTACACACAAAATTGTAGCACACATTTACACACAATTCATATACAATCAAAAATAATATGAATGCATGCATGCAAGAATTTACTAAGTGGTGATTTTTTTTTTGAAAACTCTACCAAGCATATGCAAGTTTACAGAAACTTAACAAGTCACAAGTTTGCCAACTAAACTTATTTAACCCTAAAACAAAATACTAAACTAAATCCACTCTCAAATTAGCCTTAAACAAGTTTCTACAAATAAAGTCATTCTAATGGTTACTATTTGTTAAACACATTGGATATTCAGAAAGGTCTTGTTTCACTGAATCCAACGGTATAAAGTTTGCAAAATTCCAACGTGGCAATCAAAAGTTATAGGCATTTGAAATCTGGATCAAATTCTGTATTAAAATCTGTTTTTAGATCAGCTCCTAGCCACGCGTCATGTTGTGATTGGCGCGTACCGTTTCGGTTGGATCGAGCGTTGCGGACCACAGGATCTAAATGAGATCTGGCGTCTCAGACGCGCACATACCCCTTCGTTTTAAAATTCTATCTCAGTCCTATGATACAGATCCAACGGTCTAAAACATCAAGCCAAAATCTGGCAGCGCTTATCGGCTGTGCGCGGCGGCGACGATCGGACGATGGCGGCGTTGGCGATACAGATCGCTAGGAGGATAGGGAAGATACTCACCGAGACCGCAAGGACGTGGGGGTGCTCAACGTGTGGTCAGCTCGGCAAGGGGCGCTCAGGGTTGCGGTGGATTTCTCGCTAGAGTTGGATCTGGCAACAGCGGCTCTGCTTGAGGTCGAAGGCGACGTTGTAGATCACTAGGATGCAAACGGGAGGTGTGGTTAGATGCATAAGATCATGTCAAAGATGCGTGCGTGAATGAAAAGGCTCGGGGCGGTCTGGACTTACCACTAGAGCTCGCCGGAGTTGAAGCTGAAGGGGGTGGCGGCCAGTCGTCGACGTTGCCGGAGCTACGGGTCATGCGAGGGTAAACGGAGTGTGTTAGAAGAAGCGCAGAGACTCACTGAATCAGATAGCAAGAATGAGAGGCAGAGGGGAGCTCGGAACTCACCAGAATTTGCCGGCGCAGTCATCGGAGACGGCGGGGCTACAGAGAGCAATACACGCAGCCTGGTGGCGCTCTGGGTTCGGAGTTTGAGGGAGAAGGGAGAGGGGGCAGGGGGGTTTATATAGCCTGGTCACGAGCGAGAATCACTCGGGCATTGATACGAATTGAAGCCGCGAATTAAACACAGAAAACGGCCGCGTTGATTTGGGGATGAACTGGTCGTGCGGGTGGAGACGACGATGCTCAGGTGGGCCGCGGTTGTCAGCGATAGAGGGAAATGTGAGTGGGTCCCATCTATCAGTGAGCTGGTGGGTGCGCTCACGCGTGAGAGAAGAAAAAAGAGAAGTCTCGGGTGGGCTTGATGGGCTCGATTCGATGCTGGGCTGAAATGGTGGCGCGCGGCCCTTTTCTTTTGTTTATCCCTTTTTCTTTTCTAAATCTATTTTCTGGAATGATTTTGATATGAATTCAAATCCTTTTGAATTCAAACAAATCTGGGGATCTTTGTAGGGTACTGTGGTTTCAAAAACAGTCAGTTAACCATGTGGTTACCTTGCAAGTGCTTGGTCAAACTTGGATTTCAAACAAACAGAGACTTTGCTTCTATTTTGCAAATGTTTTGAAAAGGTTTTGAAATTATTTCCAAGTTGAAAACTTTGGTTAAATTGCTACACCTAAACTTTCCAACAATGGAGGCAAGCAAACAAGTTCCTAAACATTCAAGTCTCAAAGGGTGATGGCCATTTGAATCAAATCTGCTCACATGAAATCATAGCACCAAGCCTCTATTTCTGAAATGATTTTGAGAAAACCCTAAATGAATGAATGATGCAAGGATGATATGAATGAGCTTTGAAATATTATTTTTTTAGGGATGTTACAGACGATAACGGTATTGTTCATAAGAATAGTACAACTGGCTTGTAACTTATTCATATGAATAATCATCTTGGCTAAAGCAATACCCACAAACAAGGATTACAAAATTGTATCCAGGTCCACTAATGCAAATGATAAACCTTGAGCAAAGGGGGTGATGTCGGCCGTCAACTATTTTGCTTGTCAGCATCAAACCGTATTACCTCAATTCCAACAATTCTCAAGCAGACCATCCTGTTTTCACAAAACGGGACAAGTATCTAATACTTTTGTAAATTGCAATGAGTTTTGCAAGAATTACATTTATAACTTTGTATATCTGACATATACCCTTTTCATTCACGACCTCCATTGAAATCAAGCCCTTATGAGAGTTCACAACTCTAATGCAAAATCGCTAAGTGTTTCTCCAAATATTCTCTTTTCATCCATGATGGAGGAAAACCCATCCAACGGCTCATACTTTATGTGCCAGGTCTTGCATGATACAAAATTGTAGCCCAACTCTCCATCATATGGTGAATGGATTATTAGATGATTATGGAGAAATCACAAACATTGCGGAGTCATCGAATTATCTCCTAATGGTTATTGTGAAGATCACCTTTTATGAGGATATCCCTCAAGCGTGGGTATTAATCTATGAAGTTGGACCCTTTTGCTTTGTTCCACATCAAGCAATAATTTTCCATGGTCACAAAGGACCTCAATGGGATAGGCCATGATCTGCTAAGATTTTTGCAAATAGACATCTAGACTAAGTTCATAATATGAGTTCAATTTATAATTGATCTCCCACTAAAATTGTCATCCCATGGAGGATTTCAGTGATCATACGATCCTAATTCACTACACCACCCCCGATCATCATGACCAGCAATACAGTTTCAAAGGTAGACATTCCCCAATGTCAATCACATCATCCATGTGACTCATGCTCGACCTTTCGGTCTCTTGTGTTACGAGGCCATGTCTACACATGTAGGATCGCCAAATCTAACTTGTGCGTATCCGAAGTTCAACATGGCTTACACCTACCGTATGCGAACGCATATATGTCTGACACCCGATCGCCACGGCCTGCCTCATAACCGAGATCTTTCTTGGTGGTGCACACACAAGTGTAACACTATCATTGGAATTATTTAGGGATTATCTTATTTGCTACCATTAAGTATCTAATACTATCATATAATAAGATGTAAAATAGGTATCAACATCACATGTATATTGTGATATGATATGGTCCTTCTTCTTGCGCCTTGATCTCCATCGAGCGCTCCGGCATGATCTCCATCTTGCCCCTAGTTTGACGCTAAGTCCACGATGTCACCAATAGGCCATCCATCGGAATAATGACTATTACTATCTTTACTATTAATTTCAAAAGCACGGTGAATGCCTGGTGTCACACATGCAAAAACTACATGGAAAATGCCACTCCTCAACAAACTCCACATCTACTGAAAACCATCGGGTAATAAACTTATCTGAATAAGAATGCAAAGTTGCTATTCCCGGAAGCTAGCATGCACGGTTAACTAACATTATCTTATATGTAACAAGAATTCAAATTTGTTGTTCTCTGCAACAGAAGCTAGCGCGCACTGCTAACAAAAATTCAAATTTTACACTTTTGGTGGAGACCGTCCCTGTCCTTCCAGCAGAGATGCATGTCGTTGTTTGGCCAGACCCTGGATCCGTGACGGTGTTATTTGGCCAGACCAACAACTCCCATCGTTTCTCCCGACCCTCCCATCCTCTCCCTCAATAGAGCGTCACCGCCTAGGGTCCAGCCCCACCGCAACATCCTTCGACTCCGCCGGCACACACGTCTTGAGATCCCTGTCTTCTCCCTCGACAGAGCGTCTCCTCCGCCTAGGGTTTGGCCCCACTGTCGCATCCTCTGACACCACTGGCCTCCGCACAGCCTGAGCGCTCCGCCGCTGACTAGATCTAACCCTCCTGCGCTGGAGTAGCCATGGAGAGGAGGTAGGGCCGAGTTCGGTCACTATGTGTTGGCACTACAGTGGTCGGGCACCATCTGCACATCAGCCGCCTCCCACACATCTTTTTCTCTCATCCTACCATGTACGCTCTGTCTCCGCAAGGGATTTAGAGGTGGATGCTGATGGGTTCGCAGCATGGAAAACAAAAAAATTCTACCGCAAGAACGAACAAAACCCAGATCTAATCAAGATAAAAGCCAAGATCTAATCTATTAGACATGTCCAACGAGATAGATCTGTACTAACCCTCGTAGAACCGAAAGAGTTACGAGATTACATCTCAGGGTTGATGTAGTCGATCACTTGCCGATCTCAAGATCGTGTGGACGATCCTTCCGGCAGCGTTCGGGCGCTTCATGATCGGTCACACGCGTCGAGTCGGCAGACCTTCCTCTCCCGTTCCAGTGAAAGCAGGAGGTAGTAGATCTTCTCCATGGAATCCCAGCAGCACGACGGTGTGGTGGTGGTGGTGGAGTAGAGAATTCTGCAGGGCTTCCCCTAATCCTGAGCAGAGGGAAGGAGGAGGAGAGAGGCGGCGGCCAGGGTTTAGAGTGGAGAGGTGTAGGGGGTGGCGCCCCCTCCCCTCTATTTAAAGGAGGGAGGCGCCATGGGAGGGGGAGTCCTAGTAGGACTCCCCTCCCTCCTTGGCCGGCGGATTGGGAGGGGGGAAGGAATCCTCCTCCCCCACGAATCTGTGTCTTGCCCCACAAAGACTCCTTGATCCTTTCTTGGTTTTCAAGCAAACTCTAAGAAATGTTCTAGAACCTTCCAGAACATTCCAAAACCTTCTAGAATCTCCATAGAAACACTCCGGAACATTTCCTAACTTAGAAAATGATCCCCAATATATGAATCTTATTCTTCGGACAATTCCGGATCTCCTCGTGATGTCCCGGATCCAATCCGAGACTCCGAACAACATTCAGTCTCCAACACACATTCCATATCTACTTAAAACAACTTCGAACCTTAAGTGTGTCACCCTACGGTTCGTGAACATGTAGACATGATGGAGACACATCTCCGATGAATAACCATTAGCGGGATCTGGAGATCCATAACAGCTCCCACATACTCAACGATGACTTTGTGATCGATAGAACCATTTAACATATGAAACCAATTCCCTTGGTCACGTGATACTCTACTTATCCGAGGTTTGATCGTCGGTATCTCCATACCTTGTTCTACCTCATTACTGATAAGTACTCTTTACTCGTTCCGTGATATGTCATCCCTTGTGACCTAGTCACATGCTTGCAAGCTAACTAGATGACATTCCACCAAGAGGGCCCAGAGCATATCTATCTGTCATATGGATGGACAAATCCCAATCTTGGTCCATGCGCTTCAACACATACTTTCAGAATACCCAATGACACCTTTATAACCACCCGATTCTGAGCGGCGTTTGATGTCATCAAAGTACCCATCCGGTGATGGTGATTAACATAACCTCATGGTCGAAGGATTAGGTTACTATGCATTTGAAAATCTTGTAGCAAAACGAACTTAATGACTTGATCTTATGCTATGCTTACTATGGGTGTGTGTCCATCACATAATTCTCCTAATGACATGATCTTGTTATTAACGACATCCAATGCCCATGATCAGGAAACCATGATCATCCATTAATCAACAAGCTAGTTTAACAAGAGGCTTACTAGGGACACTTTTATGTTTACAAAACACACAAGTATTAATGTTTCCTGTTAATACAATTATAGCATGGGATGTAAACATTTATCATAAACATAAAGATATAATAATAACCACTTTATTATTGCCTCTTGGGCATATCTCCAATAGTCTCCCACTTGCACTAGAGTCAATAATCTAGTTAAAAACTTGTGCATTCAACACCTATGGCTTTCTGGTGTTGTGTAGACACTATTGCTAGTGGTAAACATAATCTTCGGATCTGACACTTCCAGGTCCGTGTGTATTTGCATGTCCTTGCGTCTCTACGCATTACTCATTCTCCAATGAGATAGCATTGTATAAATTTGGTCCTTTGGTGAGACCTTTAGTTCCTAAGGATTAAATCATGTTGATACAATTGTCATACAATGTATCTTCATAGTATTATCCCGCTATGAACCACACCTAGTTTGATAACAAACTACTTGACGCAAATGCCCTCATTTGCTGCTACAATAGTAGTCATATACTTAGCCTTTTGTTGTAGTATCTGTCACAATGTTTTAACTTTGGTACTCAACCAAATCCGTTATGGAACTTCCTTTCCATTACATTGTGCCACCCATAGTTTAAATTGAGATAAACTTAATTTGTGTGATAAAACTAGTATCAATGTAACAATTTACAATGAACTATTTGTCACCACTATATAAATAATATATTCTTAGTTCTTCCAAAGATCATAGGAATATCCCTACTATTGTCCAATGATCATCTTATGAGTCATTCTGGTATATGCCCATAACATTTAGAGCATAGGACATATCTGGATGTGTACATCTCAAAGAATGATTGATCAAAATATTCTTGTGATTTCACCAAGTGTCAAAACACTTGAATCTCGTGTCAACACACTTGAATCTTGATTCAGTCCTTTCCGTGCGTCAAGAACCTTTCTTGTTGTTTCCATATTGAACACATTCAACATCTTATCTATGTACATTTGGCAAAACCATATTAGCGCCTCAATCTATCCATATAGACATTGATGCCTAATTCTTGGGTTATGCCTAAGTCTTTCATCGAAATGAAATTCTTAACCTGTGTCAATAAAAGATACATCATTTCTAATCAACGATATGTCTTTCACATAATGTATTTAGAAATATGTCTTAGCGCTCCCACTTAATTTCTTGCAAAAATGCAAGCATCTTCATCGTCTCTGATGAAATTAAACCTTTTAACGGTTTCATCACGGTGAAGATTCCAACTCCGCGATGCTCACTTCAACCATTGAAGCTTTGCATACTCTTTTAGCATCCTTTGAATTAACAAAACACTTTGGATCGTGTCATGGACACATCCTAGGTAACCATTCTATTAGAAGAACTTGTTTTGTTTGTTCAACTACCATATACCAAAATATATGTAGTGGTTGCTACATTAATCCGTCCAGACTAAATATCGCTATGAAAGATCAAATCTTATCATAGTCAATTCCTTGAACATTGTCGTAAACTCTTTCCGACATGTCGACTATTTCATAGATGTAAAACATCCATGTCTATTTCTTTATAGATCCATATACGACTGTAAGGTCTTGCACCTTTCTAGAGGGTCTTTCAAATTCAAAGCTTGATTTCTCGTGTATGGAATTATTACGGATTTTATGGCTTCAAGCCACTTAACGAAGTCAGGGCCCATCATTGCTTCTTTGCATGTAGTCGGTTCATCATTGTCAAACAACAATGATTAAACTCTCAAATCTTGGCATTTGGTTACTTACCCGACCTACTTGGTTCAATAGTAACTTAGATCTCCGTGACCACAACCTTTGAGGCACGTGAGCCATGAGCATTGTTGCTGCCTCCGGGACACTTACCGACACTGCGCAACTCAGCACATATTAGCCAAGGTTCAACAACCTTGTCAAAGTTCTATTGTCCTCCCACTTAATTTTTCACCAAAAATTCCTTCTCAAGAAACTCGACATTCTAAGCGACAAACACTTTTGTCTTTGGTGTTATGGAGGAATACCCAATGGTTATTCGAAATAACCTATAAAGACATGCTCATCTGACTTTGGTTGTAAACATTTTACTTATGCTTAGCATACCAAAAATTTAAGAAAGGACAACCTGGGTTTTATTCCAAACCATGACTTATATGGTGTCATTTCAACGGATCACGATGGATCTCTTTTCAGTGTAAAAGCGGTAGTCACTAAAGCTTTAATCTTTAAAATATAATGGCAGTTTATAAATGACACCTTTGATCTTACCATGTCAAACAAGGTTTCATTACATATCTTGAACACTCCATACTCCTATGGTGTTTTGGGAAATGCAAATCCATGGAACGATTCCTCAAATCTTAGGTGTTTTGCTAAACTTGTAACTCAAACATCTTTATGATCCAATCATAATTTTTTTTTCTTGTTACAATAATTTTCCACTTCATCTTGAAAGTCTTTGAACATTTTCAAATGTTTCATACTTCTTCCTTATTGAGTAAGTATATACATATACTCACTCAAATCTTCGGAATATGAAGTTGAAATCCATCGCCCATGACTACACATAATGGACTATATACATCAATATGTACAAATTCCAATCAGTTAGTCGTCCGTTCCTCTTTTGGCCTACGAACGGAGTTTTAATTATCTCCAAGAAAGTATCACAAGCGTCATTTGATCAAAATCAAAGACTCCAAAAATCCATCAACATGGAGTTTCTTCATGTATACCTTTCAATATAATTTAAACGGCGATGTCACTTCGTAAGTGATCTTTCAATCATTTGTCTTGTGACATTTTAGCATTAGTTTTATGGTCGTTATCTCTCCAACCAGACTTGTATATCATCCATCTATTATGGAATATGGTAATTATTTGAACAACCTTTTGTCATCATAATACCTGATCAAAATAACAATTATTGAAACAAATCTTGAAGGTAAGCTTTGATGTTAATGAGCAACACAACAACCCTTTGTTTGTTTTCGATGAACATCATCACATATTCTCTTGCTAGTTACTTAGGCCATTGTAGTTCATGAATTGTGTTGTCCTGTATGACACTTCATATCAACCAATTCGGTATCCAATACCGCAGAACCACACTGTTTAACAACCAAGGAATACAGCCATAACATGTATCTTCTATATACCTAAGTTGGATATCTCTAATCTTTTCTTTTCTGCCAAATATTTTATAGATTCTCTTTCAACAATTCCTTTTCTTTTAAAAGAATCTATCAACATCAATAGTGGTGTCATTCAGATGACACATAGTACAAAGTGTGTATAGTCAAATACTAATACCTTTGGACTTGCACTTTGAAGTGGATCACCTTCATCAAATGTTTGGCATTCTTTCAAAATTCCATTCTTTAGTAATCTTTTAGTGTAGTAAACATTTTACTTACATCTTCTATTCATCCTTATCATGACAACTTTCATGATCAAGCTGCTATAGCTTATAAAGGTGAATTGCGAGTATAATGTTTCTTTTCCAAAACCTTTTGGAGGATTAGGACGACTAGCGTCTCCAACCTTCACAAATTCTCATCAAATATGAGGACATATACTCTATCATGTTGTAACCAATACATTGTTTTAGATATCGCAATACCTTTCACATATGATGGTTTCTGAAACATTGCTTTCAGCTCTTAGATAAACTTGATATTAAAAACAATCTTTTGAGTATCAAGAATCATGGAGGCAAACATGATACATTAGATACTAACACTGGAATTGTTACTCTTGATTTAATACTATTTATTAAACTTCACAGAGTAAACGGAGTTTGCTGAAAGTTTACAATATGACTTTTAAACTTTAGATTGACACTCAAAACAATACGATACCAGTTCATAAAGTAAATATCCAGAATTTCTATAGTTCTACTATCTCAACTATAACTAAGCGTAAGGTGGTGAACGGATGCCAATGACTATAACAAACTATGCAAATTCATTTTGATTGTGTTTATGATAAATTGAGTTTGACAATCCAAATTACAAATAAACTCCCACTCAAAACAACATCCCTCGAGTTGTTTTAGTGATTACACAAACCAAATCCACTACACCAAGTCCGATCATCACGTGAGATGCTGTAGCTTTAAAGGCGAACAATCAACATGTTCATCATATCATCCATATGACTCATGCTTTACCTTTCGGTATTCCGTGTTCCGAGACCATGTCTGTACATGCTAGGCTCGTCAAGGTTAACCTTAGTATTCGCATGTGCAAATTTGTCTTGCACCCGTCGTATGCACACGTAGAATCTATCACACCCGATCATCACGAGATGCTTCGAAACGACGAGTCTTAGCAACGGTGCCTACTAAGGACGAACACTTTATTACTTGATATTTAGTGAGAGGGATCATCTTATAATGCTACCGTCGCGATCTAAGCAATACAAGATGCATAAAGGATTAACATCACAGGCAATTCATAATTAGTGTGATATGATATGGACCTTTCTTCTTATGCCTTTGATCTCCATCTCCAAAGCACGGACATGATCTCCATCATCACTAGCATTGCGTCAAGGTCGATCAAGCGCCGCTTCATGGTTGTCCATCATCACTAGCAACTATTATAACTACTTGGAATAAAGCTATTACAAGATGAATAGACACGCAGGTCTTAACAAAATTAAAGACAACCATTAGGCTCCTGCCGGTTGCCATATTACAACAAGGATCATTGCATACATCAAATATAATCACAATCACATGATGGCCATATCACATCACAAAAACCCTGCAAAAACAAGTTAGAAGCCTCTAATTTTCTTTGCATGTTTTACGTGGTTTGGGGCTTTCGAATAAGAACGGATCTTACCTACGAAACTGAACCACAACATTGATACTGGTGCTATCAAGTGCAAAGTGTAGATTGGATCTATACTATGATGGGAGAGACAGACACCCGCAAAGCCACTTGTGCAATACGAGTTGCACGTCAACTGTGGAGCAAGTCTCATGTGCGATGACATGTAAGGTTAGCCCGGGCCGCTTCATCCCACCATACCGCAAGATGCAAAGTACACAAAGCAAAAGACGGCACGAGCACCAACGCCCACAAAACCATTGTGTTCTACTCGTGCAACAGATCTACGCATAGACACGGCTCTGATACCACTAATGGGTTCGCAGCATGGAAAACAAAAAATTTCTACTGCAAGAACGAACAAAACCTAGATCTAATCTAGATAAAAGCCAAGATCTAATCTATTAGACATGTGCAACGAGATAGATCTGTACTAACCCTCGTAGAACCGAAAGCGTTACGAGATTAGATCTCGGGGTTGATGTAGTCGATCACTTGCCGATCTCAAGATCGTGTGGACGAACCTTCCGGCGTCGTGTTCCGGCAGCGCTCAAGATCGGTCACACGTATGGAGTCAGACCTTCCTCTCCCCGTTCCAGCGAGCAGCGGAGGTAGTAGATCTTCTCCACGGAATCCCAGCAGCACGATGGTGTGGTGGTGGTGGTAGAGTAGAGAATTCTGCAGGGCTTCGCCTAAGCCTGAGCAGAGGGAAGGAGGAGGAGAGAGGCGGCGGCCAGGGTTTGGAGTGGAGAGGTGTAGGGGGTGGCGCCCCCTCCCCTCTATTTAAAGGAGGGAGGAGCCATGGGAGGGGGAGTCCTAGTAGGACTCCTCTCCCTCCTTGGCCGGCGGATTGGGAGGGGGGAAGGAATCCTCCTCCCCCACGAATCCGTGTCTTGCCCCACAAAGACTCCTTGATCCTTTCTTGGTTTTCAAGCAAACTCCAAGAAATGTTCTAGAACCTTCCAAAACATTCTGAAACCTTCTAGAATCTCCATACAAACACTCCGGAACATTTCCTAACTTAGAAAATGATCCCCAATATATGAATCTTATTCTCCGGACAATTCCGGATCTCCTCGTGATGTCCCGGATCCAATCCGAAACTCCAAACAACATTCGGTTCCAACGCACATTCCATATCTACTTAAAACAACTTCGAACTATAAGTGTGTCACCCTACGGTTCGTGAACATGTAGACATGATGGAGACACATCTCCGATCAATAACCATTAGCGGGATCTGGAGATCCATAACAGCTCCCACATACTCAACGATGACTTTGTGATCGATAGAACCATTTAACATACGAAACCAATTCCCTTTGTCACGCGATACTCTACTTATCCGAGGTTTGATCGTCGGTATCTCCATACCTTGTTCTACCTCGTTACTAATAAGTACTCTTTACTCGTTCCGTGATATGTCATCCCTTGTGACCTAGTCACATGCTTGCAAGCTAACTAGATGACATTCCACCGAGAGGGCCCAGAGCATATCTATCTGTCATATGGATGGACAAATCACAATCTTGGTCCATGCGCTTCAACACATACTTTCAGAATACCCAATGACACCTTTATAACCACCCAGTTACGAAGCGGCGTTTGATGTCACCAAAGTACCCATCCGGTGATGGTGATTAACATAACCTCATGGTCGAAGGATTAGGTTACTATGCATTTGAAAAGCTTGTAGCAAAACAAACTTAATGACTTGATCTTATGCTATGCTTACTATGGGTGTGTGTCCATCACATCATTCTCCTAATGACATGATCTTGTTATTAACGACATCCAATGCCCATGATCAGGAAACCATGATCATCCATTAATCAACAAGCTAGTTTAACAAGAGGCTTACTAGGGACTCTTTTATGTTTACAAAACACACAAGTATTAATGTTTCCTATTAATACAATTATAGCATGGGATGTAAACATTTATCATAAATATAAATATATAATAATAACCACTTTATTATTGCCTCTTGGGCATATCTCCAACAGATGCGTCGGCGGCGGCCAGGGCCCTGTCTACAGAGACGGAGAAGGCAACGACCTCGTCGTCGAGCAGGGTTAAGCGGTCAAGCCAAAGCGCCCAAGATCCGTGGCAGGTGGCCGAAGTTGTTGCTGGGATTCGAGGTTAGTCGAGGAGGCGCATGACCTGGCTAGCGGCAGGCGAGTCGTTGGTGGTCGCCATGACAGTGACTACCAGAGATTGGGGAGCACTTTCCAGATGCCAAGGTAGGATATTTTGACCCTGTATAGTCCAGATGCTGTGACTTATATTATCTTGATTTATTGATGTTGTGACTTATACTGTCTTGATTGATTCCTTGGGGAAGATGGATGATATTACTGATGCAAGGAAGGTGTTGGATGATTTGCGATCTAGAACCGATTACTGGGTGCCATGTGAATTATATAATAAGGGTTTTGATCTTAATTGATTGAACGAGGTTGGCTTGGTTCCTACCTGCAAGAACGTCCTTGATTTCTTCCAGGCCTTAGTGTTGAAGGAAGTAGCAGAATTAAAGCTTTGATTGCAGGGTAGAGACCGCTGCCACCTGATGTGCATTTAGTTGCTATCAATCGTTCTTCATTGCTTAGAAAAGTATAAGTCCCTTGAGTAAATCGAGATGATTACTAATGGGGATTGCGAAATTAGATGATGCAATTATGTTTTACATTGTAGTTCAATCTATATGGCCAGGGATTCATCCACGAAGGCCAAGTGGGCAGTGACGTATGCTTGTGGAGCCTTGAATAAATCAAGATGATTACTAATGGGAATTGCAAAATTAGATTATGCAATTCTGTTTTACATTGTAGTTCAATTTATACGACCAGGGATTCATCCACGAAGCCGGAGCGGGTGGTGATGTCTGCTTGTGGAGCGAGGCGAAGTGGGTAACGGAGCACGCCTAGCAACCTAGCTTTATGGCCCGACCTCACCGGCATCAGTGGAGTCGTCGACGATCGCCATTAAGGCCATGGATTCATCTCTTATGAGCTCATATGCCATGCTGATACCTCTAGGATGGAAATGACGCCAAATACCCGATCACAAGCTATCAGATCCCATGGTATATTTTTTGGTTCCAGGTTAGTATGATGCTACTTCAGTAGTGAAAACAGTTTACCAGACTTTTGTGATTACATATGTTTCTATATTCTTATAGTTTTATTTAGTAGCCATGGGCTGCTTTACTTTTTCAAGTGAAAATCATACTTCTCCAAGATGGGTCTGGTTTTTCGCATTGCCAAGATCCACGG
Source organism: Avena insularis (assembly GCA_023614405.1). Classification (NCBI taxonomy): domain Eukaryota; kingdom Viridiplantae; phylum Streptophyta; class Magnoliopsida; order Poales; family Poaceae; genus Avena; species Avena insularis. Next base: position 361,933,846 of record CM042689.1, on the reverse strand, counting down.
TGAGGTGCTCATCTATATTTATTTGTGATTTTCCCTCGATATTATTTTTAGCAAGTGATGCATAAGGTGTCCAACAGTCTTCAGTTAGTAAAAAACGCATGGGAGATGAAGGAATGCATTGAGCAAATATACATGGGATCAAGGAAACATGTGCTACTTGTGGGTCATTTCAAGGGTGGTGTAGATGCAGCAGCATCTCTATTACTCTACTGGCCGCAGCTGAAAGACAAGGTTTCAAGTTTGGTGCTCATTCTTTCATGTCATATGGCTTGGATGAAATGTGAACTATGGAGCTTTATCTCTGAGGAAGCCATATTGATTTATAATATTCAGAGACTGATTAATGAGAGGAAACTATCTTAAAGGCTGATGTGAAATTGATGCATCAGTTCTCTTTTATTGTTAGTAATTATACATGAGAAGCTTGTATATATGTTGTGAAATTGATCTGATGGGTTTTATTTTAAGGTACCATATGATGACTTTCTCAAGAGTGGAATCACTTATAGGCATCACCTGTTATTAAAACTATTTAGTTGATCTCATAAATCTATTGCAGTGGCATTAATTCACTTTTGATACTATTTTGATTTTGCAAATGACAGGGTATACAGGATACAACAATGATGTTTCACAATAGATGGGAGAGGATATTTTTCTCGGGGTGCTTAGTTTGATCATGCAGTGGAAGAAAATATGCTGAAAGAGATAGAGAGGAAAATATGCTGAGAGAGATAGAGAGGAGGGAGGGTGAGAGATGGGGTGGAGTTCGACTCGAGTGAAACATTAGAGGCATGTTCTCCCAACACAAGAATCTTCTCGATAAAAGATAAAGGCCTTAAATTCTTGTTAAGTTTAATATGTGTGTTGTATGGGATTGATTACTAGATTTGACGGTAGTGCTGAAAACGGATTAGCGAACATTTGTGTTTAGGAATTCTCGAAAGTTCTTATCTCTAGCACAACTGCACATCATGTCATGCCTTGATCTCGTGGTATGATGACGCCCTTGACATGCACGCCCGCTACAACGACCTTGGGCGCGGCCTTCCCGCGGTATCACGGTGCCTCCCGTGTGCATGTCCTCCTAGCGTGGCGCTGCTCCATGCGATGCCCCCACCGGTGGGCGGCTGATGCGGCTCCCCTCTCCCTTGCGACTGCACCAGGAAGAGCCGCCTCGCGCCCCACCCGAGTCCGCACTGTCCAAGGCTTTAGGTTCCAAGCAACTTCGTTCTCACGTCTGGCAACCTGCACTGTGGCGTTTTCTGGCCAGACCGATCCTCACGTTTCATAGCACAAGAGTACGATATAAGGAACATTATCTTCTCCTGTTTTGTGTTAAGATCCGTGCACTTGAAGACATTCACATTACAGGCTACATAACTGTGTCCTTGGCCAAATTTGCAGATCGATTCGAGGAAATCTAGCAGCTCATGTGTGATAGACAGCTCATGTGTGATAGACAGGGGAGCCGAGACAAAAATGAGAGACCGAGAGTGGAGAGCTCTGAGTAAATGTAATGTTGTGTTCATGCATAACTGGGGAATGAGTCAATTTTCATGAAGTTCATTATTATAATTTTTTACTCTCTCCGATCTAAAATAAGTGTCGGAGACTTAGTACAAACTTTGTACTAAGTTAGTACAAAATTACCGACACTTATTATAGATCGGATGGAGTAGTATTTTATTTATGTGGATACAGAGTGATATTTTGGAGTGATATTTTGGAGAGCTCATCAAAATGCGAAGAGAAATTTAGACTGGCCTTTTGTTCTCTGTCTATGTTCAAATAGATATTATTATTATTATATTAGGTTATATCATGCTTGTTTCAAGAATATAGATCGTCTCCGAGGAAGGGCAAGCACTTCACAGAGTGAAGTGAAGTGGCGATAGCAGCATATGGCTGTAATTGCTAGCGCACGTGTATGGTCGACCAGCTAAAATGGCTGGCTGAGGCAATGGATGGCACAACTGACCCCGAAGCACTCCTGTACATTAAAACTTGCTATTTTTACCATTTACCTGGAAAACTAAAAGCCTACACTCCTTGTAAAGAAAATCGGATTAGATGAAAAATGAATACTAATATGGTAACCCCCTACCGACTAGAAATGAAAACTGGTCCCTAATAAAGTGAGGACTGACACGGTGATGCCTCTTTATCGGGAAACTCATGTGGTGTGTCTATTGTTTGCTCATCCGTCGATCTGTGTTGTGTCTTGAAGAAATGTAAATGTATTTGTTCTAACCGTAGCAACGCACGGGTATACAGCTAGTACTACTTAGTAACATAAAAGTAAACTACTTTACCTTCGTAACGACCAATACCATATCATAACACAAGACCTCCTACAAAACAAAGTTAGACGTCTCTATTTTATCTTTTGCAAGTTTTACGTGGTTGTTAGGGCTTTCGCAATAGAACTGTTTCTAATCTACGAACTTTCCAACCACAACATGGATCCAACAGTTGTCTCTACTACACCCCTTTCGAGGCCCTCCGTTGTAAATGCCATATCAACTATTGAATGAGAGACAGACACCCTCTATTCACTTATACGGAGCAAGCCATATGTCGAGCATGGAACCAGTCTCGCGTACGAATACGCGTAAAGTCGGTCCGGATCACATCATCAAACAATGTCGTGATATAAACAAGTACACGTTAGAGGATAACAACTAAGGGATCAATACCCACACAATACTTGTACGTACTGGCCGTACAACACTCCTACGCATAGATCAGTTGTGATACCACTGAAGGGTTCCGTAGCAGAAAACAAATTTTTTTCTACAATAGAATTCCCTAACGCTCAGGATCTATCTATGTAGTAATACCGTAATGACCGGAGCGTATAGAATACATACCCTTGTAGACCGTACACGGTTAGCGTTTCTAGGGGAATGTGGTTGATGTAGTCGAACTCGTAGTTGACATCAAGGTCGCGAAGCTCCTCGCAGGTCACCCCTTGCTCCATCTTCATCGTGCAGCATTCCGGCTCACGACATCCAAAGTGCCCCAAGTGTTGCACCTCGTGGCTTCGTACACATCCGATGTACGATGAGACCTCTATCTCCCCGATCCCGTCGGGAGTGCAGAAGTAGATCTCCGACTTAAAATCCCTGCAACGCAACAACGTGCTTTAGGTGCACCTTATTCACACGGCCCATACATGGGGGCCATGGTCACAAGGGAGAGAGAGAGATTGGAGAGGGAGGGAGGAGGCACATAGAGGAGGGAGGAGAGCTCCCAACTCGTGCCCTTTGGTGTATCCTCTCCTCCAGTAGGGGGGTCCTTTATATAGGGGTGGAGGGGCAGGCTTGCCCCTCCCCCAAGGCAACCAGGCGGCAACCAAGGAGGGGGAGGCGGCGACCAAGGGAGGGGCAACCCTAGGCGCCCACCAAACCCTAGGTGAAAGGGCTAGGTCCCTTTCTCTTGTTTTTTCCCTCACGGGCCCTTTTTCCTAGGAAACTTGGCCCATTAGTGGAGTAACCGTTCAAATTAGATTTTAATATTACATTTAATATTAATTATATTAATTAATATATAAATACATATTACAAAATTTGATTCGACCCAAAAAAACCTTTCGATTCCCCTTCTACATCCTCCGAACAACTTTAGAACTCTCGGAACGATTCCGGTCCTCTCACCGGAACTTTTCTGGTTTCCTTTCTTTCTCCATGGAACAATTTCGGCTTTATCTTTCTCTACTATGATTCCAACTTACGGATGATCTCTATCATTATTCCCTTAAGTGTATCTCCTCATGGCTCGGGAATGGCACAGACATGATCTCTATCAATGATCAACAGCGGGACCAGGATGCCCATGATGACCCCTGTACATTCCACGATGACAATGTCGTACGAACCGTAAAACATCAAGTCCAATTCCCTTTATTTTTCTGATACAACTTGTCCGAGATTCGATCATTGGTATCACATACCTTGATCATTCTCGTTACCGACAAGTTCTGTTTTACTTGTTATCGTGATATTACATCCCCGTGACCTAGTCACATGTTGCAACATCATGGATGTAATCTCACCAAGTCGGCCGTATGTATCTTACCCGTCAAGTGGGTGAACAAATCCCGGTCTTGAGTCATATGTCATCTACTGTTACTATGGAATACCTAACGTACACCTTTATGATCACCTTGTTACCTCGTGACGTTTGATGCAGTCAAGGCAGCCTCGGGAAATAGTGAGTAATATGATCTCATGGTCTAAGAAGAAGGAGACTATGTTTCTAGCTATTGCAACAATGAACTTTGTGACTTGATTGTGCCGCAATTTTTGGGTGACGTCCATCACATCATTCAACAATGAATGATCTCATTGTCAATTGGCATAAATGATCCATGATCAGGAAACGTTGATCATCACTTACCAATGAACTAGTATGAATAGAGGCTACTAGGGACTTGGTTTGTTTCATACCACATCTGTATCAATGTTAAGTTATAGAATAATCTCATCTAGCCTCCGTAGTGGGATTCAGTTTCTGCCGATGCGCCCTTCGTCTAATTATTGAGCATTATATGGTGTGGAATTTTAAACAGGAAGTCCTATATCCACGATAGCAGATTCCAAGCCCTAGGTAGCTCTAAGGAGTTGCCGGGTTATATGGGAAGCTCCGGCCGGCCGCCCCGAACGGTGTGTGGGGCTAACTCGGTCTATCTGGGCTACTCGCCAAAGTCTCCGCCGCCTTTTCTGTGTTCTCTATCACAGTCTGGCTCAGCCGATGGGTCATGTCCGAGTTCAGTTTTCTCCTCTGTCATATGATCTTGGCTGTACATGTTCCAGATAAAGTTGCCCTGGATTACTCTCTTGGGCGTCAGACTGCGATTGTGTTTGATCTCAACGGGGATATATCTACATCTCTCTTATTGATGGATCCATGTCATGGTGAATCGGGAGGTACTTTTTGGATGTCAAAACATATCCAATCAGTAGTTTCTCCGGTCTGGAAAAATCGATTAGCAATGTTCTGCTTAGACGGATTGATAATTTTCACCCTGCAATATAGTACTCCCTCCGTCTAGAAATAAGTGATTTGAATTTATTTAGATTCGCATGTATCTAGATATGTTTTACTGTATAGATACATTTGAATCTAGATAAAGCCAAATCAGTTATTTTTGAACGGAGGGAGTATTTCTATGTCATATTTTCCCATTTTTTTGGAAAATAATCTCATCTAGCAATATAGTATTTTATTGATGGATCATTGCTGCACTACAGCACAAGCAATGTCTGCAAATCTATGTCATTGTGAATCGAGAGGTACTTTTTGGATGTCAGAAAATCTCATCAGTAGTTTCTCCTGTCTAAAAAAAATCCATTAGCAACTTTCTGGTTAGATATCTAGACTGATATATTTCAACCTGCAATATAGTATTTCTAGGTCATACTTTCCCTATTTTATTGGAAAATAATTTCATATAGCAATGTTAATATAAGTATATGAGTTGTAATAACTGTGTTTAGTCCGGGAAGTTTCTTTTTCAAATAATTTCTTACAAGATCCTATTGAAATCACGAACTACGCTTTGTACACAGACTACTTAATTTGTTTCTTGATTAAGGTGTTGATGAGCTGTAGCTATTGGTCATTACGAAGATAGAAAGTTTTATCTCTTCAACTATCGCTGAGGTAAGACAATGAGAGGAATCTCCAGAGTTTCTCATTGTTTCGGTGTGCAAACAGTACACCAATACTTCCAGAATAGGACTGGTGGTTGCCTTTTTTCATTATGCTAGAAAGAGATTAGTGAGAGTACCAACGGCCATGATTTGATCAATTGCTATAAAAAACGTGAATGATTTGATTTTTAATGCAACTGTCGTTGCCCCGACATCAGCTAAATGCAATGCAGTTGTATCAGAGTTATTCTCTTATTTCCTTTCTTACTAGACATTGGATTGCTAACTCACGTCTTCCTTGAGGTTGTCCCCGCAGAAGGTTATTTAGAGGTTTATACTCAATGGGCATTGTTGTGTTTCAGGTATTATGTTGATTTGTGCTGTTCAGTATGCCATCGATGTAATGCATATGCAATCAATTGTTTGGTTCTTTGTACGGAGGACCCAACGTGGAGGTGGTGGAGATTTGTGGATAAAAAGCCAGAATATATAGTACATAGACCGTAACGACATAGTCCGTGTGATGAATCTATGTTAGTGAGAGAGGGCATGATCAAGTGAGAAGGCGGTGAGAGAAATATCGCTCCCGAGCCGCTCGCGCGGGCGGCTCTGGGGCGCCCATACCCTAGACAGAGAAACCCCCAGGACCCGAGCTCCCTTGGCCGCCGCCGTCGCCAGTGCCGGCGGTGGTGGCGGCGCCCGGCCGCCAAAGGCGGAGGGAGAGGTGGCGAGCCTCAATGCTCTCTTCTTCGCGCGGAGAGGGGACGCTGTGGGTCGCGGGTGGCGCGACGGTGATTCGGCACGGGGCGGTGGACCAGGAGGGCAGCTTGCGGCGGTGGTGACGGGGGTGCTGCGAGGCTGCTGCAGTGCGTGGCGGCCGGCGGTTGGGCAACGACGACGGTGCCCACACGGGTCTGATTTGGGCTCACCCTGGGCCCAGATCTGGAGGCGCTACTCAGGCCCATCCGGGCCTGACCCAGGCTTCGTGGCTGGGCGCGGCCGCGGCTCTGGTTCGGTGGCGCGCCGGACCCCTGCCCCTGCGGAGACCACCATGGGTCGGCTGAGGCCTTGCTGGGCAATCCCTCCTCTGCTGCGAGGTAAGATCCCTGGACCACCACGGGTGAGTCTGTCGGCGCGTCAGCGAGTTGCTCGTCGTCCGCGTCGAAGACCGGCGGGGTGATGGTAGGGGATGCAGGCGAGGCGCGGTGCAAGATTGGGCCTTCGCGACGCGAGGGCGTGCTACCCACGACGGCGGCGCCCCTCTCCTTCTCCCACCTACCCCTCCCCACCACATACATCGGCGGCGGCGTCCTATTGCTGCCCCACCTCATCGGTGATGGCGCCGATGGACGGGCGATGCGCTTTGTGGTGGGCGCTGCTCGGCCACCTTTGGCAGCGAGCGGCTGTGTGCATCGGCATCATGTTGCTGTTTTGGGCATCCTTGCCGCAAATCAGCGCTGGTCGGGGCATGATGCTCATGCGACGAGGTTCCCACCTCGGGTAGTGCTCTATCGCCACGGAACCTGCAACATAGGGTGGCCTTCGTTGGCAGGATGGTGGGCCAGCCGGGTTCTCGGACTGATGCGGTGTTGTCGGTGACAAGATCTTGCGGTCAAGTCTCGGAGGTTGCGCTGATGCCTGAGTGGTGTGCGGGGTGCTCCGGGTGAAATCCCTGCCCAACCTTTGTTGGTGCCGACAGTGGCGGCGCCCTCAGGCGTCGTTTTCCCTCTTGGGGGCGTTGTTGAGGAGCATCGACCCAACACCCACCCCACGTGGTTCAGTCTCCTGGGTGAAAACCTAGATCTAGCTTGCCAGATCGGATGACGACGGCGTCCTGGACGTCGCTCCCTCCTTGGAGGCGTTGTTCTTGGTGGTACGGCTCGAGGTGGCACGCATGGTGATGGCGCATGCTTTGACTCTGACGGGCAGATCTTTGGAGCTCCGACATCGTGCTAGTTCGGATACCCTTATGGCAAGGTTTGTGGTTTGCGGAGGATCCTCTGTTGCGGTGTTTTGGTTGCATGGTTCCACTCGACGGGGGTAGCTGACGGCTGTTGGCTTATGTTCCAATGACGAAGATCGCGGTGGTGGGCGGTGGTGCTGCTTCCTGACAGTCCTCTCCAAAACCGGAGTGGCCCAACTTTTCCCTTCTTTGTGGATTGGATCCTCCCTCCGGTGGCGGGGCATGTTCAGTGTGTGCATCTAGACTAGGGTTTGTTTGGTGGTGCCTATTGTAATGTAAGCCTAGCGGCCTCGGCCATGTACTATCTTGAGTGTGTCGAGTGTGCGCCTTTTGGCGCCTGTGTATATCTTTGTACCAAACTCTTTTTTTTCTATCAATGAATCGAAACGCAATGCTTTTTGCGTTTTCGAGAATCAAGTGAGAAGGCAAAATTATGTGCTATTTACTGCTATGTTGCCTCCGAATGCAATTAGCTATTCTACCTTCTCCCATTATTTCTTAATTTGTTAAGAGAACAATAGAAGCACTTCGCAAGGATTCTAATTTGTATGTACCTCTAGATTTTCAGAGGCGTTATTTAAATTAAAATTGTTGTTCTTCTGGAGTTTACGTGAAATCCACATAAAACCATGGCAAGTTCTTCGTGGGAGATATTTTCTCCATTATTATGATCCATAAAAATATATATATGCATGCCTATGTTGTTATGATGTGCTGATATGTTCAAACCAGTGTACCAACCTATACACTTATGTATGTCTGATTAATATAGAAAATCGTTTCTGATTCTTTTTTTTTAAACAGGACACCCAAATGATGCCTATCCAATTGCTCGCATTATGCTAGCATAATGGATGTTATTTAACTCAATGAGCATCGGCGGTGCGGTGAATATCTTCATGCTATTGTTGATGGTTCCCATATCGTGTTGTATGGTGGGTTCCCCTGACTTTTGCCTGCTACATGTAAAATATTTTCCCTTCTAAAATTCTTGAGTCTACCATAGTTCTATCTGCATTTCATACTGGGTAACCCTCAATGATACAATGTTTTGCACCATCGTATGATGTTTTATATTCTGGATTACAGAGAACTAGAGACATGGAGCCATAAGCTATGTTCATATATTTTTCCAGTATCTATGTCGTAAGATTTTCTTCATCTTTGTATTATTTCTGTCCAATGCAAGTTAGCTTATCTGGTAGAATTTCAATACTCTCGGCTGCATAGCAAACTTTTCTCAGGGTGATGGACTTGCAGAGATAAATAGTTTCTGGTAACACTACTCCCAAGAATGAATCCAATGTTATTTCTATGTTTCCACATTATTTGGAAGAATTTCAGTGCTCCATGTTGATATCTGAAAGATCCTGATTCCTTCTAAAAACCTGACGGAGTAGTATGTCTTTTATCAGATTTTTCCTTCTCTACATACCATTTATTATATAGAATCCAACGGCATTCTCAAACTATATGTCACTAACGAGGGTCGTATGAAAGAAAATATGATGGTTGTTGTCGTCAAGGAACTATTGAGCAAACTACTCATATACATCCACTTGGCCTCTTCGCATTCCTAGTACCGAGCATTACCACAATAAAGTGTTCGCAATGGCCAGAGATGATAATACATGTTACTCTCTCCAATCCAAATTAGTTGACTTAGATTTATCTAGATTCGTTTGTATATACATCCACATCTTGATAAATTTGAATCAATTAATTTGGATCGGAGGGAGTATATTATTTCTGATTTACTCAAACTTTTTCTTGCATCTGGTTTCTATAGATTTAAGGAATTTTCCCAATCACACATCAATTTAAGGATTTCTAATTTCTATATGCACCCTTGGAGCTTAAGTTTTCCATCTACTTATAGGAGTTTATGAATTCTACGGAAATCATACCTGATCGATGCTCACAAGCTGGAAGTTGCCCAAAACTCACTATACTAGAAAACACACAAAATTGTAACCATTACCGCACATAATTTTAAATATTCAAACTAAAACATATAGTATATGTGCTAACCCACTGAATTAATGTGTTTAAGTATTGGATGTTCAAAATTCCAATATTTTAGAAGTATATTCACAATTTTTCTTGCATTACAATGTGTAAATAAAACCTACAAGTAAGAATTTCAATGTAATTTGATAACTATGCACATTAAACATAGCTAGCCCGTGCAGGTGCACGGGTTAATGACTATTACAAACTAATTGAGATATGACAATAAAAACCTATTTATTATTTGTCTCTAGGGCATATCTCCTTCGCTTCCTACTCTATTCAATGGTATACTACTTCATACTCCATCCTATGACCATGATAGGTTCACACCGACAAGTATGAGTGTAGGAGAGGAAGCCCGAGGACTCATGCCCGACAAGATGGAGGCTTGGAATAGGAGACGGAAGAGGATCGTCCATTCTAGCGGATAAACCGGTGCCGCCGAAGCTAGTGCCAAAACCACTCTACACATTCCGACGCTAGGCTCGGCGACCATCCTCCAGTTCCGGCACCCCGCCGAAAACGCCGTCTGTATGAAAATCCAGTGAAGATCAGAATAATCTGGCGACCGTCAGAACGATCCAGCGCCAGATCCAGCGCCACTGAACTTACCATCAGAAATACCTGTCTACGCATAGATCTGGGTTTATGCCCTAGAATATTCCCTTTACTTACCCTTTTTCCTAGTTTATTCCCAAACTACCCACATTCTAGTGGCTGGACAATAAATAGAGCCCCCACTCCTCATTGTACCCCTTAGGCATAGATGATAGATTAAAGATAACCCCCTTTGTGGAATCTATAGTTTTTTCTCACCCCCTTTATCAAGGGGACCGACTATCATCACCAACCTCATTGGACTTTTCACAGCGCATCCATCATTGTACAAGGCCTTGGAGTCTATGTTCCTTCTCCAAGACATCAAGATCCTCTTCAAGGTGTTCTTCCCTCTCCGCTTGGGATTGAAGGGAGCACATTGACCAATCTTTCCTTGTGAGGATTCTATCGGACCGGTGGTCGCCGGTGGGAGAAATTGGCCTTGTAATGGGTCGTGTTTTCATGTGTTCATCGTGTTCTTCGTGAGGTGTGTGTTCGCTTCTGCTACCTTCTCCCTTTCCCTTGCTTTTCCCACCGATTTGACCACAAGATCCATGAAGATCGGGCCACCCTTGAGGTTAACCCTTATCACCTCGCACAGCAAACCGATCTCTGTAACTCGGCGTATTGCCATTATAGTGATTTATAGTAGAGTAGGGTTCCTCCACTGTTGTGGGACCTGAACCTGGGTAAGCTGTGCTACCTCATACCCATCAACTCACCGCCTTCCCCCACCTGTCTAAATGCGCTTTGTGAGGACCCCTCCATGGCATACTCGTCGGCAATACCACAACATTGGAAGAGGTACGAAGTCGCTTGAGGTGGCAGACCCTCTTGTGGGCTTCCCGACACTTCCGTCCTGAGGGAGGAGTGTGGGACTTGTGCTTTCCTGTGGGCCTCTCGAGGAAATGACCGTAGGTTTTGCATGTTCCGCCCTGTAGATCCTGAGAGGACCGTAGGACCTAGGCACATCCTGTTGGTTTCTCGGGGAGATAATTGTAGGTTTAGGCCGTATGACACTCCCATAGGGTACGGCGACCCTCGAGAGCTGACCTCATGAGATCCTTGTGGAGGATACCATAGGGATGGTGCATCTCCTATTGGTCCCTTGGGGGAGGAGACCGTAGGTATTGCATGAAATGGTGGCCGCTAGAGGGGAGTACCCTCACGAGCTGCCCTGTAAGCCTCTCGACGAGAGAGCCGTAGGGCAAACGCTTATCCTGTTGGCCCCTCGAGTAGAATACCGTAGGTCTAGCATGAACTTTGGCCGCTGGAGGGAGATACCCTCAGGAGCCGCCCCGTAGGGCCCGCGCCTGTCCTGTTGGTCTCCCGAGGAGATAACCGTAGATCTCGTCCGTTCCGACGCCCCTGTCAGGCGGTGAGTGCGCTCCAAGTAGGCTGCGCCGCATGCGGTCGTTGGTTCCATTATATATCATACAAGGATTTCAAGCACTGGGATTCGTGGGTGAGGAGACTTATCGTTGGAGCTACTCCGCAAGTTCAGAGCTCGACACTTTAGGCCCTGGTGTTGATAGGAGTGGTTCAGCAGTAGGCGCTGTCCTAGCTCCCCCTCGTGTGGTAGATAAACAGGAATGTGTTAAGCACATGGGTGGAGAAAAAACTTTCACAAAAACCGAAGGAATGTTGTGAAGCGGCAAAAATATCAACAGAGGTTTTTCGATTGTTTGGCTTGGCGCCATTGAGTGTGACACCCCCGGGATCAGGGCTAAACAAATCCAGACCTTAGCCTGACATAAGCTTAACCTAGAGCTCGAGGATATCCAGTAAGAAATCGGTAACACAATAGTAACCCTGCGATACAAAAATTATTACAACAAGCTCATAACTGAGCGAAGAACCAAAATATTACAAGAAGAGGTCACTGACCACAAACATCAAACAACGGAAGGCAAATTATGCTATTAAGTATAGCAAACTTAACAAATGGCCTAAGAGGCCTGAAGCATAACGATGACGTCCCAGCCCATAGATTCTAGGCTGCCGGCCAGGAACCCTAAGCTACTCGTCGGTGTCGATGTCATACGAAACTCATCTTCAAGGGAACACTTACTCTGGAAGTATCAACAAAGAAAGGGTGAGTACAGGGTGTACTACGCAATACTTATGGCTGGTGGGGTTATTTTGCATAAAGCCATCTTTGTTTATAAAGCAAAAGGGAGAGAAGAAGCTTGTCTAATCAGAATATTTTAAAAGGGGATAAGAGAGCGACATCTCCGAAGAATTGATCATCATCTTGATATCCACCAAAGTAATCCTCATCTCACAACTAGGATCACCCCCTCGTACCCATGAGGAAGCATCCTTAACAAACATTAGTTGCCAAGTTTTACGATTAGGTTATAGTTCTCTATGATCTCACGTTCATTCCCAAGTCGTCCATAACCGTGGACACGGCTTTTCGAAAAGATTTAACCCTGCAGGGGTGCACAACTTTACCCACACATACTAACCGACTCTTAATGCCAGTACATTAGCCCTCTTCCTTGGAAGGCCGGCAGAGGGTGGTTAGACACGACATTTACCTTGCTTTCGCCGAGACCATGAGTCACTCCCTAAGGATGGTTCTGCCGTAACGGGTCAAATCCCGAAGCCGGTCCCTAGAGATGTGAGGCAAGGTTGGTTTACCAGGGGCTCCATCGACCCCAAGCAACTCCGGCCACGCTTACCTACCTATTATGAATGCACCTCCTTCACCGCCTTCGAGAAGATCTAGAATGCATGTTGAATGGAACGCCCGAACTATATGACTCATGGAATCTACTAGGCAAGTTAGTTAGTCGAGAGGTCCCCATAACCCCGTGTGACTGTACGCTCGTCTTGGTTCCGAGGGCAAGAACTCGGGTCCTAATGGTGGCGAGCATGGTACTACAAAAACCACATCCCACTGTGGCCTCCCATACAAGTCTTAGCATGTTTAACCTTTACCACTAATTTTACCTCATCAATATACCTCGTTCTCCTGTCATACTAGATTCTCTGCATTTTGGTACATCACCTGGAAGAACCAGCACTGACAGCTAAGCTGGCTAAGCAAGACACAGATATAATCTCTAGCAGTGCACACAAGCCAAACCTAGATATGCTAGGAGCAGTGGATCAGGTAATATAAGCTCAAAGGGAGTAATGCAACAGATAGGATACTCTATCTATCGATAAAAGACCACAGTAGAATCGTATGCATCATGGCAAGAATGAAATACTTTCGAAACCCTGGGATTATATAATGGTGGGGCTTTGCTTGCCTTGTTTGTTGATACCCAGATATAGATCTTCGAAAGCCTTGTAATTGACTTGATTATAGCTGATCAAGTATTGTCCTTCAAGCTTTGATGGTGTTGATCTCGGTCTTTGATCTCGGAGTCGGTATCGTATTCTACCGGGAAGAAGCAAACACCAGAAAGAAAGGGAGAACAACAATCAACACATGGCATCGATGCAATTCTCAAGCAAGGCTGATGATATGACAAGTTAAATAGATCTTAAATGAAACCCTAGGGCATGCTTGATCATTTTAAGAGGGATTCGAAGGGTCCAAACCCTAATACAGGAGAGACCTGGAATCACCTGTGAGGGTTCAAATGTGCTTCTAATTAAACTTGCAATTAAAGTTGTTGAACAATGTATGATTATGAGTCTATTGTAAAGATCTCATTTTTCTGAACATTTTGATATATTATACATATTTTTCTGACTTATAAATAATCACTTATTGAATTTATAAGATTAAACCTTTTCCTAAAATTATTAAAACAATTATTAAACCTTTATTGCGTCAGCACAGGTGAAGGCTGACGTCACCTAGGGCTAGGGAACCTTTTTCACTGGCACAGAGCCTACCCACAGTGGCTAACAGAGGGGCCCCGAGGCCAACTCAGCATCCACGCGGCAAGGTGGGACCCGGAGCCACGTTAGCACCACGCGGGCATGATGTCACATCGCCGGCCAACATCAGATGGTCATCCGTGCCGCTGATTTCGAGCACGCACGCGCAAGCTGGGCATGCGGTCCGAACCGTATGAGCGCGGGGAGCGGTATCCTGGCAGCGCCGCTCAAAAAGGGTCGCCGGAGCATCGGCGGGACCAACTACTGCGGCAGCGCACGGCGAAGCAACAGAGGGAGCGTGGTACAGAGAGGGAGGGAGACGGTGGAGTAGCTCTGGAGAACGGTGATCTCACCGTGGTTGCACGGAAGGGGTCGGCGAGGCGCGAGGAGGCCGGAATTGGCGGCGATTGGTGACATAGGAGGCGACCGGAGTCGGGGAAGACGGTGATCTTGGCGACGATTGGAGGCGCGAGGCACCGATTCCTTTGGTGGGGACTGTCAGGGCGACAAGGCAGAACCGCTGGCGTTGTCGGCAAGGCACGTGAAGGTGCAGAACGGCAGCGACAGCGAGCTCTGGCCGGAGCTAGGGTTTCGACCCGCTAGGAGAGAGGAAGACAACGCGCAAGGGGGAAAGAGGCCATGGGAGAGAGAGGCGTAAGGGAGTGCTCCTTATCCTCGTCTAGAGGGCGGCGTGACAGTGGCGATCATCTTGGCGCGCGGCGGCCGACGGGGCGACGACACGCAGGAGGTTCGCCGGATGGAGGTTGACGATAACTCGGACAAAACATCGAAGCGGTACCGGACCAGGAACAGGCTGCAGATGGGCCAAGGCTGGATCGCGCTGGGTTGCGGGAAGCTGCTGTACGCATGGTAGAGAGGAGAGGAGAGAAGGAATGGGCCGGCCTGGCTGGCTCTAGGTCTATTTTTTTATGTTAAAACATTTTCCATTTTCTGTTTTTGGTTTCTCTCTTTGTATTTTAAATTTCAAATTTGCTTTTGTTATTTCAAAAATTACCAGAAGGTTTACAAAGTACATAAAATACTCAGGGGCCCTTGTATTCAGTTTGGGCTCCAACAATTTTGTGTTTTCAAAATTCAGAACTATTTTGAGTTGCTTTTAGAGAGAGGGAAATTATCTAGGGTTTAGGGTTTTGCTTTATTTTCTTTGCATGCATTTTAAGGAATGATGCTCATGAATGCACAAACAAATCCTAATTACTAAATAACTAAAACTGGGGTGTTACAGCTTTATCCCCCTTACGAGAATCTCGACCCGAGATTCCAAAGGTAGGAAGAGAGAGAAGCAGGGTCACTTCTAAGGATAAGAGGGAAACACACTAAACAACACACCGAGTGTATCATGGTCAACTCATGATGGAGTGTTCAGAAACGACTCTAAGATGGCAAACATGAAACACATCAAGGTAACAGAGGAAACAAGAAGAGAAGGTTTCAAGTTGTTAGATAGTTGGTCTTCATACGGATTGAGACCATGGAACTTTAGAAGGGTTTAGGCTTCTGAAAGGAAAGCTCACAACATGAAGAACATGACCACAGACTTCAAGAGATGAAACTCTACTAGACGACTTAAGTAGAGCTTCCAGGGATACAAAGATATGGATAACCAAGTTGTTGAACTACTTTTGATACAGAAGGATCACTCTTTTTCAACGGAAGGTTAAGACAGAAAGGTTGTTTTGTAGAGAGGACTCATAAGAGTCATAGGGAACATGTAACAAGAGGAACTGATGTTTACCAAAATCATCGTCACTCTATGAACATGTTAGAGAGATTGAAAGAAACCTTTTATTCATCCAGGTCTATCAAAATCTTTGCCAAAGATCATGATATCACTTTGCACCACTAAGATGAATATATAAGAAGATTCCTGATGACACGAGGAAAAAGAAACTTCATTCTCAGACTTCAGTTACTTGGCACAACAAGTTGCTTGCCAACATAAGAAGGTCTGGAGGATCGACCAGGAGACATTTAGCAACACTACTTTAAATGTTCTCCTTGATGTTCGGAATACCAGACATCAAGTAAAGGTCAGACTTCGGTTACAAAGGAAACCATAAGCACAACTCCTATAATAAATCATAGAAGAAGCCTCATGAAGAGTGATTGTTAGTGCTGATTCAAGAGAATTTGTTGATAGGCCTTCCGACTAATTGTGTCAACCATTACATCAATCATGTCGGACTTACATAGAAACCAATGTCAAAACCTTGAGGAACACCAACCATCATATCTGCTTGAGATTCAGATTTCATTAGGTGAGATGATACTTCAGACTTAGCATGTCCGAATAGAAAGTGTACAATGTTTACCACAAAGGTAAAGTTACTAGATTCTCAAGATATGGTCTATAGTGTTAAGCTTTGGTAGACTGAGCTAGATTGCTAGACTATGTATTAGCAACTTGTCGAAGGACAACTGCTTATACATCAAGTACTTGCAATGAAACACAAGTGTCCATAAGGAAACATAGACAACTCTACTCGAATCCACGACGACATCTTTCACCATTTGCCCGTGAATCGGAGAAGGTTACTTCTAACATCCAGAACACATACTTCGAGATAACACGAAGGAGGTTCTCGAAAGTTTTCCAACATTAATGCCAAATGTTTCATATGAGTCTGTTCTAGTATGGAGAAGTTAAGAATATTGTCAATGGACTCAACAACAAACTTATCAATATACTCCAAGATGATGAACTCATATGTTACTTGAACAAGGTAGAGTATTGGTCAGACCAAAGAACATGAAGATGTACTCAAGTGAGACATCACAAGGATCAGCATCATCAAGATAGTCCTTGGAGCTGAGTTTGATTTGACGATAACCCAAAGCAAATCAAAGGCGGGGGAAGATAACATATCCACAGAGGAGATACTATCTTTCTTCAACACGAACAAAACTAGACATCCCTTTAACATGAACTAAATCAGATAGAACTTTTGTCTTACAACTCTCCAAGTTGTTGTTTAAGCTCAACCAACTAGTTTAGGGGTATCTAGTACGGATCCTTGGAGAAGGAAGCAGTTCAGAGAACTTGACTGGTCAAGAACTTGACAAACACGGTCATGTGGCAACATGGCAATACTTCAAGTAGACATCCAGAATATCACGAACCACCGATATGTCACTTAGTTCGAGAGGAAACTTGCTTGGTAAGGCAAGAAGACATAGTCTCAGAGCTTTGGCACAAGCCTAACTCTTTTACTGGGAAGTGTCTACCAGAGTAATGGACTTGGTAACACAATCATCCTTAGCTTAGTGATAGGGTTAACCATCACGGTAAGAATGACACAAATGTCCTTGGAGTTCAAAGCATTAATAATTGCTAAGAATCTCAGATGGTCACATTATTACGCACACGCATCATTCACGAGCACGAAAGCTTGGAAGAAGGGTGGGTAAATATGTGTGAGAGCATCACTTCATCAAGGGAGTCGTGAAACTCAATCATGACTGCGTATTACATAAGAGTGTGATACTCTAAGGTAAAACAGATAGAAGCTAATCATTGCCTCTTGATCTGCGGATTACAACACTTTGACATGGTCCTTTATATGACGAGGTACTGGAGTTTGTTTCTCCTGACATTCTGAAATGGTTTGTCCTGACGGACCACAAGAGTATCTTGCATCGGAAGACACCAATGCACAATACCAGTTGGCTACCAACTGATGGACAAAGGTCGGTAACAACAAGGGGGAAAGGAACATGCTGATGATAGAATCCCGAGATGTGGATGCATAGATTAACAATCTTCCGAAAACCAATGCATAGAAGGGAAGGTGTGGCAGAGTCACGAATATAGATATGAGATTCATGAGGGTTACTCTTGCCATGATCTATTTGGTTTCATTAAAGAACATCTGCCATGGCATGTGGTAGGGAAAGTCGTTATTTGTCAGAATTCAATCGCGACCATAACCACAAGCTTGAAGGCTAGAATTGTAGTATCAGCCATCCTGAGTAATGTTTGAACATTAACGACAAGGGTCAATGGAATGTACCTTGGGTTAAAGATCAGCTTCATGTACAAGATTCATAACACTAGAATCCAACACAATCCGGGATCTTCGGTTCAAGTCCAAGGGTTAAAATCCGAGAAAGAGGTAACTACTACTTGAGTGACACAGCGTACACTGCAAGGTAGCAATCACGAGATAGCTTCCAAGATAAGAAACGACTTCTGAAGTACCCAAACAAACAAAAAGGAGGCACACGAGGCAAAAGGAATCCTCGACGCCTAGAACGGAACACTATGGATCCTACAATATTGTCAACACCCAGATTTTTAATCCTAGATGCCTGTTATGCCGTACATCGCAATCCCAGGATTACCATTTTTGCGAGACATAACAGATTGGATATCACAGTACATCATCCATTACAAACCATACTAAGGTCTTACACGAATAAAGGATCTCATGATCCAGTCTTAGTACAATCAAGCAGCGGAATAAATAGCATAGCGGTGGGGTCCATCTTCAGAGTCAAAGGCAATGCTGATGATGGGAGATAGTCCTAGTTATCATAGCCGTCCCGCTGTCCTTCATCTTCGTAATCTCCTTCATAGTCTGGCCATAGGAATAGCCAGGGACAAAAGCCATGAGTACTCTTTAAGTACTCGCAAACTATCACTAACAAGTATGATAGTTCTAGTAGGAATGCTAACTCTAAGTTTATTTGTAAAGTTCAGTTTGAAAACAAAGCTGAGTTCAGAAACAAAAAAAGATGAAAGAAGTTTGAAAACACTTAAGTGGGAACTTAATTATCATAGTCACAACTCTGTTGTGGTCAAGTCATGTCACCATTCATTGCATAAGTTGTTTTGAAAACATCTGACAACGAAACAGTATGGCCACTCCAACTGTCCATAACCACGGACGCGGCTATTCGAATAGTTTGACACTCTGCAGAGGTGGTACACTTTCACCACAAGATTCGATACATCTGTCAGGGATAACCCTGAATCATCATACTTAGTATGCAGACAATCAAACATAACACACCCTAGTATAAGCACCTCTCCTATGAGTATGGCCTCCCAACCATGACCATCTGTCATCTTGGGCACTGCATAGGTGGACAACATTGAGAGGTAGCCTCAGCTCAAACCTCTCTCATGAGGGAACTAATACTAATGCATATAAACTTCTGGCTAAGCCTTACCCAATTCAGGTATTGTGGTTGTACAGTAAAATTGGAATGGTATCGCATCTGAACCCAACCATCAGTTTTTATAAAAGGGGCTAAGGCTCATGCCTCCACATTTTCATCATCATAAACCATTTGTGTTTCTCAACACATGTCAAAACATCTCAATAGAATGACTCATCATTCCAAGGTTTTCACAAGTCATTTTTACCAAGTATTCCCATCTAAAGTGATCTACTTTTGGTTTTGCTCTAAACTACTAAGTTAAGAGTGTTCACTAATGGAGGATGATAGTCTCAATCTCATGCCATAGAATGACATCTAAGTCTAACTAGGTAGGTCAAGTTTTATACTCTTTATTCTACCTTCAAACAAATTAAAGGACTTTGGTAAAGTAAAAAAAGTAAAGCCTGTAATAAACTTGGGGTAGGTATAAGTCAACATGGTATAACCAAAGCATGCCTAATGCCTTTGCTTAGGTTATCTAGCTTGCAAGGGTTAGCTTGCATTGTTAATGATGGCTTGCAAGTAAAGCTTGCAAGGTTAACTGGTATAGTGCTAGCTTGCCTTGTGTAGAGCAGTGGTTGAAGTTTTCTTCCTCCTCCTCTTGGTAGAACTCCTCCTCCTCGTACACTTGGTCGATACTATCGTCTATAAATACGTACGGAATTCACAATCACCAAACAATACTTAACTAGTCTACTTAGCACACTAAGGCACATATTTGATGATCTATTATCATCACAAGCATCACAAGGGTTAATGAACTAGTTTCATTCTTTTTATTTGAGAAAAGTATGATTTAATATTCTCCAATTAAAATATGGGATCATATGGACATATGTCATCACCATATATTCTAACACATGGGAACGTGATTTAAGGGTTGGATCACATTTTAATAAGTTCAAGTTTAATAATTAATGATTTAAAGTGAATAGAAATGCCTATATAGCATTATTTTGGTACTAGTCCAAGGTCACTGCATGCAAACCTTAATATTATTACATATTCAGATATGTATGGTTAAATGTGATTTTTGAGAGTTGGAATCACTCAAAAGCTAGTATGGTTGATTTTATAAAAATGTTTGAATGTGCAAAAGCTTCTGTTTTGTTATTTTAACTAGGAGAGATCTCCAACTCTAAAAGATTTAAATCCAACGGTCTTTGATAGATATTTTCAGTATCTTTCCAACAAAATTGGAATTACTCAATTTGGATTTGTAAAACTCTCTGAATTGATTTTTGAACTAAGGGACAGAATTGATTCTAAGTCTAAATAGAAAAATCCTAATTTGAATTCTAGGGACAGCGCAAGAAAGTAATTAGGCTGGCCCAGTGGCGCTCAGCGGCACAGAGGGCGACTGACAGGATGGTCCCGCATGTCAGCGACACTTAAAACCCGTAGCGGTACGGGGCAATCTGGGCGCTACGACTATAACACAGATCAACGGTCCACGGTCGTTGTCGACGACAGACTCGTCGCCGGCGAGACTGAACCCTAGAGCGGTCGGTGGGGTCTACTGGGATGTACTAGGGCTCCAGCTAGTGCGGCGAGGCAGGCAAACGAATTGGATGGCGACGGCGGGCTCAGGCGATGTCACGGCAGGGGCTGAGGTGCACGAAATCGACGACCACGTCTCCTCCTCTGTAGCGGCTACCTCCGGCGGAATTCCAACGATGTGCTACTCGAGCAGCTCTAGCAAGAGAGGGGAAATGGTCAGTGGATAGAGGGGAGTGAGATGGTGTGCAGAATGAGGCTGGGGGTGGCCTCCTTATATAGGCTTGACGAGTGGACTAACGGGTGTGGGCGGAGCTCGTCGGTGACAGTGATACATAGGGCTACCGGCGTGGGCGAGGTAGGCGGATGGTGGGCGGTCTGCTGGCGGTCCTCAACGGCATAATGGCGCGGCTAGGGGCGGTGGCAAATGGTCGGGGGCTTCACGTGCTATGGGAGACAGAGGCGGTGCTCGACGGTGATCATGGCGACTGTGGGTCGTGTGGCGGTGCACGTCCGTGCCTGGCGGGTTGCTGGGTTCAAGGCGGAGCAGCGTGCGCGATTTGGTGTCGAGGCGTGGTCTGTGGCGTGCTGGCGCGCTCTGGCTGCACGCTGAGGTGGTCAAGTGGCTAGAAGGGGCCGTGGGGTGGACCGTGGGCGGCGGTGAGGTCACGCCTCACTCCCAGGAGTGGCGGAGAGGGGCAGGTGGTCGCCTGTGGCTTGTGCACGCTTGGCGGCGAGCATGGCGTCGGGGCTGCATTGCGCTGGCGCCAGGGGCTAGGGATAGGGGTGGTTTTGGTCTGGTTGGGCCTGGCGGAGACCAAGGTGATCAATGTGCATCAAATGGCTCGACAATATTTGCTCCAAACAGTAATAGTTAGGCCACTTTTTGTCTGCCTGCCAACTATTCGATCAAATGGCCGCATGAGAGAAACTTTTGAATTTTTAAAAGATTTTTGGTGGAGTGATTCATCTTATGCTTGAGCATCTATGTTTGCTTGGGATTTTGAAATGGAGTTCATTTGAGTGGTTTTTGAAAAAGTGGGATCTATACATATGAACTAGGTTCAATTTTCAATTGTCATTTAAAATTAGAGTTTGAAGGTTTTTGGGAGATCACAAAGTGGGCCTTGGTACATCACTACTTGTACTAGCAAGGGGTGCAAAGATCCACAATTGTCTCTATTAGGATTTGAGTGCTAGGAATGCCCAAAGTAGGCTAGGTGATTAAAATGGCAAAAGTGATCATTTGCTTATTTAATTCTTTTTGATTTCTTTTTCTTCGGGATTTGCTTGGGGATGATCTAGATGATGGGTAATTCACCTTAGCATCATTTTACAATCCATAGATCACTCAATCATGGCAATTCAAAACAACTCCTATTTAAATGCACACACATATGAATGCTTAAAGAATCTAAAAGAGAAAAAGGTTTTGTTAGCCCTAAATTGGGTGGTTTTGATCTTGATCACTTGGATTAAAGTTTTGGGATGTTACAAACCTTCCCCCCTTAAACAAAATCTCGTCCCGAGATTTAAGAAAGAAAACTAGGAACTAAAGAGATCTAGGAACTCAGTCCTAATGTAATCCTCTCGCTCCCAGGTGGCTTCTTCTTTAGTATGGTTGCTCCATTGAATCTTGAGAAATTTGATACTCCTGGTCCAGGTGGTTCTGTAGTGTTCCTCCAAGATACGGATGGGCACTTCACGATACGTCAGGTCCTTGTTGATATCAACATCACGGTGATCGATGTTCTTGAAAGCTTTGGTCTTCTTCGGCACTTCTAAGCATTTGAAGTAACGAGATATGGAACACATTGTGAATGGCTGACATCTCTTCTGGCAGTTCCAGTTGATACGATACTTCTCCTCGATGGTTCAGGATCTTGAAAGGTTTGATATATCTGGGGGCTAACTTTCCTTTCAGACTAAAACGATGGGTCCCCTTCAATGGTGAAACCTTGAGATATACAAAATCTCCGAAATTGAAAGTCGGGTCTCTCCTTCTCTTGTCAGCATAAGTCTTTTGTCTGGACTGGGCGGTCTTGAGGTGCTCACGGACTTTGTGAACCTTCTCTTCGGCTTCTCGGAGAATGTCGGGTCCAAAAATCTGACTCTCTCCTACTTGTGACCAATTCAAAGGGGTACGACACTTTCTTCCATATAGGAACTCAAATGGTGCCATTTGCAAACTGGCTTGATAACTGTTGTTGTATGAGAATTCTGCGAAAGGCAGGCAGTCTTCCCATTTTGATCCATATTCTAACACACAAGCTCTCAACATATCTTCTAAGATTTGGTTGACTCTTTCTGTCTGTCCATCAGTTTGCGGGTGATAAGCTGTGCTGAAATTTAACTCGGTTCCTAATCCTTCTTGGACTTTCTGCCAAAATCTCGAGGTAAATTGGGTTCCTCCATCTGATACGAAGGTCTTGGGGGTTCCATGCAGACTGACAGTTCTGGCGATATACAACTCTGCTAGCTTCGAACTCTGGTAGGTTGTCTTGACAGGTATAAAGTGAGCTACTTTGGACAGTATATCAACAATGACCCAGATTGAGTTATTTCCCCTACTAGAAGTAGGCAAACCAGTGATAAAGTCCATTCTGACGGAATCCCATTTCCATTCCAGAATTTGCAATGGTTGCAATAGTCCTGCCGGTCTCTGATGTTCCGCTTTGACTCTCTGACAGATATCACACTTGGTGATGTAGCTTCCGATTTCTCTCTTCATCTTGTGCCACCAAAATTGCTCTTTCAAATCCTGATACATCTTTGTTCCTCTGGGGTGGATAGAATAAAGAGTATCATGAGCTTCTTGCGTGATAACTTGCTTCAGCTCCGGATCTGCTGGCACATAGATACAGCCTTTGTACCACAGAACTCCTTCTTCGTCTTCTGTGAATCCAGGTACCTTTCCTGTACCAATACGACGTTTGATTCTGTTGATACTTTCATTTCCCTTCTAGGTTTCCTTGATATGGCTAATCAAAGTGGGTTGAAGTTCAATGCTAGCTAAAAATCCTTTGCTAACTAGCTCAGTTCTAAACTGCTCCAACTCCTCATACAAACTTGGTTGCTTCTCCTTGATCATGGTGTTTAGCCGACACGGCAATCTGCTAAGAGCATCCGCTACCACATTGGATTTGCCGGGGTGATAGTGAATGTCAAGGTCATAATCCTTGATTAACTCTATCCATCTCCTTTGCCTCATATTCATCTCTTTGTGAGTGAAAATATACTTCAAGATTTTGTGATATGAGTATATCTCACAGCGATTACCCATAAGGTAATGACGCCATGTCTTCAGTGCCAAAACTACGGCTGCTAACTCAAGATCATGAGTAGGGTAGTTCTGCTCATGCTGCTTCAGTTGTCGAGACAGATAAGCGATGACTTTGCTTTCTTGCATCAGTACACATCCGAGACGAATCTTGGATGCATCACAATACACATCAAACGACTTCTTGATATCTAGCATGATAAATATTGGGGCTGAAATAAATCTCTTCTTCAGCTCTTGGAAACCGGATTCACATTTGTCGGTCCATTCAAACTTCTTGTTCTTCTTCAACAATTGGGTCATGGGTCTGGCGATGATCGAGAATCCTTCTACGAACTTGCGGTAATATCTCGCTAATCCGAGAAAAGCACGGACTTGGTTGGGGCTTCCCATGCTTCAACATCTCTGATCTTGGTGGGATCAACAGCTATTCCTCCGGCAGACACAATATGTCCTAGGAATCCTACTTCTTTTAGCCAAAACTCACATTTGATGAACTTGACATACAACTGATGCTCTCTAAGGGTTTCAAGGATGATTCTCAGATGTTGCTCATGCTCTTCTTCTGACTTGGAGTAGATAAGGATATCGTCGATAAACACAACGACAAACTTGTCTAGAAAATTCATCAAGATCTTATTCATGAGATTCATGAAATAAGCAGGGGCATTGGTTAATCCAAAAGACATAACCGTATACTCGTACAAACCATAACGAGTAGTAAAGGCTGTCTTCGGAATATCCGTTGCACGAATCTTAAGTTGGTGATAACTAGTCCTAAGATCGATCTTAGAGAACACATTTGCTCCAGTCAACTGATCAAATAGATCCTCTATCTTTGGCAAAGGGTACTTGTTTTTGATGGTGACGTCATTCAGCTTCCTATAATCTGTGCACAAACGGTTGCCTCCATCCTTCTTGTCAATGAATAACACTGGCGATCTCCATGGCGATGCGCTTGGTTGAATCAAGCCTGTTGCCAACATAGCATGCAGCTGCTTCTTCAATTCCACTAACTCTGAGGGGTTCATACTATAGGGTCTCTGGGCTGTGGGTCCGGTTCCGGGGATTAATTCAATAATGAACTCAATATCCCTATCCGAGGACATATCGGGCAATTCATCTGGGAATACGTCGGGGTATTCATAGACTACTCTGACTTGGTCAATGGTGGGTAGGGCTAGACTCTTATTACACTTGAATTGACGGGGCAAGGTTTCAGATATATGCTCTACTGAGACTCCAGAGCTACTGGTCATGGTGATGGATTTCTTGGCACAGTCAATCGATCCTTTATTCTTTGACATCCAATCCATTCCTAGTACTACTTCCAAACCTTTGGTTCCAAGTACTGTTAGATTAGCATAATAATCTATCCCATGTATTCTGATAGGCACAACTTTGCAAAATTTTCTAGCTTTTGTAGTTGGACCAGGGATTTGAACTATCATGACATGCTTCAAGTTGGTTGGGTGAATATTACTAGTGCATGCAAATTCTTCGGTGACAAATGAGTGTGATGCTCTAGAATCAAACAACACTCTTGCTAAAACTGAGTTGACAGAAAATATACCCAGCACTACATCTGGCGCTTCTTGGGATTCTTCGGCGTTCATGTGGAAGAGACGGCCGTTGCAGTTGTGAGGGTTCCCTGGGGCGAATCTTCTTCCTGGTTGAACACGATGCTGTTGTTGAGCTAGGACATTCACATTGGCAGTCGCGGCAATCTTCTTGGGACACTCATTTGAGTAGTGACCCTTCACTCCACACTCAAAACAGGTGATCTGAGACTTGTCTTTCGCTGCGGGGGTGCAGTGTTGTTGTTGTTGCTCTTGGGAGGTGCACGGTTGAAATTGCTGGTGTTGCCGGGGTGATTGTTGTTTCCTCCGGACTTCACATTTCCTCCGCTACGGTTGGGGTAGCATGGGCGAGACATTGGGGGTCGGTTGTTCCTCGGTGCATATCCTGCTGAAGGGTTGGGACGGTACTTCTGGTGACTGTTGGATCTAGCTTGGTGCATCATACGACGTTTGCGGTTGTCGTTTGCCTGATTAATCTTCCCTTCCATCTGAATGGCAGAGTCGACTAGCTCTTCGAGATGCTAGAAACGGATGTTGACGAGGACAGTCTACATCTCATCATGAAGTCCGTTCAAGAATCTCTCCTTCTTCTTGGCCTCCGTGTTGATCTCATCAGGTGCATATCTGGCAAGGGACAAGAATTTGTCACAGTACTCCACTACAGTCATTCTGCCTTGCTTCAACTCTCTGAATTCATCCCTCATTCTGGTGACTAGATCCTGCAGCACGTGGGTGCGGCTGAACTTGATTTTGAAGGCTTCCCCTGTCATCGCTTGACCATGGTTCATTATGCGGATGCTGTTCCACCATGCTCTTGGATCTCCTGCCAAATAGTGGGTGGCAAAAAGAACCTTCTTGTTTGCATCCACTCCTGCTACTTCTAAGTTGTTTTCCATTGTCTGCAAACCAGTCATCAGCATCCAGTGGGTTCTTTGAAGTGCTAAAGATTGGGGGATTTGTATTCTGGAAGTTTTTGAGTTTGGATCCATGATGATCCTGATTTCCATGGTTCTGGTTGTTGTGAGCCATCTGGGCGATCTGCTGTAGTGTTGCTAGATTAGCTTGACGCTCTGCCCTGCTTGCTTCACGGTCTGCAATGGAGTCTGCAGAATCTGCAGCATTGAGTCTTGCGATGAGCTGCTCCCTCCTTGGTTTCCACGAGTCATCTGAAGATTGAGGTAGATAAAGGGGTAAGAGGGAAAGTTATAAGGTTCATGGTTTTGATTTCAAAGCTAAAACTTTGAGTTTGACTCAGGTTTTTTCAACTAACTTCTTTTCATTCATTCAAGCAAAGCACACGATACAAACACACACACACCACAACATCAAAGGAAAACAGATGGTTTTAAGAACCATTCTGCAAGCTACGATACAATGGGACCGACACTCCTCACTCTACGATAGTGCTCTAGTGCATCTACTCATCATCGATGAAGGCGGAGTCATCATCGTCGGTGTAGAAGTCCACGGCATCCTCCACCAAAAAGTCATCATCATTGCTGAGGTAGGAGTCAATATCCCTTGGATATCGTCACCTTCCTCTTCTTCTTCCTTTACGGCAAGCTGAGCTTCTTGCTCCTTGATGGTCTTCTCGAGGTCGGCCACCTTCTTGCAAAGACGGTCGATGGTGCGATCCTTCTTTACGCGTTGACGACGAAGAGACTGGCGATCCTTGACTAGCAGCGAGAAAGTCTCGGCCTTCTAGGCGGCAATAGCGAGGTTGTTGTTGGCGACTCTCTTGCATTGTCCAACTCCTTATGTCTGTCATACAGTAGGAAGTCGAGGTTCTCCACTTGGCGCTTCAGTATTGGGTGACTTGGCATCTGTAGCGGCATTCCCATGGAATCACGCCTTGCAAAGTGAACAAACCGGTTCCTTGGATTAGGTTGACACTCAGGGCACACAGACGTGCGAGAGCTTCATGCATTGCCCTGGCTAAACCATCTAGCCAATTGTTCTCTCTCACGGAGAACTGAATCCTCCTAGATACTAGTTCTTCTATCTTTCCTCGAAGATCAGCAGTCACTAGCATTGTAAATCTCCTCTTGGTGGACCCGGGAGTTGAGCTCCAAGGAATTCCGGATGAGGATGCTCCAAGAACTCAGACAGTGCATCCAAATCCCTCTCGACTATCAGTTGGCGTCCATTGCCCAACCGGTAGAACTTGCTGTATTGGGCTTCCATCTATAAGAATTTAGGATGAGAAAGTTAGTGAAGTGATCAAGTGTGTCAAAGTTTTATGTAGTAATGTAAGAATTTGGAGGAACATGAAATTTTTTGAGAGAAAGAATCCCCAAGGGTAAGAGACAAAATAGTTTTCATAAATACTCACTTTGGTTTTGAAACTAAGTTTTTGTTCGTACGTCCATTCTAACTAGGGTCTCCTATGGTCAGGGTGGCTCTGATACCAACTTGTCAACACCCGGATTTTTAATCCCAGATGCCTGTCATGCCATACATTGCAATCCCAGGATTACCATATTTGCGAGACATAACAGATTGGATATCACAGTATATCATCCATTACAAACCATAATAAGGTCTTACACGAATAAAGGATCTCATGATCCAGTCTTAGTACAATCAAGCAGTGGAATAAATAGCGTAGCGGTGGGGTCCATCTTCAGAGTCATAGGCAATGCTGACGATGGGAGATAGTCCTAGTTATCATAGGCGTCCTGTTGTCCTTCATCTTGGTAATCTCCTTCATAGTCTAGCCATAGGAATAGCCAGGGACAAAAGCCATGAGTACTCTTTAAGTACTCGCAAACTATCACTAACAAGTAAGATAGTTCTAGTAGGAATGCTAACTCTAAGTTTATTTGTAATGTTCAGTTTGAAAACTAAGCTGAGTTCAGAAACAAAGAAAGATAAAAGAAGTTTGAAAACACTTAAGTGGGAACTTAATTATCATAGTCACAACTCTGTTGTGGTCAAGTCATGTCACCATTCATTGCATAAGTTGTTTTGAAAACATCTGACAACGAAACAGTATGGCCACTCCAACTGTCCATAACCGCGGACGCGTCTATTCGAATAGTTTGATACTCTACGGAGGTGGTACACTTTCACCACAAGATTCGATACATCTGTCAGGGATAACCCTGAGTCATCATACTTAGTATGCAGATAATCAAACATAACCTTTCTTTTACACACCCTAGTATAAGCACCTCTCCTATGAGCATGGCCTCCCAACCATGACCATCTGTCATCTTGGGCACTGCATAGGTGGACAACATTGAGAGGTAGCCTCAGCTCAAACCTCTCCCGTGAGGGAACTTATACTAATGCATATAAACTTCTGGCTAAGCCTTACCCAATTCAGGTATTGTGGTTGTACGGTAAAATTGGAATGGTATCGCATCCGAACCCAACCATCAGTTTTTATAAAAGGGGCGAAGGCTCATGCCTCAACATTTTCATCATCATAAACCATTTGTGTTTCTCAACACATGTCAAAACATCTCAATAGAATGACTCATCATTCTAAGGTTTTCACAAGTCATTTTCACCAGGTATTCCCATCTAAAGTGATTTAGTTTTGGTTTTGCTCTAAACTACTAAGTTAAGAGTGTTCACTAATGGAGGATGATAATCTCAATCTCATGCCATAGAATGACATCTAAGTCTAACTAGGTAGGTCAAGTTTTATACTCTTTATGCTACCTTCAAACAAAGTAAAGGACTTTGGTAAAGTAAAAAAGTAAAGCTTGTAAATAAACTTGGGGTAGGTATAAGTCAACATGGTATAACCAAAGCATGCCTAATGCCTTTGCTTAGGTTATCTAGCTTGAAAGGGTTAGCTTGCATTGTTAATGATGGCTTGCAAGTAAATCTTGCAAGGGTTAACTAGTATAGTGCTAGCTTGCGTTGTGTAGAGCAGTGGTTGAAGTTTTCTTCCTCCTCCTCTTGGTAGAACTCCTCCTCGTAGACTTGGTCGGTACTATCGTTTATAAATACGTACGGAATACACAATCACCAAACAATACTTAACTAGTCTACTTAGCACACTAAGGTACATACTTGATGATCTATTATCATCACAAGCATCACAAGGTTTAATGGACTAGTTTCATTCTTTTTATTTGAGAAAAGTAATTTCTACTCATTGAAATTAACTAAGATTTAATATTCTCCAATTAAAATATGGGATCATGTGGACACATGTCATCACCACATATTTTAACACATGGGAATGTGATTTAAGGGTTGGATCACATTTTAATAAGTTCAAGTTTAACAATTAATGATTTAAAGTGACTAGAAATGCCTATATAGCATTATCTTGGTACTAGTCCAAAGTCACTACATGAAAACCTTAATACTATTACATATTCAGATAGGTATGGTTAAATGTGATTTTTGAGAGTTGGAATAAACTCAAAAGCTATTATGGTTGATTTTATAAAAATGTATGAATGTGCAAAAGCTTCTGTTTTGTTATTTTAACTAGGAGAGATCTGTAACTCTAAAAGATTTAAATCCAAGGGGTTTGATAGATATTTTCATTAGCTTTCCAACAAAATTGGAATTACTCAATTTTTCGATTTGTAAAACTCTCTGAATTGATTTTTGAACTAAGGGACAGAATTGATTCTAAGTCTAAATAGAAAAATCCTAATTTGAATTCTAGGGCCAGCGTAATTGGCCGCCCCAGTCGCCCGGGGTTAAGAGCAGCGACTGACAGGCTGGTCCCACATGTCAGCGGCACTTAAAACCCGAAGCGCTACGGGGCAATCTAGGCGCTACGATTAGAACATAGATCAACGGTCCACGGTCGTTGTCGACGACAGACTCGTCGCCGGCGAGACTGAACCCTAGAGCGGTCAGTGGGGGTCTACTAGGGACGTACCAGGGCTCCAGCTAGTGCGGCGAGGCAGGAAAACGAACTGGACGGTGACAGCGGGCTCAAGTGAGGTTGCGGCAGGGGCTGAGGTGGACGAAATCGACGACCACGTCTCCTCCTCTGCAACGGCTACCTCCGGCAGAATTCCGGCGATGTGCTGCTCGAGCGGCTCCGGCGAGAGAGGGGAAATGGTTAGTGGAGAGAGGGGAGTGAGATGGTGTGCAGAATGAGGCTGGGAGTGGCCTCCTTATATAGGCTCGACGAGTGGACCGACGGGTGTGGGCGGAGCTCGTCGGTGATGGCCATACAGAGGGCTACCGGTGTGGGCGAGGTAGGCGGATGGTGGGCGGTCTGCTGGCGGTCCTATACGGTGTAATGGCGCGGCTAGGGGCGGTGGCAAACGGTCGGGGGCTTCACGCGCTCTGGGAGACAGAGGCGATGCTCGACGGTGATCATGGCGATTGTGGGTCACGCGGCGGTGCACGGCCGTGTCTGGCGGGTTGCTGGGTTCAAGGCGGAGCGGCGTGCGTGATTTGGTGTCGAGGCGTGGTCTGTGGCATGCTGGCGGCGATCGCGCTCTGGCGCGCTCTGGCTGCACGCGGAGAGAAAGGGCGACGCGGCGCTGAGGTGGTCCAGTGGCTAGCAGGGGCCATTGGGTGGACCATGGGCGGCGGTGAGGTCACGCCTCACTCCCTGGAGCGGCGGAGAGGGGCGGGTGGTCGCCTGTGGCTTGTGCACGCTTGGCCGGCGAGCATGGCGTCGGGGCTACGTTGCACGCCAGGGGCTAGGGATAGGGGTGGTTTTGGTCTAGTTGGGCCTGGGGGAGACCAAGATGATCAATGTGCATCAAATGGCTCAACAAGATTTGCTCCAAAACAGTAATAGTTAGGCCACTTTTTGTCTGTCTGCCAACTATTCGATCAAATGGCCGCATGAGAGAAACTTTTGAATTTTTGAAAGATTTTTGGTGGAGTGATTCATCTTATGCTTGAGCATCTAGGTTTGCTTGGGATTTTGAAATGGAGTTCATTTGAGTGATTTTTGAAAAAGTGGGATCTATACATATGAACTAGATTCAATTTTCAATTGTCATTTAAAATTAGAGTTTGAAGGTTTTTGGGAGATCACAAAGTGGGCCTTGGTACATCACTACTTGTACTAGCAAGGGGTGCAAAGATCCACCATTGTCTCTGTTAGGATTTGAGTGCTAGGAATGCCCAAAGTAGGCTAGGTGATTAAAATGGCAAAAGTGACCATTTGCTTATTTAATTCTTTTTGATTTCTTTTTCTTTGGGATTTGCTTGGGGATGATCTAGATGATGCGTAATTCACCTTAGAGTCATTTTACAATCCATAGATCACTCAATCATGGCAATTCAAAACAACTCCTATTTAAATGCACACACATATGAATGCTTAACGAATTTAAAAGAGAAAAAGTTTTTTTAACCCTAAATTGGGTGGTTTTGATCTTGATCACTTGGATTAAAGTTTTGGGATGTTACAAATATAATATTATGGGTCCATAGGTAGAGAGATCATGATGGAAAGGAATCTCTCAACTGAAGCAGAGCAAAGGGAAACAAGAAACACACTACATACGCAACTCTAGAGAACTCAACACTAGGTCAAATGGCTGAGAAACATCATGCCTAGAAGGCACCTAAGTTTTGAAAGACTAGACGAGATAGCAAAACCTTTTTAAAGTCAACAGAAGATAAGATGACCCAGAGTAAGAGCGATACCATATGAGGAGCAAAAGAAGCATACTAATGTTTTTGCAAATACTTTTCAACTTTAAGATAGTTTTCACAAGCACTAGACTCAACATCGACCAATAGCAAGGTTTTCCTACGGTCGGTACTGCTCTGATACCAAAGACTATGACACCCTCGGGATCAGGGCTAAACAAATCCAGACCTTAGCCTGACATAATCTTAACCTAGAGCTCGAGGATATCTAGTGAGAAATCGGTAACACAATAGTAACCCTGCGATACAAAAATTATTACAGCAAGCTCATAACTGAGCGAAGAACCAAAATATTACAAGCAGAGGTCATTGGCCACAAACATCAAACAACGGAAGGCAAATTATGCTATTAAGTATAACAAACTTAACAAATGGCCTAAGAGGCCTGAAGCATAACTATGACGTCCCAGCCAGTAGATTCCAGGCTGCCGGCCAGGAACCGCAAGCTACTCGTCGGTGTCGATGTCGTACGGAACTCATCTTCAAGGGAACACTTACTCTAAAATTATCAACAAAGCAATGGTGAGTACAAGGTGTACTACGCAAGACTTATGGTTGGTGGGGTTATTTTGCATAAAGCCATCTTTGTTTGTAAAGCAAGAGGGAGAGAAGAAGCTTGTCTAATCAAAATATTTTAAAAGGGGATAAGAGAGCGACATCTCCGAAGAATTGATCATCATCTTGATATCCACCAAATTAATCCTCCTCTCACAACTAGGATCACCCCCTCGTACCCATGAGGAAGCATACTTAACAAACATTAGT
Organism: Avena insularis; assembly: GCA_023614405.1. NCBI lineage: Eukaryota > Viridiplantae > Streptophyta > Magnoliopsida > Poales > Poaceae > Avena > Avena insularis. Next base: position 361,900,867 of record CM042689.1, on the reverse strand, counting down.
TGCCAAGTTTTACGATTAGGTTATAGTTCTCTATGATCTCACGTTCATTCCCAAGTCGTCCATAACCGTGGACATGGCTTTTATAAAAGACTTAACCCTTTAGGGGTTCACAACTTTACCCACATGTACTAACCAACTTTTAATGCCAGTACATTAGCCCTCTTCCTTGGAAGGCCGACAGAGGGTGGTTAGACACGACCTTTACCTTGCTTTCGCCAAGACCATGAGTCACGCCCTAAGGATGGTTCCGTCGTAACGGGTCAAATCCCGAAGCCGCTCCCTAGAGATTGAGGTGAGGTTGGTTTACTAGGGGCTCCATCGACCCCAAGCAACCCCAACGATGCTTACGTACCTGTTATGAATGCACCTCCTTCACCGCCTTCGAGAAGATCCAGAATGCATGTCGAATGGAACGGCCGAACCATGTGACTCATGGAATATACTAGGCAAGTTAGTTAGTCGAGAGGTCCCCATAAACCCTGTGTGGCTGTACGCTCGTCTTGGTTCCGAGGGCAAGAACTCGGGTCCTAATGGTGGCGAGCATGGGACTACAAAAACCGCATCCCACCGTGGCCTCCCATACAAGCCTTATCATGTTTAACCTTTACCACTGATTTTACCTCATCAGTATACCTTGTTCTCCTGTCATACTAGATTCTCTGCATTTGGTACATCACCTAGATGAAATAGCACTGATAGCTAAGCATGGCTAAGCAAGACACAGATATAAGCTCTAGCAGTGCACACAAGCCAAACCTAGTTATGCTAGGAGTAGTGGATCAGGTAAAATAAGCTCAAAGGGAGTAGTGCAACAGATAGGATACTCTATCTATCGATAAAAGACCACAGTAGAATCGTATGCATCATGGCAAGAATGAAATACTTTCGAAACCATGGGATTATATAATGGTGAGGCTTTGCTTGCCTTGTTTGTTGATACCCAGATATAGATCTTCGGAAGCCTTGTGCTTGACTTGATTATAGCTGATCAACTATTGTTCTTCAAGCTTCAATGGTGTTGATCTCAGTCTTCGATCTCGGAGTCGGTATTGATGACCCACAAGTATAGGGGGTGTATCGCAGTATTTTTGAGGGAAGTGAAACCCAATTTTTTGATTCAACACAAGGGGAGCCAAAGAATATTTATAAGCCTTAACAACTGAGTTGTCAATTCCGCTGCACCTGGAAACAATCTTACTTACAGCAGTTTATCAGTAGCAACAGTTTTGTAATAGCAATAGCAAAGTAATAGCAGTAGTAGAAGTAAAGACAGTAGTAACGATAAAAGTAAACAGTAGGATTAGAGCGTGGTAGGCATAGGGATGGATGCACGGGCGTTGCATGGACAAGACAATTCATATAGCAATCAAGACATAGGGCATTTGCAGATAAATAAGATAAAGCATCCAAGTACTAAATAATCATAGGCATGTGTTCCATATATAGTCATACGTTCTCGCAATGAGAACCTGCACAACATCTTTTGTCATGCCAGCCCATTTGAAGCGGGGCCTCAAGGGAACTACTGGCAATTAAGGTGCTCCCTTTAATAGAGCGTCGGAGCAAAGCATTAACACTCCGTGAACACATGTGATCCTCACATCAAAGCCATTCCCTTCGGTTATCCCGATTGCTATCACTTCGGGGCCTTTGGTTCCGGATAATTACATGTGTACACAACTTGTAGGCAAGACCATAAACAATACTATCATAATGAATGAATAACATGTTCAGATCTGAAATCATGGCACTCGGGCCCTAGTGATAAGCATTAAGCAACAAAGTCAAAAAGCACTAATAATAGATACTAGGCACCATGCCCTAACAATATGATGCCATTACATGAACTATCTCATCCAATCCCTACCATCCCCATAGCCTACAGCGGGGGATTACTCACTCATAGATGGGGGAAACATGGATGGTCGATGGAGAAGCGATGGTGATGATCTCCTCTAATTCCTCGTCCCAGCAGGGTGCTAGAACGGAGTTTCTGGTGCTGATTTATGAATCGTGGGGGGTGAACTCTTTCTAGAAAACGTCAATTCTCGGTTTTTAGGTCAAGAGGCATCTTATAGGCCAAGAGGGAGCCGAGGGGTAGCCGAGACGGCCTCACCACCCCTAGGCACGGCCTGGCCTAGCCCACGCGGCCTGGCATGGCCCACGTGGCCAGGTGGTGTGGGCCCCTCGTGGCCCTACTCCGTCTCGTCTTCTGGCTTCGTGAGTCTTCTGGTGAAAAAGGATTTTTAGCATATTTTCCGGGATTTTTCCTGATAGTTGATTTTATGCACAAAAACTAGACACCAAGGTAATTCTGCTGAAAATAGCGTTAGTCCGTGTTAGTTGTAACCAAATCACACAAGTTTAGAGGAAAAACAATAGCAAAAGTGTTCAGGAAAGTAGATGCGTTTTGGACGTATCAGGTATCATATTCTTCCGGGAAGAAGCAAACACCGGAAAGAAAGGGAGAACAACAATCAACACATGGCATCGATACAATGCTCAAGCAAGGATGATGATATGACAAGTTAAATAGATCTTAAATGAAACCCTAGGGCATGCTTGATCATTTTAAGCGGGATTCGAAGGGTCCAAACCCTAATACAGGAGAGACCCGGGAATCACCTACGAGGGTTCAAATGTGCTTCTAATTAAACTTGCAATTAAAGTTGTTGAAGAATGTATGATTATGAGTCTACTGTAAAGATCTCATTTTTCTGAACATTTTGATATATTATAAAAAAAATTCTGACTTATAAATAATTACTTATTGAATTTATAAGATTAAACCTTTTCTAAACAATTATTAAACCTTTATTGCGCCAAAGGTTAGAAGGCGCCACCTGCTAGGGCTAACCTTTTCATCGGGCACGGAGCCTACCCACGTTGGCTTACGAGAGGGCCGAGGCCAACTCAGCATCCACGCTAAGGGCAATGGGACCGGGCAGCACTACGCAGGCGTGACGTCACATCGCTGGCCACCGGCAGATGGTCATCGGTGCTTGATTTCGGCTGCATAAGCAGTGTGCATTTCGAGCATACGCAGCGTGGGGCGGCGGTATCTCCCGCAGCGCTCAGGTCAGCAAGGGTCATGAGCATCAAGGGACCGCGGCGTACGGTAGCTACGCGGCGCGGAGGCGTGGCACGCCAAGAGTGCATGCATTCCGGACCGTATGCGAGGGGGGAGGAGATCTGGCTGGCGCAATAAAAGGGTCGCCGAGTCGGCGGGACCAATTGTATCGCGTATGGCAGCGGCCACAAATGTGAGGGAGCGCCGTAGGGTAGGACGAGGGAGCCTGCGGAGTCGAGAACGGTGATCTCACCGTGGTTGCCTCTACGGTGACATAGGAGGCGATCAGTCGGGAAGACGGGTGATCTTGGCGATTTATTGAGGCGCAAGCACCGATTCTTTCGTGGAGGGAAAGGCGAGAGAGGTTGTAGATGCCAAGGCTGGGTCAGAACGAAGTTTCTCTGGTAAAGGGACAGAGATGGACGGAAGTCACGCACACGTGGTAGAGAGGGGAGGAGAGGAATGGGCCGGCCTGGCTGGTTCTGAGTCTATTTTTTTATGTTAAAACATTTTACTTTTTCTGTTCAAACCTGCTTTAGTTATTTAAAAAATTACCAGAAGGTTTACAAAGTACATAAAATACTCATGGGCCCTTGTATTCAGTTTGGGCTCGAACAATTTTGGGTTTTCAAAATTCAAAACCATTTTGAGTTGCTTTTAGAGAGAGGGAAAATATCTAGGGTTTAGGGTTTTGCTTTATTTTCTTTGTATGCATTTTAAGGAATGATGCTCATGAATGCACAAACAAATGCTAATTACTAAATAACTAAAATTGTGGTGTTACATTGAGTCTGCATACGGTTCTAGAAAAATAGCTTTCGAAGGAAAGGGAAAGGTCGGATATCACCTGGGTAGGACGCTGTGAGCGCTTGGTTCGGGGATCGCGACGCGGCTGCCACGTTAGCGCAAGGGTGGCATCAACCCACCCACTTCCTTGCTAACGAACGATTGGGGCCTCCCGCCTTCTGCATTGTATTTCCCTAGAGCCCCTGGCACCCCCTTGGCCGGGGCGCTCCACTCCACCCGCAGATGACTTGTCTGTCGCCATGCTCCTCGCCTCTCTCGTGCTTCCTCTGGTTGTTCTAGTCCTTCCTGATTTCCTTGAGTTTGAGGCATTCGTCAGTGTCATGCCCTCTCCTCTAGTGGAAGGCGCAGTAAAAACAAGGGTCGGCGGTGCTGCCTGATGCTTCCTTCAGGGGGTTCTTCCGCTTGACCCCTATCGCAGGGCCGCCGAGGGTTTCACTCATGACCTTGTTGGAGGTTGGCGCCGGCCGGACCTTGCCGTGGGGGGAAAGGTTTTCTACTTCTGTCCTTTTGCACAAGTCATCCATCACGAAGATCTCGCCCATGGTGTACAGGTTCTCCCTGCAGTGACTGATTTCATTCAGCACACGAACATCTAAGACGCCTTCTGCAAAGACGGAGATGGCCTTAGCGTCTATGACCCAGGAGGGCGTAATGAGGCACCAGTCAAAGCTTTGCAAGTACTTGTAGAGGGTCTCACACGGCTCCCGATGCACTTGCCAGAGTTCTTCGTGCGTGAGTGAGTGTCCGTCTGCTTCCCCGAACCTGGCAATGAAGAGGCCGCAGAGTGCGGACCATGAGCCCACGGATCCTTCGGGGAGGTTCAGCGGCCAAGAGCGCGTCGTTCCCTCGAGCCCCATGGGGAGCCAATTAGCCAGGACGCGGTTGTCTCCACCCGCCACCTCAACGCCCGTGGTGTAGAGTTGCAAGAACTCCATAGGGCTGGTGGTGCCATCGTATCTCGGAGGCATCTTCGGGTTGAACTTGCACGGCCACGCCACGCACCGGAGGTGCTAGGCCCATGCGAGACAGGTGGTGCAGTGCATCTCGGCTCTACCGGTAAGGGCTGCACGGTTCTGGCGACCGTCCGCCGTGACATCACGGGCGATGCGCGCCTCGTGGCCATGATGCCGGGCCAGGGTCACGCGGGCTTCCTCGGGCGAACAGAGGATTCACGCTGTGCTAGGAGCTTGAGAGGGTTGCACCCTACACGAGGGTCGCTTGCCTTCAGAGCCCTCGAGCCGGGTGGCGATGGGGATGGAGGAGGCACTCCATGCACGACCTCCTCTGCTCCCGTCTTTGGAGTGGTCGAGCTCGAGCCATCCCAGATGACATCCACCAAAGCCGCGAGGCGTGCTTGCTACTCCTCTCGCACAACCTTAGTGGGGGCATAGCAGAGGAGCTCCTTCACCATGAGCCGCGTGGCCTCCAGGGTGAGCGTGGCGCGTCACCCTCAGGGTGGCGAAGCGGTCGAGGCGGAGGAGGCCTCCACACGCCATCCGAGGGCCGGGCACGCGTGGAAGCCCCCTGCGGCCCACTGTGGTGTTGAGGTCGAGGAGGTGGCATGTCACGAGATCCAGCCCTCCGTCAGTCCCCTCCGCCCGAGGGCGGTTGTCCTGCGTATAGGTGTGCGTGGTCATGGTGCCACGGTTGTCGAAGTTCCTAGAAGGATGCCTCAGCCCCCTACCTAGCGCACTAAATGTCGGTGACTAGCATCCCGTGAAGGATAAAGGCGTCTAACGAGCCCTGGGTTCGTGAGGGGACTGAACACGTGATCGGGTCTAGCCGGTGACAACGATGAAGGGGGATCTTGCACACGACACGGAGTGACATAGGTTTTTTACCCAGGTTCAGGACCCTCATGAGCAGGTAAAGTCCCTACTCCTGCTTGGTTGTATTGCCCGTGTTCCTCGCGAGGGTACAATGGTAGATGAGTCTCTATGGTTTGAGATCACAAGGATCGATCCCCTTCTAAGGTTGGCATCCCTCTCCTTTTGTAGGGGCGTCGGGCCTCTTCCCCCGAATATTGAGCGGGAAGGGTCACCACAGTCCCGCCAAAGAAGCACTGGTGCACATTCGAACTTCCCGTGGACCGGGTCTAGGTCCCGCGTCGGTCTTCGGTCCACCACGGTAGTCGCCCATGACGTCTCCCCCTATGGCGCGGCGCCAGGCTTGGTCTCCTTGCACCAAAGTGGCTATGTAGGGGTCTATGGGGTGTAACTATCATCACCCTACCTTCGACACTAAAGGATCCATGCATCATCTTCCTTTATCGAGGCAGGCAGGGACTGCCCATTGTGTTATCGTCTTGTGGTCAAAGCGGGGCAACCCTTGTCCATCCAGGGCCGATCCTGCCAGGAGCACCGGTCCAGTGGCCGTAACTTCCTCTAGAGAGCCCTAAACCTCTTGATGCCTCCTGGAGCAAGCTATGGGTTGCGGCAACCTGGTGGGACATGGTACCCCTTGTGCCAATAGTCTGATAGGAGGAAGAGAAAAGAAGAAGCGACAACATTCCTTTTACCAAGACGACTGCCGCTGTGTAGGTACTTCTTTACTCCGACTTTGTTCTTGCTGTTACTCATTCTAGTACTCAATACTTTAACTTTTTATGTTTCAGGAAGAGGAACGTTGGTTTGAAACGCACTTCCAAGGACATTAGGGACTTGCTCCCAAAATCATCTCCAGGCATTGCTCCGACCACCCATGTCGTCAATGCGCTTGCTGGCTCAGGAGGAACTTCTATTGCTGCTGGTCCTGAGCCTCCACCATAGAGACCAATGTCAATCCGAGTCAGGATCCTTTAGATTTAGTCGGCATTGAAATTACACCTCCTACACTCAGGGGACGCAAGAGAGTGATCCCATTATTTAGTCAGCTAAAGCTCCAGTTAAGGATGTTGCACCAAAATGCAAAGAGATGGCAGTGATGGCAGCAGGTAATATGACAACTACCACAGCAGTAGGCTCCCAACTAGCTCCAACATCAGCATATCAGAGAGTATCTAAGGCTTCCTTAGTTCCATTGACTAGGACATCATCCACCATAATAACTCCTCCAACATTGAGTGCCGAGGATCTATTCCGACAGGACGACATCATGTGCAATAATGCAAGGATTATACATCATAATATTGTCAAAGATGCCAACAACTTGTAGATCATTGCCATGGTGAGTCCTTCATACTTTGCATTTCACTTGAGATATATCCCGCTGTTGCCCCTGAGCTCTTAGGCGGAATACTATACGTTTTTAGCCTGAGTGCTCTTAGAGTAACTAAGTGCAACTTTGTTGAGTAGCCCCCAAGTTTCCAGTTTAAAATTGAAAATTTCGACTAGAATATCTTAGAGTAGCTATATAGATCAAATTCTCATACTGTAGCTCCCGAGCATTTAGTTGAAAAAACATAGATTTTTCGACTAGATGCTCCAAAGAAACTAAAGTATGTGTCTTGTGTAGAATGAGTGTGCTCGTAGAGCGACTGCTTCTGATAAGTATACCAAGCTAAAGGAGGAGCTTACCAAGGAGAAGGGTAAGGTTACCTTCCAGAAGGAACGTACTATCAAGGGAAAACGTCCGTCATCTTCTAATACTCTGTCATTATATCCTCACAACTTTTCTCCCAAGTATTAACAATTGCTTTATTTTTCCAACTTATAGATGTTGTTGCCAAAGCCAAGGATATTGTGGAGCAATCCAAACATATCTAGGAGATAGACACCAAGAAAAAGATTTTGAAGAAGTACGTGGCAAACACCATCAAGATGCACGAGGAAGCCCTCAACTCTATGCAAGAATCTGCCAATACTGCAATAGAAAATCTCAAGAAGCAGATTGAAACGCTCAAGGAGAAAAATGATGAAGCCGCAACACAAAATTCTCGAAACCTTGAAGCATTCAAGAAACTTCAGAAAGAGCATGACTTCTTGGTGGAGTCTTGCCGACAAGAGACACAAGCAGGCTTGGTAACACCTCTCTATCTTTTCAATCCAGTAAATTCGGTAATTTATATGTCTTGAAACTCATAGCATTTCGATTCACCTGTGACTGTAGCCCCCTTGGTTTAACCAATATGGGAGAAGACATGCTGGAGCTCAAAATCCAAATGAGCCTTGTCAGAAACTTCATCAGCCAAGTAATGGAGATAGCCAAGTCCCTGGATATCACCATCAAGGTGGTAGACTCTGCTACCACGTTCTCTGAGATCCTTCGCAGAGCTCCTGAGAAGATCACAAGATAGAAGAGTTCTTCTATGTGGGAAGGAGCAATAATGGCACTAGCACTGAACAAAGCCCACTACGACGATGCTGATGTAAACTTGATTACCTCCGACATGCCTGCCATTGACGAGGATGGCAAAGGGACTGATGGCTCCGCCATATGGAACTCTATCATGTAGCAAAGTTGGTCAAGTAGGATGTCTTTGTTCCTACTGAGACTCTTCCAGAAGATATCCCTAAAGAGTCAGAATCTTCCTTAGGCTTGTCAGATTTCAAGGAGATTGCTAGGGCTTACTCTCCTGCTGCTGATGAGACTGCATCAAATTCTCCTACACCAAAAGCATAGAAACAATATTGTAACAAATATGTCTCTGTATATTTTTGTAATACAGAAAATACTTGTAGTAGCACGGAAAAGATAGGTACAAGCCTTCAGCTTCTTAACTAAGTCTGACATGATTTATGTATATATTTTTAAGCCAGTGTTGGCTTATCCATTATTCTAGTTCTTATGCTTTGCCTTTCGTGAGACGGAAAACTCTCATTACAGAACCTTGCCCTTGGGTGATGATGCTTAGTAGCACCATAAAAAACCTAATAATCAAAACCACCGACTTTGAGTGCCGAGAAATCACTACTCCAGAATCCACATAAAAACAATAGAAAACATGTAAACTAGAAAATTTAAGCTAACACCAAAGGCAGAGTTTTCACAAGTGCAAAAGTAAACTTGCACACAAAAGATTTTTACATGATCTAAAAATGAATAACTAAAGGAGGGAAAAGACTCAAAATATGAGTGAACCAGATGCTTTATTTCATTGATCATATAAGGTACATATTACATAATAAAAATATGCTAATTATAAAAAGGACTTAGTTGTGCTATGTTCCATGGCCAATCTATCTCTGGATAGTCGTCATTAGGGTCACATCACTTGCGTTTGTCGTCTTTGCCTGGCCTATTTTTCAACTCGCAAATATCAACGAGGTAATAGAAACCATTGAGCAACGCTTTTCTTATGGCGAATGGTCCTTCCCAAAGCGGTGATAGTTTGTGTGACTTCTTCTGCTTGAGGTGAAGCACTAGATCACCCTCCTTAAACGAGACATGCCTAACACGATGAGTATGGTAGTTGCGTACCTTCTGCTGGTATATGGCGGATCTCTAAGCTTACATAACATGTTCTTCCTTTAGAAGGTCGACAAAGAGTTGTTTAGATTCTTCATCATCATCTTCGTTGTAGGCAGCAACTCGTGGTGAATCGTGGAGGATGTTGGTAGGAAGGACTGCTTCTTCTCCATAAACCATGAAGAAATGGGTGTAGCCGATGGATCTGTTGGGAGGTTTTCTTAAACTCCACAACACAAATGCTAGTTCCTCAGCCTAGGCTCGAGCTGCTCTATGTAGTGGTGCCTCCAAGCGTGGCCTGATTCACTGCAAAATTAGTCCATTGGCCCTTTAAACTGGACCATTAGATTATGGATGTGCCATAGATGCTAAGTCAAAGCAAATGCCTTTCTTATGACAATAAGCCTCTACTTCTCTGAGTGATAGGTTGTTGCCATTGTCTGTGTTGATGCTATGTGGGAGACCAAATCTCCATGATATCCGGGACAAAGTTGAGGGCAGTTTTCCCATCGAGTTTTCTAATGGTTTTAGCTTCAATCCATTTTGTCCATTTATCAACTACTATAATCAGACGAGTAAACCCACAAGGTGTCGTCTTCAAGGGTCCAACCATCTCAAGCCCCCAGAATGCAAACAACCATGTAATTAGTATGGTTCACAATTCTTCAGCTAGAACATGTGCTTGTCTCGCATAGTACTGACACTTGAGACATGTCTCAACCAGCTTGTTGGCGTCCACCTTGGCGGTGAGCCAGTAAAATCCTTGCCGTAAGTCTTTGGATATAAACGACCTAGGAGCGGCATGATGCCCGCAATCACCGAGATGGATCTCCCTAAGGATCTCACAATTACTTGTTGTTAAGATACGCACCGTAGGTATATACCTATGGTGATCCTTTTGTATATCTAGCCATTGATGATGGTGTAGGCCTTTTCTCTTTGTAATATCTGTTCTATCTCAACTTTGTCTATCGGTAGGGTAATCCATGAACAATTTCATCCATGCCGAGGGATCACTGCAACTGTATTGACAAGTGAATCGACTCTATCCGGATTTCCTAGGTCTTCTCCTTTCACGAATGGTTCCCGGAGATGCCTAGGAATACGCTAGATGGAATTGGTTTGCACATTGATCCAAGATTTGACAGCAGATCTGCTGCTTCGTTATCCTCCCTCTTGAGATACTTGACTTCGTAGCAGTCGAAGCCCTTGGCAATCTTGTTCTCTTCGTCTCGATATGCTGCCATCGTAGGGTTCCGCGCATTCCAGGTGCCAGCCACCTACTAGGCAACCAAGTCGAAATCTCCACATCAAACTATGTGCTTGATGCCAATATCTTTGGTTACGTGAAGTCCATGAATAAGATCCACTTAGTCTACCATATTGTTGGCGTTGAATTGAATCTATAGGACGTACTACATCTTCTCTCATGTTGGTGATTGCAACAACACAGCAGCCCCCGAGCTATTGAGCAACTTGGATCTATCAAAGTGCATGAACCAAGACCCCGACACCAGTACAGGAGTATCAGCTAGGGTTTCTATCCAATCTGTGATAAAATCCGCCAAGGCTTGAGATTTAGTAGCATTCACGCTTCTTGTAGGTGGTTTATAAGGAGCCAAGATCGATTCCCAACTTCGCCACCCATCATGTGGTGTCACTGTTGTTGATTATGTCGTACAAACGAGCTTTGATCACTAATGTGATGGGGTGCTCCTAGAAGTAATGCATCAACTTCCAAGAAGTAAGGAATACCCCATAAGCTATCTTTTGGTAGTGCGGATAGTTTCGCTTAGATTCCGTCAAGACCTTGCTCACATAGTAAACGGGTCACTAGACTCCGTGCTCGTGTGTTGGCTCCTTCCACTCCACTACGATGACGATGTTGATAACCCGGTTGGTTGCCCCATGTAAATTAACATTGGCTCTCTTGTTTCCCCTGCTGCCAATATTGGTGCAGAGGGGAGTATTCTCTTCAACTCTTGCAGTGCAGTATTTTCCTCATCCATCCATATGAATTTATCCACCTTTTTAAGCAACTTGTAAAGTGGAATGGCCTTCTCTCCAAGTCGGCTAATGAACTGGCTTACGACTGCAATGCAGCCCGTGGGCCGTTTGATGTCCTTCAAGCATGTCGGGTATTTGATGTTGAGGATGTACTTGATCTTCTCTGGGTTGACCTCGATTCCGCGATGTGAAATGATGAAACCCAACATTTTGCCTGCAGGGATTTTGAAGACACACTTTGCAGGGTTGAGCATCATGTTGTATTTTCAGAGATTATCAAAGGATTTTTTCAAATCAGCGATGAGATCATTTACTTTCTTTGACATCACCATAATGTCGTCCACATAATCATGTACGTTGTGACCAATTTTGTCACAAAGGCAACACTGCATCGTCCACTGGTCAGTAGCACCAGTGTTTTTAGCCCAAAGGGCATCATGACATAGTAGTACGTCCCGTAAGGCGTGATAAACAAAGTGGCCAATTGGTCCGACTCGTGAATCTTGATCTGGTGGTATCCAGAGTATGCATCTAAGAAGCACAAAATTTCCGAGCCAGCCGTCGAGTCAATGACTTGGTCAATGCGAGGCAAAGCAAATGGATCTTTTGGATATGCTTTGTTTAAGCTGGTATAATAACCACACATCTTTAAAACTTTGGTCTCCTTCTTAGGTACAAGTACATGATTGGCCACCCATTTCTTGTGGATCAATTCTCAAATGAAATTAGCTTTAAGTAACCTAGCTAGCTCCTTGCCAACGGCGCTTCGCTTTTTGTCACCAAAGCATCATAGAGGTTGTTTCACTAGTTTTGCTGTGGAATCAATGTTTAAGTTGTGCTCGGCAAGTTCCCTAAGGACACCTTTCATGTCGGCAGGTTGCCAGGCGAATATGTCCTTGTTCTCATGGAGGAACTCAGCACACGTGCTTTCCTATTTGGGTTCTAGTGATGTCCCAATGGCGGTGGTCTTGGACGCATCACCCTCAACAAGTTTCATAGGCCTTGAATGCGGGTTTGGAATCAGATATCTGTTTCTTCGAAGCCGACATCTCTGAGGCATCGACCTAGCTATGGATCTCCTTAAACTCCTCACCATAGAGTTTGTCTTTCGTGTAGGCTTCTTATCCTAGTTTGCACCCCTGGTCTTCTTTAAGCTTCCAACAACTGTGATCATACCGTTAGGGCCCGACATCTTGAGCTTGTTGTAGATGTGAGATAGCCTGGAGTGGAAAGCATGGAAGATGTCGCGTCCAAAGATGACATGGTACATGCTCTTGAAGGGTATCACTTAAAAGGTCATATTCTCTTGGTAGTAGTTATTGACATCACCAAAAGCATCCGAAAGGGTAATGCATCCAAGGGATTGAGCCTTCCAACTAGAAACTACACCTTGAAACACTGTGCTGCTCCGCTTCAGCTAGGTATGAGATAGCAACAGGTTCATCTTATGTAGTGTATCTGTGTACATGATGTTGTTCCTGCTTCCGCTATCCATGAGGCACTTGGTAACTTCGTAGATGTCAATCAGTGGGTTGATGACCATGGCATACTAGTTTTCTATCGGGATAAGATATGGATGATCATCTCTATCCCAAGTAACTGGAATCTCTGACCACTTCATGTACTACGGTAACTTGGGGAGGGTGGACAATAGTATCCTTAGAGAGGTTTTCTACGCCTTGACCGTTGGAGGGCTAAGGAAGGTCTAATAGACGGGGTTTTTCTTCTCGAATGAATTTTCACTCCTTCCCCCGCCATCGCTCTTGTAGGTGGGCTTGGGTTAAGTATCCTCCTCCACATCATAAAAATCCTTGGACTTCATGTTTTCCTTCTTCCCCATGCCTTTTCCACGAGGCCTGTTCTTCTGACTTTGCTTGTAGCTAGACTCGGGGTCCTCCTTGAGATCATTGAAAAATTTGCAATTACGATTAGTGTGGGTGGTATTATCATTTGCATCCATGTTCACGTAGCACGACATCTCCTGGTATTCCTCATATGACTAGGGGACGTGGGGTGTAGCAAGTGTAGTTTCATACCGTGTTGCTACCCCTGGCCAGCCCCTGACCATGACGTTGGCTGCCTTCGCCTCTGCCTGCGAACACAATGGAAACCATGTCGGCTACATGCTTTTCTTCGGGTGGATTTTTCCGCTTATTGTTGTTCTTCTTGGCTTGGTTGGGGATGGCAACTACAGATAAAGCACCGCGAGCATCATCATCGACAGTTGTGAATTCGCTAGCCTTGGCAATCATTGCATTGAGATCAAGCTTACCCTTGTTCGGAGTGCACTTCAACGTATGCCGGAGCAAAGAACCTCTTTCCGAACCATCGATGAAGGCTGCCATAGCAGAGTTTTATCGTGTACTCCCGCGCACGAGATTTTCATGTTGAGCCAACGGGAACGATAGTTCTGGGATGATTCACACTTTTTTGTACACACCATTGTAGGTCACCGATAGAGTAGAGATGCTTGTACATACCCTCGAAGTTCTTGGTGAATGACTTGTGCATATCTAGTCAATTGTCTATAGACTTCTTTGGTAAGTCATCGATCCATTAGCGGGTGGTGCCAGTGAGCATTAGTGGGAGGTACTTAATAGTGACATTGGGGTTTCCCCTGTGATTGCTATCGCTTCGTCGTAGTCTTGCAACCATGTAGCTGGCCAGGTGGTGCCGTCATAGGGCTTGATAGTCTTGTCAGTCCAAAAACCCTTGGGGTAAGTTGATGTTCGGATAACTAGGCCAAAGCATCATGTCCCCATGTAGGGTTCTTCCCGGTCTTCCTATAGCTCATCAAGGTGCTGGCATGAATTGTATGGCTTTGTTTATTGTATGTTTTGTTCACCACCATGGGGAGGAGAGCTGCGCCGTGAGGGACGAGACCTGCGAGATCCTCCTCCATGGTGGCTACTGGAGGCTGCTTGGGGCCACAGTGGTAGCGGTGGTGGGGAGTTTGTTTTCTCTCCATCTTGGGAACCACCATTCCTGTTGCGATTGCTTGGTCCCTTGCTTCATTGACTGTCATTGGCAATGCGCTCACCGCCATGGTGCACCTGTTGTGCTCCATTATAGTGTATGATGATGCCACCTTGTGGGTGTCTTGGAGGCGGCATGCTAGTGCGGTGATGGGGATGTGCTTCCTCGTAATGTCAAGAATGTCGAGGATGTACGGCGAGCGATGGGGATGTGCCTTTTCTCCATTGCTAGAGGATATGGGAATGGAATTGTGCCGGTTGTGTGTGTTCCTTCGACTTTGCTCCGTGGAACCTGTGCAAGATTAGACATATTGAGGTAGATCTTTAATTTGCTGAGCTGGAGATCTCGGTCTGCGTTGGTATACTAGCAAAGATCTGGATTGGTCTCAAGCCTTTGTGAGGTAGCCTTTTCCTATTGTTTGATACCCTTAGCGACTAGATCATAGACCTAGTCAACCACTATGGGTGATCTATCCTGGCCCAGCAAGTTCTTGGCAAAGAAAATGTTCAAGGAAGACATTGGCATGACCTACTTCCTAGCCTTGTCAATATAAGGGGTAGCCTATGGTTTATCTGCTTTAGCCTGTCCCCATCGAAATCTTTGTCGGATGCCGAGGTCTTCGATGACATGTGCGGGAGCTCGTACTTTTTATGCTTTCCGAGTATATTTTTGTACTTCACCTCCATTGATCTTGCTGCATTGATGGATTGCTTCGCCTTAGACATGTCCTTGTTGAGCTGAGCGCTCTACTCCGCGACACACTTGGCTTCTACTAGGATTTCTTGGCATTTCTCGTCTAGATGGACAATGTTCCGGATATGCTCCACGGTCACGAGCTCTATGTGAGTTTTGCCGTACACCACTTTGTCGGCCGGAGCAATAGAGAAGTTGCCTGCCGCCCAAGTGGACGGTGGTGGCGGTGGATTTTCTTGATTGGTACCACTAGGTTTGGTCACTAGTTCATGCGCTTACTGTGAGGGGATAACTAAAGGGCGCATGGCCTTTACCGGATCCATAGGATCTACATCATTCTTACCTATGGCCACTGCCCTCCCTATGTTGTCTGCTACTAGCGGAGCTGCTTCGGCATCCTGGTTTCCTTGATTTTCTTCGACTATGTTCCCAATGGTGACAAGCACCTGGTGGGAAGTAATGGTTTTCTCATTGAGCTCTTCTCGCTCAATCTCCTCTTCGAGCTTCTTCATGGCAGCATCGAGTTCCTCCAATTTGGGTGGTTCACTCCCGTAGTCCATGTCGCCGATGTCAGCGTAGAGTTTGTCTAGGACCAAATCAGAGTTATTGCCTACCGTTTTAGAGGTAGATCCTGATCCTGAAGTAATGTAGCCAATGAACTTATTTTTTTCTCGCGGTGGCAAAGGAGGTGCCTAGACGAATTGTGTTAACCTTGGCGTAGGTATTGACTACTACGATCACTTGGCTGAAACTCAGTAGTCCGACAACCTCTTGTTGCCTTAGCGAATGTCAGAGAAGTGTGCCATGTTTGAGTCCTTCGATGAAGTAAAACACGACTCCCCCTTGGAGATTCCCGCGACGGAGTTTCTTAACCTTAGCCATATGTCTAGGTAATCATGTAGGGTTTTATACGGCTTTTGGATGCAACATGATAGATCAAAGATACTCACGGTAGACATGAAGTTTGACCTCTTCTTCTCTAGCACTTCGGTGAGCCAAGCAGATCTTTTTTGGTCTTCCACTATTATATATTGCATAGCGTCGGTTTGTGTGGGCCTTGAATTGTTGAGATCTAAGCCGACAAACTCCGAGGAGGGATCCGAGCTAGGTCATTCTTCTGCAATCGTATCAAGCCCGAAGGCGGTCCGTGTAGGCCTTGTCGTGTGTCTGACTTCCTGGGAGCTTGATATCGAGCCGGTCTCGCCGATGAAGATGTGGATGTCCTTGATTGGGACGATTGAGCAGTGGGTGGGATTCATCCTTGCTGGGATCTAGAACTCATCCAAAGGGACGATCGGAACATTACTGAAGAAGAGAACATGCCCAATGGCTATGGTGCCATTGATTCCCGCGAAGTGGTCGAGCCTCGTCCGGTGTAGAGCTCGAAGCACCTCTTGCCCCATGGTGGGCGTCAACTATCGTGGTATTGTCGATGAGTACACCATGGAGGGTTCCTCACAGGGCGTGTTTGAGAGAGGCAGGATAAGGCGGCAAGTTGGCGGGTATGAGGTAACACAGCTTACCTAGCTTCGGATCCCACAACGGTGGTGGAATTGCACTCCTGTTATAAATCACTATAATGGCAATACGCCAAGTTACATGGACCACGTGGTTTGCTACGTGAGAGTTGAGTTGTGTGCCCTAAAGGCTCCCAAAGGTGTCGGCTTATAAAGGCACTAGAACCTAGGGTTATAGGGTAAAGTCCATACGGGATAGGTTACAGAGTCCTACACTAATACTAACTAGTCCTCGTGTCTTCTACTCCAAGGCTCCGACTTCATCTATGTCGGTACCATAGCCTTCCTGTGTCCGGCATGGGCCTCCCTTCTTGATCCACCTAACTGGTCCACCCAGCAAGCCAGAGGCCTTGCTACCAACTGTGGGCTATCCAGATTAGCCGTATTAGAGCTATACTATGGTGATACCCATTATGCATATCCCCAACAATATGCTAGCTTCTGATAGTGCGTGTACATCTGCTTGGAGGGAGACAAGACCTCACTAAGGTATTATATGGTTCGTTGGACCCCATGAGTTTTTCCTTCTTCCATGCGCTCGACAACAAGTACGATACTGACTACCTGTTTGGCAACGGTGATGTATATTATCATATATTCCCTCTCCTTGGGGGTCACCAAATCGGATAAGGTAGACAACACGCTTTTGAGATCCTCAAAGGCTGCATGTGCTTCAGCCGTCCACTTGAACTTGTCAGGGTTGCTCATCAGCTGATAGAACAGCAGTGCTTTATCTGCTAGATTCCGGATAAAACGACTAAGTGCCACTACATATCCTGCCAGCTGCTGGACACCCCTGAGATTTTTCGGCAGCTCATCATCAAGATTACTTTTATCTTCTACAGATTTTCTTTGATGCCCCCTCATAGATATGAGGTATCCGAGAAGTTGTCCTGCAGGGACTCTGAATGCATACTTCATCAGGTTTAGCTTGATGCAATATCGGTTAAGGTTGTCAAAGGTTTGGAGGAGGTCGTCAATGAGCGTGGATTTGTCCCTAGTGGTGATGACGATATATTCTATGTATACCTAGATATCATTGATGATTTGCTCCTTTAGATAGGCATACGTGCACCTTTGATAGGTGGCTCCTACATTCTTGAGCCCGAAGGGCATTGCAGTGTAGCAAAATACACCATAAGGTGTGATGAATGCAGTTTTTTTCCTCGTCCTCATCCTTCATCTTGATATGGTTGTAGCCTAAGTAGGCATCAAGGAACCAGAGACATTGGACAGTAGTTGAGTCGACTATCTAGTCGATCCGCGGCGGCAGGAAGTGGTCCTTCGGGGAGTGCTTGTTCAGGGACGTGTAATCGATGCACACACGGAGTACTTCCATGTTTTTATTCGATACCTGGTGTCTGCAAGTCCACAGATAGTCTGTAGCTAGTTTTGAAGTATAGATGTCGATCCCACAGGGAGCCCAAAGGTAAGTGTTTATGGTGAAGTCTCTGTAACAACCAAAGTTTTCACAGGTCTTTGAGTGAATTGACTACAGGTGTAAAAATGAGAATGGAATTTGGATTAAAATGGTTGTATTAAATAAAACTAAAATGTAAACTTGAGAAATAAAAAGCATAAAAGTAAAGAATGATTCGGTTGTTTGTTGTTTTCTACAGATGGCGAAAGAGGCGCGAGGAGATACAATTCATGGTGATAGTGATTGTGCCCGATGGATGAATGATAAGTGTAACAGTTATAATCTTATAAGTATATGTGTAGGCGAGCAACCCATAATTAACCGGAACTCCTCTTGGTAGATTTCATCCCAACTTCAATAATCCTACTAGTCGGTTACCAAAACCACGGTCAGACACTAGACGATTAAGACCCTTCAGGTCGCTTAGCGATTAAGCTCCTTGGATCGGACTAATGCAATAACCACGGTGGTTCCTCGTTATCCTCGAGTCTACTAGTTTTCCATTGATATTCCCGTGTCACTCAGGGGTCGCCGGTCTGCTAGCGAACAAGATCCTATCCATGTAGAACAAAGTATCATGTTTTCTAGGCCCTTAGTTGGACAACAAGCATTAGGCATCCCACAGATAGTCAAGCACACATAATATAGTAATTAGAATAAATCACAAACTAATGGAAAATATAAAGAGGCACATCACATCTCACCAATCGCTTACATCTCCCACTCCCAAGGAACTTACTCACACATGAGAGAAGAAAGCATCATCGATATAATTAAATAAAGGGAGTTCTTCTTGATATTACCATGGAGATCCACAATAAGAATAGAAAAGTAATCCAACACAATTCAAGATGGGAAGAAACAATCTCAAATCCTAGTCTTGCAAGGTGAAGATCTCTCTCTCTCTCAAGTACAAGTACTGGATATGGGGGTGTATTGTCTAGGAGGTCGAAGATCATGGGGCAAGATGAAGAACGTCTTCCCCTTCTTCTTTGGATCTCTTCTTTCTCCCTTCTATATGGGATGGCGGCTGCTGTGTTGTGTTTTCGTCCCTGGTCTCTTCATGGAAGTTTTCCCTTTTTACAAGATGGAGGGAGTGGCAGCTATACAACAGGAACTATATGGCCGGAAAAATTGTTCCCGCCATATAGTTGCTCGTTAAAGCCTCTATACGCTTCCCTCGATTGCTTCCAAAGAGAGACTTGCTTGTTTTCGCCTGAATATTGTGTTTCTCTAGTTAAAACATTCTATTGGCGTTCATAACCTGAAACACACATTAAAAACCAAGTTTTCTTTGCTAGTGCAGTATTAGCGTTAGGTAAAGCTAGAAAACAATCAAATCCGGGAGAAAACCATCAATAAAAACCATAAAAAATGTGTCGAATCTCACCGCTATCAACTCCCCCAAGCTTAGATGTTGCTCACACTCAAGTGACAAGGAAATAAAGAAGAATAGCGAAGATTCGAGACTTAAATAAAAGAACTTACAAGCTCGGATTGGTTTCAAATTCTTTTCTTCATAATCCCTGTAATCTTAAACATGATCATACAAGTATTCACAATATTGCATTGAGTCCAATTCCTAACCACGTATATCTTGCTAGCAAATAAATCATATGCCTGAGAAAGTGTCAAAAGTTTAGCTAGGAAAGTGAGACAAATTCTTTTGGTACCTCTTTTTGTTTGAGAGATGAAAAAAATTTGCTCTTGTTTCTTTAATCAATTAAGAGTTCTCAAGTTGGCACCAAAACATTCAATTTTAGAACAACTCATCTATTCCCATGTCAAAATTTCAAGACTCTCTAAGCACCTTTTTTCCTTACTTTGCCTTTCAAAAACTTCAGCTCTTTCATAGAGAAATCATGCCACTGTTTTTAACATGTTAATTGGGACTGTGTTGTGTACTCGTGACCATGCCAATAAATATGTTGAGCAATAATGGGTCAGAGGAGTACTACAACATCACTTGGAACATGAAACCACGAGGAGACTAAAATTTTACTTGTCATAGCATTGCTGCTACAGACGTTTACATAACTCAATAGCCAAAATCAAGTGGTTTCCCACATTTAGATTGTTCATTGGCCAGTGGAGTTAATAGTTCCCCATGGAGCGCGACAGTGTTTTAATGACACTCGTAAAGCAATATCTTACAGTAAATATTAGAAAAAGCAGTGGCATAATCTCTACTACTTCGAAGACTCCATTTTATCAAACAATTTCATTCAAGGGTACTATCGAGTCTATTTATATTAAGCTCAAACGGGATTGAGTAGTTCTAAAATCAAATTCTTTGGGCTAAACATGGACTGAAGTCATGTTTTGGATGCTTTTTCTTGTTGTAAAAATGTAGGAAATATTTTTAACCAAGTTCATTGCTCATTGTTTCAAAGCTAAAAGGAGACACTAGCAAAGGAATAGAATTTATAGGATAACAAGCTAAGTGGGGAGTGACTCCAGTGCAAGTGAGTAAATAATTGTAGGATCAATTTAAGGTAACAGAAAAGGTGATGAAAGGAATGTGATACCTCCTCTTGCTTGCTTCGTTCTCGTATTTGAGTCAAACCCTATCTGTATTTCCATATTGCCAAGTCACCTGAAATTGAGTAATCTCCGAGAGAAACAAAGAAACAAACTTGCCATAAAAGTTACAACTAAGTTTTTGTATTTTTTTTTAGGAATGCAAACTGAAAGTAAACATGCAATTTTGAAGAAGTAAAATAACTCAAAAGAAGAAATAAAAATATGAATGCAAGGTTTGGAGGTTTTCAAACCTCCCCCAAGCTTAGGCTATTGCCAGGCTCAGTTGTTGCCGTCATTCGGCGGATGGTGTGGATACTGCTGGTAGTAGTCTTGGAAGTGGGTCATGAAGTGACTGAAGTTGTGAGTTAAGGCACTCACATCTTCATTCACTCCTTAAAGAGTGTGGCCAATCTCCCTAACGTGCTGGTTGAGCTGCTAGAATTCTTGATAGGGGAGGTAGATATACCCCTACTGTGACTTGTTGGGCCACAGGTCCCAGGCTCCCCCTTGCTGCTTCTGTTGTCCCTCCCAAGCAGGGTTGTATCCATACTCATCCTCATGCTCTTGCTCATCCTCATCCTGCTGCTCCCCTTCTTCATCTTCCTCATGATCAGGATGGAGTTCTACCATGATCTCCATCACTTGGTCCTTGGTGAGGATCCAAGTGTCCTTCTCCACAATCGAGAAGGCTTGGGGACAGGGCAACAGAACCTGCTCACCCTGTGCATCAACAAGTAACTAAACTGATATGCTCGGATGTCAACACCTAGATTTTTAATCCTAGATGCATGTTATGCCATACCTTGCAATCCCAGGATTACCATTTTTGCGAGACATAACAGATTGGATATCACAGTAAATCATCCATTACAAACCATACTAAGGTTTTACACAAATAAAGGTTCTCATGATCCAGTCTTAATACAAACAAGCAGCGGAATAGTAAAGCATAGTAGTGGGCTCCATCTTCAGTGTCACAAGCAATGCTGACGATGGGAGATGATCCTAGTTGTCGAAGCCATCCTACTGTTCATCTTCCTGATAGTCCTCCTCATAGTCTGGCCACAAGAATAGCTAGGGACAAAGCCATGAGTACTTTTTAACAAGTAAGGTAGTTCTAGTAGGAATACTAAACTCTAGGTTTATTTGCAAAAGCTAGATTTATCTTAAGCTGAGTTCAGAAGTAAAGAAAGCTAATTTAATGTTCTAAATCACCTAAGTGGGAACTTAGTTTTCATAGTCACAACCCTGTTGTGGACAAGTCAAAGTCACAATTCATTTCACAAGTCATTTTGAAAACATATGATGACGGAACAATATGGCCACTCCAACTGTCCATGACCGCGGACGCGACTATTTGAATAGTTTGACACTCTACAGAGGTGGTACACTTTCACCACAAAATTTGATACATCCGTCAGGGATAACCCTGAATCATCATACTTAGTATGCGGATAATCAATCATAACCTTTCAATTACACACTCTAGTATAGGCACCTCCCCTATGAGCTTGGCCTCCCAGCCATGGCCATCTGCCATCTTGGGCACTACATAGGTGGACAAACATCAAGAGGTAGCCTCAGCTCAGACCTCTCTCACGAGGGAACCCATACTAAGGCATATAAACTTCTGGCTAAGCCTTACCCAATTCAAGTATTGTTGGTTGTACGGTAAAATTGGAATGGTATTGCATCCGAACCCAACCATTAGTTTTTTATAAAAGGGCTAAGGCTCATGCCTCAACATTTTTATCATCAAACCATTTGTGTTTCTCAACACATGTCAAAACATTTCAATAGAATGACTCATCATTCCAAGGTTTTCATAATCATTTTCACCAAGTATTCCCATCTAAAGTGATCAAGTTTTATGCTTAGCACTAGCCACTAAGGTTAAGAGTGTTCACTAATGAGGGGTGCTAATCTTCAATTCATGCCATAGAATGACATCTAAGTATAACTAGAGAGGCCTAGTTTTATACTCTTTATGCTATCTATACTAAAAGTAAAGAACTTTAGTAAAGTAAAAGAATAAAGCTTGCAAGTAAAACTTGGGATTGGTATAATCAAAAATGGTATAACCAAGCATGCCTAGTGCATTTTTCTTAGGTTAAATCTTGCATGGTTAACTTGTATAATGCTAGCTTTCCAATCATAGCTTGCCTTGGTTGGTGTAGTGATTGAAGTTTTCCTCGTCTTCTTCGGGGTAGAACTCCTCCTCTTCGTATCCTTGGTCGGTACTATCGTCTATAAAGTAATACGGGGTACACAATCACCAAACAATACTTAATTACTTCTATTTAGCACACTAAGGCTCACACTTGATGATCTAGCATCATCACAATCATCACATGCATTAAAGAAATGGTTTTATTCATTTTATTTTAGAAAAGTAATTTCTACTCATTGAAATTAATTAAGATTTAATATTCTCCAAATAGAAAATGGGATCATGTGGACACATGTCATCACCACATACTCTAATACATGGGAATGTGATTTAAAGTGCTGGTTATATTTTACAAAGTTTATAATTATCATTTAATATATTTAAAGTGACTAGAAATGCCCTAATAGCATTATTTTGGTACTAGTCCAAAGTCACTGCATGCAAACCTAGATATTTTTAAATATTCAGATAGATATCATCAAATGTTATTTTTTAGAGTTGGAATCAACTCAAAAGCTATTATGGTTGATTTTTGAAAAATGTTTGAATGTAGAAAGGTCTTTGCCTTGTTATTTTTGCTATAGACTATCTCTAACTCCAAATGATTTACATCCAACTGGCTTGGATAGATATTTTAATTATATTTCTAGCAAAATTTGAATCATGCAATTTGGTTTAGTGAAACTCTCTAATTGATTTTTGAATTTAGGCATAGAATAGGGTTTTAACTAAATTGGAAAAACAACATTTGAATTCCCAGGCCAGCGGGGGAAACTAAACGGGCCAGCCCAGCTGCACTACGCGGTGCAACGGACTGCTGATAGGTGGGGCATATTCGTCAGCGAAACTAACTAACCGAAACAGTACGGGTGAATCTAAGTCGTGTGATTAGAAGACAGATCAACGGCTTGGAGTCGTCGTCGATGACAAACAGCTCCAGCGAGGAACTAGACCTAGCACGGCGGTGGGGGTCTTGTGGGGCTCACCTGGGCTCCAGCTAGGGTCAGTGATGGGGGTGTTCTACATGGTAGACGATAGCGAGGCGAGGCGCGATCACGACGGAGCTTGGGGTGGTCGGAATCAACGCGCCCTTCTCCTCCAACAACGACGGGCTCCGGTGAAATTCCGGCATGGTGGTGCTTGCCTTGCTCCAGGGAGAAGTGGGGAGTGGCTATGAGAGGTGGGGAGTGGAGTGATGTGGGGAATGGAGGCGGGGGTGGCCTCCTTTTATAGCACGGAGAGGGGACCGAGAGGTCCGACGGTGAGGTCGACGGTGGCGAGGCTACAGGCATCTATAGGCATGGGCGAGGGCGTAGGATGGTGTGGTGCTCCCTGGCGGTTCTCACGGACTTAATGAAGCGGCATGGGGCGGCATGGTTTGGTCGGCGTGTGCGGTGCTCTGAGCGGAGGCAAAGGTGTTTGCGACGGCGTGCGGGAGCTGTGGGTCACATGACAGCGAACGGGGGTGTCTACTGGGGTGGAGTGATCATGACGAGGCTGCACGTGCATGGCGAGGGCAAGGCGCGAGCTGGCGGGGCTGGTCGGGCACGACGCACTGGCGTGGTCTAGGCATGGCGCAGAGAGGCGGGGCGCGGCGCGACTAGGGTGGTCCATGGCTTGGCTGGGGTCGTGGCCTGGACAGGGGATGGAGGTAGTGTGCGGTGCACCTCCTGGACATCCTAGATGGGCGCGGGGCAGTCTGCTGCGAGCTGGCCATGGTCCGCCAGCGACGACCACAAATGGACGGCGCTCCACTATGCTCCACGGTGAAGGGGGGTTAGTCTGGGTGCTGGTTAGACTCAAAGGGGACAGGGGAGTTAAGGGGGGGATCAATTGGTCATTTAATTACTGTTTAAACAGTGAAGTTAGGCAGAGGTTAATTCTGTGCTAACCAGGTGTTTGATGAAATGGCCGCATGAAAGATACTTTGGAATTTTTTATTCAAATTTTTTGAGTGGTTTGGTCTTAAGCTTGAATAACTATGTTTGCTTGGATAGGTCAAGGGGAATTGGTTTGATGGGTTTTTGAAAAAGTGTGATCTTAACACATACATTTGATTCAATATTCAAATGTCCTTTGAATTAATTTGAAAGATTTTTTTGTAAGTTTGTAAAGCGGGCCTTGATACACTTTTACTTGGTCTAGCAAGGGGTGAAAATAAGTAGAAATGTTTGTGTTAAAATTTGTCTTCTAGGAACACACAAAGTGGCCTAGTGTTTTATTTTTGTCAAAATGACCATTTTGTTTATTTATTCATATTTGATTTCTTTTTCTTGGGATTTTGTTTGTAATTGGTTTAGATTATGTAGTATTCATCCTTAAACAATTTCATATCATTTGTACCAATCAAGCATGGCATTTTCAAACAATTCTAAACTAATGCAAAACTAACATGCACTCATATTCATCTTATTAGAACTTGATAAACTTGATTAGAAGTTTTGGGGTCTTACAAACCTTCCCTCCTTAAACAAAATCCCGTCCCAAGATTTAAGAAAAACTAGGAACAAAAGAGATCTAGAAACTTAGTCCTAATGTAATCTTCTCGCTCCCAGGTAGCTTCTTCTTCGGTATGGTTGCTCCATTGGATCTTGAGAAACATGATACTCCGGGTCCTGGTGGTTCTGAAGGCTTCTTCCAAAATACGGATGGGTACTTCACGATACGTCAAATCCTTGTTGATATCTATGACTCGGTGGTCGATGTTCTTGAAAACTTCGGTCTTCTTCGGAACTTCTAAGGATTTGCGAAGTAATGAGATATGGAACACATCATGGATGGCTGACATCTCCTCTGGCAGTTCTAGTTGATAAGATACTTCTCCTCGATGATTCAGAATCTTGAAGGGTCCAATATATCTGGGGGTAACTTTCCTTTCAGGTGAAAACGTTGCATTCCCTTCAAAGGCGACACTTTGAGATACACAAAATCTCCGATATTGAAGGTCAGGTCTCTACGTCTCTTGTCAGCGTAACTCTTCTGTCTGGATTGGGCGGTCTTGAGGTGCTCACGGACTTTGTGAACCTTCTCTTCGGCTTCTCATAGGATGTCGGGTCCGAAAATCTGACTCTCTCCTACTTGCGACCAATTCAAGGGGGTACGACACTTCCTTCCATATAAGACCTCAAATGGGGCCATTTGCAAACTGGCTTGATAACTATTGTTGTATGAGAATTCTGCGAAAGGCAGACAATCTTCCCATTTTGATCCATACTCTAGAACACAAGCTCTCAACATATCTTCTAATATTTGGTTGACTCTTTCAGTTTTCCCATCTGTCTGCGGGTGATAAGATGTGCTGAAGTTCAGCTTGGTTCCTAATCCTTCTTGGACTTTCTGCCAAAATCTTGAGGTAAGCTGGGTTCCTCGATCCCACACTATGGTCTTAGGGGTTCCATGCAAACTGACAATTCTAGCAATGTACAGCTCTGCTAGCTTTGAACTCTGGTACGTAGCCTTGACAGGTATAAAATGGGCTACCATGGACAATCTATTAACTATGACCCAAATAGAGTCATTTCTCCTACTAGAAGTAGGCAAACCGGTGATAAAGTCCATTCCGACAGAATCTCATTTCTATTCCGGAATCTGCAATGGTTGTGTGAGATCCAGGCACATGGCTTAATAGGATTGATAAGATACCCATATCAACAAGTTGCAACTTCTTTTCCGGAAGCTCATTCAAAAAGAACTCTAAGGTTAAGCGTGCTTGGCCTAGAGCAATTCTAGGATGGGTGACCGACCGGGAAGTGGGTAACCGGGTGCGCACGAGTGAGGACAAAGGGCGCAGAAAAGACTAGTGTTGGTCTGTGGGGCTAGTCTAGATATCCTATTAAGATGTCAGGAGTGACACCCCCCGGGCCCAGGAATGGACGGGGTGTTACAAAGTGGTATCAGAGCCGACCTCACGGTTAAACGGGTGTGTGCGGGTTAGTGGCGGGACATGTGGAGCATGGCACGTGTGGCCTGGAGTGGACACGACATGGCACATGTGCCGACACTGGATGCACAGACGCGTGCCAAGAGGGAATGTTCCTGGGGTGTTCTTGATCGATGAGGGCATCGGTCTTCTAAAGGGTGGGTGTATGTGAGATCCAGGCACATGGCTTAATAGGATTGATAGGATACCCATATCAACAAGTTGCAACTTCTTTACCGGAAGCTCATTCGAAAAGAACTCTAAGGTTAAGCGTGCTTGGCCTAGAGCAATTCTAGGATGGGTGATCGACCGGGAAGTGGGTAACCGGGTGCGCACAAGTGAGGACAAAGTGCGCATAAAAGACTAGTGTTGGTCTGTGGGGCCAGTCTAGATATCCTATTAAGCTTCCAGGAGTGACACCCCCCGGGCCTAGGAGTGGACGGGGTGTTATAGGTTGCAAAAGTCTTGCGGGTCTCTGATGTTCCGCTTTGACTCTCTGACAAATATCACACTTGGCGATATAGCTTCTGATTTCTCTCTTCATCTTGTGCCACCAAAATTGCTCCTTCAAATCCTGATACATCTTTGTTCCTCCGGGATGGATAGAATAAAGAGTATCATGATCTTCCTGCATGATAACTTATTTCAATACTGAATCTGCTGGCACACAAATACGTCCTTTGTACCACAAAACTCATTCTTCATCTTCGGTGAATCCAGGTACCTTCCCTGTACTGATACGATGCTTGATTCTGTCGATACTTGCATTTCCCTTCTGGGCTTGCTTGATCTGACTAATCAATGTGGGTTGAAATTCTATGCTAGCTAAAAATCCTTTGTTAACCAGCTCCATTCTAAACTGCTCCAACTCTTCATGCAAACTTGGCTAGGCTTCTTTGATCATGGTGTTTAAAAGGCACGGTAATCTGCTAAGAGCATCCGCTACCACATTGGCTTTGTCGGGGTGATAGTGAATGTCAAGGTCATAATCCTTGATTAACTCTATCCATCTCCTTTGCCTCATATTTAGCTCCTTCTGGGTGAAAATATACTTCAGGCTCTTGTGATCCGAATAAATCTCACAGTGGTTACCCATAAGGTAATGACGCCATGTCTTCAATGCTAAAACTATGGCTGCTAGTTCTAGATCATGGGTAGGGTAGTTTTGCTCATGCTACTTCAGTTGTCGGGACAGATATGCTATGACTTTGCCTTCTTGCATCAACACACATCCGAGACAAATCTTGGGTGCATCACAATACACATCAAAATGCTTCTTGATATCTGGCATAATCAAGATTGGGGCTGAAATCAATCTCTTCTTGAGTTCTTGAAAACATGCTTCACATTTGTCAGTCCATTCAAACTTCTTATCTTTCTTCAACAGTTGGGTCATCGGTCTTGCGATGCTCGAAAATCCTTCAACAAACTTGCGGTAATATCCCGCTAATCCGAGACATGCACGGACTTGGCTTTGAGTGGTTGGGGCTTTCCATGCTTCAACATCTTTGATCTTGGCGGGATCGACATCGACTCCTCCTGCCGACACAATATTTCCTAGGAATCCTACTTCCTTCAACTAGAACTCACATTTGCTAAACTTGGCATACAGCTGATGTTCTCTAAGGGTTTCAAGGATGGTTCTCAGGTGTAGCTCATGGTCTTCATCTGACTTTGAATAGATTAGAATATCGTCGATAAAAACAACGACAAACTTATCCAGAAAGTTCATAAAAATCTTATTCATGAGATTCATGAAATAAGCGGGGGCATTGGTTAATCCAAAAGACATGACTGTATACTCATACAATCCATATCTGGTGGTAAAGGTGGTCTTTGGAATATCCGTTGCATGAATCTTGAGTTGATGATAACCAGTTCTAAGATAAATCTTAGAAAACACTCTGCACCAGTCAACTGATCAAACAGATCCTCGATCTTCGGCAGTGGGTACTTGTTCTTGATGGTGACATCATTCAGCTTCCGGTAATCTGTGCATAAACGGTTACCTCCATCTTTCTTATCCACAAACAAAACAGGTGATCTCCATGGCGATGCGCTTGGTTGAATCAAACCTTTCACCAGCATAGCATCAAGTTGCTTCTTCAGCTCCACTAATTCAGATGGGTTCATACTACAAGGTCTCTGACCTATGGGTCCAGTTCCAAGAATTAGTTCAATGATGAACTCGATATCCCGATCTGGGGGCATACCGGGTAATTCATCTGGGAATACGTCGGGGTATTCATAGACTACTCCGACTTGGTCTATGGTTGGTTGGGCTAGACTCTTGTTGCACTTGAATTGACGGGGCAATGTTTTAGATACATGCTCTACTGATACTCCAGTGCTACTGGTCATGGTTATGGCTTTCTTGGCACAGTCGGTCAATCCTTTATGTTTCGACATCCAATCCATTCCTAGTACTACTTCCAAACCTTTGGTTCCAAGTACTATTAGATTGGCATAAAAATATATTCCATTGATTCTGATAGGTACAACCTTGCAAATTTTTCTAGCTTTGGTGGTTGAACCAGGCATTTGAACTATCATAACATGCTTCAATTTTGTTGGTTGAATCTTACTAGTGCATGCAAATTCTTCTGTAACAAATGAGTGTGATGCTCTAGAATCAAAAAACACTCTTGCTAATACTGAGTTAACAGAAAACATACCCAGCACGACATCGGGCGCTTTCTAAGCTTCTTCAGCATTCATGTGGAACAGACGGCCGTTGTGGTTGAGCGAGTTCCCTGGGGCAAATCATCTTCCGGGCTGAACACGGCATTGTTGCTGAGCTGGGGCATCCGCATTGGTGGTGGATGCAAGCTTCTTGGGACACTCATTGGAGTAGTGACCCTTGACTCCACATTCAAAGCAAGTAATCTGGGACTTGTCTATGGCTGCAACAGGCACCACATTGCTTCAAGTCCTTGGGGAAGTATTGTTGTTATTGTTGTTGTTGTTGCTGGACTTGGGCGGTGCATGGTTGAAGTTGTTGGAGTTGCCGGGGTTGTTGTTGTTGTTGTTGCTTCCTATGGACTTCATATTTCCTCCGCTATGATTGGGGTAGCTTGGACGGTTCATCGGGGGTCTATTTTTTCTTGGGGCGTATCCTGCAGACGGGTTGGGGTGATACTTCTAGACATGGTTGGATCCACTCTGGTGCATCATTTTGCGCTTGCAGTTGTCATTGGCTTGGTTGATCTTTCCTTCCATCTGGATGGCGGAATCCACAAGCTCTTCGAGGTCTTCAAAACGGATGTTGACTAACACCGTTTGCATCTCATCATGCAATCCATTCAGGAACCTTTCCTTCTTCTTTGCTTTGGTGTTGATCTCATCAGGGGCATATCTAGCTAGCGACAAAAAATTGTCACGGTACTCAACTACCGCCATCCTGCCTTGCTTCAGTTCTCTAAGATCATCTCTCATTCTGGTGACTAAACCTTGCGGCACATGGGTGCGGCTGAACTTGATCTTGAATGTTTCCCACGTCATCACCTAACCGTGGTTCATAGTACGGGTGCTATTCCACCAGGCTTGTGCATCTCCTGCCAGATAATGGGTGGAAAACAACACTTTCTCGTTGGCTTCCACTCCTGCGACCTCCAGGTTGTTCTCCATGGTTTGCAGCCAATCATCAGCATCTAACGGGTCTTCAGACTTACTAAAGATAGGGGGATTGGTATTCTGGAAGTTCTTAAGCTTGGATCCATGGTGATCTTGGCTTCCATGGCCTTGGTTATTGTGGTCCATCTGAGCTATCTGTTGCAGAGTGGCTAGGTTGGCTTGGCGTTCTGCTCTACTAGCTTCACGGTCAGAAACTAGCATCTGAAGAATCTGCAGCATCGGATCCTGTAGTGAGCTGCTTCCTCCGGGGTTTCCACGAGTCATCTGAAGATTGAGATAGATAATGAAATAAGAGGGAAATTTCTAAGGTTCATGGTTTTGTTTTCAAAAGCTTTAAACTTTGAGTTTGACTCAGATTTTGCAAACTAACACTTCCTCTCATTCATTCAATCAAGCACACAATACAAACACACACCACAACACAAAAGGAAAACAGATGGTTTTAAGAACCATTCTGTGAACTACGATACAATGGGGTCGATACAACTTATTCCTATGGTAGTGATCAGGTGCATCTACTCATCATCGATGAAGTCGGAATCATCGTCATCAGTGTGGAACTCCATGGCATCATCCTCTAGATAGTCGTTGTCATCACTAAGGTAGGAGTAAAGATCCCCCTGGATGTCTTCACCTTCTTCCTCTTCCTTTGCTTCAAGCTGGACTTCTTGCTCATGGATGGTCTTCTCGAGGTCGGCCACCTTCTTGCGAAGACGAGCGATGGTGCGATCCTTCTTCTCGCGTTGACGACGAAGTGATTTGCGATCCTTGACGAGCATGGCGAGAGTCTAGTCCTTCTTAGCAGCAATGGCAAGGTTGTGGTTAGCGTAGGCTCGAGCATTGTCCAATTCCTTCTGCCTATCATACAGTAGGAAGTCAAGGTTTTCCACCTGACGCTTCATCTCTGGGTGACTTGGCATCTCCAGTGGCATTCCCATAGAATCACGCCTTGCATAGTGAGCAAAGCGAGTTCCCTAGATCAAGTTGATGTTTCGTCCACACAGACGAGCAAGAGCTTCATGCATGGCCCTGGATAATCCATCTAGCTAGTTGTTCTCTCCCACGATAAATTGAATCTTCTCAGAAAGGTGCGCTTCCATCTTGCCTCTGAGATCTGCAACTATCAGCCATTGTAGATCTCCTCCTGGGTGCTCCTTGAGTTGGGCTCCAAAGAATTTTGGATGTGGGTGCTCAAGGTACTCTGATAGTGCATCTATATCCCTCTCAAAGATCAGTTGGCCTCCGTTGCCCAATTGGTAGAACTTGCAATACTGAACTTCCATCTATAAGAATTTAGGATGAGTAAGTTAGTGAAGTGATTAAGTGTGTCCAATTTTTTTGTAGAATGTAAGAAGTTTTTGAGGAACATGATTTTTTTGAAAGAATCTCAAGTATAAGAGTGGGAATAGGTTTTCATAAATACTCACTTCTTTTGTTTTGAAACTAAGTTTTTGTTCGGACGTCCATTCTAACTAGGGTCTCCTATGGTCAGGATGGCTCTGATACCAACTTGTCAACACCCGGATTTTTAATCCCAGATGCCTGTTATGCCATACCTCACAATCCCAGGATTACCATTTTTGCGAGACATAACAAATTGGATATCACAGTACATCATCCATTACAAACCATAATAAGGTTCTACACAAATAAAGGATCTCATGATCCAGTCTTAATACAAACAAGCAGCGGAATAGTAAAGCATAGTAGTGGGCTCCATCTTCAGTGTCACAAGCAATGCTGATGATGGGAGATGATCCTAGTTGTCGTAGCCGTCTTGGTGTCCATCTTCCTGATAGTCCTCCTCATAGTCTGGCCACAGGAATAGCCAGGGACAAAGCCATGAGTACTATTTAAGTACTCGCAAACTATTACTAACAAGTAAGGTAGTTCTAGTAGGAATACTAAGCTCTAGGTTTATTTGCAAAAGCTAGATTTATCTTAAGCTCAGTTCAGAAGTAAAGAAAGCTAATTTAATGTTCTAAATCACCTAAGTGGGAACTTAGTTTTCATAGTCACAACCTTGTTGTGGTCAAGTCAAAGTCACAATTCATTTCACAAGTCATTTTGAAAACATCTGACGACGGAACAGTATGGCCACTCCAACTGTCCATGACCGCGAACGCGGCTATTCGAATAGTCTGACACTCTGTAGAGGTGGTACACTTTCACCACAAAATTCGATACATCCGTCAGGGATAACCTTGAATCATCATACTTAGTATGTGGATAATCAATCATAACCTTTCAATTACACACTCTAGTATAGGCACCTCCCCTATGAGCTTGGCCTCCTAGCCATGGCCATCTGCCATCTTGGGCACTGCATAGGTGGACAAACAACAAGAGGTAGCCTCAGCTCAGACCTCTCCCGCGAGGGAACCCATACTAAGGCATATAAACTTTCGGCTAATCCCTACCCAATTCAGGTATTGTGGTTGTACGGTAAAATTGGAATGGTATCACGTCCAAACCCAACCATTAGTTTTTTTTATAAAAGGGCTAAGGCTCATGCCTCAACATTTTTATCATCAAACCACTTGTGTTTCTCAACACATGTCAAAACATTTCAATAGAATGACTCATCATTCCAAGGTTTTCATAATCATTTTCACCAAGTATTCCCATCTAAAGTGATCAAGTTTTATGCTTAGCACTAGCCACTAAGGTTAAGAGTGTTCAATAATGAGGGGTGCTAATCTTCAATTTCATGCCATAGAATGACATCTAAGTATAACTAGATAGGCCTAGTTTTATACTCTTTATGCTATCTATACTAAAAGTAAAGAACTTTAGTAAAGTAAAAGAATAAATCTTGCAAGTAAAACTTGGGATTGGTATAATCAAAAATGGTATAACCAAGCATGCCTAGTGCATTTTTCTTAGGTTAAAGCTTGCATGGTTAACTTGTATAATGCTAGCTTTCCAATCATAGCTTGCCTTGGTTGGTGTAGTGATTGAAGTTTTCCTCGTCTTCTTCGGGGTAGAACTCCTCCTCTTCGTATCCATGGTCGGTACTATCATCTATAAAGGAATACAGGATACACAATTACCAAACAATACTTAATTAATTCTATTTCACACACTAAGGCTCACACTTGATGATCTAGCATCATCACAATCATCACATGCATTAAATAAATTGTTTTATTCATTTTATTGTAGAAAAGTAATTTCTACTCATTGAAATTAATTAAGATTTAATATTCTCCAAATAGAAAATGGGATCATGTGGACAAATGTCATCACCACATATTCTAATACATGGGAATGTGATTTAAAGTGTTGGTTATATTTTACAAAGTTTATAATTATCATTTAATAGATTTAAAGTGACTAGAAATGCCCTAATAGCATTATTTTTGTACTAGTCCAAAGTCACTACATGTAAACCTAGATATTTTTACATATTCAGATAGATATCATCAAATCTGATTTCTGAGAGTTGGAATCAACTCAAAAGCTATTATGGTTGATTTTTGAAAAATGTTTGAATGTAGAAAAGTCTCTGTCTTTTTATTTTTGCTATAGATTATCTCTAACTCCAAATGATTTAAATCCAACATGCTTGGATAGATTTTTTTATTATCTTTCTAGAAAATTTTGAATCATGCAATTTGCTTCAGTGAAACTCTCTGAATTGATTTCTGAATCTAGGCATAGAATAGGGTTTTAACTAAATTAGAAAAACAACATTTGAATTCCCAGGCTAGAGCGGGAAACTAAACGGGCCGGCCCAGCTGCACTACGCCGTGCAGCGGGCTGCTGACAGGTGGGGCCTATTCATCAGCGAAACTAACTAACCGAAACGGTATGGGTGAATCTGAGCCATGCAATTAGAAGACAGATGAACGGCTCGGAGTCGTTATCAATGACGAACAGCTCCGGCGAGGAACTAGACCTAACGCGGAGGCGGGGGTCTCGCGGGGCTCACCTTTGCTCCAGCTAGGGTCGGCGACGGGGGCGTTCGACGTGGTAGACGACGGCGAGGCGAGGCGCGGTCACGGTGGAGCTTGGGGTGGTCAGAATCGACGGCGCCCTTCTCCTCCAGCAGCGGTGGGCTCCGGTAATTCCGACACAGTGGTGCTCGCCTTGCTCTGGGGAGAAGTGGGGAGGTTACAGGCGTCTATCGGCATGGGCGAGGGCGTATGACGGTGCGGTGCTCCCTGGCATTCTCACGGACTTAATGACACGGTGTGGGGCGGCACGGTTTGGTCGAGCATGTGCGGTGCTCTAAGCGGAGGCAGAGGTGTTTGCGGCGGCGTGCGGGATCTGTGGGTCGCGCGGCGGTGAACGGGGGTGTCTGCTGGGGTGGCGTGATCATGGCGAGGCTGCACGTGCACGGTGAGGGCAAGGCGCGAGCTGGCGGGGCTAGTCGGGCACGGCGCACTGGCGTGGTCTGGCCAAGGCGCAGAGAGGCGGGGCGCGGCGCGACTAGGGTGGTCCATGGCTTGGCTGGGGTCATGGCCTAGACATGGGGTGGAGGTAGTGTGCGGCGCACCTCCTTGACATCCTGGATGGGTGTGGGGCGGTTTGCTGCGAGCTGGCCGTGGTCGGCCGGCGACGACCACAAATGGGTGGCGCTCCACTATGCTCCACGGCGAAGGGGGGGTTGGTCTGGGTGTTGGTTAGACTCAGAGGGGACATGGGAGTTAAGGGAAGATCAATTGGTCGTCTAATTATTGTTTAAACAGTTAAGTTAGGCAGAGGTTAATTCTGTGCTAACCAGGTGTTTGATGAAATGGCCGCATGAAAGATACTTTGGAATTTTTTATTCAAATTTTTTGAGTGGTTTGGTCTTAAGCTTGAATAACTAAGTTTGCTTGGATAGGTCAAGGGGAATTGGTTTGATGGGTTTTTGAAAAAGTGTGATCTTAACACATACACTTGATTCAATTTTCAAATGTCCTTTGAATTAATTTGAAAGATGTTTTTGTAAGTTTGTAAAGTGGGCCTTGATACACATTTACTTGGTCTAGCAAGGGGTGAAAATAAGTAGAAATGTTTCTGTTAGAATTTGTCTTCTAAGAACATACAAAGTGGCCTAGTGGTTTATTTTTGTCAAAATGACCATTTTGTTTATTTATTCATATTTGATTTCTTTTTCTTGGTATTTTGTTTGTAATTGGTTTAGATAATGTAGTATTCATCCTTAAACCATTTCATATCATTTATAGCAATCAAGCATGGCATTTTCAAACAATTCTAAACTCATGCAAAACTAACATGCACTCATATTCATCTTATTAAGAAATATTTTTGTTAACCCTAAACTTGGGTGATTAGAACTTGATAAACTTTATTAGAAGTTTTGGGGTGTTACATCGAAGCCTCTGGTCAGCTTGTTAAACACAAAGGAAGCCACAAGCAGTTAAGTACTTGACGTCCATAAGTTTGGAGCCGTCAACAGATAGCATAACAAGTAATGTAATATTTAATGCATGGGCAAGGTGGTTTACCAATCTAACAGTGCTAATATCACCTTTCGTCTTGTTGCTTTAGTGGCGAAAGTGCTGGATGAGTAGAGCTACATGATTGGGGCTTTGCGGTGCAGTGGATAAGAGAGCCTTGGTGATCATTGCCATATCCGCATTGGCCATGGAACTGGTATCACCTCTTACCAAAAGTGTGTTGGCGAGGAACAAGGCGTAGTAGCGAATTGTTGGATTCTGAATGGTGGATATCTTCTTCTGGTAGAATTTGGTGCCACCATTAACAAAAATAGCATCCCAAGTTTCTCCACTTGTGACGCTATAGAGGTTAGTAACAGTTGACTCCCCGACACGAGGGAAGCCAAAAGCATCACAAAAAATTTCAAAAGTTATTTCATAGTGTTGCCGGTTCATGGCGAAGCTTACCGTGCACACATTACCTTTCTCCCTATGGTCATCATAGAAGGAGGCAAGGAACTCATATGTAAGCTTGGCATTGGTGTCGTGGCTTGCGAAGGCAAGTACTATCAGCCCGGCCTTGTTACACATGAGGTTGAAGTTCGCCTTCAACCCCGCCGCGGTAAGAAAGCTATGGTCAGCCCAACGTGTGAGTAGCACCCTTCTCGATGAAACTATGGCCAACTTGGGGTTACGCTCCACTTGGGACCCCGAGCTCTCGCCACGTTGGCGCTTGCTCTTGCGAAAAATGTTACCAATTTTGTTCATCTTGGTGCACTAAAATATTTCACCATAAAACCTTAGGTATGTAGTTTCTACATGATATACAAACGATCCTACATGGAAAAATTCAATCCTAACATGGGAAATCAATAGGAAAAATTAAACAAGATTGAGTTCATCCACTAGATCAATGTGAGAGTTTCAAGCATGGAAATCTGAAAATAAAGCATGGATAGGGAGAGAAACATACCGCTTTGTTGATTCCCCCACTCAAATGAACAAAATCTACGAAGAATCAAGAGTTCTAGGTGGGTTTTAAGAGGTTTGGAGAAAGA
The DNA here is from genome assembly GCA_023614405.1 of Avena insularis. NCBI lineage: Eukaryota > Viridiplantae > Streptophyta > Magnoliopsida > Poales > Poaceae > Avena > Avena insularis. The sequence continues at coordinate 361,864,338 of CM042689.1, read as the reverse complement.
ATATGAGAGAAATAACGAGGAAGGAGAAGAAACCTAGCCGCCCCGGACCGATTTGGTGGTCGCGCCGAACTATACGGCCGGAACTATACGGGCGGGATATGTAGTTCCGCCCGTATAGTTGCGGCGGTGCCGCCAACTAGGGTTTCTTTATGCAGAACATAGCTATACGGGCGCAACTATACGGCTAGATCATAATAATCCCACCATATAGTTGGTCGCTAAACCGTCTGTACCCTCGAGATAAATTCTCTAAAACAGTCATCGATACCTATACGACCGGAACTATACTGCCGGATTTTTTATTCCCGCCTTATAGTTGGTCGTTAAATAGTCAGTACTTTTGAGAAGAAATTGTACGAAGGCATCGATATCTATATGACCAGAGCTATACGGCCAGAATTTTTATTCTCGCCATATAGTTGGTCGTTAAGTTATCTACTCCTTCAAAAGAAAATTTGTCGATGGCAAAGATATCTATACGGTCAAACTATACGGCCGCAATTTTTATTCCCACCACCAGTAGTCATAAAAAAATTTCTATTTCTTCAAGAATACCTTCTTATCCCAAAACTTAACGAAATACCTTATTTTTGATAGAAAAATGACAGTAGAAACTGTCGACCAACATCAGCATGTAAAGAGCAGAATTTTAACCTTTGTAGATAAAACTTAAACTTTTATTTTTATACTTATTCTTCATTTTTCCAATCGATGTTTCTACTACTTTTTTATAGCTGGATCTTCACGGGCGTGTTTCGGCAAGAATGTCTGTGAAAAAGTTGTAGGAATGCGATGAACTTTTTTTTCTTTAGTTTATTTTATAGATGTGATGGGTTGACTCCCATTAAGCATTTTATTAAGAATAGTTGAATAACTCAACCCCTTCTCTGTTCTCGAATTCTTACCTTGGGTTGCCCCTTATCAAAGGCACTTACCACATGAACTCGCTTTACCAGTGGAATATATCTTTCTCCTGCTTCTAGCTTCTTTGGAAAATACCGGATGATTTCAGCATCATAAACATTGAAGATTATATTTCCCTCAACACAATCAATTGATGCCACTATAGTACTAAGGAAAGGTCTTCCAAGTGTTATAGATAAATTTTCATCTTCTGGCATCTCAAGAATAATAAAATCAGTGGGAATAACATGCTCATCTATTCTAAGTAGAACATCCTCAATCATACCAATGGGTTGTTTAGTGGACTTGTCAGCCATCTATAAAGTGATAATCGTAGGGGAATACTCCCCTAATCCTATCCTTTTATAGAGGGAGTATGGCATTACACTAACTCCTGCACCTAAATCACACAAGGCATTGTGAATAGTAGTTATGCCTATTGAGCATGAAGCAGTTGGTATTCTGGGATCTCCTGATTTAGACAATAGCTTCCCATTAGTAGGATAACTTGTCACCATGGCAATGGTTTCAGTTATTTCTTTCTACTAAGAATATCACGGAGGAATTTAGAATAGGTAGGAACTTTAATTGCATACGCAAATGGAATTTCTAGACGAAGGTCGCCAAGTGCCTTTGTAAAAGAATCATAGATTACCTGATCTAGTGCTTTCTTTTTTCGATCTGGATAAGGAAGATTTTTCTCACCTTTCTTATTCTTGTCTTTTACCTTTTGTAGGGGGTCAGACTCTTTTGTTGCTTTCTTCTGTTGTTGCTTATCGCTTTTCTTCTTTTATACTACAACAACTTCATCTTCTTTTCTTATCTCTTTTTCTTCTCTTGGATCAACCGTCTTTGCATCAGAGTCATAACGGTCATCCTGTGCATTATCTTGGACCTCCATGGTTTGATCTTGTGTTTCTTGAGCAGTTTCATCTTGAGGATCCACCAGTGTATCATCTTCTTGGCTTGCTTCGAGCAAAGCTTTTTTCCTTTCGCTCTTTTTCAGCTTCATATTCTGGTGGTCCTAATGGTCCTGTAACAACTGCACCTCTTCTTGTAACAACATTAGTAGAAACAGGAATATCTATATCATCTCGAAGAAAAATTTGATAACTAGATGCTATTTGTTCATACTGGGTTTCAATCATACTAAGATACTTGTGAAATAATTTTATTTCTTGGCCAATCTCATCATAATTTTTCGTGAGTTCCACCAAAATCTTTTTATGTTTTTGAAAGTGCTTATGGAGGTTATTATGAGATTTTGCTTGTCGATGTTTTAATTCTTGAAAAACTTTCCTAGTTTCATTATCGTGAGTTAAAACTTGTAACAAGTCTACTTTGTTTTCATTAAGAGGTTCAGAAGGTATGCCTTTTTCTTTCATTGTTTTGCGTACTTTAGTCATAAGATCAGGAGTTATCTGAAGTATCCCTTTTTCTAGCTTAGTGCCGAAATCAGGATTATATAAAGAATCATTCTTAGCCCTAGTAGACATCAATTCCAAGCATTCTTTAATAGTTAAAGTATTTATCGATCCTCCCACCGAGAAGGCAAGCAACCCTCTACATTGAGTATTAAGACCGTGGTAAAACAAATGGAAATAGTTGATTCAGAATAGCCATGATTAGTACCACTATTAATCATTCCAAAAAATCTATCCCAAGCTTGTGGATAGTTTTCTACCGCGTTCTGACTAAAGTTTCCTATATTCTTTCTTAGTTCAGTTACTTTTTAAAAGGATTAAACCTGTTTATGAATTTAACAATGCAGTTTTCCCAACATTTAATGTAATGGCGAGGGAGAGAATATAACCAGTCTAGATCCTTGCCTTTAAGAGACCAACGAAATAATTTTAGACGAGAGAAGTCTCTTGGCAAACCTTTTGGCCAAGTGATGTTATCACATCATCGAACTCTCTAGGATGTCTTCCTGGGTCTTCATCGTCCCTTCCACTAAAAGCTTTTTCATACAAAATTTTAATAATTCTACCATCAAATCGATATTCTCTAACTCCAGGATTAGGGAATTCTATTGGTTGTTTAAGAAATTCAGAACTTGGAGCACTGTATTCTCTGAGAGTTTTTGTCAGGTTTCTTGGGAGTTGTCCTGTAAATAGACATGATTTCCATTATATCATAGGTTTTCAACTTCAACTTTATTCGATCTTAAAAGTTTTTCAATAATTTCCTCGCGTCTCTGAGCAGGCACGCGATCAATCTAATCTGGTAAATAGGTCCTACCAGAGCGTGTAGACCCTTTGTCTCCTAGGGAGAACATTTTGTAGTAGTAACACCTGAAATATCAAGAGACAAACACTTAGCTCTTAGCTCCCCGGCAATGGCGCCAGAAAATAGCTTGATGTCTACAAGTGCACAGATCGTTTGTAGCTAGTTTCAAAGTATAGATATCGATCCCACAGGGATCCCAAAGGTAACTGTTTATGGTGAAGTCTCTGTCACACCCAAAGTTGTCACATGTCTTCGAGTGAATTGACTGCAAGTATAAAAATGAGAATGGAATTTGGATTAAACTGGTTGTATTAGATAAAACTAAAATGTAAACTTCGGAAATAAAAAGCATAAAAGTAAAGAATGATTTGGTTGTTTGTTGTTTTCTGCAGATGGCGAAAGAGGCGCGGGGAGATACAGTTCATGGTGATAATGAATGTGCCATATGGACAAATGATGAGTGTAACAATTATAATATTATAAGTATATGTGTAGGCAAGCAACCCATAATTAGCCGGAACTCCTCTTGGTAGATTTCATCCCAACTTCAATAATCCTACTAGTCTATTACCAAAACCATGGTCAAACACTAGACGATTAAGACCCTTCAGGTCGCTTAGTGATTAAGCTCCTTGGATTGTACTAATGCAATAAACATAGTGGTTCCTCATTATCCTTGAGTCTACTAGTTTTCCATTGATATCCCCGTGTCACTCGGGGGTTGCCGATTTGCTAGCGAACAAGATCATATCCATGTAGAACAAAGTATCATGTTGTCTGGGCCCTTAATTGGACAACAAGCATTAGGCATCCCACAGATAGTCAAGCACACATAATATAGTAATTAGAATAAATCACAAACTAATGGGAAATATATAGACGCACATCACGTCTCATAAATCCCTTACATCTCCCACGCCCAAGGAACTTACTCACACATGAGAGAAGAAAGCATCATCGATATAATTAAATAAAGGGAGTTCTTCTCGATATTACCATGGAGATCCACAATAAGAATAGAAAAGTAATCCAACACAATTCAAGATGGGAAGAAACAATCTTAAACCCTAGTCTTGCAAGGTGAAGATCTCTCTATCTCTCAAGTACAAGTAATGGCTATGGGGGTGTATTGGCTAGGAGGTCAAAGATTGTGGAGCGAGATGAAGAACGTCTTCCCCTTCTTCTCCGGATCTCTTCTTTCTCCCTTCTAGATGGGATGGGGGATGCTGTGTTGTGTTTTCGTCCCCGGTCTCTTCACGGAAGTTGTCCCTTTTGACAAGACGGAGGCGGCGGTAGCTACACGGCAAGAACTATATGGTCAGAAAAATTGTTCCCGCTGTATAGTTGCTCGTTAAAGCCTCTATACGCTTCCCTTGATTGCTTCCAAAGAGAGACTTGTTTGTTTTGACCTGAATATTGTGTTTCTCTAGTTAAAACCTTCTATTGATGTTCAGAACCTGAAACACACATTAAAAACAAATTTTTCTTTTCTACCGAAGTATTAGCATTAGGTAAAGCTAGAAAACGATCAAATCCAGAAGAAAAACATCAATAAAAACCATCAAAAATGTGTCGAATCTCACAGCTATCAGTACCATCTATAGATTGGCTACCTAGGTGGACTATTTGATCTCTCATATGAAGTGTGATTCAACTAGTCGATTGACCTCCAAGCCGATGGCCTTGCGTTTTAGCTCCAAGAATTGATGCATCGACTGCTTGATGGGTCATACATATGGATACACCTAGAGGGCATGCTCCGCGAATGTAACACCCCAGTTTTAGTTAATCATATTTGGGGCTTTGTTTGTGCATTCATGACCATCATCTCTTAAAATGCATGCAAAGGAAATAATGCAAAACCCCTGAAACCCTAATTACCCTCTCTGTTTGAAAACAATTCAAAAGGGTTTTGAATATTTGAAAAATATACATAAGGCATGGAGCCCAAACAGTATAAAAGGGCCCTACAATGTTTTCTTATTACTTACAAAACCTATGGTATTTTTGAGTTATTCAAAAACAGATTTGAAAAGAATTTACAAAAGAGGAAAGTGAGAAAGCAAAAGGGAAAAGGTTTTTGCTAAAAAACTGAAGCCAGGACGCAGCCCAACCATCTCTCTCTCCCTGAAACCTTTCTCGTAGCCCAAGCCGGCCCATGTGCGACCCATCCGGCCCATACCCCTTCACCAGTTCTCTCTTTTCTTCTTCCCCGAGCACGGCAGAGGAAGCTGCTGCCTGGCAGCGCACTTACCGTCGATCCCTACCGCCTCCCTGCCACCATCCGTCATTGCATGGATATGGATAAGACCATCCTGAGCACGTCTCTATCCCCCTGGTTCCCTCTCTCCCTCCTGCGAGTTCCCTCTCTGTTCCTTTTTTGACGCTGAAACCCTAGCCCGGCCAGGATCGACGACCCTTGTCGTTTGAAGCCTCGCCGAACCCATCTGACAATGCCATGGGCTCCGCCTCATCTCCCTCTGCTCCCCTGCAAAAGGAATTGAGGAAGGCATCCTCGAATCGAGCTCTAGCAGCCCCACCTTCCTCACCTCCGACGAGCTCCACCACCGCCATTGCCATCACTACAAGCCTCTTATGGCCTCTCCGTCGAGCTTCATAGCTTCAGCGTGAGCATGCGGTTCTTCCCGACCCCTCCGCCCCTCCCTCTCGCTCATTTGGCCAGCATAGCCATCATCGTTGCCGACGTGCCGGCTACCAAAAAGGGGCGGCGCAACGACTGTTCGACTCCCCATCCTCTTCTGGTTCGAACAGAACCAACAACTCTGCCTCTCCTGCCCCTAGCATCGTCGCCGTTGTTCGTCTAACGCGCCGGCGGGCGAGCTCACGTGGTCAGTGGGTCCCGTTGACTTAGTTTGACCGTGCTAGCGTGGGACCTTGACGTGGTCTGGGGCCCCTCCGTCAGCTGCAGTGGCTAGCTCTGCATGGGTGTAAAAAGGTTTTTCCAGTTTTGTTTTAATTTCAAAAATGGTTTAATAATTTCAAATAATGATTTAAATTGGTTAAATCTTATAAATTCAATAAATAAATATTTATAAGTCAGAAAAATACAAATAATATATCAAAATGTTCATAAAAATGAGATCTATCTAATAGCATCAGAATCATGCATTATTCAACAACTTTCATTGAAAGTTTAATTAGAAGAACAAAGTGACCCCTCTCATATACATTCGGGGTTTCTCCGACTTAGGGTTTGGACCCCTCGGAACACCGTTTAATTTGTCAAGCATGCTATAGGGTTTCATTTCAATATAATAAAACTTGTCATATCATCATCCTTGCTTGAGCACTGCATCGATGCCATGTGTTGATTGTTTCCCCTTTCTTTCCGGTGTTTGGTTCTTCCCGGTAGAATACGATATCAAGATCAAGATCGAAGACCGTGATCAACACCATCGAAGATCGAAGAACAATAATTGATCAACTATAATCAAGTCAAGTACAAGGCTTCTGATGATCTATATCTGGGTATCAACAAATAAGGCAAGCATAGCCCCACCATCATACAATCCTATGATTCCGAAAGCACATTAATTCTTGCCATGATGCATATGATTCAGTTGTGGTCTTTTAACGATAGATAGAGCATCTTATCTGTTGCGTTACTCCCTTTGAGCTTATATTACCTGATCCACTTCTCCTAGCATAACTAGGTTTGGCTTGTGTGCACTGCTAGAGCTTATATCTGTTTCTTGCTTAGCCATGCTTAGCTGACAATGCTGGTTCATCCAGAAGATGTACCAAATGCAGAGAACCTAGTATGACAGGATAACAAGGTATACTGATGAGGTAAGTTAGTGTTAAAGGTTAAACATGCTAAGACTTGTATGGTAGGACATGGTGGGGTGTCGTTTTTGTAGTCCCATGCTCGCCACCACTAGGACCTGAGTTCTAGCCTCTTGAACCAAGACGAGCATCTAGCCACACGGGGCCTGGAAAACCTCACGAGTAACTAACATACCTAGTAGATTCCTTGAGTCACATAGTTCGGGCGTTCCATTCGACATATGCATAGAAAATGTTTTGAAAGATTTGGCGAGTGAAGGTGCATCATAACAGTTAGGTAAGCATGGTCGGGGTTGCTTAGGGTCGATGGAGCCCCTGGTAAACCAACCCCGACTCACATCTCTAGGGACCGGCTTCGGGATTTGACCCGTTACGGTGGAACCATCCTTAGGGCATGACTCATGGTCTCGACAAATGCAAGGTAAAGGTCGTGTCCAACCACCCTCTACCGTCCTTCCAAGGAAGAGAGCTAATAATTGTGGCATTAAGAGTCGGTTGGTACATGTGGGTAAAGTTGTACACCCCTGTAGGGTATTAATCTTTTCGAAAAGTTGTGTCCACGATTATGGATGACTTGGGAACAGACATGAAGATCATAGATAACATCAACCTAATCGTAAAACTTGGAGGTTTCAATGTGTGCTTAAGGATGCTTCCTCATGGGTACGAGGGGTGATCCTAGTTGTGATATCAGGATTACTTTGGTGGATATCAAAATAAGATGATGATCAATTCTTCGGAGATATCCCTCTCTTATCCCCTTTTAAAACATTCTGATCTGACGAGCTTCTTCTCCCTCTTGTTTTAAAAACAAAGATGGGTTTATGCAAAATAACCCCACCAGCCATAAGTCTTGAGGAGTACATCCTATACTCACCCTTGCTTTGTTGATACTTTTGTAGAAGAGTAATTGTTCGCCTGAAGATGAGTTTTGCTACGACATCGACACCAACGAGTAACTTGGGGTTCCCGACCGGTAGCCTGGAATCTATGGGCCGAGACGTCATCGTTATGCTTCAGGCCTCTTAGGACATTTGTTAAGTTTGCTATACTTAATAGAATAATTTGTCTTCCATTGTTTGATGTTTGTGGTCTGTGACCTCTGCTTGTAATATTTTGGTTCTTCGCTCAGCTATGAGCTTGCTGTAATTATTTTTGTGTCGTAGGGTTACTGTTGTGTTACCGATTTCTTCGCTGGATATCCTCTAGCTCTAGGTTTAGCTTATGTCAGGCTAATGCCTGGATTTGTTTAACCTTGATCCCGGGGTGTTATAGTTTTTGGTATCAGAGCAGTACCGACCGTAGGAAAACCTTGCTATTGGTCAATGTTGAGTCTAGTGCTTGTGAAAAACTATTTCAAAGATGAAAAGTATTTGCGAAAACTCTAGTATGCTTCTTTTTCTCCTCATATGGTATCTCTCTAACCCTGGGTCATCTTATCTTGTGTTGATTTGGAAAAGTTTTGATATCTCTTCTAGTCTTTCAAAGCATGGGTGCCTTTTGGGCAAGTCGTTTCTCAGCCAGTTGACCTAGTGTTAAGTTCTCTAGAGTTGTGTGTGTTGCGAATTCCTTGTTCCCCCTTTGCTCTATTTCAGTTGAGAGATTCCTTTTCATCATGATCTCTCTACCTTATGGTCCCACAATATTATATTGTAGGATCCATAGTGTTCTGTTCTAGGCTCCGAGGTTTCTTTTCACCTCGTGTGCCTCCTTTTGTTTATTTGGGTACTTCAGAAGTTCTTTCTTTTATTGGAAGCTACCTCGTGATTAGTACCTTGTAGTGTACGCTATGTTACCCAAGTAGTAATTACTTCTTTCTCAGGTTTTAACCCTCAGACTTGAACCGAAGATCCCGGATTGTGCTAGATTCTAGTGTTGTGAATCTTGTACATGAAGCTGATCTTTAACCCAAGATCCATTCTTTTGAACCCTGTTGTTAATGTTTACACATTACCTCAGGATGGCTGGTACTATAATTCTAGCCTTCAAGCTTGTGGTCTTTGTCGCGATTGAATTGTGAAAATTAAGGACTTCCCCTACCACTAGCTATGGCAGATGTTCTCTAATGGAACCTAATAGATCACGACAACAGTAATCCTCGTGAGTCTCACATCTATATTCGTGACTCTGCCACACCCTCCATTCTATGCATTGGTTTTTTGAGAACTATCTTCGGTTCATCTCGAAGTACGTGTTCTGGATGTTAGAAGTGACCTTCTCCGATTCACATGCAAATGTTGAAAGATGTCGCCATGGATTTGAATAGAGTTATCTTTGTTCCTTCAAGGACTGATGACCCACAAGTATAGGGGGTGTATCGCAGTATTTCCGAGGGAAGTGAAACCCAATTTATTGATTCAACACAAGGGGAGCCAAAAAATATTTATAAGCCTTAACAACTGAGTTGTCAATTCAGCTGTACCTGGAAACAATCTTGCTCACAGCAGTTTATCAGTATCAACAGTTTTGTAGTACGAATAGCAAAGTAGCAGCAGTAGTAAAGTAAAGACTGTAGTAACAATAGCAGTAACAATAGAATTCGAGTGCGGTAGGCATAGGGATGGATGGACGGGCGTTACATGAACAAGACAATTCACATAGCAATCAAAACATAGGGCAATTGCAGATAAATAAGGTAAAGCATCCAAGTACTAGATAATCCTAGGCATGTGTTCCATATATAGTTATACGTGCTCGCAATGAGAACTTGCACAACATCTTTTGTCCTGCCAGCCCGTTTGCAGCGGGGCCTCAAGGGAACTACTGGCAATTAAGGTGCTCCTTTTAATAGAGCACCGGAGCAAAGCATTAACACTCCGTGAACACATGTGATCCTCACATTAAAGCCATTCCCTCCAGTTATCCCGATTTCTGTCACTTCAGGGCCATTGGTTCCGGACAACAACGTGTGTATACAACTTGCAGATAAGACCATAAACAATACTATCATAATGAATCAATAACATGTTCAGATCTGAAATCATGGCACTCGGGCCATAGTGACAAGCATTAAGCATAACAAGTCGCAACAAAGTCATAAAGCACTAATAAAAGATACTAGGCACCATGCCCTAACAATCTGATGCCATTACATGAACGATCTCATCCAATCCCTACCATCCCCATAGCCTACAGCGGGGGATTACTCACTCATAGATGGGGGAAACATGGATGGTCGATGGAGAAGCCATGGTGATGATGATGGCGATGATATCCTCCAATTCCCCGTCCCGGCAGGGTGCTAGAACAGAGTTTCTGGTGCTGTTTCGTGGAATCTAGCAGTGGCGGTGGAGCGGAACTCCTTCTGGAAAAACGTCGAACCCCCCGGAGTTTTTAGGTCAGAAGGCTTCTTATAGGCGAAGAGGGAGACCGAGGGGGTGTCTGGGGCCACCACACCATGCCCTGGCGCGGCCAGGCCCAGCCCCTGGCCCTCCTCCATCTCGTATTCTGGCTCCTGGAGTCTTCTGGAAAAATAGGCACTTTGGCTTTTGTCCCGTCCAATTCTGAGAATATTCATTTTCTGACTTTCCTGGAACCAAAAACAGCAGAAAACAGGCAGCTGGCACTATGGCTCTTGTTAATAGGTTAGTCCAAGAAATCATATGAAAAGTATTCCAAAGTGTGGACAAAACACAAGAAAGTGGATAAAACCAAGCATGGATTATCAAAAATTATAGATACATTTGCAATGTATCAAGGACACATAGTTGTTTCTTTGGAAGTACTTGATGTATGTGCAGCTGTCCTCTAACAAGTTGTTATTACATGGGTCTAGCAATCTAGCTCAGTCTATTGGAGCTTAACACTGAAGTCCATATCTTGAGGATCTGGTGAATTTCTCCTTGTGGTAAATGTCACACACTTTCTATTCAGACATGCTGAGTCAGAGTTATCACTTCACCTAACCAAATCTGAATCTCAATCAGATATGATGGTTGGTGTTCTTCAAGGTTTTGACACAGGTCTCTTTGAAAGTTCGATAAGATTGATGTAATGGTTGACACAACTAGTCGGAAGGCCTATTGTCATATTCTCTTGAATCAGCGAACAACAACCACTCTTCATGAGGCTTCTTTCTATGATTTTATTATAGGAGTTGTTATTATGGTCTCCTTTGTATCAAAGTCCGACCTTTACTTGATGTTTTTTTTCACGAACATCAAGGAGAAAATTTAAAGTAGCGTTGCTAAATGTCTCTCGGTCGAGCCTCTAGAACCTTTTATGTTGGAAAGCATCTTGTGGAGCCATGTAATGGAAATCTGAGAATGAAGTTTCTTTCTCCTCGTGTCACTAGGAATCTTCTTACTTAATCATCCCGGTGGTGTAAAGTGATATCATGATCTTTCGAAAAGATTTTGATAAACCTGGATGACTAAAGAGTTTTCCTTGTTTTCCAACCATGTTCATAGAGTGACGATGATTTTGGTAATCAGAAATTCCTCTTGTTACATGTTCCTTGTGACACTTATGAGTCTTCGCCAGAAAACACCTTTCTTTCTTGGCCTTCTATTGAATTAAGAGTGATCCTTCTGTATCAAAAGTAGTTCAACGGCTTGGTTTCCGTATCTCTGTACCTCTGGACACTCTACTTAGGTCGTCTAGTAGAGTTTCATATCTCGAAGTTTATGGTCATGTTCTTATGTTGTAAGCTTCCCTTTTCAGAAAACCATCTCCTTTTGTTTCCTTCTTTACCCTGGTGTGTTTCATGTCATCATCTTAGAGTTGTTTCTGAACACTCCATCCATGAGCTAACCATGAGGTACTCCGTGTGTTGTTTAGTGTGTTTCCCTCTTATCCTTAGAAGTGACCCTGTTTCTCTTCCTTCTTCCTACCTGCAGAACCTCGGGTCGAGATTCTCGTAAAGGGGATAGATCTGTAACACCCCAGTTTTAGTTAATCATATTTAGGGCTTTGTTTGTGCATTCATGAGCATCATCCCTTAAAATGAATGCAAAGAAAATAATGCAAAACCCCTGAAACCCTAATTTCCCTCTCTGTTTGAAAACAATCCAAAAGGGTTTTGAATATTTGAAAAAATATACAAAAGGCATGGAGCCCAAACAGTATAAAAGGGCCCTAGAATTTTTTCTTATTACTTACAAAACCTCTGGTATTTTTGAGTTATTCAAAAACAGATCTGAAAAGAATTTACAAAAGAGGAAAGTGAGAAAGAAAAAGGGAAAAGGTTTCTGCTAAAAAAAATGAAGCCAGGCCACAGCCCAACCATCTCTCTCTCCCCTACAACCCTTCTCGCAGCCCAAGAGGGCCCATGTGCGGCCCTTCCGGCCCGTACCCCTTTGCTAGTTCTCTCTTTTCTTCTTCCCTGAGCACGGCAAAGGAAGCTGCTGCCTGGCAGCGCACTCGCTGTTGATCCCTGTCGCCTCCTCGCCACCGTCCGTCATAGCGTGGAGATGGATAAGACTAACCCGAGCACGTCTCTCTCCCCCTGGTTCTGTCTCTCCCTCCTGCGAGGTCCCTCGTTGCTCCCCTTTTCATGTCGAAACCCTAGCCCCACCAGGACCGACGACCGTCACTGTTTGAAGCCTCGCCGAACCCATCTAATTATGCAATGGGCTCCACCTTGTCGCCCTATTCTCCCCTGCCAAAGGAATCGAAGAAGGGATCCTCGAATCGAGCTCCAGCAGCCCCACCTTCCTCACCTCCGACGAGCTCCGCCACCGCCATTGCCATCGCTACAAGCCTCTTATGGCATCTCCGTGGAGCTTCACAACTTCAGGGTGAGCATGCGGTTATTCCCGACCCCTTTGTCCCCTCCCTCTTGCTCTGGCCTGCTCCCGCCTTGAGCGCCGACGTGCTCTGCCACTAGCCACCGTCGTTGCTGACGCGCCGGCTACCAAAAAGGAGCGGCGCAACGATGGTTGGACTTGCCATCCTCTTCTGGTTCGAATGGAACCAACAGCTCTGCCTCTCCTGCCCCTAGCTTCGTCGCCGTCATCCGTCTGACCCGCCGGCCGGTGAGCTCACATGGTCAGTGGGTCCTGTTGACTCGGACCGTGCCAGTGCGGGACCTTGACATGGTTTGGGGCCCCTCCGTCAGCTGTAGTGGCTAGCTCTGCATGGGTGTAAAAAGGTTTTTCCAGATTTATTTTAATTTCAGAAATGGTTTAATAATTTAGGAAAATGATTTAAATTGTTTAAATCTTATAAATTCAATAAATAATTATTTATAAGTGATAAAATTACAAATAATATATCAAAATGTTCATAAAAATTAGATCTATCTAATAGCATCAAAATCATGCATTGTTCAACAACTTTCATTGCAAGTTTAATTAGAAGAACAAAGTGACCCCTCTCAAATACATCTAGGGTTTCTCCGAATTAGGGTTCTGACCCCTCGAAACCCCGTTTAATTTGTCAAGCATGCTATAGGGTTTCATTTCAATATAATTAAACTTGTCATATCATCATCCTTGCTTGAGCACTGCATCGATGCCACGTGTTGATTGTTTCCCCTTTATTTCTGGTGTTTGGTTCTTCCCGGTAGAATACGATATCGAGATCAAGATCGAAGACCATGATCAACACCATCGAAGATCGAAGAACAATACTTGATCAACTATAATCAAGTCAAGTACAAGGCTGGGTATCAACAAACAAGGCAAGCATATCCCCACCATCATACAATCCTATGATTTCAAAAGCACTTTAATTCTTGCCATGATGCATACGATTCAACTATGGTCTTTTGTCGATAGATAGAGTATCATATCTGTTGCATTACTTCCTTTGAGCTTATATTTTACCCGATCCACTACTCCTAGCATAACTAGGTTTGGCTTGTGTGCACTGCTAGAGCTTATATCTGTGTCTTGCTTAGCCATGCTTAGTTGTTAATGCTAGTTCATCTAGAAGATGTACCAAATGCAGAGAACCTAGTATGACAGGAGAATGAGGTATACTAATGAGGTAAGTCAGTGGTAAAGGTTAAACATGCTAAGGCTTGTATGGGAGGCCACGGTGGGATATGGTTTTTGTAGTCCCATGCTCGCCACCACTAGGACCCGAGTTCTAGCCTCTTGAACCAAGACGAGCGTACAGCCACACGAGGCCTAGAAAACCTCACGAGTAACTAACTAGCCTAGTAGATTCCATGAGTCACATAGTTCAGGCGTTCCATTCGACATATGCATAGATTTTTTTTGAATGATTTGGCGGGTGAAGGTGCATCATAACAGGTAGGTAGGCATGGACGGGGTTGCTTGGGGTCGATGGAGCCCCTAGTAAACCAACCCGGACTCACATCTCTAGGGACCGGCTTCGGGATTTGACCCGTTACGGCGGAACCATCCTTAGGGCGTGACTCATGGTCTCGGCGAACGCAAGGTAAAGGTCATGTCCAACCACCCTGTGCTGGCCTTCCAAGGAAGAGGGCTAATCACTATGGCATTAAGAGTCGGCTTGTACGTGTGGGTAAAGTTGTACACCCCTGCAGGGTATTTATCTTTTCGAAAAGCCGTGTCCATAGTTATGGACGACATGGGAACGGACGTGAAGATCATAGATAACATCAACCTAATCGTAAAACTTGAGGTTTCAACGTGTGATTAAGGATGCTTCCTCATGGGTACGAGGAGGTGATCCTAGTTGTGAGATGAGGATTACTTTGGTGGATATCAAAATAAGATGATGATCAATTCTTCGGAGATATCCCTCTCTTATCCCCTTTTAAAACATTCTGATCTGACGAGCTTCTTCTCCCTCTTGTTTTAAAAACAAAGATGGCTTTATGCAAAATAACCCCACCAGCCATAAGTCTTCAGGAGTACACCCTATACTCACCCTTGCTTTGTTGATACTTTTGTAGAAGAGTAATTGTTCGCCTAAAGATGAGTTTGCTACGACATCGACACCAACGAGTAGCTTGGGGTTCTCGACCGGCAGCCTGGAATCTATGGGCTAGGACGTCATCGTTATGCTTCAGGCCTCTTAGGCCATTTGTTAAGTTTGCTATACTTAATAGCATAATTTGTCTTCCGTTGTTTGATGTTTGTGATCAGTGACCTCTTCTTGTAATATTTTGGTTCTTCGCTCAGCTATAAGCTTGCTTTAATAATTTTTGTGTCGTAGGGTTACTTTTGTGTTACAGATTTCTTCACTGGATATCCTCAAACTCTAGGTTAAGCTTATGTCAGGCTAATCTCTGGATTTATTTAACCCTGATCCCGGGGGTGTTACAGTGAATTCCCTAGGAATACTTAGCATACCTGTTGGACACCAGGCAAATGTTTGCTAGCGCTCACATAGGAATTGTACGAGCACGATTTCCTATGCGACACTCAAGCTAGTCAACACGATGGCCATCTTGGAGGGATCCATCGGATGGATCTGATCACTACTAGGAAAACGCATGTCTGTGGCGCACCTACTTTCCCCTTCGGTGGTGCACTAAGGGTACGCCACGACTTCTGCGCTACGGCTAAAAAGTGTCTGTAGCGCACTGCCAGGTGTGCTACAGGTATCTCGAGGTACTAGTGGCGCACAACACAGTGCGCTACCACTGTTTTTCCTATGGCGCATGACAAGTGCGTTACTAGTATCTAGTTAGTAGTAGCGCACTGGCTGGTGCGCCACTACGGTTGTTCCTGTGGTGCATGACGTAGTGCGCTACTAGTACTTGACCAGGTGCGCCACTAACCACGTATATGTGCGCCACGGCTTAGCTTTTCAAAAAACAACAAAAATACTCAATACATATTATATACAATACAGCTGATAAACACAGATATATAGTACAGAAATAAATACCCAGATATACAATACAGAAATAAATACACAGACAAGATAGAAACAAATACATATAGATAAGTCACATACATAAATACACAGTATAAGTTATATTATTTCGATCAAGTTACAAAGTAGCTAGTGATGACATGAATACATGTCTCAACCAAGTTAGAGCTCGCGGAAGCTCGCCTAGACATCTAAATTAGGAACATGCATGACAGATAACCAAAGACGATAACCATCACCGTGACGGAGGTATAGGTCTTCATCCGGTTCCTCGTCCTAACTCCCGCTAGATAGCGCGCGTATCTAGCTTCCGTCGCCGCCATAGTATTGTACCCTTTGTAGCTATTGCCGCTGAAATGGTGCACCTGTCTCCGGCAGTCTTTCCAATCATCATAGACTCCAGGAACCCGTCCCTTGTACACGACGTACCACGTCATCTAAAAGTTGGCAATAATAATTAAATGATGGTGAAAAAATAAGTAAAAGTCGCATATAAAGATATACTTGTCAAATAAGGTAACAAAGTAAGCAAAAAAATACCAAGTAGTAGCATGTACATGTCGACACACACAAGTACACGCGGGATAAAGAACTACAACTAGAGCAACACATCAAGACTTTTGGCTCAGCTCAGGAAACGGGAGGACGCATTGTTTCGTCATGAACGCCCTATAGTCACCCTGCATCTTTAGGCGATCTACTACGTCATGGTTATTCGGGGGATTGCCTCCGTAGAAGACCCCCCTGAAGTCATGACATCACGGCTGATGATTGCCCCAAACTGTTGTTGGAAGCGATACATCTCTTGTCTAATATCTAAATCATTGATCCTAGCCTTGACTTCGGCCCACCGTTTAAGATGATCTGGCAGCGTAGAATTCTGTTGCTCTAGTAGGAACGCCCTCATGTGATGGAGTGCATAGTAGGCTTCCTTACATTGCTTGGCTGCTTCCTGAGGGAATTCCGTCACATGGGTGAAGACGTGCCTTCCAAACTTGAGCTTCTTACGCACGAAGCTGGCGCCTTCCGCTGAGGCATAGCCGGTGAGAGCATCATCCAGAACTTCCTTGTTCTTGTCGTAGTTTTTCTTCTTTTCTTGACTCCCTGAGTCGAAATACGTGGCTTGCGAATGTTTCGGCGACAAGCAGATGAGTGTGAAGTGTTGATCTCTGCACAAAACAATTCAAACGGAATGTGTTGGAAAAAGAATGATGAAAATCTAATAAAGCATGTTATGGCGGCGAGTGAATAATGACTTACTTGGGAAAGAAAGGCACGAGAATGTATTCCTTTGTCTTGTTCGCCACCAAGATGCCTTGGAGGTACGAGGCCACGAATCGCCGTTCAATGGCGCTTCCCAAGCAGCCATCACGCGTGTAGTACGGGTCCAATATAGCGATGCCCGGGGTGTTCTCTCTAATGATCTGAATGGCCAGGCTGAGAGAAAACAGGCGTACCATGGTATAGTGCAGCGGATACAGGTGGAACATATTGAAGATGTCGTCAAACCGCAGGAAGAACAGATCCACGGGGACATTATCAACGAAGCCAAAGCCTCGTGGCACCTTAACCACGAATACCGGGTGCGAGGGATCTTTCTCCGCAAGAAGGCGTCTCTCTATCGTCAGCACACCGTCATGCACGCTCCTCATTTCTAAAGTGGCGAGCCTGAGCAATTTCTTAGTTAGCATGGGCTCACCCGCCACATGCATCCTCCACATAATACCCTTTGGTCTTGGTGGCCCGTCCTGAAACCTGATCGGATACGCAGTTGACGCCACCGGCTGGCTCGAGCTGCAAGATTTTCTTTTCCTGGTCTTCTTGCCTTTTGGGAAGTGGGTAGGCACCGCAATCTGAGCATCGATCGCCTATGTAGTGTGTCAAGGCTTAGAACAAAGGGCCGGTTGGATGTAGCCGCTGGCTCGGTGAAGGTGCAAGATGGAGGCGTCTCCTGAGAACCAAAGAGACGTTTGTTGCAAGTGGCTTTCTCTGCGGGGCCACCGGCTGGGTCTTCGTTTAGGTCGCCAGGGAAAAGATTAGTGTTGATGAAATCATCGAAGTAATCTTCGTCATCCTCCTTCGGATCCTGCGCCATGGTCATGTCAATATGACCAGCCGAACAATCGCGTGGAGGTGACGGTGTGGGGTCTTGCCATGGCTTGGCGCTGGCACAACAGGCAGTGTTGTTGTCTGTGGGGTGATGGCCCCGGCCATCCCCAAATGAATCATGCTCTTTGGCCATAGCAGAAATAAGCCGAAGCAACTTCTGAGGACAGCTGACTCTTCTTCATCGCAGCCCTGGGGGGTTGAATGGGAGGTTCCAGGTCATCGCAGCCCCTTAGCACCCGGATAATTTTAACCCTATGCACGCTATCTGGCATCGGCTTTGAGTGGAACGTGCGGTGCAAGGCTTGAATGATGGTACCCTTGGCAACATCCCTCAACTCGTTGTTCACGAAGCTTAAGAGAGTGCATGGAACATCCGTCTGCGAAAAACATGTATGGCATTAAAAAGATGCCATAAGAGTAATAAATGGCAAGGCGGTAAAGTATTTGGTTTACCGTGATGGCGTCGATCTCGGCTAATGTCGAGGCACCGCATACGATGACGGGCGTGCAAGAGACGGAGGGGCTGCTTGATGGCATGGTGCCGGCCGCTGATGTATTCTCCCTATCGGTTGCATTAAGCTCCGGCACCGCGGTGATGGCAGGGGGAGTCACCAATGCTTCCGGCGCCGCCGTGCTAGCGGGCGGAGTCACCAATGCTTCCGGCGCCGCCATGCTAGCGGGCGGAGTCACGAACACATAATTCATCGAGATCACCGGCGCCGCATTGTTTGAGTGGCTACTGACCATGCTTGGAATCGGGCACGGCCCTTGTCGACCACCCGCACACCAATTCGCTATCGACTCCACCAAGGTAGGCAAGATGGAGGTGAGGGTGATTTCCAGGTTGTCTTGGACGATCTGCGGGATCCGTGCCACTTGTTCCTTAAGTTCCTAAACCTCGCGGTTTTCCTCGTCGCTCCTTCCCTCCACACGCGTCCTCGGGGGTGGACCAAAATGATCCACCCAATTCATAGCCCCGAAGCCAGCCAGACGACCAGCCGACGATGGCTTCTTTGTAATCAGCGTGATTTTCTTGGCCCGGTTCATCGCCCTGTTAAAATGGTTATCCCACCGGGTGGCCGCCGTCGACCCGTGGGATGAGGAACCATGGGATCCCTGACTAGCAATTTCCTGGTCCTGCAGAAGAAGTAACGTGAACTGTTTAGAAATTCGACTTGATCGATTATAATGTAATCGACTTGATCCGCGGTAATTAAATTAATTACCGCAAGAACCTCGAAGTCCTTCACCTTAGTTTCCGCGGTGAGTTCTTTGGTTTTGGGGTCCACATGGTAACGAGCCCTGATGAAGTTTCGAAGCTGCTTGTTTTCGAAATTTGAAAAGGGGTTAGGTATCCCCTTAGCTCTATACTCGTCGTCCTCCTTATCCCATTTGGGCTCCGCAGCTCTGTAACCACCAGATCCGAGATGGTGGTGACCTATATTCATCGCCTGCAATTCCTTTCCCCGCTTACTCGAGGCCTTGGCTGCTTCGGAGGTGCACTTGGCCTTGAACTCCTGGAATTGATCTTTGGTGATCTGCGGGTCAATCTTCTGGATCTCCTCGAGACTTTTCTCTTCTTTAAATATCTTCTTCTTTATCCAGGTTCTCCAGCTGGCCAGGGCGGTTCTCATCCTTGTGAGGGTGGATTTATTTACTTCATTCCCATGATAATCTGTGTTCTGATACTGAAGGGGGAACTTGTATCTTGCGTGCAGCTTCTCGAACAGGAGTGTGCGCAAATGGCCATTATCTTTATGATGGAGATTCTCGGTGTTGATCGAGATGGTGGTACGGGTGATGGCCGCCACTTGCCCACCTTACCCTTTGACCACATGGTCGGGGGGCCAAAGGAACCCCTGTTGGGCTCACTTTGGTAATTTCCTCTCTGACGGTGTCGACCGTGTTCGGGTGCCTTTCCTTCTTCTTCTTAAGCGGATTACTACCACTTGTTGTGCCCTCGCCGCCATTAGTGGTTTCATCATCCGCCGTTCCTTCGGCCGCTTCTTCTTCCTCCGCGTCTTCCATCTCATCGGCGTCGCTCTCGGAAGGGTTGTATTCTTCATCACCCTCTGTCATTCTTTCTAGCCGCTCGACCTCCTCCCAGAATGACAAGGGTTTGTTTTGAGGTCTCACTTCTCCTTCAGCATTGATACGCTGAGAAGATCTAGCCTCGTCGTTGTCACACATGTTTTCACTAATAAAACGCAAATAATGGTTAGTAAAGTGCGCGGAAAAATCCGGCATGACCATTGCTCATTTTTGTTAAACTAGGAGTGCCCGATTTCTGCCGAAATGGAAGTTAATCAACATTTCGGCGAAAATCGGGACTCATTTCATACAAGCACCTGCATACGAATACAACTAGGCAGGGTAATATAGCTACGAATACAACAAAGCACAGCAACCACTCTAACTGGTATTTAAAGGAGAGCATAACCAAGAATGGTGGAAGGAGGGAACATATATATCAGCAAGTGCACTTCAATAAAATTACAGCAAGTGCACTTCAATAAAATTATAGCAAGTGCATTTCAATGAAAACAAGCAAATTACAGCAAGTGCACTTCAATAAAATGATAGCAAGAATAGCAATTGACAACAAGCAAATTACAGCAAATAAAATTTATTTACTAGGGTAAGATAAACTTGCAGTTAATATGTTCTTACATATAAATATATAATAACAAAGTCTGACGTATAGTGCTATTCAGTTCTATGTGCCGGGTTATGGTCTCCAGCAAGTGTTTAAACATTTGAAGCAATCTTATGGTAATCCGCCTATCTATATTCATGAGAATAGTAAGTATTTTTCCAACTACCAATAATCTGGTTGAAACTCTAGGGTATATTTTTTCTTTCCATACATATTCTTCAGTGCTACAGGAACATGTAATTACGAGACCAATTACTAAGGTATACTACTAGCTGATTCATTATGGCTATTCATGCCTAAATACCTCTGTCACATCAAATGAAACTGCACTGAATAAACAGAGAAGCAGCTGACACAGACAAAAATTCTGATGATAATACTTGGAAAATAAGAAGCCACCAATCCTAAGAGAGCAGTACAAACCCACAAAGTATTACTACAAGATTGAGCATTTCACATGTCCTTGGCAATGGCATACTATATGGAGCTACAACATTTACTACAATGCATTCAGTACAAACATTTACTACAATGTATTGGGGAACACATACAATCTCATGTAAAAAAAGCTTTGTAAACAGGAACATGAAAGAAAAACCAAATAGTTCATATAGAAGTTAACTCTATAAGCAAGTTGTTTACCCAGAGTACCAGGCACATAGACCATTTACACATTGAAATACAAGTGGTTTACTCTATAAGCTTCATTTTTAACCCAATACATATCAGACATGATGCTCCAGTTCATCATTAAATAAATGCTAAACTAACACAGTCTGAAATTCCAACATTTGCATATGTTCTCTAATATGTCCCACAACCGAAATGCTGGCAAAGCACATCATACACTTGATTATTTCTGCTAGGGGCGATTAGGTGCAGAAGGAAGGACTGAATGATTAGCTAGACAAATTAAGGGCATGCTATGATGAGGAGCTCTTGTCGCAGCTGAGGCTGTCATGACCCTCTTCTATAACTACTCTGCTGCACACCAATTGAAAAACAAGTCTCAACTAACTTGGACTACAATCGACGGATCTGCCATGCCTAAACCTAGTTTGTAGCCTAATGAGGAAGTGGAGGTGCATCGTGTGCATGTGGCTATCACAAAGCATCCATGGAAAAGCAAGCCATGTGTGAGGTCGTGACTCCATGACTTACCTGAGCAGAGAGCCCGTGGACGCGCGGACGGAGAGCGGCGGACGGAGAGCGGCCGCCTCCTCCTCATTGGACGCGCGGACGGAGAGCGGCGGCCTCCTCCTCCTTGGACGCGCGGACGGAGAGCGGCGGCCTCCTCCTCCTTGGACACGCGGACGGAGAGCGGCGGCCTCCTCTCCTCCTCCTTGTACACGCGGCGACCTCCTCTCCTCTTCCACGGCCTCCTCCTTGGTAGCGGCGAGTGCGGCGACGGGCATATCGAGCGGCGGCGGAATGTCTCTCTCGGCTCGACCTGTGTCTAAGGATGATGGGGAGAGGGACGGGTCCGTGCTCGACAGTTGACCTGTCACGGCACTTAGCCGTAACGGCTAAGTGCCGTGTCAGGTCAAATAAGAGGGCGGCTGCCCCTGTTGTTGACACTAGCACTACAGTATCCCACTGGTTCCGCCCTATGCTCGAAACCGGTGTGAGCACCCGGGTTCAAACCCTGGTGCCCCCTTTTTTGTTTTTATTTTAAAACTACTTTAAAATGTTAAAAAATATCCCAAAAACTATGTAGACTATATAAAATATCTGTTATATGTTTCATATGATAAAAGTGGTACATATATATCATAAAAGTGGTATAAAAGTGATTCAAAGTAGAAAGAAATTAAATAATAATGTGTCCATTAATAATATGCCATCCATATGCATCAATACAATTTTTTTGAGCATGTGTTTTACAAACTTTTTTGAGCTAGTGTTTTACAATCTTTTTTCCCTTCTTTGTCGCGGTTGAATAATTTAGCCCTGACACTTTTATGTTTCTTCGCTCGAACGGGCTACCTTTTTTGGGTAAGGTTGTCCTTTTTCTTCTTGTGATGTATGTTTCTTCATCGTAGTCGTCATCATCTTCAATCTTTGGATCACCGTACTGGTCGAAGTCTTCGGCCGTAGTCGTCCTCTTCATCTGATTGCGCCCGCTGGATGCAATCTTCGCCGTCTGCCCAACTGTTGGCGATTTCCATGAGCTGGTCGAGTGTCTTGGGCTTTACACGTCCAAGTTTTTCCTTGAAGTCTGGGTGTTTGACGCCGTCCCTGAAGGCGTCGATGGCCCGCTCTTCGGAGATGTGTGCTGCGGAGTTCTTGGATGTGGACCAGCGTAGTATGTACGAGCGAATAGATTCACCCGTTCTCTGAGTGCAGGCTCGCAATTCTTCGATTGAGGCGGGCCTCTTGCTGGTGCCTTTGAAGTTTCGGATGAAGCTATAAGCGAGCTCCTCCCAACTTCGGATGGATCCTGATGATAGGCTGCTGAGCCAGACCCGCGCTGTGCCTGTTAGCTGCAGCTGAAGGCATTGCATGGCGGTTTCTTTGTTGCCTCCGTGAAGCTTGACGGATGACAGATGGTCACTGAGCCAGGACTTTGGATCTTGCGTGCCGTTGAACTTCGGAGTATCCGAAGGAAGCTTGAAGTTGCGTGGCATCTGTGTTCACGGACGGATCTCTGAAGCATCGAGCCCGCAGTTCTCCTTCGTCTTCATCCATCTCAGATTCAGACGAGCATGCGCGTTTACGCGTGCTTTGTCGATCTTGCACCTGTAAGCTTGTCTGGCGTCGTGAAGTCGCATTTATGGCGGTCGAGCTCTTCTTCCTTCGAGGAAGATCGTGTTCCTCCTCATCTTCGGATGAGGAGAACTTCGGTCGCGCTGGCGGAGCTTTCTTCTTCGGCTCCGTGGAGCGTCTTCGTGGGCGCAACTCTGATTAGTCCTAGTCCGGTGAGTGCGGACCTATGCATAGCCCTTTTTGGGTCCCCTCCGGAGGTGGGTGAGCCGCGAGATCTGTGATGGCTGCCATGATCGCAGCTTGTGGCGTCTTCGGGGTGATGTTGCCGTCGGCGTCCATATCCATGAACGATGTGTGGAGAGTTCGGGTCACGTCACGCTGCTCCTTCGGGTCCATGTTTTCCACCCGAGACTGGTGCTTGTTTCCCTGGTTTCCGTTTGTGCTAGAGCCGGGTCCCATGGCGGAGAGCGCAGCTCGTCAGCGACCGGACTCGTAGGCTGCTTTCTTTGCGTTGTCGAGCGTCTCCTGCATCTTGACTTGCTTCTTGTGCTCCTCAATGAGGAGGTAGTGGTATGCCATCAGCAGATCACGTGGGGAGTCCAGAGGTAGGACTATTTCGCCTGCGACGACGCGGCGTGCTTCGGCCCATCCTTCTTTGCTAAGTTGGATGAGGTGGCCCCTGTTTTCCCCGTTTTCGCCGTTTCCACCGTGTTCGCTGTTTCTGTCCTGCGGGTTGGGGTTGGGCGGCGGGTTAGGCGTTTCCTCGTCGGTTTGGATGACTGCGGCGCACAGATAGCGCCTGCAGATTGGTTGGCTGCTGCCGCAGCTTTCGGATCTGGAACCGTAGGTCCCTTCATCCGAAGATGGATCGCATAGATCGGAGTTGCAGCTGCTGCTGCTGTAGAACTCATCTGTTGATGGTGACGTGCGTAGCACGGGGTGTGGAGCCCATGAAGCGGGCCTGATCGACGGCACGGGCACCCGCTCAGGGAGGCAGAGGGTGCCAGTTTGTCCCACAGGCGAAGCTCGAACAAGATTTGATGTCATCGCCTACGGGCTCGAAATCCTTCATGGTATCCGGCGAGTGGGCGGTGAAGTTGAAAGCGCCGAAGAGGGGGTGATTCTCCGTCGCCGCGGAGTTGTAGATCGATCGGGTCGGAACCATCACGACCGCACAATCAGCAGCCCCAGTTCCTGAGGCGCCAATTGACGAGGTTTAATCTCATCAATGCCCATTGTTATGGACTTGGGTTTTGGAGAAGATGGGGATGCTGGAGATCATGGCACGGTTAACAGACAAGCAACCAGGGGACACGAGATTTACCCAGCTTCAGGCCCCCGGAGGGAAAACCCTACTCCTGCTTGTCTGCTCTTTGATTACGGCGGAACCGAAGGTTACAGGGTGGGCAGATTCGATCTAGCATGGAGGTGTGTATGTATCGAGAGAGAGAGATCTAGGTTTATTGCGTACGTAGCGTGTCCTCCTCGTTGGACCCTCCTAGCCTTTATATATGGGGAGGCTAGGTCTCGGGTGCCGATACGAGTAGGTTACAAGTTGTATTCAAACTCTAGTCTTGCTCTCCAATGATTCGAAGACGTCATGGGCCTGGGCCACCCGAAAATCTTCATGGGCCGGTGTATATTTGCCATGGGCCTTCCTTGGGCTGGACTAGGTATGCCAAAGTCGTGTACCCGTAGGGTATAACCATGTCAACAACACGGCTAGGCTTTGTCGGGTCAGTAATAAAAAAACATTGGTCCACTTTGCTAGCCAGTACCCACGGTTTATTTTTCATGGCGACGTGCGCACCGGCGGGCTTGGATTTGGCTGCTTCGGGTATTAACATGGTTGTGAAATACCGGTCTTCTCTTTCAACGCTCTTGGCCCATCGGACATGGAACATCGGCACCTTTTCTCCATAGTAGTCGAGCTCCCAGATCTCCTCGATCCTTTTGTAAAATCTTTCCTTCACGTTGTCATCGGTGTAGAATTCCGATGTTACGCCTGAGTTCTGATAGTCACACTTGTTGTCCTTTTCCTCCGTGTAGAATGTGTAGCCGTTGATATCATACGCGTGATAGGTCACCAGGTTGTGCATGGGTCCCTGCGACAAGGTGAATATGATGTTTTCCTCCGCAGAATGCGATTGCGGGGGATTATCTAGGAGCGTCTACCTAAACCAACGCGTGAAATCTGAGTTGTGCTCTTTGATTATTTCTCCCTGCGTCCTCTGTATGCCCCGGTCACTATACTTCTTCTCGATTGACCTTTTGTGCTTTTGTACCCAAGGATCGACCAGTTCTAAATGTTGTAGCATGACTAGGTTTGCTCTATCAAAGTCTGTGCGTCGACAATCGTAGTCTGCATGCAGTACGCGACGACCCTCTCGGTGACCCGATCCATCGAGCTTGCCAAGGTGCCTATTGACGGGAAGACCGACAGGATTCTCGATGCCTAGATAATTCGTGCAGAAAGAGATGCACTCTTCAGCCAGAAATCCCTTGGCTATGCTTCCATCTGGACGGGACCTGTTGCGAACGTATCCTTTGATGTGTTTGTTCATCCTTTCGAACGACATCATGCTGCGGAGGAACATCGGCCCGAGTTGGATGATATCCTCCACGATATGGACCAGCAGATGCACCATAATATCGAAGAATGCGGGCGGGAAGTAGATCTCGAGCTCGCATAGTATCACCACGATCTCCTCTTGTAGCCTCCCGAGCTGTTTCACGCCAATTGACTTTCGAGAGACGACGTCAAAAAACTTGCAGAGCCCAAACGATGTTTCTCGGACATGCTCGTCCATTATACCTCGTAGTGCAACAGGAAGTATCTGCGTCATTAGCACAGCACAGTCGTGAGACTTCATCCCACTAAACCTCTGCTTAGCCTCATCTAGGTACACCTTATCTTGCCGGTAGCCGTAAGGAAATTTGACTCCTAGAAGGCACTTGAAAAACTGTTTGATCTCATCCGGCTTAGTGTGAAGCACGAAGGGGGGCAGTAATATTCGTTCTTATTGACCTTTTTACCCTTTCGACGACCTTGTGTCGCCTCCGACTGATGATCATTGTCATCTTCCTGATCATCAGGAGTAGGGCGTCCTCCGTGAAGATCCTTCCGGATGCCCATGAATATCAAGTTGTTCCTTGCTTTAGGACCATCTTTCGTCCTATCTGGCATGTTGATTAGGGTGGAGACTAGACTCTCGCACACGTTCTTCGTGATATGCATGATGTCAAGGCTATGAGGCGTGCGGAGAAACTTCCAGTATGGCAACTCCCGGAAAATAGACCTTGTTTTCCATACCTTCATCAACGGTTTGTCTTGCTGCCTCTTTCGCTTCTTTCCCGGTTTAGGACACTCTTTCCAGTTTTTCAGCAATTCATCAACTTCTTCACTGCTCCTCTGCTCTAGGATTCCTCGGGTCTTGGATTTTCCATTGAACAGATCTCCATGTTTTCTCCATGCATCATTCTTTCCAAGCCACCTTCGGTGCCCCATGAACACGGTTTTCGAAGACCCTGGATCTTTCTCTAGTTGGAGATAGGTCGTGTTATCCATGCACCTAACGCATGCGTAGAATCCTTGGATAACCTGCCCCGAGAAATATCCGCAACCTGGATAGTCATACACCGTAGTGACCAACGCAGCTCTCATAGTGAAATAATCTTGTGCGACAGCGTCATACGTATTGGCTCCGGATTCCCATAACATGGCTAGCTCCTTTTTCAACAGCCCGAGATATAGATTGATGTTGGTACCAGGTTGTTTTGGCCCTTGAATTAGCATACTCATTTTTATGTACTTCTTTTTCATGCACAACCAGGGAGGGAGGTTGTACATCCATACAAATACGGGCCAAGTGTTGTGCGTGTTGCTCTGGCTACCGAACGGATTGAGTCCATCGGTGCTTGCACCTAGCCTGATGTTTCTTGAATCTCCACCGAATTCTGGGAATTCGAGGTCTAATGCTTTCCACTGGCTAGCATCTGAAGGGTGCGTCAGCAGCTCGTCCTTTTCAGGATCATCGTCATCTGCTGTCTTCTTTCTTTCCACATGCCAGCGCATGAGATTTGCTTCCTTAGGGTCTGTGAAATAGCGGTGCAGACGAGGAGTGATAGGAAAGTACCATACCACTTTTCGAGGAGCTTTCTTCCCTTTCTTGTATCGACTAACGCCGCACACCGGGCATGTGGTTTTCTCCGTGTCCTCGCCCCGATAAATGATGCAATCGTTGATGCAAACGTGGTATCTAATGTGCGGTAGATCAAGAGGACACACGATTTTCTTGGCGTCCTCGATACTAGTTGGACACGTGTTCCCCTCCGAGAGATGATCGTGCCAGAATGCCATCATATCGTTGAATCTTGCGTCGGTCCATTTGTGTTTTGCCTTCATCTCCATAGCCTTGAGCGTTACATTCAACCGGGTATCATCGGGCTTGCATCCTTCATACAATGGAGTAACCGCGTCTTTCTCAAGTTGCGCAAGCTTGGCTTTCTCTCTAGCGGCAGCCCTGGCGTTACTCGTCTGCTTGAGAAGTAGTTCTTGAACATAAGGGTCCCGCCCAGCGGCGTTGTTCCATCGCCCGGCATCTAGATCATCATCATCCTAGTCTGCTTCCGCACCTTCACCTGCTCCAGGAGACTCTTCTTCATCTCGCCCGTCCTTGCCGTGATCATGATCATGTTGCCCGCCTTCCTCATTTTCCGCCGCCCCATTTATGGCCTCATCGTCATCGTCATCACTTATCCACCGAGTGTAGCCATCCATGAAACCATGGCAGAGCAGGTGCGCCTGCAGATTTCCGGAATCTGGGTCAATCAACCAATTGAGTTTGCATCTTCTGCACGGACATCTTATCTCCGTCATGTTATTTCGTATCATGTCGGCCGTCGCGCATTTCAAAAATCTAGCCACAATGCCTTCGCTCATTATGCGGACCATGGTTGCCTGCGCGGTGTACAAGGTAGAATTAGAAGTTTATTACAACCACAGAACCAATGCATGCATGCAATGATCGATGGAAAATTTCGGCATGACCTATCCTAAAATTAGGACCTTTGTGAAATGCCAAAGTCTTGCCAAAATGGAAATGAATCAACATTTTGGCAAAACAATGCCAATATATGAGAGAGTATACAATGCATGCTCTCCAAACACATGAGAGCATCGATCCTCTCCATAGATATGTGACCATATCATCCATACACATAAACACATCCTCTTACATAGACAACTTACCAAGATGAGAGACCAAGAAAATCTCGAAGGAGAGGTAAGAGACCGAGAGGATGGTGGCCAGAAGGAGAGCTTTCCTCTATTATGTATGTAGCATCCAAGGTAAGTTTTACATGCTATAAATGGTGAAAGAGTGGAGAAATTAAGGTGGAAGGAGGAGGGGGGCGAGATAGAAGGAGGAAGAAGGAGGGGAAATTTAAGTGTGAGATGGTGAGATCTAGTCAAATGTGCAAAGGTATCTGCCAAAAAGTAGTAGCAGAACGCACATCCGTGGCTCACATGGGGTGGTGCGCTATAGGAGTAAAGAACATCCGTGGCGCACATACCGGCAGTGCGCCACAAACGTGTTTTCCCAGTTACACATACGGGTGGCCCGATCTTTCCTGTAGCGCATGGAGGCCATGTGCGCCATGACTACCGGCCACACCTGTAGCGCACTTCACAGGGGTGCGCTACGGCTATGTGGTCTACGGCCGATAGTGGCCTGGCCCACACACGACCGTGGCGCACCAACCGCATGTGTGCCACTATTATGGTAGATAGCCGTAGGGAACCTGCGGCCAGTGCGCCACACCTATTTTAGCCGTGGGGCACCACTAGCACGTGCGCCACGGATGTGCAGATTACCTATAGCCATTTTCCTGGTAGTGGGTGTAGCCTTGTGGCATTGTTTGATTCGATCACCAGATCATGTGCAATCTCCTCTGTCACATGGAGGACGGTGTGGTATGTTATGTGAGATCCTCCTGCATCCTGAACGACTCAGAGAGCTTGTTGAAGTCCATGTCGCAATTGTCATAGCATGTGAAGCTCCCTTTGATGGTGATTGTCCTGTTGCATCCGATCATCTTCGTCATGAGGTAGGCATAGTGGGGAACTGCCATAAACCATGTGAACGCGAGTCTCCCAAGGATAATGTGGTACTATGATGGCCAGTCGACCACTTCAAAGTCGATCTTCTCACGCCTGAAGTTTTTAGGTTTGCCAAAGACGACATCTAGGGAAATCTTACCAAGGGAAGGATGGGTTTTCCTAGGATGATGTTTGTTGGGTTCGCAGCATAGAAAACAAAAAAATTCCTACGAAGTGAATAACTAAGCACCAAAATCTATCTGCCTAGATACAAGCAACGGGTGGATATACATCCATAGAGAACATACCCTTGAAGAGCGACAAACCGTTACGAGGTTGGACTCATGGATGATGTAGTTGTTCGCTTGCCGATCTCAAGATCGTGAGGTAAGTCCAGCACCGCAACTCAACGGTGCTTCCATCATCGCACACACGTCCGGTCCTCCGACAACCTCCGCATTATTGCTCCAGCGATGCAGCGGAAACAACAACTCCTTTCAGGCAAAGCTACCGGAAACATGTACCTAGCAAATCCGAGGCCATGGGGAATAAACTAGAGGGGGATATAGATCCTTCACCAGGAGGTGTGAAGTGAGAGGAGAAGGAGGGGGCTTTTTTAGGGAGAGGGGGCAACCCCCTCCCATGGCCGGCGGCCACGGAGGTGCCCCCACCTCTTCATTCATGTGAGTGTAGCTCACACTCACATAAACACCCCTCCACTCACACTTTCACTCACATTAATTAATTTTCCACCAAAATTAATGCAACTCTCATTTTATAAAACTCTTTTATTTTTTTTTTCAGAATTTTGTTAATTAAGAAAAAGTTCCTGCTACGGATTATTTTTTATTATTTTTTAATATAAGAAAATTAGTAAACTCAGTCATAGTCAAGTCATTATAGAATGTCCATACCATGAAACTTCATACAGAGTAATGCGTTTTGTAACTCAACATCTAGAATACCAGGAAACTTCATACAGAGTAACGCATTTTGTACAGGTTGCAAAGCTTCAAGGATCCCAAACACTACAAGAAAAGCCCACGGCACCGACGGCCAGAAGCTACGCCAACGGCTATTTATCGGGACCGTCGGCGTAGCCCCCGAGGAGAGTAGCCGAGCAAACTGGCTGTCGGCCTAGGTTGGCCGTTGGCCTAGGGTAAGGTAGGCCGATGGCATCAGTCGGCATAGACCGGGTTCTCTGCGTAGTCAATTGGCGGTAACAGTGATGCAACATCATCAAGGCTACGCCGACGGCTTTACCGTTAGCGTAGGTTTTACAGCTACGCTTGCCGTCGGCCTAGCTATTTTCCCTTTTTGTCACATTAATCCAAGAAAATCATAACTAAATCTTTCTAATTTAGAAAAATACATATAATATATTAAATTTTTTAGAAAAATAAGATCTATCTATCTACACTCAAATATTACATATTTTTGTTGAATAAAATATATAAACATTACAAATACTTTCGTATAGCACGTTTTTCATTTTTTAAGTGCTAAAAACGTGGTGTTTTTTGAAGTAAACATCAAATGAAAGTTTCAAAATGCTACCACCCCATTTTTCAAAAATACTAGCCAACCTTATATGGAAAATATCACCACAGGGGAATCTAAAATCTTTCCGTCTACCCCTAGTGAAAAGACAATTTTTTGCCGAATCGATAGAAAGTGGGTCATATATGAACTACAGGTACATGATATGATGCTCATAATTTTTTATAAAAATTATTTAAGGTTCACAATATGCTATTTCATCTGAGATCCAATGCAAGTTTAGCGAGACTTAGCTCCAAGCTCAGAATCTTCATGCCCGCCGTTCGACAAAGTTTGATGATAGTTTAAAACGGGCATAAAAATTTCAAAAATGATCGAAACAATGCGAAATCTTCGCATGGTGTCATATTATGTGACATAGTTGGAAGGAAAAATATCAAACTTGGTATATTGATTATGTCTCAAAAAAAACCTTCATAAAATGACCTATCTCATTCGAGGTTTCCTGGATTTCGGTTCAAATGGCCAATATTATGGGTAAAATCAAGGCATAGTTTATGATAATGTGTCCATATTGTGCATGTATGTTGAACAATGTTGCAGGAGGAAGTTTTCCTTTTCTTCGCACCAAAAATCCATTTTTCATTTTCCGAGTGCTAAAAATGGGGCGTTTTTGAAGCAACCACCAAATGGACGTTTCAAAATGCTATCACCCATTTCTTTAAAAATACTAGACCACCTTACGTGGACAATGTCCCAACAAGGGAATCTAAAACCTTTCCTTCCACCCCTGATGAAAAAGACAAATTTCTGCCGAATCGATAGAAAGTGGGTCAGATATGAACTACAGGTACATGATCTGATGCATTTTTAGGTTCACAATATGCTATTTATCAGATATCGATGCAAGTTTATCAAGGCTCATCCTCGAGCTCAGAATCTCCATGCCCGCTGTTCGACAAAGTTTGACGATAGTTTAAAATAGGCATAAAATTTTAAAAAACGATCGAAACAGTGTGAAACCTTCGCGCATATTATGTGACATAGTTGGAAGGAAAAATATCAAACTTAGTATATTGATTATATCTAAAAAACCTTCACAAAATGACCTATCTCATTCAAGGTTTCTTGGCTTTCAGTTCAAATGACCAATATTAAGGGTAGAATCAAGGCATAAGTTGTGATAATGTGCCCATATTGTACATGCATGTGCATCATGGGATGGCAAACAATGTGGCAAGAGGAAGTTTTCCTTTTCGTCGTACAAAAAAGCCATTTTTCATTTTCCGAGCGCTAAAATTGGGGTGTTCTGTGAAGCAACCACCAAATGAAAGTTTCAAAATAATACCACCCTATTTTAAAAAAGTACTAGACCACCTTACACGGAAAATGTCCCAAGAAGGGGATCTAAAACATTTTCTTCCACCCCTGATGAAAAACACAAATGTCTGTCGAATCGATAGAAAGTGGGTCAGATATGAACTACATGTACATGATCTGATGCTCATGACTTTTTACAAAAATTATTTTTAGGTTCATAATATGCTATTTCATCAGAGATCCAATACAATTTTAGCGAGGCTCAGCTCCGAGCTCAAAATCTTCATGCCCACCGTTTGACAAAGTTTGACGGTAGTTTAAAATGGACATAAAAATTTCAAAAACAATCGAAACAATACGAAACCTTCATGTGGTGTCATATTATGTGACATAGTTGAAAGGAAAAATATTAAACTTGGTATATTGATCATGTCTCAAAAAAACTTCACAGAATGACCTATCTCATTCGAGGTTTCCTGGATTTCGGTTCAAATGACCGATGTTATGGGTAGAATCAAGGCATAGTTTGTGATAATGTGTCCATATTGTGCATGCATGTGCATCATGGGATGGCGAACAATGTTGCAGGAGGAAGTTTTCCTTTTCGTCCCACCAAGATTCCATTTTCCGAGAAAAAAAGGGTGATTTTGTGAAGCAACCACCAAATGGCTAATTCAAAATACTACCACCCCATTTTTCAAAAATACTAGACCATCTTACATGGAAAATGTCCCAACAAGGAATATAAAACCTTTCCGTCCACCCCTGGTGAAAAATACAAATTTCTATCGAATCGGTAGGAAGTGGGTCAAATATGAACTATATATATATGATATGATTCATCAATTTGACAATGTGACAAGGTTCATCAATCATTTTTTAGGTTAACAAGATTATATGGATGTCATATTTGGATTCCTCTTATTTTCCTGTTCGATTTAGATATTTTATTTGTCAAAATCCAATTTACGAATTTAAAGATATGATTTTTTCCATATTAAATAGAAAAGGGAAAAAATATTTATTTTATTTTTATTTGAAATCAAGATTATTATTACTTATTCATTATTGTTTAATTAAATAATGTCTTGAACTTTAAAAAATAAAGGCGTGTGACACCATGGTCTAAAGGTTAATATGATTGATAAGGTAGAATTATCAGTAATGTCTAATTTCTTTATCGGAAGCTCATTCGGAAGAAACAAAGAAGTTGAGCATGCTGAGACTAAAGTAGTATTAGGATAGGTGATCGATTAGGAAGTTAGTCCAATTTAAACGTAGGTTAAGCGTACTTAGAGGTTAGAAAAAAGTTTGTAGGATTAAAAAGTCAAAACAATTCAAAAATGGAAAAGAAATATATTTTTTTGAAAAAAAAGGCTAGGCTGATGGCTAAGCCATCAACGTAGCCAAACGACCATTAGCCGTTTCCGTGGGGCCCATCTAAGGCCGTCGGCGTAGCCGTATATGCCAACGACAACTTTGTCTAGGCCGACACCGTGCTACGCCGACATCAATTTAGCCTAAGCGAGGCGTTCCTGTAGTGAAAGGTTACGAGCATTCGGATCTCAAAGGTTACGAGCTGCAGCTTAGAAGGTGAAACATATGGGTACCATAGATCTAATCTCGTTCACAACTCTATACTAGTAGTATTATCCCCCTTGTTTTTGGGATTAAGAGGGACACACGGTTGGTTACCTGTTTTACGTTTGTCATAATTGATCTGGTCGAAGTATGCCAATCAAACAACTTGCTTGCATACTCCCCATTGGCCAAGCCACTTTCTCAACGAAAACTATGTTGATGCAAGCTCTAACAATTCCGAGAGTTCCAGGCTAAATCTCTTCCCTGCATACATGCATCACTCAACTCACCTTTGACTCAAGTATAGTATGCTAGAACAGTACAACTAAGACTAACCCTAGAACACTACAACTAAGACTAACCTTTGAAAAAATTGTATATATATTAATTTTGCTTCGCTTTTGTTGCGTATTTTTACAGGAAGCAACAAAGAAATACATCGAGGATGGGAATAAGCATGAACTAACACCTGTCTAGATCCAGCTTGCCATGAGATCCGTTTAGGATCACTCATTCATAGCTATGCTCCAGTCTCTCCTGCCACATGTCTAGATAAAATTCAGACTATTTTCAAGAGAGATACAAAGACCCAGCAGTATGTGCATGAGCATCAATCTTTAATATGTAGAAGAAGGTACTACAGATAGAATTTTTCTTCGCTTTTGTTGTGTATTTTTACAGGAAGTAACGAAGAAATACATCGAGGATGGGAATAAGCATGAACTAACACCTGTCCAGCTCGAGCTTGCCATGGGATCCGTTCAGGATCACTCATTACAGCTATGCTCCATAGTCTTTCCCACCAAACGTCTAGATGAGATTCACACTATTTTCAAGAGAGAATGAGAGATACAAAGACCCAGCAGTACGTGCATGAGCATCAATCTTCAATATGTAAAAGAAGGTACTCCATATGGATTTTTTCTGTTTGTTCACGCCCACAGCCTATAAAAGCATAATAACTTTAGTCAGGATCTTTAGGCAAAGAACACAAATAATGTCAGATTGGGTGAATAGCCTAGCCATAAGTAGTTGTTTTATTGGATTGGTAGCCTCGCCAATCAGGCTGCTTACTGATTAACTCAAACTAATTACCGTCAGTACTCCTCCCCTGCTGCAGAACCATCACGCGACGCGATGTATCCATCTAAGGTACCAAAATTTGATGTCAGACTATACAGAACTTGTGCGCAGCCTAGCATTAACATAGCAACAGCCATGAGGATGGTAGATTAGGTGATTGCTAGGGATTGTTGCCTAAAATAAATCAACGTTGACCGGAGGCAACACCAGGTGGATCATGCAAATGTCGACCGTGAGGGCTCCCTTGCACGTGGCGTCGCCATAGAAATCACATCTCCATGGAAGCTCGAATACGGGGGAGCCAATAATGCCGCCCGCCATGATGAACCTCCGCCACCTTCTTGCCCGTCCGCGAGAGCCGCCACTACAGGAATGAGTCGAGGCGCCGACGGCCGGGAGCTACGCCGACGACCAAATGTCAGGGCCGTCAGCCGACATCGTCCATGCCAGCTCCCCCTTGCGGCCGTCGTCTTATAGCAGCCACCTACGCCGATGGCTACCCTCGGCGTACGAATGCCATCAGCGTAGACGGTGGACGCCTGGCCCACGACCACCGGACCGTGACGGCGTTAGCTCTACACCGACGGCCACCCTCGGTGTAGCTCCTTCCGTTTTTTTTCTAATCCTAATTTTCCTGATGCCCTACGCCCGACGGTGGCCCTCGGCGTAACTTTTTTTTATTCCTAGTTATTGACTTGTATTTTATTTGTACTTATTTATTAGTACAAATTATTTAAACATTGTTCTATTTTTTATTAATTGGACGGATTCGTATCCTCCAAATAGCAGTCTTCACGCCCACATGAAATGACGTTGCGAATCTTCATATTCAGCATCCACAATCAAGATATTAGTTATCTTATTTAAGTTCTCGACATAGTTGTACTACAAATTCGATAATATCACTAATACATCTCTCTCAATCAAACTGGACGCCAACTTCCGGGTACTGAGCCATAGGCGGTGGACACCCAAAGAGAAGGAACCATCACACAAGCATAGCTCGGGTGAGATCCCTGAAGAACCTACCTCCAACGCATACATATGGCGACGGACATGCTCGTCCCCCTCCCTGACACGATGATGAACCACCTCCTCGGGGGCTGGCTC
Organism: Avena insularis; assembly: GCA_023614405.1. Lineage (NCBI taxonomy): Eukaryota > Viridiplantae > Streptophyta > Magnoliopsida > Poales > Poaceae > Avena > Avena insularis. Next base: position 361,828,477 of record CM042689.1, on the reverse strand, counting down.
CCTCTGCACCGATAGTGGACCAATCGACCGCCACCAAAGAAGATCCGAGTTGACGACGAGACCCGGATTCCTCACCAAGCTACGCATCCCATAAGGTAGCACCTCCCAGTGTCAGCCTGGTGGAGCCCAGTCTCGGACATGCCCGACGGATCCTAGTAATCCTCCGTCGTTGCCTCCGAGTTGACGTCGAGGATGCGAGTTGGGCATCCTAGAGTATATCGAAATAAAAAAATTCTATGTGTGGTTGCTCCAAAATGCATCTAATTAACAAAAAAAAGGGATTGGAGATTACCTGCGGGCGACGGGCGGCTTCGAACCGGCGACGGGCTTTGGGTGGCGGCGGCTTTGGGAAGGCGGTGGCTTCGGGTGGCGGCTGCTTCAGACGGGCAGTGGTGGCGGCTGCTTTGGGCAGGAGGAGGAGGAGGCAGTAGAGTGGAATGAGAGAGGAGGAGGTATTTAACATAAACAAACCTAAACCACTAGATATACATGGGCCGAGCCTTCGTTTTCTTGGGCCGAGCCAGGGCGTGGGAATCACATGAAAACATGTATGGTCCCTAGCATATGTGTGTGTGAGTGGTGCAAGGTTTGTAGGTGGCATTTGTAGGTCCCAGGTGTGACCTCCTTCTCGGGCATGCGTTAACACTTAGTAAAATCATGAATATGTACATGGAAACTCCTGCCGCGGGGCAACCGGAGCTTATTTTATGGAAAATTTGGCCCAACCTATGTTTTCCATGTACATATGTCCTAAACAAACCAAATCAAATAGAAATGTCTACCGGGCTACACGGAGTGGGAGACAACCAACTCACAATCCGTGTTACCCCGATCTTGGCGGTACGGGAGGAGGACGAGGTCGAGGTCGAGGTTAAGGAGGATGACCAGGTGGTGGGTGATGACCCACAAGTATAGGGGGTGTATCACAGTATTTTCGAGGGAAGTGAAACCCAATTTATTGTTCGACACAAGGGGAGCCAAAGAATATTTATAAGCCTTAACAACTGAGTTGTCAATTCAGCTGCACCTGAAAACAATCTTGCTCACAGCAGTTTATCAGTAGCAAAAGTTTTGTAGTAGGAATAGTAAAGTAAAGACAGTAGTAACAATAGCAGTAAACAGTAAGATTCGAGTGCGGTATGCATAGGGATGGATGGACGGGCGTTGCATGGACAAGACAATTCACATAGCAATCAGAACATAAGGCAATTGCAGATAAATAAGATAAAGCATCCAAGTACTAGATAATCCTAGGCATGTGTTCCATATATAGTCATACGTGCTTGCAATGAAAACTTGCACAACATCTTTTGTCCTGTCAGCCCATTTGCAGCGGGGCCTCAAGGAAACTACTGGCAATTAAGGTGCACCTTTTAATAGAGCACCAGTAGAAAATATTTACACTCTGTGAAGACATGTGATCCTCACATCAAAGTCATTCCCTCTGGTTATCCCGATTTCTGTCACTTCGGGGCCATTGGTTCCGGACAACAACATGTGTATACAACTTGCAGATAAGACCATAAACAATACTATCATAATGAATCAATAACATGTTCAGATCTGAAATCATGGCACTCGGGCCCTAGTGAGAAGCATTAAGCACAACAAGTCGCAACAAAGTCATAAAGCACTAATATAAGATACTAGGCACCATGCCCTAACAATCTGATGCCATTACATGAACAATCTCATCCAATCCCTACCATCCCCATAGCCTACAGCGGGGGATTACTCACTCATAGTTGGGGGAAACATAGATGGTCGATGGAGAAGCGATGGTGATGATGATGGCGATGATCTCCTCCAACTCCCCGTCCCGGCAGGGTGCCAGAACGGAGTTTCTGGTGCTGTTTCGTGGAATGTGGTGGTGGCGGCGGAGCGAAACTCCTTCTGGAAAAACATCGACCCTCCTAGAGTTTTTAGGTCAGAAGGCTTCTTATAGGCGAAGAGGGAGACCGAGGGGGTGTCTGGGCGGCCAGACCACCCCATGGCGCGGCATGGGCTAGCCCGTGCGGCCTCGTGGTGTGGCCTCAGCCCAGCCCCCCTCCTTCTCATTTGATGGCTCCGGGAGTCTTCTGGTGAAATAAGATTTTTGGCATATTTTCCGGGATTTTTCCTAATAGTTGATTTTCTGCACAAAAAGTAGACACCGATGCAATTCTGCTGAAAACAGCGTCATTTCGTGTTAGTTGCATCCAAATCATACAAGTTTAGAGGAGAAAACAATAGCAAAAGTGTTCGGGAAAGTAGATACGTTTTAGACGTATCAACCCCAAGCTTAGCTTATTGCTTGTCCTCAAGCAATTCAGTTAAAAACTGAGTGCGATAAAAGAAACTTTCACGAACACATTTGCTGCATATGATGTATATATTCTCAGCATGAGATCAACTACTTAGACAATTCATAATAACGAGTATGCAACTAAGTTTACTTAATAGGCATTGCAAGCTATGAAGAGATTCCAACCTAAAAAATAATAAGTAGCATGAAGTATAAATATAAGCAACATTACAATGCTCATAACAAGGTATGATAGAGTGGTATCTCGCTTGCCTTTGATTATGAATGCCAAGGCACCTCTGAAGTTCAAGTGAAGACTATAAGTAAAGATATCAAAGATACAAGCATCAAAGTCATAACACAAATAATCAAGTAATGAGACAAGCACAAAGAATGACAACTATGCTCTCAAGAAAGTGCTCATAGAATAAGTGGAGACTCAACAAGGAGATGAAAAGGTTTTGAATAGTTTAAAAGGCTTCCAAATGCTGAAAGTATGGTACTCATTAGCTTTGAGCTCTCATTGCCCCTATCATAAGCATATTTAATATGGTTAAGGTGAAAGTGAGGTCCAATCTGAGTTATATGCTTGACAGACTATAAACTGGAAATCCCATGTCCCTTGAGTACGAGGGCCGCTCCTCATGCTACTCAACTTTAGTTACCTGTAAGTTCTTGTCATTGTAAATACGTGTGTATCATAGAGAACCGCCAACGGGGTATCCCTTGCCCGATGATACGGAAGAATCCCTATATCAAAATGACAAGGCAAGTAGACAATGAGTATCTCAGCAATCTTCTTATTTACCATGGGAAAATTGTGCTTTTTTTCTCTTTCCTCTTTTCTCAAATCTCTTTTTTTCTCAATAGTTATCTCTCTCTTTTTTAATAAGAAGAATGCTTCATAGATATCATTATGGTTACGCTGCAGGTTTCCACCATGATGACATGGATTAGATCGGCGGCCCAGACATTTATCTAACACACGTACATAACTCCATGGACTTAAAGGTCCCCTTTTATTTCACACCGATGACATCCGCAAACAAAAGAGCATCAACTAGGTATATATTTACGGGTGTTGAAAGCGTTCCCCGTGACAACACGGTTCTGCTAATCCCCAGCCTATAATTTGCAAGCATATAACTTTCATGGACAGTCACAATGGTTCAAATTCATTAAGTGTGGAAAATAAAGTGTGTCGTCAAGTTCGTGAGAGGTTTACTAACTAACTTTCTCATAACAAGCAAACATTTTATTCAGAAGAAAACAAGGCATATTGAATATGCACGGAAATAGCAAATGATGCTAATAGGTAGGTATGGTGGACACTTTGGCAATATTTGGTTTTAGGGAGTTAGAAACATGATTAAAACATACTCAGTGAAAGTGAAGGCTAGCAATAGTAAGGGAGCAACAAACGAGAGAGCAATAGCTGTCATAATCATGCTTGCAACAAAATAGGACTAATCATGGCATGAAAGTGATTCAAGACCCTCAAGGAAAAATGATTCATCGAGGCTCAATTGATTATTTCAGTCATATGCATGCGTGAGAATGTGCCAAGTCAATTCATATGAAACAGTCAGAGGAGGATACCATGGTGTCATACCAAGTTATGAATAGAGTAATGCAAGCAAACATTCATATGACATGCTACAAACTATTAGCAAGCTGGGACTAATCATATGAAAGCAATAACTACTAAGCATCCAAAGATAACATACACCCTACACGAACAGACTAAGCACGCCCACAATGATGAGTATATGTACAAAAATGAAAACAAATAGAGTTTGTTACCAGCCTCTTACCACACCTCAAGTTGTCATTAGTCCTCATTATTGCCCTTCACTTGTGTGGCTTGAATAATAATATGAAACCAAATCCCACTGAGGACTGCCGAACCCTGCAACAAACTCACAAAGACAAAGAAGAACAACAAATATTTTTGGTGTTTTCGATTTTTAAAGCAAGAACCAAAAAGTAAAAACAAGCAAAGCAAAATCTTTTTGGGTTTTTCGAATAGTTCAAACAAAGCAAAAAGGGAAAAGCAAACCAAGGCAAAAAGAAGTATAAGCAAACCAAAGAAAAACAACAGAAATATTTTTGGTCTTTTTGTGTTTTTGAAAGCAAAAGCAAAGAAAGAACGAAAGCTAAAAAGAGAACAAAACATGAATATACAAAGTACCGACGCAAAATGATAAGGAGATGAGTGCGATGCCGGCGTACCTCCCCCCAGGCTTAGGCTTTTGGCCTAAGTGGGTGTCATTCCAGGTACGGGTAAGGGTTCGAAGCAGGAGGATCATGCTAAGAATGGTCGTAGTTGGGCCCTTGGGAGGAAGAAGAAGCTCACCAATCATAGATAAGCTGCTGATATGAAGACTCCCCCTCATTCGAGGGCTGGACCGAATCATCCGTGACCTCCTTTCTAGTATCCTGCTCCTATTGGGAGAGCTCTCCCAAGTACGTGTCAAGCTCCTCCTCAGTGAGGGACCATCCTACCCTGTTATCAAGGTTAAACAAAACAGGCGTAGGCAAAAGAACAACACGCTCGGACTTGCTCTTTCTCCAACCAGCTTTGAGAAAGGTTATTTCATAAGACAACTCACTCAAACTAGCCCACGAGGAAACAAATTTATGCTGTATCATGGAATTAAGATCAAGCCTTTCTATGGGAAACTGTAGGTCTAGATGATGAGGCACTAAACCATGCAATGCTAATAAACGAGAAGCAATGAGGCCTCCACAAATTCCACCTTTCTCGCGGTTAGCAGCAAGACGGAAAGCTATCAGGGCACCCAAGTTGTAAGACCTATCTCATTTCAGAGCAGCAGAGATGAATGCTAAATCATATGAAGATAACTTATTGGCAGTTTTCCTAGCAAGAACACACTTGGCAATAAAGTAGGCAAAGTAGCGAATGGAGGGGAGATGAATGTTACGGATTTTGCCACTCTCCTTCGAGAAGCTTCTCCCTTGGCAAATTTCTGCATATAAATCCATGGGTGGTTCAGGTCGCTCTTTAATCCTTCTACATGATCCCCACTGAGGTACCTTAATAGCTGCACAGAAGTCATCAAGAGAAAGGTTGACAGCAATATTGTAAATTTTGTAGTGGACCATGGGGTTAGGCAGAGAGTAACTAAATTGAAAGTCCTGCACCACAGAAATGGTTAGCTTCACAAATTGACAAGGTTCATCTTCCAAAAAGTGCTCCAATCCTGCATTAGAAACCAAAGTGTGGAAATCTTGGAGAATTCCTGCAGCTCTCATGAACTCAGAGCATGGATAAATGGAAGGAAAAACTTCCTCCTCCCGGTGGACCTTCATAACCTCAGGCACCCATAGTTCATGTTGGTTTAGTTGATGCTCATTCATCTTCTATTCTGAAATTTAAACACCTATTAAACAAGTGATTGCAAAGTGAATATAATGAAGGATACTACTCATAGGGACTTGTAAGAGGCCTAAACATGCATCAAAACTATATCTATAAGCATAAAACAAGCTTACAAGCTCTCATAACATGTCACCTACAGTAGCAAAATACTCAAGATATAATCCACTAAACACAAATCTACTTGGACAAGGGGAGGAGTCACATACCAGAGAACAAGTGCTCCAAATTTCAGCAACAAAGATGGGCTGAGCAAGGAGATCGAAAACATCGAGATCAAGCACAACAAGAACACGATTTTGAGCAATGAACTGAAGCTTACTCGGGAGAGAGAAGAAAGTCGCAGGTGAGAGAGTTAGTGGAGGGCCAGGGGTGGCCCACACCATGGCATGGCGCCACCCAGGGCAGGCCGCACCACCAGGTGGTGTGCCTGCCTAGTGGGTCCCCCTGGTACCTTTCAGGCACTACTCTGCCCCTTTTTTCACGTAAAAATTTAATATGAATTTTCTGGAATTTTTCGAGTCACTTTATTTTTGGGCAATTTTCAGGCATAGATGAATGATTTTCTGACAGACAGATTTTTTTGGAAATGATATAATGACAAAACAAGGCTAGAACTACAGGAGTTCTAAGACACGCTAACATGCAAGCAACTAACAACAAAAAGGAAAACTAAACAAAAACAAAAACTAAAATGGATAGAATAGAAGTAAACGGGGATAATCATAGTGAAAACATTGTTTTGTTCAACGAAATCCTTTTGCTAACAAGGTTGATCAGGTCTTGTTACCAAAACAATTTCATATGAGACAAAACTTTGTATTCCACTAATGATTATGTTACCTCAACCTTGATAGCAATGGTCCCAACCATAATAGTTTCAAATCTTTCTCTTGGTATGGGACAATATATCTCTCCAACTTGAATGCCCTCAACATGTTCAATTGAATTCAAACCATAAGTCCTTTCAATCTTCTTAGGGAAATAGACAGTGTGTTCCTTGTCATTAACATTAAAGGTCACCTTTCCTTGATTACAATTAATAACAGCTCCTGTAGTATTAAGAAAAGGTCTCTGAAGAATAATAGACATATTATCATCTTCAGGCATTTCAAGCACAACAAAATCAGTTAATATCAAACAATTATGAGCCACCTGAACAGTTACATCCTCACATATACCAACAGGAATAGTGGTAGATTTATCAGCCATTTGCAAAGATATATCAGTTGGTATCAGTTTTTCTAGTTGAGGCCTCTTATAGAGAGAGAAAGGCATAACACTAACTCCAGCTCCCAAATCACACAAAGAAGTTCTAACATAACTATTCTTAATAGAGCAAGGGATAGTTGGAATCCCTGGATCTCCAAGTATCTTAGGAACCTTACCATTAAAGGAATAATTAGCAAGCAAAGTAGAAATTTCTTCATTAGGGATCTTCCTTTTATTCGAGACAATATCCTTCATATACTTTGAGTAAGGAGGCAATTTAATAGCATCAGTCAAAGGAATTTGCAAGAATAAAGGTTTCATCCACTCACAAAACTTATTATAGTGTTCATCCCACTTTGACTTGTGTTTCTTATCAGGGAAAGGCATAGGTTTTTGGACCCAAGGCTCTCTTTCACTACCATGTTTCTTAGCAATAAAATCTTCTTTAGTGTATTTAGTATTCTTAGTGTGCTTTTGAGGTTCTTCTTCAATTTTTTCTTCATTAGGAACTTCATTTTCTTCATTGCCACTTTTAGTTTCAGCATCAGAGACAGATATACTATTAGGATCTATAGCAGGTTCAGAGGGTTCTATAACAATTTTATGTTTCTTTTTCCTTTTCTTATGAGTAGAGACACTATTTTCAGCTTGTTGAGAATCCTGCTCAATTCTTTTGGGATGTCCCTCAGGATATAGAGGATCCTGGGTAGCAGCACCACTTCTAGTTCTAATTTCATAAGCATGTTTTTCTTTAGGAGCATTAACTAGCAAGTATTTTTGCACTTTAATGAGTTGATCTATTTGAGTTTGAACCACTTGAAAGTGTTTAACAATCATTTTAACATCATTAGAGGTTCTTTCCACAATATCTTTCAACTCAACAATAGCTCTAGTGTTTTCCATTAGATGATTTTGCACCCTTTTATTAAAATTATCCTGCTTAACAATAAAGATATCGAATTCTTCTAAGAATTGATCAGTAGGTTTAGAGTAAGGGATATCACCTTCATCAAAGTGTTGGAGAGAGTGTACCTCAATAGTGGATGAGTAGGGGATAGGCTTACATAATTCTTCTATAGGAGGTAAATTCTTGACATCTGCATCTTTAATTCCCTTCTCCTTAACACATTTCTTAGCTTCCTTCATCACTTCATCATTTAATTCAATAACTCCCCTCTTCTTTGATGTTGGAATAGGCACTGGAATAGTTGGTTTACGTATAATCACTTCAGGTATAGCTGGTTAAGGAGGAGTCCAATCTTCATAGTTCTTGCTTATTTTAGCCATTAATTCCTCAGCTTCCTTGGGAGTCCTATTCCTGAAAACACAATCAGCACAACTATCTAGGTATGTCCTAGATTCTTCAGTTAGTCCATTATAAAATATATCAAGAAGCTCATTCTTAGGTAATGGACTTCCAGCCTCTACATGAATCAAAGCATAAAACCTTGCCCATGATGCAGGCAATATCTCTTTTTCTCCCTGTTTGAAATCAAAAAGTTCCTGCAAAATAGCAGGTCTAGCACTAGGAGGAAAATATTTCTGCAGGAAAGTACTAATCAAGCAATCAGGGCTATCAATAGATCCAGGAGGTAAATTACTAAACCAAGTTTTAGCTTCTCCTTTCAGTGAAAAAGGGAAAATCTTAGCAACAAAGTAAGTACGCATCTTAATGTCATCAGAAAACAAGCCACTCATGGTAGAGAGTTCATTCATATGTGCTACCGCACTTTCATTCTTAGTCCCACAAAAAGGTTCTTTCTCAACAATGGCTATGTAAGATAGATCAAGAGAGAAATCATAATCTTTATCTTTAATGTTTATGGGAGAAGCAACAACTTAGCAATAGGAGACAATTTAGGTCTAATAGTACGCCTCTCAACGAGACTCTTAGTAGCACTCCTATCATGGGTGTTTTTACATTCTTTAATAAATTCATCGGTCATCTCAACATAACCATCTTCAATATCGTAACTTTCACTAGACTCAGGTGAACTAACAGGTGTAGTAGTGTCTTCATTAGGAGTTTCAGTATTTCCAGCTATAGTTCTAGCAATCGTAGCATCTAGCAAAGGACCTAATGAACCACTCTTATCAAGCACAGTAGAAGCAGCATCATAAGTATCAGAAGTTAAAGATTCAGTAGTAGTAGCAGTGTGTGTAGCATGTGTATGTGGTGGTGTAACGAGCTTACTCATAACAGATGGTGAATCAAGAGCAATAGAGGTGTTCAGAACTGTACCTCTTCTTGTAGTGGATGGTAAAATAGGAACCTTGCCATCACGAAACTTACCATGATGGATGGATAATAGTGAACAATAGAGAATCCAAATGAACTTGATAAATAAAGCTATGCTCCCCAGCAACGGCGCCAGAAAATAGTCTTGATGACCCACAAGTATAGGGGGTGTATCGCAGTATTTTCGAGGGAAGTGAAACCCAATTTATTGATTGGACACAAGGGGAGCCAAAGAATATTTATAAGCCTTGACAACGGAGTTGTCAATTCAGATGCACCTGGAAACAATCGTGCTCACAACAGTTTATCAGTAGCAATAGTTTTGTAGTAGGAATAGTAAAGCAGCAGAAGTAGTAAAGTAAATACAGTAGTAACAATAGTAGTAAACAATAGGATTCGAGTGCGGAAGGCATAGGGATGGATGGATTGGCGTTGCATGGACAAGACAATTCACATAGCAATCAGAACATAGGGCAATTGTAGATAAATAAGATAAAGCATCCAAGTACTAGATAATCCTAGGCATGTGTTCCATATATAGTCATGTGTGCTCGCAATGAGAACTTGCACAACATCTTTTGTCCTGCCAGCCTGTTTGCAACGGGGCCTCAAGGGAACTACTGGCAATTAAGGTGCTCCTTTTAATAGAGCACCGGAGCAAAGCATTAACACTCCGTGAACACATGTGATCCTCACATCAAAGCCATTCCCTCCAGTTATCCCGATTTATGTCACTTCGGGGCCATTGGTTCCGGACAACAACGTGGGTATACAACTTGTAGATAAGACCATGAAAAATACTATCATAATGAATCAATAACATGTTCAGATCTGAAATCATGGCACTCGGGCCCTAGTGACAAGCATTAAGCACAACAAGTCACAACAAAGTCATAAAGCACTAATATAAGATACTAGGCACCATGCCCTAACAATCTGATGCCATTACATGAACAATCTCATCTAATCCCTACCATCCCCATAGCCTACAGCGAGGGATTACTCACTCATAGATGGGGGAAACATGGATGGTCGATGGAGAAGCGATGGTGATGATGATGGCGATGATCTCCTCCAATTCGCCGTCCCGGCAGGGTGCCAGAACAGAGTTTCTGGTGCTGTTTCATGGAATATGGTGGTGGCGGCGGAGCAGAACTCCTTATGGAAAAACGTCAAGCCCCCCAGAGTCTTTAGATCAGAAGGCTTCTTATAGGCGAAGAGGGAGACCGAGGGGGTGTCTGGGGCGGCCAGACCACCCCCTGGCGCGGCCTGGCCAGCTAGCACGCGCCAGGTGGTGTGGCCCAGCCCCCTCCGCCTCGTATTCTGCTCAAGAGTCTTCTGGTGAAATAGGATTTTTGGCATATTTTCCGGGATTTTTCCTGATAGTTGATTTTCTGCACAAAAAGTAGACAGGAAGGCAATTCTTCTGAAAACAGCGTCAGTCTGTGTTAGTTGCATCCAAATCACACAAGTTTAGAGGAGAAACAATAGCAAAAGTGTTCGGGAAAGTAGATACATTTTGGATGGATAAGCGGGGGAGGAGGCGTGTACTTTGACCCACCACCCATCGCTTCTGGCGACATGGCTCCTGAGTTGTTCTTGACAGAGGCAGGGGAGGGGCCGTATAGAGATGAGGTGGATGCAGAGTCTAGAGAGGATGCGGGCCCTACACATGAGTTGGTGGGGCAGGTGTCGTCGATGAAATTGTGGAATCGTTGGGAATCGGGAGTCCCTGACGAGAGGTTTGAGCCTAGGACCCAGGAGGTGAAAGCCCTTATTATTCCAGATGGCCTTGAGTAAGTGTACTAATTTGGAATTTTAAAAATGTAATTTCATGTTGGTGATAAATAATTTGGCATGTGTACTAATGTTTGATTATTGTGCAGCAATTGGATATTTCCTACTGGGACCAAGCCCCACCTTCCTAACAGTATGGTTGGAGCTCTGATTAGGAAGTTCTGGCCGGGATATTATACTTCCCCCGAGGGCGTCAGGAGGCTAGCCACTACTTGGACGGACTATCAGGCTATCCGTATCCCGAGCTTTATGACAGCTGCCGAGGCTGTGATCACCAAGTTTTGGGTAACACATATTTCTCGAGTTTCGTTCATAGTTGATGACCCCACCGTGCTAACTCATGACTCTCACAATTGTTTTTATGCATGATTGAAGTGCTTTTATCGTGTGGATGAGGAGGAACAGGAGAAGGCAAACATGACTTTGCTTGGGGCTTCTGTATAGTTGACACCACAGGTGTGGTACAACCAAAAGGTCATGGCCGCTAGTCACTTCAGGGATGACAGGGGCATGAGGGTCAAGAAGGAGGAGAGTGTCGGTAAGAATCCTAATCCCGAGTACTCGATGATGATGGATGAGTACATGTTGGTGAGTAAAATTTCAATGAGATTCTACATTGCTGCTAAGTTGCCATTGCATTATCTGGAGTTGAGTATTGCATTTTAAGGTTGTCCCCGAATGGGCTGAGCCGCATCGAGACACATGGGAGGATCTGGTTAGGATGAGGTGGCTTAGAGAAGACGAAGAATTTGTAGCCTTGTCGAGGCAGAACATGGAGAACTGAGGTGATGGTGGAACACACTTCGTGGGAAACCACAACTTTGACCGCTTCAAGGGGAAGATGGTATGTATACATATGGAACGGCCTGCATTTATTTCCCGTCATGTTCCTACTTAATACCCATAACATTTCTTTTTGCAACGTAGGTGGCCGAGGCACTACCCGAGGAGGTGATTCATGACGTCGCAGTCTATGAGAAGATGCAGCTCAAGAAGCCCAATCTCTCGAAGCCTCATCCCTCGCTCCCCATGTTCTTTGGCAATTCTGAGGAACACTTGTAGTCCTACACCACGATGGTGAAGTCTCGTCACCTGCATGTAGATGACCCCATTAACACGGATACCGACGAGGAGTCATTTCTCCTGTCAGGGCACGGATTGCAGCATGGATGTCTCAAGATTCTTAATAAAAAGTTCAAGCTTACCCTCACCATGAGCTTCACACGTCTCAAGGCTACTCACCCCGCCGACGGCCCCCAATCCTGCCTCGTGGCCAGCCTCGTCGATCCACCTATATAGATGATGTAGGTTTTCCTCATTTACATCATCTTTACAACTTTTGTTCCTGCATGGCTAAGTGTTGACAAGATTCATTGTATTTGAAATTGTAGCCTGAGTTCGAGGCGGCCTACGATGCCGCTCATAATCAATATGAGGTGGCCTTTCAGCAGCATCAGGTGGCGAATACAGCCTACACGTAGTACGTAAGTGTAAGTTTGAAGCTTTACTTTTGCAGAAGATACAGGTCCCACTTCCCCTAGTTTGATGCTTTAGGGCCTAGCATCTAAACTATATTATAGGCGGTGATTGTGGTTATGCAAACGGGACAGAGTATTAATTTAGGGCGCATACCTCCCATGCCGGGGCCGGCCGCCATTCCTGCCATCTAGGGAAAGTTTTTGTCGGACATACTACGCATCGTCACCGGTAAGTTCTTTGCCTCACAAGTTGCTAACATGTAGGGAACATGTAGGGAATGGGATATTCCGAGAACGAGCACTTTGGTCATGCCTCACCAGGTAGCCATCAGATGATCACACCCACCCACCTCGATGGTCCTTCTGCTAGCCATTCTGTTGGTGGTGCTTCGCCGACAACTCCATCCCCTGGTGGTTCTTCTGCTGCTTCTATTGGACGGCAACCTCGCCGTAGGTCGCCTATTCTCACCTAGGGAGATCAAGGGTTCACCCCGTCTCCTCCACAGTTGTAGGGATGATGTCTATGTATGTGTGATAATGTATGAATGATGTGATCATGTTTGTATGATGTATGAAGGATGTGAGCATGTATGAATGATGTTAATAATTACTGATGTGTGAAATATTGATGCTTTGAATGAGTTAATATTGCTGTGAAATAATATCGAATGAAATAATGTTGCTGTAAAAAAACTGGGCTGGGACTACACCCACGGCTAGGCCGTCGACGTAGCGGGTTGCGTGTCACCAAATGGTAACCTCTATGACGAGGTCTAGGCCGTCGGTGTAGGTCCGGGCCTGGGCGCTTCAGCGGCTTCCGCGTGGCACATGTACGTTGAGGGCCGTCGTCGTAGGTGTGGCTCTACGCCGAGGGTCGGTGTCGTCAGCCCAGCTCCGCGCCTAGGACATCCTAGCAACAACCACGTGGAAAGGCTACGCTGATGGCCCAGCCATCGGCATACCATGTGCGCCGTTAGCCGGTCGTGTGATGGAAGAACCGTGCGATGTCGACGGCCGCGAGTTAACCGTCGGGTTAGCTTACACCGACGGGCTTTTTGTACACCGACGGCCGCACTGTTTGCACCGAGGGAGGTAGGCCGAGGGCAGTCGATGGTTCAATAGCCTAAATGGACGGTTTAATAGCCTACGCCGATGACAACTTTTCCTCGGCATAGCTATTGATTCCTGTAGTGCGCCCATGTTGGGGGAAGGGGTGCGGGAAGTGGTGTGGAGACCAGGAGGGCGTGTAGGAGTTAAGGGATAGACCAGGCCAGTGGAGGCGATGACGGTTGTGCCAGGAAGCCAATCACGTCCCTGTTGTTCTCTAGTTTCTTGTGGTGGTGGTGATTTCGGTGGGTGGGGTGGGTGGCGTTGGGATCGCTCCTTTATATTCCTAGTAGGAAGAGGGCATGCGTTACCATGATTCTTTTCCTTATATTCTCCGGTTATGATCAGGTTTTTTCTAGATCGCGCCTCCCTTCTCTCCATCAGTGCCAGGTCCCCATCCATGGAATATTAGGCGGGTGGCTGCTGGGATGGAAAAAACTGGCACAGAACGTATCCATTTTTTGCTTACTGGTGGCATTGGTGGGTAATTTCGTGTATGGTGGGACGGTAAATCTGAGTGTTGGATCGCAAGAAACACTTCATCCTTTAGTATTATAAAAGTACATATATATAGACTTTAATTAACAAACATTCACATAAAACCCCCTACAACATTTGAACATCACATGCAGAACCAGTTTCAGCAATTTCACCCAAAACAATTCCGCTGTCCATCAAAATGATTCTAGCACTTTCATAATATTTATCTGAAACATATTTGCTCCTAAATGGTGTTGGTATCCTTAAGTGTGTCACCCAATAGTTCATGAATAATGCAGACATGATCGAGACCCCTCTCTGATCAATAATCAGCAGCGGGACCTGGAGATCCATACTGACTCCCACAAATTCAACGATGACTTTAGTGATTGTGAGAACATTTAACGTTTGTAACTAAATCCTTTTGTCTCGCGATATATTATAGGTGCGAGATTCGATCATCGGTATTCGCATAACTAGTTTGATCTTGTTACTGACAAGTAATCTTTTCTCGTTCCCGTGATATAACATTCTAGTAATCTTATCACTTACCTGCAAGCTACATCAATGTGATATCGCCGAGAGGGCCCAGAGTATATCTCTTCATCATCAAGATGGACAAATCCCACTTTTGATCCATGAGATTCTACATAACACTTTCAGAGTATCTGAACCCAGCTTTATTGTCACCCTGTTATGGTGTGACATTTGATATTATCAAGTTACTCTTTCCGTGTTTGTGATTGACATGATCCCATGGTCTAAGGATTAAAGTTACTTCGTATGATGTTATTGGAATTTAAACAAAATGACTTTGATCGTATTGATATACTTTAGATGAATTTTCAGCACACCATTCCACCAATGTTTTGACCTCATAATTAACAACATCCAATATCCATGATCATAAAACCTTGATCATTATATTAATCAACAAGCTAGTTTATATGAGAGACATATCTAGGAACTCTTTATTTGTTTATTAAACACACGTGTATTAAAGCTTCATATTAATACAATTATAGCATGCAAAATAAACATCTATCATATACTTGGAATACGATAATAACAACTTTATTATTATCTCTCGGGTATATTCCCTTCAGTCTCCCACTTGCACTGGAGATAATAATCAAGTTTACCACTACAAGAATCTGGGCAGTTCATGACGATCTGATATCGTCGTGGATGAGGGGAAACATGTCGTAGATGGCCATCCACGATGAATTATGCGACGATAAAAAGGTCATGAACCTCACGTCATAATTGGATCTATGACATTTTTTCTCTTTGAGAACGTCACGACCGTCTATGACGTTTCTAAAATTTTGTTGCAGACAATGGGACAGGCCCAGCCCAGGCCCATTCTACCATGACGTTATTATTTTTTCATGAACGATGCCACGTGGCAGACAGCACTGTGAGCTGCCATTAGCGACACCAGGTGACGTCATGGGGGCCGTCAATTATGTCAGTTTTTTCGTCATGACTTAATTCTGTTACAGCCGCTTCCTTACGAAATCACGTCGTCCATGACATCATGCCAGCAGTGACGAATTTCCTTTCATCGCAGCCTGCAGCCTACATGTAGACACGTGGTCCATTTAAATAATAACACATGGGTCAATTGTAGGACAAGTAGTGGACCAATCATCGCCAGACACGTATCGTCTTGAAGAAGTGATGACGTCATCTGTTTCACGACATTACTACTTGGTCATGATGTTACTAACCATGACGGAAATATTTTGTAAAGAAACAATCGAGACATTTATAGGATTACAATACAGAATTTGACAAAAAATTCCAAGACAAATGTTTCACTCTAGAGAAATTAATACCAGACTCAAATAAGATATAAGAAGGTTCAACTCATGCCAGACGAATTTCAACAGATTCACCAAATTGCCTGTTGTGGTTCGGACAGCTGATCTAACACTTGTTGTCTTAATGCATTTGCCTCTTCTTGTTTCTTCCTTAGGTCTTATTGTTTCTTCCGCATTGCTTGTAGGTCTTCAAATACTTCAGCCTCTCTTCCTCGCCAGATTCGTTCACCTTCTGCAACTCCTCAATGCCAGAGCGTAGTTCCACATTACCTCCAGCCTCGAGTTAAGCTTCTAGCTGAGACTTGGTTGGGTTTGAAGTACTTGCATGGATGCTTATGTTCTTCAGGACAGTTGGCTTTCTCTTGTTCTGAGACAGCACAAAGTGCATAACATCGGTGGAAGGACTTGCTTCATCCTCTGTGTCATCGTCTGGAGTATATGACACCATCTTACTATCCATGACTGCCTACCAGTTTTAGGAATAGAAGAGAATATGAGAAACCTAGCGAGAAAATAATAAGCACATCGTATAT
Source organism: Avena insularis (assembly GCA_023614405.1). Lineage (NCBI taxonomy): Eukaryota > Viridiplantae > Streptophyta > Magnoliopsida > Poales > Poaceae > Avena > Avena insularis. The sequence goes on along the minus strand of CM042689.1, from coordinate 361,812,121 downwards.
GTGAGGGAATAAAAATGCATTGAATTTTATGAAGATGGAAAGTATTATGGAGGACTTACCATTGCTTCTTTCACATTGTCAGGCAAGACATTTTTGAGAAGTTCAATGGAGCCTTCCTCCATGTCGCATAAAACCTCGTACGTGCGAGCACTAGTGGCATGAGGGTTCTTGACGAGCTGTCTACTCTTTTTTTTTCAAACAGAGCCTACACAAACAGGGAGCATAAAGTTAGTCATTCTTAAACAATTCAAATAGGAGAAGTTTAGTAAACAAGACATGACCTTGTTTTGGGGGGTCAGACCAAAAATCGACAAGCATGCACCACTCCTTGTTGCTCATGTGTTCCATAGGAGATATTCTTGTAACTTCATTCAATGGGAATTTTTCAAAAAAACACTTTCTTCAGATAATGCCATTGATTTCTTGCATGCCTCATTAACTGCTTGTTACAAGCAAACTGCACATCGGATAGAGTGGGGTCCATGATAAACATTTGCTGAAATAAAACAAATATTATCAGCCTTTGCATTAACAACAAAGGAAGAAAGGGATAGCTGATTGTTATGAAACATACAGAAACTTTTGCACAAAAGTCTGCTCTGACATCTGGCCTCTCCCTGTACTCTTTCCACTGGGGAAGATAGGCATCTTAGTCCTGACTGTTACTGCACACTTAGTGGCAAACTTGGCAGCAATCATTGGTGACACTGGTCTAGTTCTTCCTAGAGGAACAAAAAGTTGAAGTCTTTTTGTGGGCATGTTGTCAACCACCAACTGAGGATCATCATGCATAACAGTGTCTCAAGAATGATTATGGCCAAATTCATCTACAAGAATATAATGGGTATGAGTTAGTGTTCTACAATAGTAAAACGCAATAAGTATGATTCACACAATATAATGTTAATGGGTTACTATAGAGCAAGCAATTGGTTCAACATGTTACCTTCTTGATCCTAGTCAAATAACCATCCATCACGTTTCACATCTGACCCCTCGCCTTGGGAAGCTAATGATGACACACAAGTATAGGGGATCACAATAGTTTCGAGGGAAGTAAAACCCAATTTATTAATTCGACACAAGGGGAGCCAAAGAATATTTATAAGCCTTAACAACTGAGTTGTCAATTCAGCTACACATGGAAACAATCTGGCTCGCAGTAGTTTATCAGCAGCAACATTTTTGTAGTAGCAATAGCAAAGTGATACCAGTAGTAAAAGTAAAGACAGTAGTAACAATTGCAGTAAACAGTAGGATTAAAGCGTGATAGGCATAGGGATGGATGGACGGGCATTGCATGGACAAGACAATTCATGTAGCAATCAAGATATAGGGCATTTGCAGATAAATAAGATAAAGCATCCAAGTACTAAATAATCATAGGCATGTATTCCATATATAGTCATACGTGCTTGTAATGAGAACTTGCACAACATCTTTTGTCCTGCCAGGCTGTTGCAGCGGGGCCTCTAGGGAATCTACTGGCAATTAAGGTGCTCCTTTTAATAGAGCACCGAAGCAAATTATTAACACTCCGTGAACACACGTGATCCTCATATCATAGCCATCCCCTCTAGTTATCCCGATTCTTGCCACTTTGGGGCCTTTGGTTTTGGACAATAATATATGTATACAAGTTGCAGGTAAGATCATAAACAATAATATCCTCAAGAATCAATAACATGTTCAGATTTGAAATCATGGCACTCGGTCCCTAGTGACAAGCATTAAGCATAACAAGTTGCAACAATGTCAAAAAGCACTAATAATAGATACTAGGCACCATATCCTAACAAGCTGATGCCATTACATGAACGATCTCATCCAATCCCTACCATCCCTCTAGCCTACAGCGGGGGATTACTCACTCATGGATGGGGAAATCATGGATGGTTGATGGAGAAGCGATGGTGATGATGATGTCGATGATCTCCTCCAATTCCCTTTCCGTAGGTGCCGAATGGAGTTTCGTTCAATCACAGATTCGTGGTGGCGGCGCAGCGGAACTCTATCTAGAAAAACGTCGAACCCCGCGTCTGTTTTAGGTCAGAGGGATTTTATAGGCGAAAGGAGAGGTCGACGCGGAGTCCGAGGCAGCCACACCACCCCCTGGTGCGGCCTAGCCTGGCCCGCGTGGCCAGGTGGTGTGGGCCCCTCGTGGCTCTTCCTCGTCTCGTCTTCTGGCTCCGTGAGTCTTCTGGTAAAATAGGAGTTTTGCGATATTTTCCGGGATTTTTCCTAAAAGTTGATTTCCTGCACAAAAACGAGACACCAAAGCAGTTCTGCTGAAAACAACGTCAGTCTGCATTAGTTGTATCCAAATCACACAAATTAGAGGAGAAACAATAGCAAAAGTGTTCGGGGAAGTAGATACGTTTTGGACGTATCAAGTCCCCTCAAGCTTGGCTTATTGCTTGTCCTCAAGCAATTCAGTTGAAAACTGAGTGCGATAAAAGAAACTTTCATGAACACATTTGCTTCATAAGATGTATATATTCCCAGCATATGATCAAATACTTAGGCAATTCATAATAAGGAGCATGCAAATAAGTTTACCCAATGGTCATGCAAACTATGAGGAGATTTCAACTCATTAATAATAAGCAACATGACACATAAGCATATGCAGGATTGTAGTGCTCATAAGAAGATATGATAAAATGGTGTCTCGCTTGCCTTTCTTTGAAGCAAAAAATAAATGCCAAGGCACCTCTGAAGTTTTAAGTGAAGACTAGAAATAAAATTATCAAAGATACAGGTGTCAAAGTTATGTCATAATTAACCGTGTTTTGGGACAAGCACATTACATTAAGAATGACAGCTATGTTCTCGGGAAGGTGCTCAAAGAATAAATGGTGACTCAACATAAAAGTGAAAGAAAAAGATTTCAAAGTTTGAAAGGCTTCCAAATGTTGAAAGTATGGTACTCATTAGCTTTGAGCTCTCATTGCCCCTATCATAAGCGTCTTTAGGTGATTAAGGTTAAAGTAAACAAATATGAGGATATGCTTGACAAGTTATAAGTTGGAAATCTCATGCCCCTTGCTTACGAGTACCGGACCTCATGCTACTCAACTTTAGTTACGAGTAAGTTCTTGTCATTGTAACTGCATGTGTATCATAGAGAACCGCCAACGGGGTACCCCTTGCCCGATGATACATTAGCTTTCCCATATCAAAATGACAAGGCAAGCAAACAATGAGCATCTCAGTGATCTTTTTATTTGCTATTTGCGTAGGTTTTTATTGAGGATGCTTCACAGATTGCTCACTATGGTTATGCTGCAAGTTTCCACCATGATTAGGCATGGCTTAGGCTAGCCGCCTAGGCGTTTCTCTAACACATATACGAACTCCATGATCTTACAAGCTCCCCTTTATTTCACACCGCCGGGATCCATATACAAAAGAACATGATATCAACTAAATAATGTGTAATGTTGAAAGCGTTCCCCATGGTAACATGGTTCTGCTAATTCACAACTTATAAAGCGCAAGCATATACGCAACATAGATGGGCATAATGGTTCAAGTTTATTAAATGGAAGAAAGTAAAGTGTGCCATCAAGTTTGTGAGAGCTTTACTAACTAATTTTCTCATAACAAGCAAACATTTTTATTGGAAGAAAACAGAGCATAATAAATATGCAAGGAATAGTAATGATGTTATTAGGTAAATATGGTGGACTATTTTTGACAACTTTGGTTTTGGGGAGTTGGATGCACGAGTAAAGTTTACTCAGCACAAGTGAAGGCTAGCAATAGAAAGGGAGCGACAATCGAGAGAGCAGTAACTGTCATAATCATGCTTGCGACAAAACAAAATTAATAGTGGCTAAAAGTGACACAAGAACTCTGAGGCAAAATAAATCATCAAGGCTTACCTGACCTTTTGTTTAGTCATATGCATGCATGAGCACGTGCCAATTTGATTCAAATAGAACATTCAGAGGAGGACACCACAATGTCATACCAAGTTATGAATAGAACAATGCGAGCAAACATTTATATGACATGTTACGAACTATAATGGATTGGAACTAATCATAAGCAGGCAAGGACCACTAAGTATCCATTAAATAACATACGCCTTACATAAACAGACTAAGCATGCTCACAATGATGATTATGTGTACAAAAATGAAAACAAATAGAGTTCATACCAGCCTCTTACCACACCTCGAGTTGTCATAAATCAACATTGCCTTTCACTTGTGTGACTTGAATAACAGGGTAAAACCAAACTCCAAGGACACACCGAGGACCGCTGAACCCTGCAACAAACTTTACAAAACCAGAGAAGAACATCAAATATTTTTGGGCTTTCGGTTTTTAAAGGCAAGAACCGAAGGGAAAAAGCAAGCAAAGTGTAATTTTTTGGGTTTTTCGAATAATCAAAACAAATCTAAAAAGATGAAGCAAACCAAGGCAAAAAGACAAAGAAACAAACAAAGAGAAATAAAGAAAATATTTTTGGTCTTTTTGTGTTTTGGAAAGCAGAAATAAAGCAAGAACAAAAACTAAAGTGAAAGTGAAACATGGATATGCAAAGTACCGACAGAAAATGATATGTAAATGAGTGTGATGTCGGTGTACCTCCCCCCCAAGCTTAGGCTTTTGGCCTAAGTGGGTATCAATCCCAAGCTGGCCAAGAAGGAGCGCCTACATAATATGGCGGAGAAGTGCCTTCATCCTGGTACGAACTCGAGGACGCCCCAGCATAGTGCGCAGAGTAGTCGTAAGAGGGCACATCCCCCTAGTGTTGCCCGTGGAAACCAAGCAAGCGAAGCTGCTCGTCCACCTCCTCCTTGGAACGCGGCCATGGCATCCTGCCAATACTGAACAAGGTAGGCTATGGAAAAGTAATTTCCCTCTCATCTCCATCAGTAAACAACATCCTGTAAACTAAACTCTCTGTACTAGAGTTAGCAGTAACAAAGTGATGTGTTTTCATAGCAGCAAGATCAAGCCTTTGTGGTGTCAAGACAGTATCATTAGGATCAACAGAAAGTTATAAGGCAGCAACCATGCGTGTGGAAATAATGCCACCATAAATGGGTCCTCTAGCAGCTAAACGGCAGGCAATGAGAGAACCAAGATTATACTTTGTTTCATTATTAAGAGCAGCAGTAAGAAAAGCTAAATGATAATTAGAAATATTACTAGTGTTCTCCCTACCAAGAATGCTACTTGCAAGATAATAAGTAAAATATCTAAGATCTGGGAGTTGAATGTTCCTTATCTTCCCGCGCTGAGTTGTGCGGTCATCGTCATTTGTAACACTTCGGTAGAGCTCCAGCAAATCAGCGGGTCGACCTTGGATCTTCTTCACTGTCCCAGTCATGCCTATGCCTATAATGCTGCAAAATCTTTCCAATGGCATGGTAATAGGCATATTATAAATTTTAAATGAAACAGTTGACCGATAAGGGGTGTTAGTGAAAGTGAAACTTTCAACGAAAGTTTTGGTGAGCACAACATATTGCTCACACTCATCCTGCATGTAAGTGGTTATACCAACCCTCTGAACAAGAAGTAGGAAACCATCAAGGATCCCTGCAGCTTGCAAAAAGGCAAAGCAAGGGAAGGTGGATGGATGAGCTTCTCCCTCGTCCCCTTCATTGCCAAAGCGCGGTGCAATAATATCTTCATTATATGATGGCCTAAATTGCGATGCTGATCTTGAAGTTCTTGCCCTCCTGGGTGTGTCTCTCTCAAATACTTCTCCAAAAGTGTGGTTGTTCATCTCCGCTATTCTGAAATTTAAACATCCACCACAAAAATGATTGCAAGGTGATTACATAATGAGAGGAACTACTTATAGGGACTTGTAAGAGGCCTAAACATGCATCAAAACAATTTCTCTAAGCATAGAACTAGCTTACAAGCTCACATAACCTTTTGGGGATATGCTATATGGGTATCCTCATAGCATGTCACCAATCCGCCTAACCCGGGTGGCCCATAGTGGGTAGCAAGGCCTATGGCCTGCTGGGCGGCCCAATTAGACAGATCCTGAAGGGAGGCCCATGCCGAATAAAGGAAGGCTACGCAGGAGTCACCGACATACTCGGAGCCTTGGAGTACAAGACACGGAAGACTAGTTCGTGTAGGTGTAGGACTCTTTACCTTGTCCGGTAAGGACATTTCCCTGTAAACCCTAGGTCTTGGTGCCTTTATAAGCCATCCCGCGGGAACCCTTAGGACAGAACACAATAGATTGCAGTGTACAACGCGCAACACCTCGCACAGCGAACCTATCTCTATAACTCGGTGTATTGCCATTATAGTGATTTATAGCAGGAGTAGAGTTCTGCCACCGTTGTTGGACTTGAACCTGGGTAAGCTGTGTTACCTCATACCCGCCAACTCTACTCCTTACCCCACGTCTCTAAAAATTCAATGTGAGGACCCCTCCATCGCGTACGCGTTGGCAATACCACGACAGTTGGCGCCCACCGTGGGGCAAGAGGTGCTTCGAGCTCTACACCGGGCGAGGTCCAATCTCTTCGCGGGAATCAGCGACACCGTAGCCATCGGTCGTGTTCTCTTCTCCGGAAATGTCCTGATCATCCCTCCAGATGAGTTTTGGGTGCCGGCGAAGACGAACCCCACGCGCTGCTCTGTCATCCCCTTCGGAGACATCCACATCTTCATCGGCGAAACTGACTCGGGTCCTAGCTCCAAGGAAGTCGGAAACTCGTCAAGCACCGCACGAACCGCCTATGAGTAGGACACGTTCGTGAAAGGATCTGGGCCATACCTCTCTTTGGAGTATGGTGGCTCGGATCAGGAAATTTTAAGGCCCACCCAAACCGCCCCTGTGCAGGATATAAAGGTGGAAGGACCGTGCAAATCCGCTTGGATTCCCCGAGCGTTAGAGATGCGTAGGTCTCACTTTGTCGGTGTCGACACCATCTTCGGTCTGGCCAGATGCGTTCAAAGGGATGGGGAACCTCCCCACGAATACCTTGCCAGATGGATGAGGGTGAGGGAAACTCTAGAGGGCGACCGCGCCGATGAGCTCGTGTACCATTTCATGGAAGGGCTCATGCCTGGAAAACTTCTTCGGCATACCCTCTGAAGGCGGCAGGCCGCATGCCCTCTCACCCTTGGTGAGATGGCTGCCATCGTCAACGAATACGCGGCTCCCCGTTGTAACCGGAGAAGGAAACAATAACAATGGCCCGCCTCTATCACCCTCCACGTCCTCCATCACCAACACCGAAGATAACTCCGACTCTATCCTCGATGCGCTTTACACTGACATCAGTATGGATGCTAAACACAAAGAAGTGTGTATTCGGGTACCATCCGGCAAATTGTTGGGCTTCATCATTTCACATCGCGGAATTGAGGTGAACCCAGGGAAAATCAAGGCCATCCTCGACATAAAACGCCTGACATGTCTGAAGGACATACAAAGGCTCACAGGCTGCGTTGCAGTAGTAAGCCGGTTCATCAGCCGACTTGGTGAGAAGGCTATGTTGCTATATAAGTTGCTTAAGAAGGCAGACAAATTCACATGGACAGACGAAGCTGACGCGGCACTCCAGGAGTTGAAGAGAATACTCTCCTCCCCACCTATACTTGCAGCACCGGTGCCAAGGGAGCCTATGTTAGTATACATGGCGGTGACCAACCGAGTAATCAGCATCGTCATCATGGTGGAGCGCAAGGAACCAACACACGAATACGGAGTTCAGCGACCCATTTACTATGTAAGCGAGGTCTTGATGGAATCCAAGCAACGTTACCCGCACTACCAGAAGATAGCTTATGGAGTTTTCCTTGCTTCGCGTAAGTTAAGGCATTATTTCCAGGAGCACCCCATCACAGTAGTGAGCAAAGCTCCACTGTCCGACATCATAAACAACAGTGACGCTATAGGGAGAGTGGCAAAGTGGGGCATTGAACTTGTCGCCTTCGACATCACCTACAAGAGACACGACCCTATCAAATCACAAGCATTGGCAGATTTTCTTGCGGATTGGACAGAACTGTCAGAAGACACTCCTGTACCAGAGCCAGAGTATTTGGTGATGCACTTTGACGGATCCAAGTTACTCAATGGCTTGGGGGCTGCTGTATTATTGCAATCACCAACAGGAGAGAAGTTGCAATACGTCCTGCAGATCCACTTCAGCGCTACCAATAACATGGCGGATTATGAGGCCCTCATTCACGGACATCGCGTAGCCAAGGATACTGGCATCAAGCGCATAGTTTGCTGTGGAGATTCCGACTTGGTTGCCCAGCAAGTAGCTGGCACCTGGAACGCGTGGATCCCTATGATGGTGGCATATCGAGACGAAGTAGACAACATAGCCAAGTGCTTTGATGGCTACGAAGTCAAATACGTCAAAAGGGAGGATAATGAGGCGGCAGATCTATTGTAAAAGCTTGGATCAGCTCGTCGACCAATTCCGTCAGGCGTTTTCCTATAGCATTTACGGACTCCATCCGTGAAAGGAGCGGACCCCGACAACCCGGATAGAGTGGACTCATTTGTTAACACGGTAACAGTGACCTCTCCGGCTTGGACGAAGCCGTTCATGGATTATCTACAAGACGGAACTTTGCCTGCCGACGAAGTCGAAAGCCGGCAAATAGTACGCAGAGCAAAAAGCTACGTCATCATTGACGGCCCGCTATACAAAAGAAGTACCATTGGAGTTTTCCTACGGTGCGTCTCCCAGCAGCAAGGTATTGAAATCCTTAGAGAAATACATCTTGGAGATTGCAGGCATCACGCTGCTCCCCGATCGTTGGTGGCCAAGGCCTTCCGACAAGGATTCTACTGGATAACTCCCAAGGCGGACGCCGATAAGTTGGTGCAAACATGCCTTGGGTGTCAGTTTTATGCAAGAGAACCAAATGTTCTAGCCGAAGAATTGCGAACAATACCAATAACTTGGCCATTTGCAGTCTGGGGGCTGTACATGGTGGGACCTTTACAGACAGCACCCTGTGGATTCACGCACTTGCTAGTAGCACTGGACAAATTCACAAAATGGATTGAAGCTAAACCCATTAGAAAGCTTGATGGGGTAACAACCCTAAAGTTTGTCTAGGATCTAGTGGTGAGATTTGGTCTCCCACATAGCATCATCACTGACAATGGCAGAAATTTATCTCTCGGAGAAGTCGAGGAGTACTGTCATGAGAAAGGCATCCACCTTGACCTAACATCTGTGGCACATCCGTAGTCAAATGGGCAAGTTGAAAGTGCCAATGGACTAATTCTGCACGGAATCAAGCCACGCTTAGAGGCACCGCTACATAGAGCAGCTGGAGCCTGGGCGGAGGAACTACCATCTGTCTTGTGGAGTTTACGAACAACACCCAATAGATCCACCGGCTTGACTCCTTTCTTCATGGTTTATGGAGCAGAAGCGGTTCTCCCATCCGACATCCTCCACGATGCACCAAGAGTTTCCGCCTACAAGGAGGATGACGCTGAATAATCCAAGCGACTATTTGTGGACCTACTTGAAGAAGAGAACGTGCTGGCATGCCAGAGATCCGCTGTCTACCAGCAGAAGCTGCAGGGCTACCACAGTCTCCGTGTAAAGCATCGCTCATTTAAGGAAGGGGATCTGGTGCTTAGACTCAAGCAGGAGAAATCACACAAACTATCCTCGCCTTGGGAAGGACCATTCGTCATAAGCAAAGCATTGCTCAATGGTTCCTATTACCTCGTCGATATTCGCGAGTTGAAAGATAGGCCCAAAAATCACAAGCGCAAGCAACATGACTCCAATGATGATTACCCGGAGACAGATCGGCCATGGAACATAGCATAGCTACGTCCCTTTTACACTTAGCACATTTATATTATGTAATAAGTTTCTTATATGATCAATGAAACAAAGCATTTGGTTCACTCATATTTTCTGAGTCTTTTACCTCCTTTCGTTGTTCATTGTTGGATAATATAAACCCTTTATGCGCAAGGTTGCTTTGCCCTGGTGAAAATTCCACCTACGGGCGTTAGCTTAGGTTTTCTGGTCTATATGTTTTCTGAAGTTTTTATGTGGATTCCGGAGTAGTGAGTTTTCGGCGCTCAAAGCCGACGATTTTGTTCTTAGGTTCTGGACGGTGCTATTAACCATCATCACCTGAGAGCATACTTCTGTGCTACGAGTCTTCTGTCTCACGAAAGGTCAAGCATACGAACCAGAATAATGGATAAGCCAGCACTTGCTTAAAAAATATATACACATGTTGGAAACAGATAAGTTGCAGGAAGCTTGAGTACAAGTTTTCTGCCTTAGATAAACATAAGTTTTTTCCGCATACATTCGGTAGAGATACATTTAATACAGACATTGTTTTTCATGTCTCTGCTGCAGGGGGCTTCGTGGTGGCATCCTCAGGAGAGCCAGGCAGGGAGAGCTCGTCAATCTCTGAAGGAGAGGGGCTAGACTCAGAAGAGGCCATGTCTTCATCCAGGATCTCGGCAGGCACGAAGACATCGGCCTTGACCATATTGGCAACCCTGGTATCGAAGCCGGCAAGAGAGTTCCAAATATCATTGTTGTCGATCTCTTGTCCTTCCTCGTCCTGCTTGGGCATGCCGGAGGTCACCAAGTCAATGGCGGCATTGTCATAGTGAGCCTTGACCAAGGACAGCGTCATCCTAGCACCAGCCCCGACACAGGAGGCTTTCCAGTCTTTGATTTTCTCGGGGGCTTGGTGCAGGATTTCTGCATACTTGGCTAGTGAGTCCGCCGCCTTGATATTGATGCCTAGAGGATGAGCTATCTCCTTGGCTTGGGGGATGCAGGTGTCGACGAAGTTGATAGCAAGAATCATGCGTTCCTTGGGACTTGGAGCACCATCACCCAAGTTGGCTAAGCCAATGGGAGTTGTGGTTTGCACAAGGATACAAGGACCATGAGTATAAATAAGTCAAACGATTGTCCAACTTACAGAAAAAGACCAAGACAGAGAAATGTTAGTGAAGATGCTCATTTCCGCTTGTTGGAATTTCTCTGCCAAGGCATCGTGCTCCTTCTAGACTATCTTGAACGCCTCAAGGTTCCTAGCATTCGGCTCTTTGGCAGCTTGGTTCTGTTCCTTGAGTTGCGCAAGTTCATCCTTTAGGCGCTGCATCTCGGCGTCAGCAGACTCTTGCATAGCCTTCATCGCTGCATCATGCCCCTTGACGGCCTTGGCCAGGTACTTCTTCAGAATCTTGTTTTCATCATCGAGCTCCTGGATATGCTTGGATTGCTCTACAATGCTCTTGGCCTTGGCAATGGCTTCTGTAAGATGGAAATCACGAAGTGCTATCAGAAGACGGAAGGGATAATTCAATGAGAAAAGCAAAGAGCTATTGTTGGAAATAGACTCTGGCTATTTTTGATTTGTTCCTTCAGGAATTTAGTTTGACCCTGTTCAAGATCCATCTCCTTCTGAATAGCAGCAAACCTCTCATTGGCGGCTATCCTCCATTTATTATTATTCTACACATGATATAAGCATGCTTAGTTTATCTAGAGCATCTAGTTGGAACTATTCAGTTTCAACTAAATGCTCGGGGGCTATAGTACATGATTTTAAAGTAAACTAGTTTCTCTAGAGCATCTAGTTGGAATTTTGTAGTTTCAACTAAACACTCGGGGGCTACATGGACAAGTTCTACACTTAGTTCTTTGGAGAACTTAGGCCAATAACTATCAAATTATCCGCCTAAGGGCTCGGGGGCTATAGTGGGATATATTACACAAAGTAAGGCAAGTGAAGTTCAAAAAACTTATGATGGTAATGATCCTGAGATTTTTGGCCAGATGATCATAGGAATCGTGAAAGGTCCAAGCATTCTTATAGATTGCGTTGGCCTGCTTGATGAGATCATCTAGGCTCAACGTCGGAGGAGTTGCAGCCAATGGAGAGGTCGAAGCCGGAGGCATGGAGGAAGCCCTAGCTGCCTCCTGGACCTTCAAGGCAGTCGATGGCACGGAGGCTCCCGCCTCAAGTGTTGCTTCCACGTCCACCTCTTCCACTTCCTTCCCCTTCTCGGTGGCATCCTTAGCCAGAGATTCAGCCACTTTAGAGGAGGTGCTCTCCTGCGTCACCTGGTCGCTAGGAGCAACGTCTGCCTCGACAGAGCCTGAGACATCAAGGTTTGGGTTGATATCTATCTCCATGGCAGAGGTCTCAGGGATGATGGGGGATGACGGCCCAGCGGGACCAGTAGAAAGTATGTCGGCAGGTGTAGGGGAGCGGTGGCGGGAGAGGGCTTGGCAAACGGACCCTTGGTCAACATGTCATGAATGTTTTTTGACCCTCCAACATCTTTGGAGGATCGCTTCAAACTAACACCGACTTTCCTCCTAAAACATACAAGGTATAAGTACAAGAGTTGAAAAAAGGTGCGAGCTGAAAAATATAAGCCAGAGAATGAAAGTACTTACTCCATGGCAGGATCCTTGGTGAGGAGAATGCCAGTGGACTTCTTCTTCTTCTCTGCCTCTAAGGCCGAAGTGGATTGTTTCGAGACTGCACTCTCTGTTTTCTTCTTCTTGGCCTCGGCAGCAGTGTTAGAGGTGGAGCTCTTCCGCTTTCACGCTGTCGGAGCTGGCTAATCCTTGGAGGTGTCGTCGTCAGACAACACCTGGATATCCTTCATCTTTGGATCATAGACCTAGGAGGCCATTTGATCCGCCGCCAAGGTCGCCAGCTGGGATACAGAGGAGTGTTAGATGGACAACTTCAAAGACAGAAAGACCTTAGAGTATATAACAAGAAACAAAGGAAACAAAAGCTACCTCGGGGTAGGTACCGCAATGAAACATGTCGAAGGTGATCTTGAAGCCATGCTTCTTGTCCTTCACCTTGATGATTTCCTTAAGACGGAGCTTGATGGAGTCAGTAGAGAAGTTACCCCACGAAATTCACATGGGATCCCTCCTGTCTTGGCTATATTTGCACATCAACTGGGCGCGGTGCTGCAGAGGCTGGATCCGCCTAACATACCAGCACATGGCCAGGTCCAAGCCTGTTAGACCTCCATCTACAAGACATTTGATCCACCTTACGGCATGATTTGCTTCGTCATCGGAGGGAAGAGAGGCTGGGTCCGCCTTACGGCACGATTGGCTTCGTCATCGGAGGGAAGAGAGGTTGGGGTCCACCATGCAGGCACTTTGGTGGCAGCTCCATCGACGAAGTTGGGGTAGGTCTCAAGACAGTCTGGCAGGGGGACATCTGGCCCATAGAAATATGTGTGATGCCAGTTCTTGCAAGACTCGTGCCCTACGATGTTGGGGAAGCGCCGGCTAGGCCGGATCTTAAAGCTAATGGTTCTACAGATCTGCAGTTCATCCTTGGACTCTATGGACTCTCTCTTGACGGTGAAAAAGTATGCAAACAGATCTAATCTAGGCTTAATCCCTAGATATCATTCGCACAAAGCTACGAAGTTTCTAAGGACTAGGATGCTGTTGGGAGAGAGATTGTGGGGAAGTACCCGGAAGTGCCGGAGGACGTTCAAGGAGAAGTCGGAGACTGGCAGGCTTAAACCACGTACCAGTTGAGATTTGAGGTACACCTTCTCTCCGGGTTGGGGAGAAGGGACCACCTCGCCGGCCGGTGCCACCCGCCAGACGAACTTCCCTGCCGTAGGGAGATACCCCTCATTGACCAGTTCTTGCAGATCTTCGGCAGAGAGATCGGAGCCTCTCCACACCCCCTTGTGGGAGTCACTTTCTTCTTCAGCAGCTTCGGGCGTCGCCCGTTCTTGGTCATTGCCGGTGGTCTCCGTCACGGCGGAGACGGGAACGACCACCCCCTCCGGCGGAACAATCACTCCCTGGGAAGGCTCCGTCATAGCCTCGGGAATCACTGCCATGGAAGGAGCAGAGCTGCTGGAGGCCATTACGGCGAGGAGTGTATGGAGGAAGAAAAGGCTCTGGTTAGGGTTTTCGCAGGAGAGCTTGAACGGTCGTGTGGCTGGAGAAATACGAAGACTGGGAAGCAAATGCGGGTAAAAAGAAATAAATTGACCGTAGTTGAAATATATAAGCCTCGCGTCAAGATACGTGCAAAAGAATCTGATGGTTGGAACATTGCCAACGTGGAAGTGAACATGCGCGGTAATTTTGCCACGTCCTCCGTCTTTTGCCACTCCACCGTGTTGGATTTCGCACCCGTGAAAATAGCTAATGATTAATTCTTTGCTTCTATGAGTTTCGAGGTAACATAGGTTATACCCTACATCATCCTCCTTACAGTTGCAGTGAAGGGTCACGTCCGAAGATTCCATCAAAGACGGACATCATCCGACTCTGGAAATGAAGACTCAAGGAACCTCCGGCTACATTCCGAAGCCGGAGAGGATTGCAGGGTTCTTTGGGAGACCTTTGAGATATTGCTTGACGGATTGCCGACATCACTTAGACGGGATATTCAGAGATCAACGAGCAAGATGGCGCAAGATTTCAAAGTCCTCCATGGACTACTGTTGGGGATATCCTATATGGGTATCCTCATAGCATGTCACCAATCCGCCTAACCCGGGTGGCCCATAGTTGGTAGCAAGGCCTATGGCCTGCTGGGGGGGCCAGTTAGATGGATCCTGAAGGGAGGCCCATGCCGGATAAATGAAGGCTACGCAGGAGTCACCGACATACTGGAGCCTTGGAGTACAAGACACGGAAGACTAGTTCGTGTAGGTGTAGGACTCTTTACCTTGTCTAGCAAGGACCTTTCCCTATAAACCCTAGGTCTTGGCGCCTTTATAAGCCGGCCTGCAAGAGTCCTTAGGGCAGAACACAATAGATGGCAGCGTACAACGTGCAACACCTCGCACGGCGGACCTATCTTTGTAACTCCACGTATTGCCATTATAGTGATTTATAGCAGGAGTAGAGTTCTGCCACCGTTGTGGGACTTGAACCTGGGTAAGCTGTGTTACCTCGTACCCGCCAATTCTCTGCCTTACCCCACGTCTCTAAACATGCACTATGAGGACCCATCCATGGCGTACTCGTCGGAAATACCACGACATAACCTGTCACCTACAGTAGAAAAATACTCAAGATATAATCCACTAATCACAAATCTACTTGGACAAGCGGAGGAGTCACATACCGGATATCAAATGCTCCAAATCTCAGCATCAAAGATGGGCTGAGTAAGGAGATCGAAAATCGCGAGCAAGAACAGCAAGAACACAGGTTTGAGCAATGAACTGGTGTTTTCTCGGGAGAGAGAAGGTAGTGGCAGTTAGGAGAATAAGTGGAGGGCCAGGGGTGGACCACACCATGGCCAGGCGCGCCCTAGGTCTGGCCGTGCCACTAGGTGGTGTGCCTGACTGGTGGGCCCCCTGGGTCACTCCAGGTACTTCTCTGCCCCTTTTTCACGTAAAAATTAAAAATGAATTTTCTAGAATTTTTCGGGAAACTTTATTTTTGAGAAATTTTCAGGTATTTATGAATGATTTTCTGACAGAAAGAAAAATATTGGAATGATGCAATAACAAAACAAAACTAAAACTTCAGAAGTTCTAAGACACTCTATTTTTCAAGCAACTAGTAATAGAAAAGTAAACTAAGTGAAAACAAAAATTAAATGGATAAAATAAAAGTAAGCAAGGATAATCATGGTGAAAACATTGTTTTGCATTTAAAATCCCTTTGTTAACAAGGTTGATCAGGTCTTGTCACCAAAACAATTTTATATGAAACAAAACTTTGCATTTCACTAAATGATTATGTTACCTCAACCTTGATAGCAATGGTCCCAATCATGATAATTTCATAGTTTTCTCGTGGTATGGGACAATATATTTCTCCAACTTGGATGCCCTCAATGTTTTCAATTGAATTTAACCCATAAGTCCTATCAATCTTCTTGGGGAAATAGATAGTATGCTCCTTGTCATTAACATTAAAAGTTACCTTTCCTTGATTGCAATTAATGACAGCTCCTGCAGTATTAAGAAAAGGTCTCCCAATAATAATAGACATATTGTCATCTTCAGGCATTTCAAGCACAACAAAGTCAGTTAATATCAAGCAATTATGAGCCACTTGAACAGGTACATCCACACATATACCAACAGGAATGGTAGTAGATTTATCAGCCATTTGCAAAGATATATCAGCTGGTATTAATTTCTCCAATTGAAGTCTCTTGTATAGAGAGAAAGGCATAACACTAACTCCTACTCCCAAATCATACGAGGCATTTCTAACATAATTATTTTTAATAGAGCATGGAACAGTTGAAATCCCTGGGTCTCCAAGTTTCTTTGGAACCTTACCATTAAAGGAATAATTAGCAAGCAAAGTAGAAATTTCCTCATTAGGGATCTTCCTTTTATTAGAGACATAATCCTTCATATACTTTGAATAAGGAGGTAATTTAATAGCATCAGTTAAAGGAATTTTCAAAAATAAAGGTTTCATCCACTCACAAAAATTATTATAGTGTTCGTCTTCCTTTGGCTTGTGTTTCTTATCAGGAAAAGGCATTGGTTTTTTAACCCAAGGATCTCTTCCACTACCATGTTTCTTAGCAACAAAATCTTCATTAGTGTATTTAGTATTGTTAGTGTGCCTTTCAGGTTCTTTTTCAACTTTTTTGTTTATCAAGAGCATCATTTTCCTCATTCCCACTTTCAGTTTCAGCATCAGAGACAGATATACTATTAGGATCCTTAGCAGGTTCAGAAGACTCTACAATAGTTTTATGTTTATTTTTGTTTCTCTTAGGATAAGTACCACTATTTTCAATTTGTTGAGAATCCTTCTCAATTCTTTTAGGATGCCCCTCAGGATATAAAGGATCCTAAGATGCAACACCACTTCTAGTTCTTATTTCATAAGCATGTTTTTCTTTAGCAACATACACTAACAAATATTTTTGTACTTTAATAAGCTGATCAATTTGAGTTTGAACCATTTGGAAATGTTTAACAAGCATTTTAACATCATTGGAGGTTCTTTCCACAATATCTCTTAACTCAATAATAGCTCTAGAGTTTTCCATTAAATGATTATGCACCCTTTTATTAAAATTATCTTGCTTAACAACAAAAATATCAAATTCTTCTAAGCATTGATCAGGAGGTTTAGAATATGGAATATCACCTTGATCAAAATGTTGTAGAGAGTGTACCTCAATAGTGGATGAGTGGGAGATTGGCTTACGTAATTCTTCTATAGGAGGTAAGTTCTTCACATCTTCAGATTTAATATCCTTCTCCTTAAGACATTTCTTAGCTTCCTTCATTACTTCATCACTTAGTTCAATCACTCCCCTATTCTTTGGTGTTGGTGTTGGCTCAGGCACAGTTAACTCGGGTGTAGTTGACTCAGGTGAAGTACAGTCATCATCATTCTTGCTTATTTTAGCCATTAATTCCTCAGCTTCTTTGGGAGTTCTATTCTTAAAAACACAATCAGCACAACTATCCAGGTATGTCCTAGATTCTTAAGTTAGTCCATTATAATATATATCAAGAAGCTCATTTTTTAGGTAATGGACACAGAGGTTGTGCATGAATCAAAGCACAAAACCTTGCCTATGATTTAGTCAATATATCCTTTTCTCCTTGTTTAAAATCAAAAAGTTCCTGCAAAATGGCATGTCTAGCACTAGGAGGGAAATATTTCTGAAAGAAAGTATCAATCAAGAAATCAGGGATATTAATAGATTCAGGAGGTAAATTATTAAACCAAGCTTTAGCCTCTCCTTTCAATGAAAAAGGGAAAATTTTAGCAACAAAGTAGGTGCGCATCTTAATATCATCCGAAAATAGGCCACTCATGGTAGAAAGCTCAATCATATGTGCCACAACACTTTCATTTTTAGTCCCACAAAAAGGTTCTTTCTCAATAATGGTTATGTAAGATAAATCAAGAGAGAAATCATAATCCTTATCTTTAATGTTTATGGGAGATGTAGCAAACTTAGCATTAGGACAAAATTTAGGCCTAACAGTATGTTTCTCAAGAAGACCCTTAATAGCACTCCTACCATGAGTGTTTTGGCATTCTTTAATAAATTCATCAGTCATTTCTATATATCCATCTTCAATATCATAGCTCTCTCTAGATTCAGGTGAACTAATAGGTGTAGTAGTGTCTTCATTAGGAGTTTCAGTATTTCCAGCAATAGTTCTAGCAATCGTAGCATCTAGGAAAGGACCTAATGAACCACTCTTATCAAGCACAGTAGAACTAGCATCATAAGTATCAGAAGTTTCAGATTTAGCATAAGTAGCAGTATGTGTAGCATGTGTATGTGGTGGTGGTGTAAGGAGCTTACTCATCACAGATGGTGAATCAAGAGCAACAGACGTGTTCGGAACTATACCTCTCCTTGTAGTGGATGGTAATATAGGAACCTTTCCATCACGAGATTTACCCATTATGAATGGATAGCAGCGAACAATAGTGATTCCATGTGAACTTGATAAATAGAGATATGCTCCCCGGCAACGGCGCCAGAAAATAGTCTTGATGACCCACAAGTATAGGGGATCGCAACAGTCTTCGAGGGAAGTAAAACCCAATTTATTGATTTGACACGAGGGGAGCCAAAGAATATTTATAATCCTTAACGACTGAGTTGTCAATTTAGCTAAACTTGGAAACAATCTTGCTCGCAGTAGTTTATCAGTAGAAACAGTTTTGTAGTAGCAATAGCAAAGTGATAACAGTAGTAAAAGTAAAGACAGTAGTAACAATTGCAGTAAACAGTAGGATTAAAGCGTGGTAGGCATAGGGATGGATGGATGGGCGTTGCATGGACAAGACAATTCATGCAATAAAGATATAGGGCATTTACAGATAAATATGATAAAGCATCCAAGTACTAAATAATCATAGGCATGTGTTCCATATATAGTCATACATGCTCGTAATGAGAACTTGCACAACATCTTTTGTCCTGTCAGCCCGTTGCAGCGGGGCCTCTAGGGAATCTACTGGCAATTAAGGTGCTCCTTTTAATAGAGCACCGAAGCAAAGAATTAACACTCCGTGAACACGCATGATCCTCATATCACAATCATCCCCTCTGGTTATCCTGATTCTTGTCACTTCGAGGCCTTTGGTTCCGGACAATAATATGTGTGTACAACTTGCAGGTAAGATCATAAACAATAATATCCTCATTAATCAATAACATGTTTAGATCTGAAATCATGGCACTCGGGCCCTAGTGACAAGCATTAAGCATAACAATTTGCAACAATGTCAAAAAGCACTAACAATAGATACTAGGCACCATGCCCTAACAATCTGATGCTATTACATGAACGATCTCATACAATCCCTACCATCCCCATAGCCTACAGCGGGGGATTACTCACTCATGGATGGGGGAATCATGTATGGTTGATGGAGAAGCGATGGTGATGATGATGGCGATGATCTCCTCCAATTCCCCGTCCCGGTAGGGTGCCAGAACAGAGTTTATGGTTCTGAATCGCGGTATCTGGTGGTGACGGCACAGTGGAACTCTATCTGGAAAACATCGAACCCCCCGCCTGTTTTAGGTCAGAGGGCTTTTATAGGTGAAAGGAGAGGTCGAGGTAGAGTTCGAGGCAGCCACACCACCCTCTGGGCTGGCCTGGGCTGGCTCGGTTGGCTAGTTGATGTGGGCCCCTCGTGCATCTTCCTCTTCTCGTCTTCTGGCTCCGTGAGTCTTCTGGTAAAATAGGAGTTTTGCGATATTTTCCGGGATTTTTCCTAAAAGTTGATTTCCTACACAAAAACGAGACACCAAAGCAATTCTGCTGAAGACGGCATCAGTCTGCATTAGTTGTATCCAATTCACACAAATTAGAGGAGAAACAATAGCAAAAGTGTTCGGGAAAGTAGATACATTTTGGACATATCAGCTAACACCTTAACTTTGGTAGCTAAACCCTCAGATGCATAGTCGCTTTGGAGACGTGCATAGTCTCTTTGGAGAGGCGCCCATGCATGGCTAGGCGGGGGGCTGCTGTTTTCCTTGGGGATGTGCTTAGTCGTGTTGCAGAGGCACCCGTGCATGGCTGGGTGGGGGCTGCTCCTTGCCTTGGGGAGGTGCCCGCGAACGGTAGGGATCGAGTTGTTGGCCTTGGGGAGGTGTCCGCGGACACTAGGGACCTGGCTACTGGCCTTGGGGAGGCACCTGCAGAATGCAGGGACCTGGCTGCGGGCCTTGTGGTGGTGCCCGCGGATGGCAGGGATCTGGCTACTGGCCTTGGGGAGGTGTGTTCTCGGCTTTGGCAGCTTCCCAGCCGCCTTGGACAGCTGGTTGCTCCCCCTTGGACCTAGTTTTTCTCGAAGTTTGTGTGCCAGCACCTTGGCCCGCCAAGACGCGCTTCCGAGCAGTTTCTACACCAGTAGGAGCCAAAGTTGTCCTGACAGCAGCTGTCTTGTTGCATTTCCTCTTCGGTTTATAGAAATTTCATTTGTACTGGTCAATTGGGGATAATAAAGTTGCAACAGATATATGTAAAAATTAGTTAGCAAACCATTCAATACAAGATGAGTAAGAAGGTAAGGGGTCAACCTACAACTCATTCTCCTCACTGACATCATCTAGGTCTCCTCTAGTGATATCTTCCTCCTCTTCGGGATCATAGTCAGATCCAGAGCAATCATTTCTTGTCTTTTTAGGAGAGAATATAGTTGGCGATGCGAACAGACTTGCAAAGGTCCTAACACCCAGTTGTTGCAACCACTCATTGTTTCTCATGATGTTTTTTGGCCGACTTTCTTCCATGTTATGCATTTGAGGATCTAACATTAATAAAGAAATCTAGGTAACATACAAATTAAACGGGCAATTAAACAAAATATAACCTATGGTGTTGATTGCCCTATAGCAAACATGAGCAGGAAAATGAACCTATTGCCTCTCAAACAAGAAATTTCACAAGCAAGGAAATGAAACACATGAACATCAAGCATGCTTAAAAGAGTAGAAAATTCACAAGCAAGGAGGTTATTTACCTGCCTGCAGGCGCTACAGACTTTTTCTTTGTACGCTTCTTGTCGGGAACCTTAATGTCCTTCCTTGTTGGCAAGGTGGACGACGATATGACATACCTTGATGGCATGGTGAAAGGTAAAGTGCCAGACCCTGACAGCGAGGTGGACGGTGAGGAGACATACATTGTTGGCACGATGGATGGCGAGGTATCAGAGCTTGATGCCGAGGTTCATGGTGATGGGGACGACCTTGTTGGTGAGGTGGCAGACTTTGCCGGTGAGGATGAATACCAGATGGTAGTGCTCGATGGCGAGATGGAAGATCTACGAGCTTGACGATGTGGTCAGAAATTGGGAAGGTGAGGAAAGGTTAGGCTTTGGGCTAGGTCGATGGCTAGATGATTACTAGGGCCGGCGATGGCGGGCGAGGGTATGACGATGGTCGTGCTGCGACAGGCGGGTGGCGACGAGGGTGAGCGTAGGAGATTTGGATCTGTCTCCTTTCAGTGAGGCGATAGAGGAGGTTTTCAATAAATTATGTAAATGCCCTCTGCGCCAATCCATTGGTAACGTTGTGTGTGTGGGATGAATGATAATATCAGCGTGCGATAATTTCAGCGCGTGAGAATTTGGGTGCCCAAAATTTTGGATCGGTGGGAGGACCGAACCTGAAATTTTAGATTGGCAGGAGGATGGAACCACAAATTTTTGGTCGTTGGATGAGTGATGTTTGGCTGAAATAAATCAACATTTAAGTTTCAAAAATGCGGCCAAGATTGCGACAATTAGGATTCTTAAGCTAGGTGTCGGGTCTTGACAATCTCTTACTCGATCTCTAAATAAATGTCTTGTTTTGTACCTAGAAATGATTTTTTGGAAAATTCTTGAGCGATCTACGATGTACCTCAAGGCACCGGGAAAATGGGGAATGGATTTTCCATGCATAGAAAGTGAAAATTTCCTAAAGCAACATTGTTTGCCATCACAAGGTGCACACGTGTGCGGAATATGGGAACATTGCAACAAACTATGCCATGATTCTGGTCATGACCTATCTCATTTGCCTTGAAAACCATGAATCCTCGAAGGCGACAGCTCATTTCTGTGAACACTTTTTTCGAATAATCCCCATACCACATGTTTGTCGAACCATGGTCAGAAACCCCAATAATTCCCTAGAATGCAATGACACTAGAGACACCGTGTGTCAAACCATGGTCACAAATCCCAAAAAGCCCCTAGAATGCAACTGCCAAAATGGTGATGGTGAACTAGTGTGACAAAAGTTGCATCACCACATCCATTATTGGATTGGGTGTGGTAATGTGAGATCAAGGTGTGGTTTTTAAAAGAACACATGCATTGACTCTAGAGACACTCCATGTGTCAAACCATGGTCAGAAACCCCAAAAAGCCCCTAGAATGCAAGTGCCACATGGAATTATGAACCAGTGTCATAGAAGTTGTATCACCACATCCATTATTGGAGTGTGTGTGGTCATGTGGATCAAGCTGTGTGGTTTTGAAAAGAACACATGCATTGAATCTAGAGACTTCACGTGGCACGCCATGGTCAGAAAGCCCAAAAACTCCCTAGAATGCAACTTTGACTTGGAATTGTGAACCAGTGTTGTGATAGAAGTTGTATCACCCACACCATTGGCGTGTGTGTGTGGTCATGTGGATAGAGGTGGTTTTGAAAATAATTCATGCAATGACACTAGAGACTCCATGTGTCAAACCATGGTAAGAATGCCCAAAAAGCCCCTGGAATGCAACTACCACATGGAATTGTGAACAAGTGTGACAGAAGTTGCATCACCACATCCATTATTGGAGTGTAAGTGGTCATATGATATCAAGGTGTGATTTGAAAAGAAAAAATTCATTGACTCTAGAGACACTCCATGTGTGAAACCATGGTGAGAAAGCTCAAAAATCCCCTGGAATGCAACTGCCATATGGAATTGTGAACCAATGTGATAGAAGTTGCATCAGCACATCCATTATGGGAGTGTGTGTGGTTATGTGAGATCAAGGTGTTGTTTTGAAAACAAAACATGCATTGACTCTACAGACACTCCATGTGTCAAACCATGGTCAAAAAGCCCAAAAAACCCTAGAATGCAATTGCCACACGGAATTGTGAACCAGTGTGAAAGAAGTTGCATCACCACATCCATTATTGGAGTGTGTGTGGTAATGTGAGATCAAGGTGTTGTTTTGAAAAGAAAACATGCATTGACTCTAGAGACACTACATGTGTCAAACCATGGTCGCAAAGCCCAAAAAGCCACTGGAATGCAACTGCCACATGGAATTGTGAACTAGTGTGACAGAAGTTGCATCACTACATCCATTATTGGAGTGTGTGGGGTCATGTGGACCAAGGTGTGGTTTTGAAAAAAAAACATGCATTGACTCTAGAGACTCATGTGTTAAACCATGGTCAGAAAGCCCAAAAAGCCCCTAGAATACAACTGCCACATGGAATTGTGAACCAGTGTGATAGATGTTGCATCACCACATCCATTATTGGTGTGGGTGGTTTTGTGAGATAAAGGTGTTGTTTTGAAAATAAAACCTACATTCACTCTAGAGACACTCCATGTGTCAAACCATGGTCAGAAAGCCTAAAAAGCCCCTCGAATGCAACTGCCACATGGAATTTTGAACCAGTGTGACAGGAGTTGCATCACCACATCCATTATTGGAGTGTGTGTGGTAATGTGATCTCAAGGTGTGGTTTTTAAAATAAAATATGCATTGACTCTAGAGACACTCCATCTGTCAAACCATGGTCAGAAAGCCCAAAAGGCCCCTAGAATGCAATTGCCACATGGAATTGTGAACCAGTGTGACAGAAATTGTATCACCACATCCATTATTGGAGTGTGTGTGGTCATGTGAGATAAATATTTGGTTTTGAAAGTAAAACATGCATTGATGATACATTACAAATGTATCTATAATTTGTGATGTTCCATGCTTGGTTTTATCCACTTTCTTGTGTTTTGTTCCAACTTTGGAGTACTTTTCATATGATTTCTTGGACTAACCTATTAACAAGAGCCATAGTGCCAGCTGCCTGTTTTCTGCCGTTTTTGGTTCTAGGAAAGTCAGAAAATGAATATTCTCGGAATTGGACGGGACAAAAGTCAAAGTGCCTATTTTTCGGAAGGGATCAAGTGCCAGAATACGAGACGGAGAGGGGCCAGGGGCCGGCCACACCACCTGGCCACGCGGTCAGGCTTGGCCCACGCCAGGGGGTGGTCTGGCCGACCCGAGCACCCCTTCGGCCTCTCCTTCCGCCTATAAGTTGCCCTCGGGACGAAAACACTAGGTACCCGATCAAAAATCCACGAAAGAGTCTGTAGCCGTCGTCATCTCCATCCCTAGATCGGGAGGGATCTGAAGCTCTTCCCGGCACCCTGTTGGAGAGGGGAATTCACCCTGGAGGCCTTCTTCATCACCATGCAAGCCTTCGGTGTGATGCGTGAGTAGTTCATCCTTGGACTACGGATCCATGTAGTAGCTAGATGGTTGGTTTCTCCTCCTTTGTGCTTTCATGTTTAGATCTTGTGAGCTCCGTTCATGATCAAGATCATCTATTTGTAATCCATACATGTTGTGTTTGCGGGGATCCGATGGATATTGAGATGCTATTTCAGATTGATTGTTGATTCTATCATGTCTTTGTTATTTGAGATCTTGCATGCTTTCCATTGTTAGTAGCTATCTTGGCCAAGTAGATGCTAGCAACTCCAAGAGTTAGTATTTATGCTCGATAGTGGGTTCATGCCTCTGGTAATCTGGGGTAGTGACAGAAATCTCTAAGGTACTAGATGTGTTGTTGCTGCTAGGGAGAAAACAACGATCCTTTGTTCATTGAACAATTGTATTGTTTACCTTACACGCAGTTCGTAAAGCAATAATCTGTTGCTTGCAACTTAATACTGGAGGGGGTTTGGATGATAACCTGAAGGAGGATTATTAGTCATAGATGTAGTTGGATGGCGGTCTATGTATTATGTTGTATTGCCCAATCAAGTCTCAAAGGAGTCAAGATGATTAGTATATGCATGTATTGCTTTCTTGGTGTTTGTCAATTGTCCCGTTGTAATTTGTTCACCCAGCATGTTATCTATCTAAAGAGAGCCACCTCTAGTGAACTATGGATCCCGGTCCTTTGCTTTTACATACAATCTATAAACTGTTTCTGCTTTGTGTTTACTTTCTGCAAACTATTACTTCTTTCCATTCGATACGTTTAATCCTTTGTTTTCCGCCAAACACGGTGAGATTGACAACCTCATCGCAAGTTGGGGACAAAGTTTTGTGGTTGTGTTGTGCAGGTCACCACGTTGCTACTAGCACTATCGCTACCGCCAAAGCTCAGCTAGTAACACCTTTGGGGTGTTTCCTTGCTCCTACTGGTTCGATTAAACCTTGGTTTCATAACTGAGAGAAAACTTTATGTTGTACTCATCATACCTTCCTCTTGGGGTTCCCAACGAGCTCTACGTCGATCGTCGAGTGCATCAAGATCTTTTCTGGCGCCTTTGTCGGGGAGTCAAGGACATCTTCACAAGGGGAGTCCCTCATAACCAATCTCTTTACTTTGCTGTTTTTGTTTTGCTTAGTTTTCTTTTTTGCTTTGTTTGCTTGTTTTCTTCTTAAAAACACAAAAAAAATTAGTTTTACTTGTTTGCTTTCTTATTTGAAAATCAAAAAAAAATGACTACTCTTGAAAACACTAAGTTGTGTGACTTCACTAGCACCAACAACAATGATTTTATGAGCACACCTATTGCTCCACCTGTGGCTGAAAATACTTTCTTTGAGATAAAACCTTCTTTGCTCAATCTTGTTATGAGAGAAAAATTTTCTGGTATTGATCTTAATGCTTCTTCATTTGAGAACACCTGATTCTTTCTTTGCTTCTTATGCCTAACTTAAAGGCGTTAAAAAAAGTACTTATTGGGAGATAACCCAAGAGTTTTAGATGAGTCTTGGAAGTAATTACCTCTGTAATGACCTCTCCTTATCCTTTTTATTTGCTTTTTGTGCCAAGAGTAACCTCTAATGAGAGTGAAGTAATGATTGGGAAAGTTGCTGTCCCGAAACAGATTTCTGTGCTTCACCATAAAAATTCCTGAGAGAGTTCTGTACTTCGGATTGAGCTGTAATTGTTTGTGCTTCTGCCCCAGGTTGTTATCTAACTTTCGTTAGTTCAACACTTTTTTATTTGAGCAACAGAGGGTCTTCTAAAAAAATCGTCTTTACCTGCGGGTCTGTTTTGACAGATTTCTGCCATTTTCTGCATTTGCTTCTTGTTAGTTCCTTCTTGAGTTCTTTTGGGGAATTGAGATTTTTGAGGGAAGTGCTACAGTAGATAGTGTTCTAGTGGAAGTTTATTTGGTGTTAGAACTGAACCTTGAGACTTATTTATCTTAAGTGCACTAATGTTGCTAATGAGATTGTGTGAAGTTTTGTATGAAGGAAAATTTTCAGGTGTATGGAAGGAATGAGTAATGAGATGAAGGATGGACTAAACCTCAAGCTTGGGGATGCCACGCATGTCACCCCAAGAAATATCCAAGAAGTGCAAGCGTCAATGCTTGGGAATGCCCAAGGCATCCCCTTCTTCATCAATAAAAATTCCAGGTTTCTTCCAAACGCTTCATTTTTATTGTTTCATGCACAGTTGTGTTTTTCTTGGAGCGTCTTCTTTTTCGTTTTCGTTTTGGTTTTGGTTTTTAGTTTGCTTGGTTTGCTTACTTTTCTGAATAAGTTGGTTGGACCCCCTCTTTCATACTTTGATTTGCAAATAGTTTGGTTTGGTTTGGAAAAGAGTAGGAAAGTTCATGCTTATGTGGTAAAAAGAGCTTGTTTTTTACTGTGGCTATGCTTTGTCATGCCATGCTTGATATTGTTTTAGCTTTATGCATAGTATTCTTTGCTGTAGCATGACTTGTTATAAACAATTGAGATTGCTTAATGTGCCTTGGATGAATCATGCGTTGTTTTAGCATATTAAAGCATAGTATAGTGGTATTCTCCTTTGATGCTTTATTTGGGTTGACTTGGCACATGCTCACACCATGTTATAACTATCCCAAGTCACCATAGCCTTTATGATCCTTTAGTTTTCAACTTGTAGTATCACTTTATGCTTTGATCAATGATGTTTTGTCGCTCTGCATGATTATGGCCATTATTGCTCTCTTAGTTTGTCGCTCCCAGTCTTTTGCTAGCCTTCGCAACCAAGTATGAGTTCCACTCATGCATCCAACTCCTAAAACCAAGTTATTCCAAAGATTCCACCATACCTATCTACTAGCTTATGCTATTCCAAGTATATTCATGCTTTTGTTTACCTTCCACTTGTTATGAGAAAACTAGTGATTAAAGCTCTCACGAACTTGATGGCACACTTTACTTTATTGCCTCTAATAAACTTGAACCATTGGGTCCTTCTTTGTTGTGTATATGCTTGCACTTTATAAGTTGAAATTAGCAGAACCATGTACCATGGGGAACGCTTTCAACATTGCACTTGTACTTTCTACCCCGTTGACATTATGTTCTTTTGCTTACGGATCCCGGCGGTGTGAAATAAAAGTGGAACTTGTAAGATCATGGAGTTTGTATGTGTGTTAGAGAAACGCCTGGGCCGCTAGCCTAAGCCATGCCTAATCATGGTGGAAACTTGCAGCATCACCATAATGATCACTCTATGAAGCATCCTCAATAAAAACATATGCAAATAGCAAATAAAAAGATCGCTGAGATGCTCATTGTCTGCTTGCCTTGTCATTTTGATTATGGGAAAGCTCCCGTATCATGTGCAAGGGGTACCCTGTTGGCAGTTCTTAATGATACACATAAACTTACAATGACAAGAGCTTACTCGTGACTGAAGTTGAGTAGCATGAGGATCGGTCTTCGTAAGTAAGGGGCATGAGATTTCGGTTTATAACTTGTCAAGCATATCCTCTTAGTTGTGTCACTTTAACCTTAATCACCTTCAAGATGCTTATGATAGGGGCAATGAGAGCTGAAAGCTATAAGTACCATAATTTTTGTAAGCTCTTTATGAGACTTGAATCCCTACTTCCTTTTACAAAAGGCTTTTCTTCCACCATTATATTGAGTCTCCACCTTCTATCTTTATGCACCTACTTTGAGAGCGTAGTGGCCATTCTTAGTTCTATGTGCATTGTCCCAAGACTAGTTGATTGATCCATAACTTGTTATTGCTTGTTTGAAACTATTGTATCTAGTCACTCTTTTGAACTTTGAAGGTGTCCCATGCATTTTTATTTGCTACTCTATTGAGGGGAAAGCTGAATACTATTATGCTATGTTTTCTTTATGTGAAACAAACAAACGTCTTGCAAAGCATTGTTATTCATGAATCTTTTGTTTGTGCCTTTTCATGTTGCATCATAGTTTCTTTGCTTATTGCTAGAACTTTGTCTTTCATGTTATGATTGAAGTACTTTGATCCTAGCTTTGATGTTTTGCAAATACTTTGATCAAGTCTTTGATGGTGCATGTCACCTCAAAACTTATTTCTTTTTATCACTTACCTACTCGAGGACGAGCAGGAGTTAAGCTTGGGGATGTTGATACATTGCAAATGTATCTATAATTTTTGATGTTCCATGCTTGGTTTTATCCACTTTCTTGTGTTTTGTTCCAACTTTGGAGTAATTTTCATATGATTTCTTGGACTAACCTATTAACAAGAGCCACAAGTGCTTACTGTTTTCTCGCCGCTTTTGGTTCCAGAAAGTCGAAAATGAATATTCTCGAATTGGACGGGACAAAATCCAAAGTGCCTATTTTTCCGGAAGGATCAATTGCCGTAAGAATCGAGAGGGGCTGGGGTCGCCACACCACCGCCACGTGGCCAGGCTTGCCCGCGCCAGGTGGTCCGCCGACCCCAACACCCTCGGCCTCCTTCCGCCTATAAGTTGCCCTCGGATGAAAACCCTAGGTACCCGATCAAAATCCACGAAAGAGTCTATAGTCATTGCATTTCCATCCCGAGATCGGAGGATCCAAGCTCTTCCCGCACCCTACCGGAGAGGGAATTCACCGAGGCCTTCTTCATCACCATGCAACCTCCGTGTGATGCGTGAGTAGTTCATCCTTGGACTACGGATCCATGTAGTAGCTAGATGGTTGGTTTCTCCTCCTTTGTGCTTTCATGTTTAGATCTTGTGAGTCTGCTCATGATCAAGATCATCTATTTGTAATCCATACATGTTGTGTTTGCGGGGATCCGATGGATATTGAGATGCTATTTCAGATTGATTATTGATTCTATCATGTCTTTGTTATTTGAGATCTTGCATGCTTTCCGTTGTTAGTAGCTATCTTGGCCAAGTAGATGCTAGCAACTCCAAGAGTTAGTATTTATGCTCGATAGTGGGTTCATGCCTCTGGTAATCTGGGGAAGTGACAGAAATCTCTAAGATACTAGATGTGCTGTTGCTACTAGGGATAAAACAACGATCCTTTGTTCATAGAACAATTGTATTGTTTACCTTACACGCAGTTCATAAAGCAATAATCTGTTGCTTGCAACTTAATACTGGAGGGGGTTCGGATGATAACCTGAAGGTGGATTATTAGTCATAGATGCAGTTGGATGGTGCTCTATGTATTATGTTGTATTGCCCAATCAAGTCTCAAAGGAGTCAAGATGATTAGTATATGCATGTATTGCTTTCTCGGTGTTTGTCAATTGCCCCACTGTAATTTGTTCACCCAGCATGTTATCTATCTAAGGAGATCCACCTCTAGTGAACTATGGATCCCGGTCCTTTGCTTTTACATACAATCTATAAACTGTTTCTGCTTTGTGTTTACTTTCTGCAAACTATTACTTCTTTCCATTCGATACGTTTAATCCTTTGTTTTCCGCAAAACACGGTGAGTTTGACACCTCATCGCAAGTTGGGGACAAAGTTATGTGGTTGTGTTGTGCAGGTCTCCACGATGCTACTAGCACTGGTAGTGCGCCCTGCCAAAGCTCAGCTAGTAACACCTTTGGGGTGTTTCCTTGCTCCTACTAGTTCGATTAAACCTTGGTTTCATAACTGAGGGAAAACTTTCTGCTGTACTCATCATACCTTCCTCTTGGGGTTCCCAACAAGCTCTACGTCGATCGTCCAGTGCATCAATTGACTCTAGAGAGACTCCATGTGTCAAACCATGGTCAGAAAGCCCAAAAAGCCCCTAGAATGCAAATGCCACATGGAATTGTGAGCCAGTGTGACAGAAGATGCATCACCACATCCATTATTGGAGTGTGTGTGATCATGTGATATTCAATGTGTGGTTTTGAAAATAAAACATGCATTGACTCTAGAGACACTCCATGTGTCAAACCATGGACAGAAATCCCAAAAAGTCCCTAGAATGCAACTACCCCATGGAATTCTGAGCCAGTGTGACAGAAATTTTATCACCACATCCATTATTGGAGTGTGTGTGGTCATTTGAGATCAAGGTGTGGTTTTGAAAAGAAAACATGCATTGACTCTAGAGACACTCCATGTGAAAAACCATGGTCAGAAAGCCCAAAAAGCCCCTCGAATGCAACTGCCACATGGAATTGTGAACCAGTGTGACAGAAGTTGCATTACCACATCCATTATGTGAGTGTGTGTGGTCATGTGAGATCAAGGTGTGGTTTTGAAAATAAAAAATTGTCAGAGATTTGTCCCGCAAAGGAACTAGGGTCCAACGATCCCTTGGTTCGTGAGGGGGCTGAACACGCGGTTCTGAAGGAACTCGGCGATGGTGGCAACAATGGAGAAAGCACACGACAGAGAGGTGACACCGGTTTTTTTACCCAGGTTTGGGACCCTCGTGAGGAGATAAAGCCCCTACTCTTGGTTTGTTGTATTGCTCGCGTGCTTGGCGAGGGTACAATGGAGGATGAAAGTCTAGGGTTTTAGATCACCAGGATCGATCCCCTCCAACGTATGATAAGGGTCCCTTATATAGGGCAGCGTCGAGCCTCTTCCCCTGGTCCATGGGTGGGAAGGGTCACCACAGTGCCGTCCCCCGAAGTCCTGGTCTACCGGGCTGCTTTTTGGTGGACCGAGTCTTGGATGCTGGCCGCTTCTCCATCCGCTAGTAACACTACAAGAATTTGGACGATTCATGATGTTTTATTCATGACACGCCATAAAAATGTCATAGATGCGCGATGTTCTGGGCCATTTCGTCGCGACGCACTCGAAGGGCCTCCAGCGCGGGTATCCATGATGTTTCAGGTTTTCGTCGACAAAAATTTGTCATGGATTTCGTTCGAGGCCCTGAAGCCCAGTTCGGCATTTCGTCCCGCATAAAATCGTCACGGAATTCGTCAAGGGCCTTCGGTTGACTGTGTTTTTCTCGATGACCAGGCCATCCGTCCCTGCACCCCACCTGTTAACTCGGTTTGAACGGCAGGGTCTAACGGGTTATTCTTAGAGTTTTAGCTGGGCCTAGCTGTCAGTCCATCTGGTATAAATTAGATGGCATAAAAACAGAGTACCCTGACCAGGGTTCGAACTCGCGAGCACACTTGTTGGTCGAAGGTTCGGAACCAATGGACCAACAGACTCTGTTCCGATGGATCTAGTACTTTGCCATTCTTATAAGCATGTCCTAAATCAGCCATCCTTCAATAAATAAACTGATGTTTTGACTAACATGCGCAACAGCTGGACAAGACAAATACGTTTCAAACATAACACTACTTCATATTTCTTATACGCATGTTCTCAATTACACGAATAAGCAAAATGTGAAAGTACAGGAAATTATAGCAGCGATCAACACAACACATATCAACATGGAGATATCACACAATCTTACAAATATATAGAGAACATGGTTGACATACAGTTCCAAACCAACTAGACAACCAGATTCAAAAAGGGTTCCAAACCAAGTACACAACCTGCAGGTTCACATTTAGGTCCAAACCGACTACGAGTTCACATGAAGCAAACCCCCGTAACCAGGTACTTTGTGCCCTCATTTCAGGCGACCTACATGAAACGTGAAGCCAGATATGAGATCCTCAAAGAAGGTGAAGACGAACAAATCCCCTTTTTTATTCTAGCAGCCTCGACAACCTTTGACCAATTGTTTATCATTTGGGCAACATCATTCCTGCCTTGGATGAACTGAACATGCTAACATACTACATGATTTGCGACTATGACAAGAATCTCCAACGACAGATAACTTTTGAGGTTGGCATTGTTGTACCTAGATGAAAAGTACTAGATGTGAAGAATAATCTTAGTTGCTGAAGTATAGTTCAATGTGCATAAGTAGATTTAGGGCTCGTTTGGTTCAAAGGATTTGTGAAACACAGGGATAGGAAAAGTGCAGGAATAGAATGGCATGACACTAAGCATCATACAGGAATGAAAAATGCAGGAATCGGTAAGATAAGCTGTTTGATTGCACCGTAGGAAAAACACAGGAAATTTTATAGGGTTTAGGTATATGTTATAGTGGTCATAAACATGTAGGAATCTTTCCATGAGGTCTCACCTCTTGTTAGAAATCCTATAGGATTGTAGTGTAGGAAAGTTATGCATATGAATTTTGTAGGATTTATTCCTTTGAAACAAACATGCCCTTAAAGACACAAATCTCAAAAGTTTACCATCTTGGCCTTCCCAGGGATGACATTTGATGTTTTCATCTTGCACACATAGTGTGGTATAGGTGGCGTGTGTCTTGAAATTTCTCTGAGATACACAGCTAGGTTTGAAGTCAATTCCATGTCATTTACAAACATGCAGTAATCGTAGAAGTCCTCCCAGCCCTTCATCGATGGACCTAGAAAGAATATACTACCTCCGTCCCAAGGCTTAAGGCATATAATTTTTTGAAAAAGTCAAACAATGTAAAGTTTGACTAAGTTTTTAGAAAAACATATTAATATTTACAATATGAAATACATACCATTGGATATATCATGAAACATATTTTCACGTGGTATCTATATAATATCGTAGTACTTGATAGTTTTTTCAAAAAGTTTGGTCAAACTTTCTGTAGTTTGACTTTTCAAAAAAATTATATGCCTTAAGCCTTGGGACAGAGGGAGTATTAGAAAGTAATCTGTAGAAGCATAAGAATGACTATAACTTTAAACCAATTTCAATGACTCTAACCTCTAGTAAGGTCCCTATGAAGATCATTAAAAAGTCTGAGGATGACTTTTACTACGATAGAACAAGGATGTGATGTGTACAGTTAGTGCTAGTAGGAACAATTTTAGAACCAACGCATGTATCTCCCTAGCCTTAATGATGCAGAACCTACAATCCTGATAGTTCATCCTACCAGACCTAGAGAGTAAATACAATAATTAAATTAGAGGCACAAGCATCAAGTAACTAAAACAAGTGTAAGGGCCTAGATCGAGTGATGACCTGGGGCCTAGACCTAGATCATGTGTTTACCTAGGGCCTAGAACTAGATCAAGTGCTTACCTAGGGTGTAGACCTATATTGACTGTTTACCTCGAGCCTAGACCCATCACCGGTGACCTAGAGCACATACGTGGTGACCTAGATCGAGCACAGCATTACCGACGCGTGTCGCCGGTAATCAAACACAAACACGTAGTAGTAGAGATGCGTGGACATAGTTCGAGGAGTCTTACCCGTGAGCCTGTTGCCGCCTTCGTCGCCGAGGAGGGGAGGGGATTTGGTGGTCGCTGGGGAGGGGCGGGGATTTGGGTCGCTGTGCAGAGCGAATGTGTGCGAAGTGGTGGGGACTAGGGAGGGTTAAGCGATCAGCAGCATGATGAGTGGGTCCCACATGGTGTCGGATTTTGTTACTATCTTATTTAGGAAAAGTTAAAATCATCCGCATTTACAATGTTCTTCAGTTATAAGGATGTAGTTTGTGATAAATTCCATAGGAACACACACACTCCAGTGGGTGTGGTGATGCAACTTCTGCCACACTGGTTCACCATCCCCATGTGGCAGTTGCATAGTCCAGGGGCTCTTTAGGATTTCTGACCACCATGGTTTGACACAAATGGAGTCTCTAGATATTAATGCATGTGTTATATATTCTCAAAGCCACACCTTTATGATCCACATGACCACACACACTCCAGTTGGGTGTGGTGATGCATCTGTTGTCACACTACTTCACCATCCCCATGTGGCAGTTGCATATTCTAGGGGCTCGTTAGGCTTTCTTACCACCTTGGTTTGACAGAAATGGAGTCTCTAGAGATCAATGCATGTGTTATATATTCTCAAAAGCAAATCTTGATGATCCACATGACCACACACACTCTAGTTGGGTGTGGCGATGCGACTGGTTCTGTCACACTTGTTCACCATCCCCATGAGGCAGTTGCATATTCCAGGGGCTCTTTGGGCTTTCTAACCATCATCATTTGACACACATGGAGTCTCTAGATATCAATGCATGTGTTATATATCATCAAAACCACACCTTGATGATCCACATGACCACACACACTCCAGTTGGGTGTGGTGATGCAACTGCTTCTGTCACGCTGGTTCACCATCCCCATGTGGCAGTTGCATATTCCAGGGGCTCTTTGGGCTTTCTGACCACAATGGTTTGACATAAATGGAGTCTCTAGAGATCAATGCATGTTTAATATATTCTCAAAACCACACCTTGATGATCCACATGACCACACACACTCTAGTTGGGTGTGGTGATGCAACTGCTTCTGTGTCACACTAGTTCACCATCCCCATGTGGCAGTTGCATATTCCATGGGCTCTTTGGGCTTTCTGACCACCATTGTTTGACACAAATGTAGTCTCTAGATATCAATGCATGTGTTATATATTCTCAAAACCACACCTTGATGATCCACATGACCACACACACTCCAGTTGGGTGTGGTGATGCAACTGCTTCTATCACACTAGTTCACCATCCCCATGTGGCGGTTGCATATTCCAGGGGCTCTTTGGGGTGTATGACCACCATGGTTTGACACAAATGGAGTCTCTAGAGATCAATGCATGTGTTATATATTATCAAAAGCCACACCTTCATGTCCACATGACCGCACATAGTCTTGTTGGGTGTGGTGATGCAACTGCATCTGTCACACTAGTTCACCATCCCCATGTGGCAGCCACATATTCCAGGGGATCTTTGGGCATTCTGACCACCATAGTTTGACACAAATGGAGTCTCTAGAGATCAATGCATGTGTTATATATTTTGAAAACCACACCATGATGATCCACATGACCACACACACTCCAGTTGGGTGTGGTGATGCAACTTCTTATGTCACACTAGTTCACCATCCCCATGTGGCATTTGCATATTCCAGGGGATCTTTCGGATTTCTGACCACCATGGTTTGACACAAATGGAGTCTCTAGATATCAATGCATGTGTTATATATTTTCAAAACCACACCTTGATGATCCACATGACCACACACACTATAGTTGGGTGTGGTGATGCGACTGCTTCTGTCACACTAGTTCACCATCCCCATGTGGTAGTTGCATATTCTAGGGGATCTTTGGGATTTTTGACCACCAGGGTTTGACACACATGGAGTCTCTAGAAATCAATGCATGTGTTATTCTCAAAACCATACCTTGATGATCCAGATGACCACACACACACTCCAGTGGGTGTGGTGATGCAATTGCTCTCACACTTACTGCTTCACCATCCCCATGTGGTAGTTGCATTCCAAGGGATCTTTGGGCTTTCTTACCACCATGGTTTGACACAAATGGAGTCTCTAGAGATCAATGCGTGTGTTATATATTCTCAAAAGAAAACCTTTATGATCCACATGACCACACACACTCCAATTGGGCGTGGTGATGCAACTGCTTCTGTCACACTAGTTCACCATCCCCATGTGGAAGTTGCATATTCTAGGGGTTGTTTGGGATTCCTGACCACCATGGTTTGACACATATGGAGTCTCTAGAGATCAATGCATGTGTTATATATTATCAAAACCACACCTTGATGATCCACATGACCACAAACACTCCAGTTGTGTGTAGTGATGCAACTGCTGTCACACTAGTTCACCATCCCCATGCGGCAGTTGCATCTTCTAGGGGCTCTTTGGGCTTTCTTACCACCATGGTTGGACACAAATGGAGTCTCTAGATATTAATGCATGTGTTTTATATTCTCAAAACCACACCTTTACGATCTAGATGACCACACACACTCTAGTTAGGTTTGGTGATGCAACTGTTGTCACACTAGTTCACCATTCACATGCGGTAATTGCATCTTCCAGGGGCTCTTTGGGCTTTCTTACCACCGTGGTTTGACACAAATGGAGTCTCTAGAGATTATTGCATGTGTTATTCTCAAAACCACAGCTTGATGATCCACATGACCACACACACTCCAGTTGGGTGTGGTGATGCAACTGCTTCTATCACACTTGTTCACCATCCCCATGTGGCAGTTGCTTATTCTAGGGGCTCTTTGGGATATCTGACCACCATGGTTTGACACAAATGGAGTCTCAAAAGATCAATTCATGTGTTATATATTCTCAAAAGCCACACCTTCATGTCCACATGACCGCGCACACTCTAGTTTGGTGTGGTGATGCAACTGCTTCTGTGTCACACTAGTTCACCATCCCCATATGGTAGTTGCATATTCCAGGGGCTCTTTGGTCTTTCTGACCACCATAGTTACACAAATGGAGTCTCTAGAGATCAATTCATGTGTTATATATTCTCAAAACCACACCTTGATGATCCACATGACCACACACACTCCAGTTGGGTGTGGTGATTCAACTGCTTCTGTCACACTGGTTCACCATCCCCATGTGGCAGTTGCATATTCCAAGGGCTCTTTGGGATTTCTAACCACCATGGTTTGACACAAATGGAGTATCTAGAGATCAATGGATGTGTTATATATTCTCAAAACCACACCTTGATGACCCACATGACCACACACACTCTAGTTGGATGTGGTGATGCAACTACTTCTATCACACTAGTTCACCATCCCCATGTGGCAGTTGCATATTCCAGGGGCTCTTTGGGATTTCTGACCACCAAGGTTTGACACACATGGAGTCTCTAGAGATCAATGCATGTGTTATTATCAAAACCATACCTTGATGATCCACATGACCACACACACACACTCTAGTGGGTGTGGTGATGCAACTGCGGTCACACTTACTAGTTCACCATCCCCATGTGGCCGTTGCATATTCCAGGGGCTCTTTGGGTTTTATGGCCACCATGGTTTGACACAAATGGAGTCTCTATAGATCAATGCATGTGTTATATATTCTCAAACCACACCTTGATGATCCACATGACCACACACACTCTAGTTGGGGGTAGTGATGCAACTGCTGTCACACTAGTTCACCATCCCCATGCGGCAGTTGCATCTTCTAGGGGATCTCTGGGCTTACTGACCACCATGGTTGGACACAAATGCAGTCTCTAGAGATCAATGCATGTATTATATATTCTCAAAACCACACCTTTATGATCCACATGACCACACACACACCAGTTGGGTGTGGTGATGCAACTGTTGTCACACTAGTTCACCATCCCCATGCGGCAGCTGCATCTTCCAGGGGCTCTTTGGGATTTATTACCACCGTCGTTTGACACAAATGGAGTCTCTAGAGATTAATACATATGTTATTCTCAATACCACACCTTGATGATCCACATGACCACACACACTCCAGTTGGGTGTGTTGATGCAACTGCTTTTGTCACACTAGTTCACCATGCCCATGTGGCAGTTGCATACTCCAGGGGCTCTTTGGGCTTTCTGACCACCATGGTTTGACACACATGGAGTCTCTAGAGATAAATTCATGTGTTATATATTCTAAAAACCACACATTGATGATCCACATGACCACACACACTCCAGTTGGGTGTGGTGATGCAACTGCTTCTGTCACACTAGTTCACCATCCCCATGTGGAAGTTGCATAATCCATGGGATCTTTGGGCTTTCTGACCACCATAGTTTGACACAAAAGGAGTCTCTAGAGATCAATTCATGTGTTATATATTCTCAAAACCACACCTTGATGATCCACATGACCACACACACTCCAGTTGGGTGTGGTGATGCAACTGCTTCTGTCACACTGGTTCACCATCCCCATGTGGCAGTTGCATATTCCAGGGGCTCTTTGGGATTTATGACCAACATGGTTTGACACAAATGGAGTCTCTATAGATCAATGCATGTGTTATATATTCTCAAAACCACACCTTGATGATCCACATGACCACACACACTCTAGTTGGGTGTGGTGATGCAACTGCTTTTGTGTCACACTGGTTCAGCATCCCCGTGTGGCAGTTGTATATTCGAGGGGATCTTTGGGTTTTATGACCACCAGGGTTTGACACACATGGAGTCTCTATAGATCAATGCATGTGTTATTTTCAAAACCATACCTTGATGATCCACATGACCACACTGATGACCCACAAGTATAGGGGCTGTATCGCAGTATTTTCGAGAGAAGTTAAACCCAATTTATTGATTCGACACATGGGGAGCCAAAGAATATTTATAATCCTTAACAACTGAGTTGTCAATTCAGCTGCACCTGGAAACAATCTTGCTCACAGTAGTTTATCAGTAGCAACAGTTTTGCAGTAGCAATAGCAAAGTAATAGCAATAGTAAAAGTAAAGAAGTAGTAACAATGGCAGCAAATAGTAGGATTAAAGCACGGTAGGCATATGGATGGATGGACGGGCGTTGCATGGACAAGATAATTCATATGGCAATCAATACATAGGGCAATTGCAGGTAAGTAAGATAAAGCATCCAAGTACTAAATAATCATAGGCATGTGTTCTATATATAGTCATACTTGCTCGCAATGAGAACTTGCACAACATCTTTGTCCTGCTAGCCCGTTTGCAGCGGGGCCTCAAGGGAACTACTCGCAATTAAGGTGCTCCTTTTAATATAGCACCGTAGCAAAACATTAACACTCCGTGAACATATGTGATCCTCACATCAAAGCCATTCCCTCCGGTTATCCCGATTATTGTCACTTTGGGGCCTTTGGTTCCGGACAACAATATGTGTAAACAACTTACAGGTAAGACCAAAAACAATACTATCATCATGAATCAATAACATGTTCAGATCTGAAATCATGGCACTTGGGCCCTAGTGACAAGCATTAAGCATAACAAGTTGCAACAAAGCCAAAAGCACTAATAATAGATACTAGGCACCATGCCTAACAATCTGATGCCATTACATGAACGATCTCATCCAATCCCTACCATCCCCATAGACTGCAGCGGGGGATTACTCACTCATGGATGGGGGAATCATGGATTGTCGATGGAGAAGCGATGGTGACGATGATGGCGATGATCTCCTCCAATTCCCCGTCCCGGCTGGGTGCCAGAACGGAGTTTCTGGTTCTAATTTGCGGAATCTGGTGGTGGTAGCATAGCGGAACTCTCTCTAGAAAAACATTGAACCCCCCTGGGTTTTTAGGTCAGGAGGCATCTTATCGGCGAAGAGGGAGGCCGAGGCGTGCCACACCACCTCATCGGCGTGCAGGCCTGCCCGCTGCCAGTGGTGTGGGCCCCTTGTGGCCCTCCTCTGGCTTGTCTTCTGGCTCCATGAATCTTCTGGTGAAATAGGATTTTTGGCATATTTTCCAGGATTTTTCCTGATAGTTGATTTTCTGCAGAAAAACTAGACACCAAGGTAATTCTGCTAAAAATAGCGTCAGTCCATGTTAGTTATATCCAAATCACACAAGTTTAGAGGAGAAACAATAGCAAAAGTGTACAGGAAAGTATATACATTTTGGACATATCAACTCCCCCCAAGCTTAGCTTATTGCTTGTCCTCAAGCAATTCAGTTGAAAACTGAGTGCGATAAAAGAAACTTACACGAACACATTTGCTTCATACGATGTATATATTCTCAGCATATGATCAATTACTTAGACAATTCATAATAAGGAGTATGCAAATAAGGTTACCCAATAGTCATTGCAAGCTATGAAGAGATTCCAACTCAAAAATAGTAAGTAGCATGAAACAGAAACATAAGCAACATTGCAATGCTCATAAAAAGGTATGATAGAGTGGTATCTCGCTTGCCTTTGATTGTAGAGCAAAAATAAATGCCAAGGCACCTCCGAAGTTGAAGTGAAGACTAGAAGTAAAGATATTAGAGATACAAGCATCAAAGTCATGACACAATTAACCAAGTTTTGAAACAAGCATATTACACTAAGAATGACAACTATGCTCTCAAGAAAGTGCTCATAGAATATGTGGAGACTCGACAAGGAAATTAAAAGGTTTTGAAAAGTTTGAAAGGCTTCCAAATGCTGAAAGTATGGTACTCGTTAGCTTTGAACTATCATTGCCCCTACCATAATCATCTTTAAATGGTTAAGGTAAAAGTGAGGTCTAATACGAGTTATATGCTTGACAGACCATAAACTGGAAATCTCATGTCCCTTGAGTACAAGGGCCACTCCTCATGCTATTCAACTTTAGTTACCGGTAAGTTCTTGTCATAGTTAATACATGCGTATCATAAATAACCACCAACGGGGTACCCCTTGCCCGATGATATGGAAGAATCCCAATATCAAAATGACAAGGCAAGCAGACAATAAGCATCTCAGCATCTTCTTATTTACCATGGGAAAATGGTGCCTTTTTCTCTCTATCCTATTTTCTCATCTTTTTTTCCTTTTTCTTCTCAATAACTATCTCTCTTTTTTTAATAAGAAGAATGCTTCATAGATTGCTCATTATGGTTACGCTGCAGGTTTCCACCATGATTAGGCATGGATTAGACCAAGCCCAGCGCTTTCTAACACACATACATAACTCCATGGACTTACAAGCTCC
The DNA here is from genome assembly GCA_023614405.1 of Avena insularis. Lineage (NCBI taxonomy): Eukaryota > Viridiplantae > Streptophyta > Magnoliopsida > Poales > Poaceae > Avena > Avena insularis. The sequence continues at coordinate 361,771,230 of CM042689.1, read as the reverse complement.
CCTTTTATTTCACACCGACGACATCCGTAAAGAAAAGAGCATGATATCAACTGGGTATATATTTAAAGGTGTTGAAAGTGTTCCCCGTGACAGCACGGTTCTGCTAATTCCCAGCCTATAATTTGCAAGCATATAACTTTCATGGACAGTCACAATAGTTCAGGTTTATTAAGTGCAAGAAATAAAGTGTGCCATCAAGTTCGTGAGAGCTTTACTAACTAACTTTCTCATAACAAGCAAACATTTTATTTGGAAGAAAACAAGGTATACTGAATATGCATGGAAAAGCAAATGATGCTAATAGGTGGGTATGGTGGACACTTTTGGCAATATTGGTTTTGGGGAGTTTGAAACAAGAGTAGAGCTAATACTCAGTGCGCATGAAGGCTAGCAATAGTAAGGGAGCGACAAAGGAGAGAGCAATAACTATCATAATCATGCTTGCAACAAAACAGGACTAATTAAAGGCATGAAAGTGATTCAAGAACCCTAAGGGAAAATAATTCATCGAGGCTTAACTGATTGTTTCAGTCATATGCATGCGTGAGCATGTGCCAAGTCAATTCAAGTGAAACATTCAGAGGAGGATACCACAGTATCATACCAAGTTATGAATAGAACAATGCAAGCAAACATTCATACGACATGATATAAACCATTAGTAAGCTAGAGCTAATCATAAGAAAGCAAGAACTACTAAGCATCCATAAATAACATACACCTTATATGAGCATACTAAGCATGCCCACAATGATGAGTATATGTACAAAAATGAAAACAAATAGAGTTCATTACTAGCCTCTTAACACACCTCAAGTTGTCATTAATCTTCATCATTTCCCTTCACTTCTGTGGCTTGAATAATAATATGAAACCAAACTCCACTGAGGACTGCTGAACCCTGCGACGAACTTCACAAAACCAAAGAACAACAGAAAATATTTTTGATGTTTTTGATTTTTAGAAGCAAGAACAAAAAGGAAGAACAAGCAAAGGCAAATCTTTTTGGTTTTTTCGAATAATCAAAACAAATCTAAAAGGAAAAAAGCAAACCAATGCTAAAAATACAAAGAAGCAAACAAAGAGAAACAACAAAAATATTTTTGGTCTTTTTGTGTTTTGGAAAGCAGAAACAAAGCAAGAACAAAAATAAAAAGAAAGCAAAACATGGATATACAAAGTACCGACTGAACATGATAAGTAGATGAGCGTGATGTCGGTATACCTCCCCCCAAGCTTAGGCTTTTGGCCTAAGTGGGTATCAACCCCAACGCGGGTAAGGATTCCAAGTTGGCGGGTCATCATAGGAATGATCATAGTTAGGCCCTTGGGAAGAAGAAGAAGCTCCCCAATCATAGGTAGGTTGCTGGTGCGAAGACTCCCCTTCATTCGAGGGCTAGACTGAATCATATGTAACCTCCTTCCAAAGACCTTGTTTCCTCGCCGGGAGAGCTCCCCAGACACGACGAGCTCTTACTTAGTGAGTGACCATCCTACCCTGGCTTCAAGGTTAAACAAAATAGGTGCAGGCAAAAGAACAACACGCTCGGACTTACCCCTTCTCCAACCAGCCTTAAGAAAGGTTATTTCATAAGACAAATCACTCAAATTAGCCCATGAAGAAATGAATTTATGTTGTATCATGGAATTAAGGTCAAGCCTCTCTATGGGAAACTTTAGGTCTAAACGATGAGGCACTACACCATGCAAAGCTAGTAGACGAGAGGCGATGAGGCCTCCACAAATTCCACCTTTCTCGCGGTTAGCAGTAAGACGGAAAGCTATCAAGGCACCCAAATTATAAGTCCTATCTCGTTTTAAAGCAGCTGAGATGAATGCTAGATCATATGAGGATAATTTATTAGCAGTTTTCCTAGCGAGAACACACTTGGCAATGAAGTAGGCAAAGTAGCGAATAGACGGGAGATGAATATTACGAATTTTACCACTCTCCTTTGAGAAGCTGCTCCCTTGGCAAATCTCCGCATACAACTCCATGAGTGGTGTAGGTCGCTCTCTAATCCTTTCACACGAACCCCACTGGGGTACTTTAATAGCTGCACAAAAATCATCAAAAGGGAGGTCGACAACTATATTGTAAATTTTGTAGTGAACCATGGGGTTAGGTAAGGAGCAACTAAATAGAAAGTCATGCACCACAGACATGGTTAGTTTCACAAATTGGTAAGGTTCATCTCCCACAAAATTCTCCAACCCTGCATTAGAGATTAAAGTATGGAAATCTTGAGAGATCCCTGCAGCCCTCATGAATTCGGGGCATGGATAGATAGAAGGAAAGACTTCCTCCTCGCGGTGAACCTTCATAACCTCAGGCACGCTTAATTCATGTTGGTTGAGTTGGTGTTCATTCATCTTCTTTTCTGAAATTTTAGACAACCATTATACAAGTGATTGCAAAGTGAATACATAATGAAAGGAACTACTCATAGGGACTTGTAAGAGGCCTAAACATGCATCAAAACAAATTTTCTAAGCATTGAACAAGCTTACAAACTCACAAAACCTGTCACCTATAGTAGAAAAATACTCAGGATATAAACCACTAATCACAAATCTACTTGGACAAGCGGAGGAGTCACATACCGGAGAATAATTGCTCCAAATTTCAGCAACAAAGATGGGCTAAGCAAGGAGATCGAAAAATCGCAAGCAAGAACAGCAAGAACACGAGTTTGAGCAATGAACTGGTGTTTTCTTGGGAGAGAGACAGAAGTGGCAAGTGAGAGAGTAAGTGGAGGGCCAGTGGTGGCCCACACCATGGCCAGGCGTGCCCCTGGTGTGGCTGCGCCACCAGGTGGAGTGCCTACCTGGTAGGCCCCCTGGTACTCTCCAGGCACTTCTCTGCCCCTTTTTTCACGTAAAAATTTAATATGAATTTTCTAGAATTTTTCGAGACACTTTATTTTTGAGCAATTTTCAGGTATTGATGAATGATTTTCTGATAGAAAGATTTTTTCGGAAAGATGCAAAAGCAAAACTAAACTAAAACTTCAGAAGTTCTAAGACACTAATAAGCAAGCAACTAGCAATAGAAAAGTAAACTAAGTGAAAGCAAAAACTAAAATGGATAGAATAAAATTAAGCGAAGATAATCATGGTGAAAACATTATTTTGTTCATCAAAATCCCTTTGTTAACAAGGTTGATCAGGTCATGTTATCAAAAGAATTTCATATGAAACAAAACTTTGCATTCCACTGAATGATTATGTTACCTTAACCTTGATAGCAATGGTTCCAATCATAATAATTTCATATTTTTCTCTTGGTATGGGACAATATATTTCTCCAACTTGAATGCCCTCAATATTTTGAATTGAATTTAAGCCATAATTCCTATCAATCTTCTTGGGGAAATAGACAGTATGCTCCTTGTCATTAACATTAAAAGTTACCTTTCCTTGATTGCAATTAATAACAGCTACTATAGTATTAAGAAAAGGTCTCCCAAGAATAATAGACATATTGTCATCTTCAGGAATTTCAAGCACAACAAAGTCAGTTAATATCAAGCAATTATGAGCCACTTGAACAGGTACATCCTGACATATACCAACAGAAATAGTAGTAGATTTATCAGCCATTTGCAAAGATATATCAGTTGGTATTAGTATTTCCAATTGAAGTCTTTTGTAGAGAGAAAAAGGCATAACACTAACTCCTGCTTCTAAATCACACAAAGCAGTTCTAACATAATTATTTTTAATAGAACAAGGAATAGTTGGAATCCCTGGGTCTCCAAGTTTCTTTGGAACCTTACCATTGAAGGAATAATTAGCAAGCAAAGTAGAAATCTCTTCATTAGGGATCTTCCTTTTATTAGAGACAATATCCTTCATATACTTTGACTAAGGAGGCAATTTAATAGCATCAGTTAAAGGAATTTGCAAAATAAAGGTTTCATCCACTCACAAAACATATTATAGTGTTCGTCTTCCTTTGACTTGTGTTTCTTATCAGGGAAAGGCATAGGTTTTTGGACCCAAGGCTCTCTTTCACTACCATGTTTCTTAGCAACAAAATCTTCTTTAGTGTATTTAGTATTCTTAGAGTGTCATTCCGGTTTTTCTTCAACTTTTTCTTTATCAGGAGCATCATTTTCCTCATTACCACTTTCAGTTTTAGCATCAGAGATAGATATACTATTAGGATAGTTAGTAGGTTCAGAAGATTATACAATAGTTTTACGAAAAGGCTAGAAAAAGGGCGCGCTCCTAGGAGGTTGCACCGCGTCACTGCTGCTGCCTGCACGTGGCAGGCGCGGAGTGCCTCACGCGTTGTACCAGCCTTCTCCCGTGCGACATGTGGTGGATACAGAGAGGGTCGCGGGTCCTTTTTTGTTTTCTTTTTGTAGATTTGGACATGAAAACTGTGATATCTTTCAAACGGAGAGTCCAAATCGATATCAGTTTTCAAGCCATGCTAGTCACGTCCAGATCTTCAAAATAAGATCCATTGTTGATATGTTTCGACGAAATTTTTTCTTGTACTGGCTTTGATGCGTAGGTTGCACTGCCTTTTGGTCTAGTACACGGTGCCTTCGGTTGCAATGCATGGTGTGGTGTCCAGTATTATGCTATGCCTTCAGCAAAGGCACGCCCATACACCGCTTTGTTGTTCTGTTGTTGTGCTTAGTTCGCAGCAGCATCGCGGTGTCTGTGCAGCAGGTACTATGCATCGCCCGCATAAAGGCACCATCGATGCACCGCTTTGTTGTTCGCGGTTGCATCGCTTTAGTTCGCAGCAGTACCGCGTGGTGTTCGTGTAGTGTACTATGTATCGCCCCGTGCAAGCACCGCCCATGCACCGCTTGCTGTTCTATGTTGCATCGCTTAGTTCGCAGCAGCATCGCGTGGGTGTTCAGCAAAGATACTATGTATCGCCCGTGCAAAGGTAACCGCCCATGCAATCGCTTTGTTGTTCTGTGTTGCATCGCTTAGTTTGCAGCGCACAGGTGTCCCGGCAAGTATCGCCTTGTTGTACCGCTTGCATCGCTTTCTTGGCCGTAGTGCATCGCGGTGTTCAGAAAGGCACCGCATGCATGCCTTGTTGTACAGTGTTGCACTGCCTATGGTCGCAATGCACTGCGCGATGTTCTTAGAGTGCACGATCCATGTATTGCCTTGTTGTACCGTTGCATCGCTTTCCGACAAGAATGAGTTGCACCGCTGGCACCTTGCTCTTATTGCCTTGTGGAATCGCTTTTCAACGCTGCATCGCATGAGTAGCTAGCCACGTGTCGGCCGCCATGTGGCGGAAATACACGTCTTCGCCGGAATACGCCGCCGAAAGGCCGGAAATACGACGGGTGAAGTTCCACACGCCACGGTTTCGCCGTGTGGCCGAAATACGCGACTACCGAAAGCGTCGGAACGCGCGCGCGATGCGGTCGAAACGCACGCTTCCTGAAGAGCGCGCTCCCGCTAGTCGTCCTCTAGTTTTATGTTTCTTTTTCCGTTTCTTAAGAGAAGTACCACTATTTTCAATTTGTTGAGAATCTTGCTCAAGTCTTTTAGGATGCCCCTCAGGATATAGAGGATCTTGGGTGGAAGCACCACTTCTAGTTCTAATTTCACAAGCTTGTTTTTCCTTAGAAGCATTAACTAGCAAATCTTTTTGTACTTTAATGAGCTGATAAATCAGAGTTTGAACCATTTGGAAATGTTTAACAAGCATTTTAACATCATTAGAGGTTCTTTCCACAATATCCTTCAACTCAATAATAGCTCTAGAGTTTTCCATTAGATGATTTTTGACCCTTTTATTAAAATTATCTTGCTTAACAATAAAAATATCAAATTCTTCTAAGAATTGATTAGGAGGTTTAGAATAAGGAATATCACCTTCATCAAAATGTTGGAGAGAGTGTACCTCAATAGTGGATGAGTGGGAGATTGGCTTACATAATTCTTCAATAGGAGGTAAATTCATGTATTCAGCTTTAATACCTTTCTGCTTAAGACATTTCTTAGCTTCCTTCATCACTTCATCATTTAGTTCAATAACTCCTCTCTTCTTTGGTGTAGGTGCTGGCTCAGGCACAGTTAACTCAGGTGAAGTTGGCTCAGGTGGAGTCCAGTCATCATAATTCTTGCTTATTTTAGCCATTAGTTCCTCAGCTTCTTTAGGAGTTCTATTCCTAAAAACACAAGCAGCACAACTTTCTAGGTATGTCCTAGATTCTTCAGTTAATCAATTATAATATATATCAAGCAGCTCATTCTTAGGTAATGGACATCCAGCCTATGCATAAATCAAAGGACAAAATCTTGCCCATGATTTAGACAATATCTCTTTTTCTCCCTGTTTAAAATCAAAATGTTCCTACAAAATAGCATGTTTATCACTAGGAGGGAAATATTTCTGAAGGAAGGTATTAATCAAGCAATCAAGGCTATCAATGGATCCAGGAGGTAAATTATTAAACCATGTTTTAGCTTCTCCTTTCAGCGAAAAAGGGAAAAATTAGCAACAAAGTAGGTGCGCATCTTAATATCATCGGAAAATAGACCACTCATGGTAGAAAGCTCAGCCATGTGTGCTACAGCACTTTCATTCTTAGTTCCACAAAAAGGTTCTTTCTCAACAATGGTTATGTAAGATAAATCGAGAGAGAAATCATAATCCTTATCTTTAATGTTTATGGGAGATGTAGCAAACTCAGCAATAGGAGATAATTTAGGTCTAACATTATGTTTCTCAAGGAGACTCTTAATAGCACTTTTACCATGAGTGTTTTGACATTCTTTAATAAATTCATCAGTCATCTCTATATATCCGTCTTCAATATCATAGCTCTCTCTAGACTCAGGTGAACTGACAGGTGTAGTAGTGTTTTCATTAGGAGTTTTAGTATTTCCAGCTATAGTTCTAGTAATCGTAGCATCTAGGAAAGGACCTAATGAACGACTCTTATCAAGCACAATAGAAGAAGCATTGTAAGTATCAGAAGTTTCAGATTCAGCAGTAGTAGCAGTATGTGTAGCATGTGTATGTGGCGGCGTGAGAACCTTACTCATCACAGATGGTGAATCAAGAGCAATAGAGGTGTTCAGAACCGTACATCTCCTTGTAGTGGATGGTAAAATAGGAACCTTGCCATCTGATACATTGTAAATGTATCTATAATTTTTGATGTTCCATGCTTGGTTTTATCTACTTTCTTGTGTTTTGTTCCAACTTTGGAGTACCTTTCATATGATTTCTTGGACTAACCTATTAACAAGATGCCACAAAGGCTGCTTTGCTTTTCCGCTATTTTTGGTTCCAGAAGTTTAAAATGAATATTCTCGAATTGGACAGACAAAAGCCAAAGTTACTATTTTCCCGAAGACTCACTTGAGCCATAAGGAGAGTCGAGAGGCCAGGGTGGCCACACCACCCCTAGGCGCAGTCCCCTCTGGCCACGTGGCATGGTGGGCCTCCGCCGACCACCTTGCCTCCTTCGCCTATAAGAGCCTCCGATACCAAAACCCTAAAGAATCAATCGAAATCCACGAAAAGTTCCAGAGTCACCGCCAATCAAGGGGAGATTTGGAGGATGAAAGTCTCTGTTCAAGACTCCGGACGGGAAGTGTTCTGAGCCATCTCCATCTATCTCCACCGCCATCTCCATCACCATTGTTGATTCCCATGATGACGAGGGAGTATCTCTCTCGAGGCTAAGGGTTCTATCGGTAGCTACGTGTTCATCTCTCTTTCTATGCATGATCATATTGTGATCATGAGCTTGTAATCTATAGATCTACATTGCTACTCAAGTGCTTTAATAGATCTCTGCTCTCCCCATGTGTGTGAAAGTGACAGCGTGCACACCATGGTGGCACTTAGGCTAGAGATTACAATTACTTGTTATGAGTTATATTTGGAGTTGGATGTCTTTATGAAATTGTGGTGTTTGTTGGACTCATCTAGTACTCAAGGTGACAGTGTGGGGTTTCTAGATGGGAAAGGCTTACTTTGAGGTGTGCTGTTATAGCCCTACCATGGATTAGAGTGTTCAACCGGAGAGTAGTTCAGCGTAGTATCATGAAGATGATATATTTATATGAGAGTGTTCACTAGTGAAAGTATGATCCCTAGGCCTTGTTTCTAAGCACTGAAACACCGTTTGCTACTAGATCTGTTACATGTTTGCTTGCTTCCATCTTTATTTTAGTTTGCCTTTAGTATTTTCCCACATCAACCACACGCCATCAAGTTATTTTCTATCACTGTTACCACTTATAATTATCCATACCACTTTTAGTTCACTATCTCTTTGCCGAACTAGTGCACCTATACACCTGACAAGTGTATTGGGTGTGTTGGGGACACAAGAGACTTCTTGTATCTTGATTGCAGGATTGCTTGAGAGGGAATACCTTTGACCACTTCCTCCCTGAGTTCGATAAACCTTGGGTGATCCACTTAAGGGAAAACTTGCTGTTGTTCTACAAACCTCTGCACTTGGAGGCCCAACAACTGTCTACAAGAATAGAAGTGCGTAGACATCAAGCTATTTTCTCAAGCGCTGTTGCGGGGAGGTAAGGTAAAAGGTATTCACACCGGAGGATTAAAGAAGAACCTCCCACGCCAAACGCCTATTTTCTCAAGCGCTGCCGGAGGTAGAAAGGTACTCACATCCTCCGGTGTGAGTGCTCGAAGTTATTTCCTTTAGATTCTGCAATTTTGTCTTTTTGTTTCTTGTTTTCACTAGTTAGGCTTAATGGAAAACAAAACAAAAATAGAGAGCTTTATAGTATTTATCTTGAGTTAGGACATGAAGTGTTTGAAGAAAAAATTAAAAAACCTATGGAACTTTATTTGCATGCTAATTGCAATGTTATTAGTATGAATCTTTTGAACACCTTTGTTACTAATGCTATGGAAACGCCTAAGCTTGGGGAAGTTGGTTTTTATGAAAATGATCTTTTTAGTTCCCCAGCTTCAAAGAAGAAAATTTGCTCTGATGATACTTTATCTCCCATATGTGGTAATTCTGATGATACTTGTGATATTTTAAATCCACATACTAAAAGCATCCCTTTTAAAATACCTATAAAAATTGTTGAACGTGTCATGAATAACTGCTATTTTGGAGATGGAACTGTCCATCCTGGTGTTCATTTACTCTTTATAAATGAATTATGCGAGTTGTTCAAGTGTGCAGGTATTTCAATGAACCAAGTTAAGAGGAAGTTATTCCCTATTTCACTTAAGGGCAAAGCAAGGGAGTGGTATGAGCTACTAGATGATCCTCATCATTTGGAATGGAAGGAACTTGAATCTCTCTTTTACTCTAAATTTTATGCTCCTCATGAAATTCATAAAGATAGGAATTACATTTATAATTTTCATCCACATGATGGAGAAAGTATTACCCAACCATGGGGGAGATTGAAGTCACTAATGCTCAAATGTCCCATTCATGAGCTCCCCAATAATATTGTTATTAACAATTTCCATGCAAGGCTTTCAGGACATTACAAGCACTATCTAGATACTTGTTTAGAGGGATCCTTCACAAGTAAGGAGGTCAAAGCTAAGTGGGATCTTCTTGAAACAATTCAAAGCAATACCGAAGATTGGGATAACAACAAAGGTAAATAACCAGGTATGAACTATGAGTATGATTGCATTAAGTCTTTTGCTGAAACTATTGATTTTCAAGAGCTTAGTGCTAAATATGGTCTTGATCCTCAAATTCTTATTGGTTGTTTTAGATCCTTTGCTTCTCATATTAATGCTCCTAAAGAAAAATGGGACATGTATCATGAGCCTTTTAAAGACACTTGCATGAAAAATGATGGTAGCAATAAACATGCTCAAACCCCTGAAAGTACTATTTCTTATAAGCATGTTAATTTTTGTGGAATACATAGACCTTGTGAGAATAATCAAATTGAAGAAGAATAGTGTATCACCCATGTGAATGAAAAACTAGAATGTGGTATAGGGCTTTAAATGATCTTGGTAAAAAGTTTGTGCCTTTATCCTTTCATTTGTGAACTTTGCTTCAAAGTGGGTCATTTCAATTTTCAATGCTCAGCCATAATAATAGCCCTTCTAATCCAATGAGTACCGCAAGTTTGTATTGTGATGACATGATCACCCTAATCAAAGATGATGAACTTACATTATTTTTGGGGTGTGAAGAGTTATCGAGAAAAACCTCTTTGGTAGATATGGGTGCTTTTGATATGAATAGTGTCATGCATGGTTGTCATCTTTATTGTGTTGATACTTGACACACAAATACTTACATACAAAATATTATAAAAGATGAGATCTTACCAAAATATGACATGACTAACATGTGTTTTGGTCTTATTAATGAAAAGGAGGAATCCTCCATAGTTTCTTCTATTGTCTCTAACAATGAACCAGGGTATATGGAGAAGCTTCCTTTCAAGCCTCTCCCTCCTAAAGAGGAGAAGAAAAAGAAGAAAAGGAGGAGTAAAAGGAGAGAGGAAACGGTATTTTCCCCTAACCATGTTGCTCCTATTATAGTTTTTGATGAGTCTGAACTCGGTGATGTTCCTATGCCTATTACCTATAGTAGTGATAATGATTGGGAAAAGCACACTACCTTTGATATTGAAAATCTCTTCGGTACCAATTCTGAAAATGATGATATTAATAATTTCTATACTATTAGTGCTATCCATGATCCTTCTAATGATAATATGTTTACAAATGAACACACTTCGGAGGATAACTATTCTATTGCTTATGATGATACTATACCTCCAATATATGATGATTGCAATGATGAATATGATATTTTCAGTCCACCTACTATTGAGGAGAAAATTAATTATGATTACAATATGCCTCCTATATTTGATGATTATGGTGATGAAAATAATAATGATAGCTATTTTGTTGAATTTGCTCCCACTACAATCAATAAGAATGACTATGTTTATGTGGGGAGTATTAATTCTTTTATGCATGTGGCTCATGATAATAATGTTTCTTGTGATAGTTATATTGTTACTTTTATTCATGATGCTACTGAAAGTTATTATGAGAGAGGGAAACATGGTTTTATGCATCTCAATAATATTAAGTTTCCCCTCTTTATGTTGAAAATTTTGAAGTTGCACTTGTTTTGCTTTCCTATGCTTGTTGCTTTGTGCTTTAATGACTTGTTTCTTTACAAGATTCCTAAGCATAGGAAGTGGGTTAGACTTAAATGTGCTTTGAATTTGCTTCTTGATGCTCTCTTTTACTTCAATTCATATTTCTTATGTGAGCATCTTCTCAAACTATCATGCCTAACTTAAAGGCCCTAAAGAAAAGTACTTATTGGGAGATAACCCAAAAGTTTTAGTTGAGTCTTGGAAGTTATTATCTCTGTAATAACCGCTCCTTATTCTTTTTATTTGCTTTTTGTGCCAAGAGTAACCTCTAATGAGAGTGAAGTAATGATTGGGAAAGTTGCTGTCCCGAAACAGATTTTTGTGCTTTACCGTAAAAATTCGTGAAAAATCTCTGTATGTCGGATTGAGCTGTAGTTGTTTGTGCTTCTGCCCCAGGTTGTTAACTAACTTTCGTTAGTTCAATACTTTTTGATTTGAGCAACAGAAGGTCTTCGAAAAAATTCGTCTTTACGTGCTGGTCTGTTTTGACAGATTTCTGCCATTTTCTGCATTTGCTTCTTGTTGGTTCCTTCTTGAGTTCTTTTGGGGAATTGAGATTTTTGAGGGAAGTGCTACAGTATCTAGTGTTCTAATGGAAGTTTATTTGGTGTTAGAACTGAACCTTAAGACTTATTTATCTTGACTGCACTAATGTTGCTAATAAAGATTGTGTGAAGTTTTGTATGAAGGAAAATTTTCAAGTGTATGGAAGGAATGAGTAATGAGATGAAGGATGGAATAAAGCTCAAGCTTGGGGATGCCACGCGTGTCACCCCAAGAAATATCCAAGAAGTACAAGCGTCAAAGCATGGGTATGCCCAAGGCATCCCCTTCATCAATAAAAATCCCAAATTTCTTCCAAACGCTTCATTTTTTGTTTTATGCACAGTTGTGTTTTTCTTGGAGCGTCTTCTTTTTTGTTTTTGTTTTGGTTTTTAGTTTGCTTGGTTTGTTTAGTTTTCTGAATAAATTGGTTGGACCCCCTCTTTCATACATTGTTTACAAATAGTTTGGTTTGGTTTGGAAAAGAGTAGGAAAGTTCATACTTATGTGGTAAAAAGAGCTTGTTTTGACTGTGGCCTATGCTTTGTCATGCCATGCTTGATATTGTTTTGGCTTTATGCTTAGTATTCTTTGTTGTAGCATGACTTGTTATAAACAATTGAGATTGCTTAATGTGCCTTGGATGAATCATGCATTGTTTTAGCATATTAAAGTATAGTATAGTGGTATTCTCCTTTGATGCTTTATTTGGGTTGACTTGGCACATGCTCACACCATGTTATGACTATCTCAAGTCACCATAGCCTTTATGATCCTTTAGTTTTCAACTTGTAGTATCACTTTATGCTTTGATCAATGATGTTTTGTCGCTCTGCATGATTACGGCCATTATTGCTCTCTTAGTTTGTCGCTCCCAGTCTTTTGCTAGCCTCCACAACCAAGTATGAGTTCCACTCATGCATCCAACTGCCTAAACCAAGTTATTCCAAAGAGTCCACCATACCTACCTACTAGCTTATGCTATTCCAAGTATATTCATGCTTTTGTTTACCTTCCAAATAAAACTTGTTATGAGAAAAGTTGTGACTAAAGCTCTCACAAACTTGATGGCACACTTTACTTTTCTTGCCCTTAATAAACTTGAACCATTGTGTCGTCTATGTTGTATATGCTTGCACTTATTTGTTGGGGATTAGCAGAACCATGCTGTCATGGGGAACGCTTTCCACATTGCACTTGGTACTTGTACCTAGGTTATATCATGCTCTTTTGTATATGGATATCGTCGGTGTGAAATGAAACGGGAGCTTGTAAGTCCATGGAGTTATGTATATGTGTTAGAGAAACGCCTGGGTCGCTGGTCTAATCCATGCTGACATGGTGGAAACCTGCAGCGTAACCATACTGAGCTATCTATGAAGCATTCTTCTTATAAAAAAGAGTCCTATATTGAGAAAAAAGAGAAAAAGAAAAAAAAAAGAGATTATGAAAAGAGGAAAGAGAGAAAAAAGCACCATATTCCCATGGTAAATAAGAAGATTGCTGAGATGCTCGTTGTCTGCTTGCCTTGTCATTTTGATATGGGGATTCTTCCGTATCATCGGCAAGGTACCTGCTATGCGGTTCTCTATGATACACATGTACTTACGATGACAAGAACTTACCTATAACTAAACGTGAGTAGCATGAGGAGCGACCCTCGTATTCATGGGACATGAGATTTCTAACTTATACTTCGTCAAGCATATACACCATAGTTTGTTCACTTTAACCTTAATCACTTTAAGATGCTTATGATAGGGGCAATGAGAGCTGAAAGCTATAAGTACCATAATTTTTGGAAGCTCTTTATGAGACTTGAATCCCTACTTCCTTTTATAAAAAGGCCTTTCTTCCACCATTATATTGAGTCTCCACCTTCTATCTTTATGCACCTACTTTGAGAGCATAGTGGCCATTCTTTGTTCTATGTGCATTGTCCCAAGACTAGTTGATTGATGCATAACTTGTTATTTCTTGTTTTAAACTATTGTATCTAGTCACTCTTATGAACTTTGAAGGTGTCCTATGCATTTATGTTTGCTACTCTATGAAGGACAAGCTGAATACTTTTATGCTATGTTTTCTTTATGTGAAACAAACAAACGTCTTGCAAAGCATTGTTATTCATGAATCTTTTGTTTGTGCCTTTTCATGTTGCATCATAGTTTCTTTGTCTTATTGCTAGAACTTTGTCTTTCGTGTTATGATTGAAGTACTATGATCCCGGCTTTGAATGTTTTACAAATACCTTGATCAAGTCTTTGATGGTGCATGTCACCTTAAAAATTATTCTTTCTTTTTATCACTTACCTACTCGAGGACAAGCAGGAGTTAAGCTTGGGGATGTTGATACATTGCAAATGTATCTATAATTTTTGATGCTCCATGCTTGGTTTTATCCACTTTCTTGTGTTTTGTCCACACTTTGGAGTACTTTTCATATGATTTCTTGGACTAACCTATTAACAAGATGCCACAGTGCCAGTTGCATGTTTTCTGCTGTTTTTGGTTCCAGGAAGTCAGAAAATGAATATTCTCGAAATTGGACGGGACAAAAGCCAAAGTTACTATTTTCCCGGAAGACTCACGGAGCCATAAGGAGAGTCAAAGAGGGGCCATAGGGTGGACACACCACCCCTAGGCGCGGGTCCCCCTTGGCAACGACAGGGCATGGTGTGGGCCCTCTGGCCGGCCACCGACCTTGCCTCCTACGCCTATAAGAGCCTCCCGATACCAAAACCCTAAAGAATCAATCAGAAATCCACGAAAAGTTCCGCAGCGCCACCGCCACCCAAGGGGAGATTTGTGGGACAAAAACTCTCTGTTTCGGCACCCTGCCGGGACGGGGAAGTGCCCCCGGAGCCATCTCCATCAATCTCCACCGCCATCTCCATCACCATTGCTGATTCCCATGATGAGGAGGGAGTAGTTCTCTCTCGAGGCTAAGGGTTCTACCGTAGCTACGTGTTCATCTCTCTTTCTATGCATGATCATATTGTGATCATGAGCTTGTAATCTATAGATCTACCTTGCTACTCAAGTGCTTTAATAGATCTCTGCTCTCCCCATGTGTGTGAAAGTGACAGCGTGCAGACCATGGTGGCACTTAGGCTAGAGATTACAATTACTTGTTATGAGTTATATTTGGAGTTGGATGTCTTTATGAAATTGTGGTGTTTGTTGGACTCATCTAGTACTCAAGGTGACAATGTGGGGTTTCTAGATGGGAAAGGCTTACTTTGAGGTGTGTTGTTATAGCCCTACCGTGGATTAGAGTGTTCAACCGGAGAGTAGTTCAGCGTAGTATCATGAAGATGATATATTTATATGAGAGTGTTCACTAGTGAAAGTATGATCCCTAGGCCTTGTTTCTAAGCACTGAAACACCGTTTGCTACTAGATCTGTTACATGTTTGCTTGCTTCCATCTTTATTTTAGTTTTCCTTTAGTCTTTTCCCATGTCAACCACATGCCATCAAGTTATTTTCTATCACCGTTACCACTTATAATTATCCATACCACTTGTAGTTCACTATCTCTTCGCCGAACTAGTGCACCAATACACCTGACAGGTGTATTGGGTGTGTTGGGGACACAAGAAACTTCTTGTATCTTGATTGCAGGATTGCTTGAGAGGGAATACCTTTGACCACTTCCTCCCTGAGTTCGATAAACCTTGGGTGATCCACTTAAGGGAAAACTTGTTGCTGTTCTACAAACCTCTGCACTTGGAGGCCCAACAACTGTCTACAAGAATAGAAGTGCGTAGACATCACCATCACGAGACTTACCCATGATGAATGGATGGCAGCGAACAATAGTGATTCCCAGTGAACTTGATAAATAGAGCTATGCTCCCCGGCAACGGCGCCATAAAATAGTCTTGATGACCCACAAGTATAGGGGGTGTATCGTAGTATTTTCGAGGGAAGTGAAACCCAATTTATTGATTCGACACAAGGGGAGCCAAAGAATATTTATAAGCCTTAACAACTGAGTTGTCAATTCAGCTTCACCTGGAAACAATCTTGCTCATAGCAGTTTATCAGTAGCAACAGTTTTGCAGTAGCAATAGCAAAGTAATAGCAGTAGTAAAAGTAAAGACATTAGTAACAATAGCAGGAAACAGTAGGATTAAAGCGCGGTAGGCATAGAGATGGATGGACGGGCGTTGCATGGACAAGATAATTCATATGGCAATCAAGACATAGGGCAATTGCCGATAAGTAAGATAAAGCATCCTAGTACTAAATAATCATAGGAATGTGTTCCATATATAGTCATACGTCCTCGCAATGAGAACTTGCACAACATCTTTCGTCCTACCAGCCCGTTTGCAGCGGGGCCTCAAGGGAACTACTAGAAATTAAGCTGCTCCTTTTAACAGAGCACCGGAGCAAAGCATTAACACTCTGTGAACACATGTGATCCTCACATCAAAGCCATTCCCTCCGGTTATCCCGATTATTGTCACTAGAATGTCACTCCTCCACCTGATGGTCCTGAGATGACTCCCATTCCCTATGTTAACTATGAGATGCCGCCGATTGATGATGCTATGTTCTATGGCTACTTCCCCGGTCAGTTTCCTCCTATTGGACCCAGTGGTTCCTCTGCTGCTCCTCATGGTTCTAATGATGATGATGATGAGGCTGATGATGAGGAGGAGATCCATGAAGAGGAAGATGCCCCTGTTCACCATCCTCCGCCACCTACTTTCTTCTAGTTGGGATCCATTAGCATCACTCTACTTCTCTTCCTTTTTAGTGTTTCAATGCCAATGGGGGAGAAGAGTAGAATTCTTTTAGATACCTACGAGTTCCTTGCTGGGATTTTCCAGGGTTCGCCATTAGCACAATGCCCCTTGCTTTCTCTTTGCTTCTTATGGCATTGTGCTTTCCCTTTGGTTTTGTGTTGGAACTATTTGCTCTTCTTCCGTGTGTTGGACAAGTTTGTGCTTTGTGTGTGAACCATGGATATTTCTATTGTGCTATGACTATGTGTACTACTATTATTTGTCTAGCTCCGTTTAGATATCCATGCTTTATATCTTGTCATATTATGCTTGCTTCCATGAAGACATCTGGGAAGATTTCCATATACTATTTAGGTGCACCTTGCATTCAAACGCAAATTCAACCAAGTGCATACTTTATGGGGGATCTCACGTATGTCTTTATGGAATTTCTTCGTTAATTGCTCTTTATGATATCTTTGTGAACTCTGGCTCGGTTTTTCATGGCCAACCAAAAAGGAGGAGATTGAAAGGGTATTTTACCCTCTACTATTTTTGGTTGTCAATGACACCATAGTTAGATCGAACTAATGCTACCTATTGGTGTCTTAAACAGGTTTTAGTCCGATGGCGTGTTGGAAGATCGTCGGAGAACCCCCCCTCCCCCCCCATTTCACTAAGGAAGCTTCGTGCTGGAGTTTTGCTTTGTTATGTAACTTGAGTCTTTAGGAACTCCACACTATTAAGAGGGGTTCTCTCGATGACCTAATTGGGGATGAATTCCTAAGCCATATACACATCCCTTACACCCACTTGTCCCATCACCAAAGGGAGAGGATAAGGAGATCTACCTTTTAGAGCTTTTTCTACAAGTTCGTGCATGTTTATGCTGAATCATCTTATAACTACCCCGTCCGTCCGGCATCAGTCAAGAACCGATTTCGACTACAAGCAGTTGGTATGCTCTCACATCGTGATCGATACCAGCCCTTGAAAGCAGGCCACTGGCTGGGATTTCCGATTCACTATACTGAATCTATCCGGGTTTGCGTCAAAGAACCACGCCAGCTCAGTTCCGCTCGCCCGAGAACTGTGTCGTTCAAGATGTGTATCATCAACCGAACTTAAAACCGGACTTCGTAGAAATGCTCTAAACGGCTAGATTTCTCCCTGGGGTATAAATATCCATTCTTCCACCTTGAGTAGGTTAGGCATTCTAGTTCATATTCATTCTTGAAGCTCTCTCTCTCCCCATTGTTGAAACACAATTTCTTGAGGATCTCCCATTCTACCCAACCAATTCCAAATCCCTTTGGTAGAAAGCAAGAGGAGGTCCTGATCTACGTTTCCACCAAGCCATTCCCCCTTGAGTTCATCGAGTTAGCTTGTTACTCTTGGGTTTGTGGGAAACCCTAGGCGGCTAGGGTCGCCCGGAAGCATTCAGCTTGTGATTCCCTCCGTGGAAAGTTTGTGAGAGTTTGGAGACTACCTTAAAGTCTACCACGAGTAAGTGAGTTATTCCTTCGTGGTATAGGCTCGGAGAAGAAGATGAGCCTTCGTGGAGTTGTGGAATCCTTCGTGGAACCTCACACCTCTCCAACGTGACGTAGCCCCCTTCCCAAAGGTGGTGAACACGGGAATACATTTGTGTCTCCGCGTGCTTCGGTTATACCTTAACCAATCTCTTACTTGTGTTGTTTACATTGTGATAGCCTTCATGCTTGAAGTACCTTGTATCATCATCTAGGTTGCCTCACCTAGTTTGCATTTAGGCATACTTATATTCCGCAAAGCCTAAAACTTGCAAAAGATTACAAAGAATTTTGTAGAAACATATTCACCCCCCTCTAGGTAAACCATCTTAAACTTTTAGCGAGCCCCACCCCACGCATAGCCCAAGGCTGGCCGGGTGGGCCCCATGTGGCAGCTAGGCCTTGGCCCCTGGCCCTTCCCTCTTGCGGTTTTCCCTCATGGGCCCTATTTCCCTAGGAATTGGGACCATTAGTAGAATACCCTTTCAAATTAGATTTTAATATTATATTCAATATTAATTACATTTATTAATATGTAAATACATATTGCAAAATCCGATTTCACCCGAAACACCTTTCGGTTCCCTTTCAATTTCCTCCGAACGACTTCGGAACTTTACCAGAACGATTCTGGTTCCCTCATGGAACTTTTCTGGTTTCTTTTTCTCTTTCATATGGTGATTCCAACTTACAGAGGATCTCTAGCTCATCGTACCCTTAAGTGTATTTCCCCACGGCTAGGGAATGGCATAGACATGATATCCATCAATGATCAATAGCGGGATCGGGATGCCCATAATGACCCATGTGCATTCCACGATGATAATGTCGTTTGAACTATAAAACATCGAGTTTGGTACCTTTTGTTTATCTGATACAACTTGTCTGAGATCCGATAATTGGTATCACATACCTTATTCAATCTCGTTATGGAAAACTTCTATTTTACTTGTTACCGTGATGTTACATCCCCGTGACCCAATCACATGTTGCAACATTATGGATGTAATCTCACCAAGCCGACCGTATGTATCTTACCCATCACGTGGGTGAACAAATCCCGCTCTTGACACATAATGCCTCTACCTGCCCTTCCGAATACCTGAACACACCTTTATGATCATCGTGTAACCGTGTGACGTTTGATGCTATCTAAGTATTCTCGGGTGACAGTGATTGATATGGTCTCAAGGTCTAAGGAGAAAGAGACTATGTTTCTAACTATTGCAACAATGAACTCTGTGACTTGATCGTGTCGCAATCTTTGGGTAATTTCCATCACATCATTCACCAATGATATGACCTTGTTGTCCATTGTCATAAATGCCCCATGATTAGAAAACCTTGATCATCGATTGCCCAACGAACTAGTATGAATAGAGGCTACTAGAGACTTGGTTTGTTTCATACCACACATGTACCAATGTTTCCACTTGATATAGTTATAGCACAATATGAAACTATTGCAAACTAATTGAGATATGACAATAATAACCATTTATTTCTTTGCCTCTAGGGCATATCTCCTTCAGATGCATCAAAAATTTCAAAGTTGAGAAAACTATGGGGGCGAACTCTTTTGCAATAAAATTATAATCATTGCAATCAAAGGATTGGGAAGAGCAATTATTCAACATATTATATTCAATGATGGGAGGAAATATGAATCAACTATAGCAAGGCATGCCTATGTCAATATCATTACAACTATATTATTCTACATGATCAACAATGTGGGTAGGCAAAGTATCACATGGTGAAGTCAAAGTAGCATGTGACATGGAAATAGGACTAAACATAGCATGCAAGCAATCAATTCATCATGTCCACTAGTGGGAGCATGGCATCACCAACACCTATATCATTACCCTTGGAGTCCCGCTCATGTTAAATAGGTGTTATGGTAGAAATGTCATCCATGTGATATTCTTCATCATCCATGTGGATGGGAATGCTCGTTCTTCTTGTTCCTCGTCATCCATGCAACCTAGAAAATGTAAAACAACATAAGCAGTGTAGAGGTGAACATGCTAGAAATCAAAATGCCCTCATTCAAATCATGTTGTGTATCACTCATGATCTCAGTATGGATGCGCTCGTCCTCGTGTAAGGTGAAGGAACACAACTCACTCTCACTGACATGGGTATACCCTGCAGGTACTCGAACTTGGTATATATGGTCCAAATACGTATAGGCCCACGGTGTCGCCAAGGCCCAGATAGAAGGACTCGAGTAACTCATGACTGATTGCTTGAAGATCAAGAGAAAGTCAAGATAGAAAGTTTGAAAGGAAAACTCTAACTTGTAATCGACCGACCACAATTCCGATACCTAGCCTATCTATATAAGGGCTAGAGGGGCAAGGAGGACACACGCAACCCTATCTTCCACAAACCTTCGCCAGATTGCATCTGCAAGACCGCTGTAACTTCGACTCCTCAATAATTCCACGAAAGCGCAAGAAGAGTTGGGACCTCTACGAGGCCTGAACCTAGGTAAATCCTTTGTCCCCGTGGTGCTTGTTTGCTAGTGATAGATGTCTCCATTCCCTCCTTCTCCAAAACCCAAGTCCATAACAATGGGCATTGATGAGTTAAACCTCGTCAATTGGCGCCGTCTATGGAATTGGGAGTGCCGATGTTGCGCTTCTTCGCCCCATCAAACGTGATCTACAACTCTGGCAATGAGAGATTCGCCACTTTTTTTGCCTTTGACTTCACCCAATCACATCGCTACTTACTCGCCTTCGAGTCCATGGGCAACGGAATCACCGCAATTGGGAGCTTCGCCCAAGTTGGTCGAATGGACGCCGCGATGCCCAATCACCAACGACCGTGATCGCCCAAAGATCATGGTTCCTCCATCTATCGGCACCTCGGTGAGCTCAATGCTCGGCCGATTGAAACATGGTCACGATGAGCTATGCGATCCGATCTAAGCGATCCCATCAAGATGGAACCTACGGCCCGGATCGAAAGTTGTGGAAGCAACAACTTCCCAAATCACTTCATGTGCGCCATCATCAACGCGGCGACACCTCCGCCAAACCGCAGAACGGTGGCAACACCAACAACGGCACCGATCCACCCAATCGCGCAACGGTGGTAACACCAAGAATAAAGACCAGAATCTCAAAACGCGGCAACGGAGGAGCAATCGAACCTCCTAGCATAATCAACGAGCAAACCGCGAACGCTGCCGTGATCGTGCTCAACGAACAAGAGGGAACCGCCGAAGCCCTATGAGGTGCACCTCTACCCTTCGGGTCCCCGCAGGAACTACTGAGGGCTACCACTGGCTCCTAAAAGAGGAATTCAAGCGCCCAAAACAAGCAATCGCGCAACTTGAGGCGAGTAAAAAGGCGGCGGACGAGTCGAGCCTTCGTCGCGCTGGGCTCTCCTCCTACGAAGGATCCTCCTCAAGAGGCAACGAGCACCTCGCCATGAAAAGGCAATCGCGGATGGCTCACCACACCGAACAAGAATGCATAGACGTCGGGAAAGTCCTCGACTTCGGCTCTATGACAGTCGACAGGAGAGGCAACGTGGTTCCCAGATACCGCGTCAGCGATACCGCCACCATGTACCTTCTCAATAACCAGCCACCAGCTGGAGATCCCCGAACGGCCATGCACCGATCTACGATCGCAGGCCTGGGGCTAATCGAGGCCGCCCTCGACAAGGAACCGGTACTAGACCCAAAAAAGGGCAAAGCGTTAGCAAAGCGCTACTCCTCGCCCTCGTCTAGCAATGACAGTCATGACCTGTCTCAGCGCCACTGCTCACGGCGACACGATCGCGACTACGATGCACGCGATGAACTCACGCAGCGCAAGATCGACAAGTCAAGGGCACGACGTGCTCGGTCGACTGAATCGGAAGAAGAAGATGGGGAGCTCTGCGGCACCAGATGCTTTAGCAGATCCATCAGGCAAAAGCGAATGCTAAAGGGTTCAAACTCCCATCAGAGAACCCGAAATTTGATGGTCTGCAGGACCCCAAGATCTGGCTGGAGGATCACATCTCCTCTATCAGGCTACATGGAGGCAGTCGAAGTACTGCCATGCAAAGCTTGTAGCTACAGCTGCAGGGCGCCGCCCGGGCATGGCTCAATAACCTCCCGCGCGGATCCATTCGCAGCTGGGATGAGCTGGTCTATAGCTTCGTGCGCAACTTTAAGGGCACGTACAAACGCCCTGCCTCAATCGAAGAACTGAGATGCCGCAAGAAGATCTGCGATCGCCGCGCTTACATCCAAAGGTGGTCCATCATCAAGAACTCCGCGGAGAACATCTCTAAGACCGCGATTGATGCATTCAACGGTGGTGTCCGCCGCATGGAACTCGTGAGGAGCTAGGCATTAAAGCCCTGCACCATCGACCACCGATGGAGATCGCGAATCGGTGGGCCGATGGAGAAGATTCGTGAAGAATCACGCTCACTCGACGAGGAGGTAGAACTCGAACGAAGACGCATCGCCGGAAGCCGGCATGCGCGCTTCACGACGATCGCGATGATGTCAACATGGTCGCATGGCCACGCCGATAGACGCGACGATAACCACAACAATGGATACCACGGCGGATACCGCGACCGGAAAACCACGCAAGTGTGGCAACGCCGCATTCGCGATGAAGCACCCGCGACTCCATCGAGGACAAACCGTCCGCCATGCATGGTACACTTCTACATCGACAAGCATGATGGCAAGAGAAAGTCCAGCCACCTCCTCAAGGACTCGCGAGTTCCCCAAGCTACATGAGGGATTGGTTCGATGAACTGCAATGCGCCGAAAGAGGCTACGGAGCCGCCCAGCGCCGTGGCACATGGCGCACCACCACCACCACTGGACCACCCCGAACGGAGCTGCACGGATCGGCACCACGGAGGCAAACCGCACTCCACGGGCCATGGGTACCATGATGATCCAAAGGGCGCCTCCAATAGGGTGCGTAAGGCCATCAATCGCCAAGTCAATTTGGCCACGACTGCCACCATCCACCACTTAGTACCTCAAGGCGGTGAGCCGCATTACCTTCGACAAACACGACCACCCGCCTCAAGTACTCGCCTGTGTCATTGCCCCTCGCATCGAGGCGCAAATTGGAGGCTTCGACATGAGTCGCGTCTTCATGGATGGCGAAAGCGGCATCAACCTCATATTCACGAGTACCTTGCGAGCAATGAGGATCCCTCTAACCTGCTTGGAGCCATCGGACACAATGTTCCACGGCATCGTCCGAGGGAAAGGCGTATACCCCTGGGAAAAACCAACCTCGACGTCATATTCGGCACGCCAAGGAACTTCCGGCGCGAGCGCATCGACTTTGAGGTCGTCGACTGGCCCTCACAATACCATCATCCTCGGACGCGTCGCGTTCGCTAGGTTCATGGAGGTACCCGCACGCCTACCTACAGATGAAAATGCCAGTCCCAGCGGCATCATCACGATCAATCTGGAGCTTAAGATCGGCGATTCATGGCGGAATTCAACAGAATCTCCCACCTTCTAAGATGTAGGAGGAGCTCGCGCGATTGAAGGAAACGATGACAATACGCCTTTCGAGTAGGCCAAGCTCACCGACCTCCTTCGACTCATCTCAGGCACACAAAGAAGGTGCAGTCCATCCATCGATCCCGCTAAAATGGCCCTCATCGCCAACAACTTGAGTCCGCGATAGAACTCGCGCTAGTCGAATTCCTCCGTGAGCACTGGAAATTTCGCCGTGTCTTGGGGACATGCCAAGAGTTCCTGTGGAATTCGCCGAGCACGCACTCAACGCCAACCCCGACGCAAGGCTCGCCATCAAAGCAATCACGCAGCGCGGCAAATGAAATGGAGATCAACAGACTCCTCGAGGCCAAATTCATACGCGAGAACAAGGAAAGCACTTGGCTCGCCAATACGGTGCTGGTACCAAAAAAGGACACGGATGTGCGTGGACTTCACTTCTTTAAACAAGCACTGCCCAAAAGATCACTTCCCGCTACCACGGATCGATCAAATCATCGACTCCATCACTGGATGCGGCGCCTCGCTTCCTCGATGCCTACTCAAAGCTATAACCAAATTCGAATGAAGGAGGAAGACCAGAGAAGACCGCATACAACGCCTTCTTGTGTGTTCTCACATAACACAATGCCCTTTGGGCTAAAAAACGCGGAGCCACATACCGGTGTGCATGCAGGCTTGCCTCAAGGAGCAACTAGGTCGCAACATCCAAGTCTATGTCGACGACATAGTAATCAAAACCAAGGAAGAAGCCTCTCTAATCGACGACTTGCGCGAAACCTTCGCCAATCTCGATCGCTACCGGATAAAGCTCAATCCGGACAAATGCCTTTCTGCACTATCCGGCAAATGCTCGTATCTCTTCTCCGAGAGGGATTGAGGCAAACCAAAGATAAAGGCCATCTTGGCCATGGAGAAGCCTAAGAACATAAGAGGCGCCCAAAGAATTAGCCGGACGAATCGCGCCCTCACCGATTTATCGGTCGAATGGGAGAAAAGGCGCCGCCTTCTTCTATCGCCTCCGCAAAGCTGACAAATTCGAGTGGACCAATGAACCGCAAGAAGCATTTGAAGACCTCAAGCGCCTGCTATCCACCTCGCCAGTATTGGTGACTCCACGAGAAAGGGAACCACTGCTGCTGTACATCTCCGCTACCAACCAAGTGGTTAGCACAGTGCTCGTCGTCGAGCGGGCCGAGGAAAACAAGGTCCACGGCGTACAACGCCCAGATACTACCTCAGAGGTCCTCACGCCAACAAAATAATGGTACCGAGACTACTGTGGCGACGGCGTCTTTATGACCGCCCGGTGACTGCGCCATTACTTTCAGGAACACCCAATCGTGGTAGTCAACGACGCCCCATTGGGACATATCCTCAATAACCCCGACGCCACGGGGCGATTCGCGCTTTGGGGAATCGAACTGTCTCCACGAGACATCACATACGAAAAGCGTGACGCAATCAAATCGCAAGTCCTCCCCGACTTCCTCGTGCATTGGATGGAAAACCAACTCCCGAACAAGCCAGATATGTCCTACCTCTGGACAATGCACTTCGATGGGTCCAAGAGGAAAGATGGAGCAGGAGCAGGTGTCATACTGACATCACCTCAAGGGGACAAGCTGAAATACATCCTACGAATGCAGTTCACAGCCTCAAACAACGAGGCTGAATACGAGGCCCTATTGCATGGGATGAGGATGGCAAAAGCCTGTGGCGCAAAGAGGCTAATCATATACGGCGACTCCAAGCTGGTCGTCAACCAAACAATGCACGAGTGCAACGCACTGAACGACAACATGATCGCATACCGTGACCTCTACGACACACTTGAAGGAGACTTCGATGGTTGCGAGTTGCGACACATAGGTCGCGAAAGCAATGAGGAGGTGGACGCACTCGCCAACATAGGCTCCACCTGCGCACCCATACCACCTGGGGTATTTCTCGAGCGCATATGCGAACGCTCCATCAAGCCAAAGGCCGCAGAGAAGAAAACAAGCGCAGCAACGGACTCGAGGGCTATGCCACCCAATGAGCCAATGGCACTCGATGACTTGGAGCTCGACACAGGACTCGAGGGACCAATGAGCGTCATGATGATCAAACAATCCTGGACGCAGCCGTACATTACGTACCTCCTCAGCAAGCGCCTACCGGACGACCCGACAGACGCGCGACACATCACACGACGCTCCAAGGCATTCGCCGTTATCAACGGCGAACTGTATAAACGTAGCATCACAGGCGTGTTACAACGATGCGTCTCCCTAGCCGATGGAAGAGCAGTCCTCCTCGACATCCATGAAGGGACCTACGGGCACCACGCCGGTAGTCGCGCCCTCGTTGCCAAAGCTCTACGAGCTGGATTTTATCGCCCACGCCATGCGCGATGCCAAGGATATAGTCCAAAAGTGCAACGCTTGTCGGCGATTCATGGACAAGCCACACGCACCAGCGCAGAACTACGGCACATTCCATTGGCACGGCCCTTCGCACAATGGGGGCTTGACATGGTGGGCAAGCTCCCAAGGTCCTCGCAAGGAGGCTACGCTCACCTCTTGGTCACAAATGACAAGTTCACCAAATGGATCGAGGCCATGCCTGACCAAGCAATCGAGGCACGACGGTAGTTCTTGAATCCATTGTCATCGCTTGCCGTGCCGCATAAAGATCATCATCGA
Organism: Avena insularis; assembly: GCA_023614405.1. Classification (NCBI taxonomy): domain Eukaryota; kingdom Viridiplantae; phylum Streptophyta; class Magnoliopsida; order Poales; family Poaceae; genus Avena; species Avena insularis. The sequence continues at coordinate 361,745,073 of CM042689.1, read as the reverse complement.
CAATGGGACGAACTTCACATCCAAGGAGTTCCAAGAATTCAGAGAAACCGGGATCAACATTAGTTACGCCTCGGTCAGCATCCACGCACTAACGGTCAGTGGAAAAAGCAAACAGGCTCGTCTGCGGTGCATCAAGAAGACTCCTTCGACCACTCGAGCAAGCCGCGGGTTCACGCCGATGAGCTCCAATCCGTACTGAGTCTACGAACAACTCCAAACAATACCACTGCCACACACCATTCTTTATGGTGCACGGAAGCGAAGTCACCGGATACAAAGTGCGCCACAGCGTGTAGTCGCTACAAACAAGAGTCATCTCTTGCACTTGAAGACTCTATCGATCTCCTCGACGAGGCAAGAGAAATCGCCAAAGAAGATCCACGATCTACCAGTGAACCAGCGCGAACTACCACAAAGAGAAGGCTTCGTCCCGGATCCTTCGTCAAGGTGACTGTCCTGCGCGAAGCGGCGAGGGCATCTCAGCTCGAATCCTCCAGGAAGGACCGTGCGTGATTACGTATAATCCTGTGGCGCTATCGCCTTCCAGATTTAGAGATGAGTCGCACACTCCAACCCTTGAACGTCGCACAACCACGACGCTTCTACCCTTAGTCGTTTTTACTTTTGCATCGCAAATAAGGCTATTCACCAAGGCTACTTAGCCGCACATTGTACCTCGTACTACTCTTCAATAAATAAAAGCTAAGTGCCCCAAACTCGCCCTCCTTTACTTTGTCAATTTTCATACTTGGGCCACGCCACCCTTTACACATATGTTCTTCAACAAAAACGCGATATCCTGAGTAGCCGCACATCAATCGAACCCCTTAACACAAACTCAACCCTACCGCAACGCACTGACAGTTGACAAGGGAACGAGATACAAAGATGGCGTGCTAACGAAAAGGACTCGCATAAGTGCAACGCACCCCATGCTTATAAAGCTATTTGTACAAATTCAACAGTAAATTATCTACAAATATATATGAGCTTTACAACACTAGTACACTTATGTGCAGGATACATATTTGGCTACCCTTGCAACAGAAGAACATTAGTCTGTTCCTCGAAGAAGTCGACGACCTCCTACCGGATGGTCCACCGCTGATAGTGCGGCACCATGTTCTAGGAAGATCCTTGGTGGCACTGGTGGCCCAGAGGCAATGGCGGCGACATCCACGCTGCATGTGCAAACGCACCATGGAGAGGGCCTTGGCACCACCAACCGCCTCACGACTCGTGAACCACGAACATATCTTGAAATTTGGTCAGAGAGCGGCGGGCTTGATGGAGTATCATCCGGCGAGAACATCGCCGATAGATGTTCTTCAAACACGGTCGCGACTTCTTCAAAGAGCAAGATCATGAGGCGCGATCCTGCAGGGTCGCCAATGCAGTTGCACGATCATGATCTACCCAGAAGTATCCACTCTCCTGAAGTTGCTCCTGGGTGAGATCATGAAGGCGGATGGCAATCCTATCCCTCTCCTCTTGCGGATGGCGTGCGCTAAAAACTACACGAAGAAGCATCAACAGCATGAGTACAACGTACCATTGCGATTAACTACAAAGGAAAAGACGAGGATGAGCAAACTAACACTTAAACTGGTCGCCCAACTGCGTTACCTCGCCAAGCAGATATTGCTCGCGGGCGGCGGCTTTTTCAGCCTTTGATTTCCACACGTCCGCGCTATCGCGGATCACGGGCAACTCACGCTCCAGTTTCTTAACGCGATCACGAAGTCGCGAAAGCAAGGACAACTCCTCTACCCTGGAGCGTGATGGTGCCGTTGTATCCTCAAGAGATGGCGAGTCCGGGGTTCCCCCCACAGGACCACTTGATGTACCCTACCAAAAATCAAGCCAGAGGCAAATAAGGCGACCAACTCAAAATTCAAAAGTAACAGATGCATTTAGGATCAGCATAAAGTATCCACAAACACACTCGCCAACAGGCATGTTCTCCAGTCAAAAGGGCAATTCATCAACTATTACAAAAAACTAACTACGAAGCAGCTGGCTTCTTCGACTTCGATGACCTCGGGGGCTTCATCAAGTCCGTGGCAGTATCAGATGCCACTGACTTTCCGCCGTCCCCTAAGGCCGAAGCTTTCGCCGCCTTCTTCGCACGATTGAGCTCCTCCGAGTACTTGGCAACAATATTTATCATGGAATGGCCATATTTGGCACAGGCAGTCGCAAAGGGAGCGAATACTACCTGCTGACCATCCGCGCCAACAGGCATCATCTTCGACACCGCAGAAGGATCTACTTCGACTCCGTGGGCTTGCACCATGGCAAGTGACATGGTCGCGCCAGCTGCGCGGAGGGAGTTCTCAGACGTGGCGTGCACACCCCCAAATGAGCGACTCCACCAGCTCTTCCACATTGTCGACCAGCTCGCCTTCAAAGATCAACTCCTCCCGAGGCGACTCAGGTACCTTGGCCTTGACAACGATTTTGGACAAAGGACACCACGATCCTCGATCACAGACACCGCTACCGCCAGAGCGCCATCGCGACAAAGGGCTTGCGGATCAAAATTCAAGTCGCCAAAGATCTACACCAAAATACACACATGGATCAAACTTAGTGCCACCAAAGACTCCAGATGCAGAAGAACATCAATAAAATATCTACCAAGAACGTACTGAGAGGGCCTTGGCGATCGAGAACAGCTTTCTCTTGAACAACTTCTCCCTGGTCGCAAGGAGGCGCGCAGATCCTCTTCGGCTCAGGCATCATCACGAGCCACGATTGCCTCGTCGCGCCCCTTCACAGCTGCGGCTAGTGTCTTCTCCAATGTGGCGACATCGCACAGTAAAGCGTTATGCTCAGCTACATGGTTGTCAATAATTGGCTGTCAGTCGATTATACCAAAATAGAGAGAATACGAAAAGAATAAGTATAGAACACTCACTCTCGACCACACGGTGGCGCGTCTCCAGCATCGCATGGTCCTGGACGACAGATGGAACTTACACAGCCAGCTCATGCTACCTCGCCACTTTCCATGGATCGACCTCTTGTCAATCCTGGAAACTGATTTGGAAGACATGGGCGCCGCCTCGTGTCAAGTTCTTCCATTGGTTGGCCAACCAAGACAGATGCCGGACTGCAGAACGCCTAGCAAGACATGGCCTCCAACACCATCCACGATGCCTACTATGTGACCAAGAGCCTGAGACCATCCAGCATCTCCTACTGACATGCCCTTTCATCAGACAAACTTGGCATGAGATCTCGGCACAACTGATCGCCACGCCGACTAAAACCAGGAGGCTTCGCTCATGGAGTGGTGGAACAAAGCGAGGCGAGACACGCCCAAGCAGCTATAAAGTGCACTTGCTTCTACAGCCCTCCTGATCCCCTGGATGACCTGGAAGCACCGGAACGACTGGGTCTTTAATGGCGCCCAACCGTCAATGACCTCTCTAGCTGCACAAATCAAGGAGGAGCTCAATCTGTGGGCGAGGGCAGGTGCAAAAGGACTCAAGAGTAGTGCTGCCATCCTCCTGGGATGTGCACTGATGTTAAGACTTATATGCTGTAATATGCCTCCTTGCGAGGATGTAACCCAAACTCTATCTTTTCTATGAAATGAAACGCAAATCCTTTGCGTTTTCTCTAAAAAAAAAGAAGAAAGAAGCTACAGTCAGCTACGAAACAGCACCAACAGTGATGTCCTTGCTCTCACTGGTCGCAGGTCGGATCCCCTCTCAGGCTCTGACCCGAGGCCGGCCGATGAGCCAGGAGAGGGAAACTCCTACGAAGTGTTTTGGTCAGAGCGTCAAAGATCGAGCGCTACAACTTCCTTTCAGATTCTATCACTGTATTCCAAAACAAATCATCCTTCATAGGTCATGACCTATCTCAAAGGAGCTCTAAGCTCCCTGGTTTAGAAAGCCTATGGTTGCTCCACAGATTTTAGAGCTGGTGAAGTGCGCCCACCCGTTGATGGAGGCAGGATACAATGATGGAGTCGCCTTGTTCCATCTCATGCACCTGTGCGAAGTGCCCCCACCCGTTGTCGAGGTACATGAGGTTTTTCGACTCCATGAGCTGTGCGTCTCTGAAGCGGAGACCTTCCCTAGGGAAGTTTCCGGCAATGCGGTGGTGAAACGCAGTTGGTACCTTCAGCCGGGAGAAGACCTTGCAGTGGGGTAGGAGATCATGAAAGCTAAGTTCCCTTGGGCATCGAAACCAGCAGAGCCAGGGCACCGTGTCACACCATTTGCCGAGAGTTTTATCAGTTTGTCTATGCCAATCAATACTTTTCTGTCGCTGATCACCGATTTCTTCTTTTCAGTATGCCCCGGCAGGTAAACAACACTCCCATGATATGCTTCTGTTGGATATCCAGGCATGTTAAAACATGCAACCGGATCAACACTATCCAATATGATTTTTCATGTGCAGAGCGTTATGAATATTTCCCATGTGTATACTATTGGAAGGAATTAGTTTAGTGTTTGTGCTTGACATGCAAAAATGTGTAAGATCATCCAATTGGGCCAACAAATATATGCCATCCCTGTGTAGCTTGAAAAAGGCAAAGCAGGTCGTTCTAGCTGCTTAGACCATCTCATGGTTCAGATCTTCGGTGTTCTGCCTTACAGGAAACCACATGAGTTCTATTTCACCTATGCTTTGTTTGTATCTAGCCTGTAATCCTAAAACCCATGCACCATATCAGAACAATTGGGTGTGTAAAAATGATTCCAGCCATATGCCTCACGGATCAACTTCATCGATCATGTTGCATACCAGTATGGTGTGCAGATTCTGGTGGATAAGCCAAGATAAAGAGAACAAGATTCATCAGCTTAGTTGGGAAAATTGACTTTGTCAAAGGACAAGGGAGGGCTTGGATACAAAGATCTTTATGCTTTCAACCTGCAATGCTGGCGAAGCAAGGACGGAGGTTACCAACCAACCCGGCTGGCAATGCTCGTGAATGGAGGTTATTAACCAACCCGGACTCCCTATGTGCAAGTGTGATGAAGGCAAGGTACTACCCTAACTATTCGTTGTTTGAAGCTGAGAAGTTGCAGTCAAGGGAATTGACCTACTGCAAGTAATAAAGAGAGTCGGTGACAGCAGTACCATTGACATATGTAATGATCCATGGTCGCCTCGACCGTGGAGTCTTCGCCTGTCACACGCCATCGCCAGATCGTAACAAACATGGCTAGCGAAGTGGTGAATCCGATCACTTGAAGTTGGGACGAAGCTCTAGTTAGAGATGTGTTGACTGAGCATGATGCAGTCATTACGATGCCGATTTTTGAAGATAGAGGATGACTGAGCCTGGCATTTCAATGAGAAAGGACTATTCAGTGTCAAGTCTGTGTATCGGTTACAGAGGCAACTTGACGAGGTACAACTAGGACAGCCTGGGACAACAAATCCACATGAAGGATTCAAGTGGAAGGACATTTGGCGTGCAGAGTGCCCACCAAAAGTTTAGCAATTTCTATGGTGTATAGCTCATAATACTTTACCCCACCGTCTCAGCTTGCAACGTAAAGGAATGGAACCAGATCCAATATGTCCATCTTGCTGCCGGGTAAATGAAGATGGGGGTCATCTATTCTTGCGCTGCAAACCGGTTAAAGCTCTATGGCACAGCCTACAGCTGGAAGATGTTTGAACCAAGCTAATGTTCTGTACAGATTCGAAGACTGATCCAGGAAATTCTCATACTTGATAGAGAAAAAACAGCTTCATGTCATTGCTCTACTATGGTGTGGTGGAAGATAGAAATAAAATGATCGCCGGAGAGTGATGTAATCCTGAAGAAACTTTCCTGCTTCTAATCAGAAGATCGGTGGATGAATTCAAGCAATGCTGTACCAGGGAGAAGAAAAATATCTCACAACACTGTCAGTACTGGGCTCCTCCGACTGGGGATGAGCTAGATTTAAATGTGGCTGGCAGCTTCTATTCTGGGATGCATACAGGGGGTTGGGGCTTTATTTTGAGAAATGCTAACGGTGATGCCGTGGGTGCAGGGGCTGGTGCTATCCCGTATGCAGCTGACTCACTACAAGCTTGGGGTTGTGTCATGCCTGTCTGGTCTCGAAGGGGACCAAACCTGGGGGATGAACAAGGTTCAGAATGATATCCATTCCGAGCAATGCCCGTGAACTCTCACCAAACGGTCACCTCTTTCGTGAGATAAAGTTTTTCATTAGTTTTAAACTTTGTAAGCTTTTTAGTTAATTCTTGCCCAAGGGCATGTAATAATGTTGTGGACACTTTGCGACTTCTGGTGCGAAATTAGGGCATGAGTCCCCATCCATTTGGGCGGACAGTGCACCTGAGTTCTCACGTGTTTTAGTCACCAGTTAATGAAAGCTTGAGTTCTATCTCAAAAAATATGAATGTGCAATGGCAGGCAGTAATACTTATTTTAGGATGAATAGTTAAAAGGAGCTACTGATATAACAATTAAACGCAAAGAATGACACACAAAAATTTAATCGATAGCAGCAACGGATGGAGCTGCAAAGCGGGCGAGGTCCTTCTAGTATTGTTAATCCTGATGATCCGCGAACAGAAAACAGAATAAGAACGAAACCGGAACTCTCATCGAGCATATCAATTAACCATCTACCCGCCCGGCACCCGGCGTTTTAAGTCGTTTGCTAAGATCCTCGTGAGTCTGCTCCCCCGGCAGAAAGTCGTCTGCTAAGGTTTTCGGGCCATGGACAGAGCATGGAAAAAATCAACAGGCGCTCGTAGCAGGATTAGCAATCTCGTGCTGATTAATGGCGACGACCGGCCAGCCGTAGATCTACCGACGAGAACAGAGTATCACATAGAAAAAAATTCAACGAACAGAGCAATACCTGTTCTGAATACCGAAGGTAGCTCCTGCTCGGGGTTCAAAGTAACAGCAATAGCATCTCAATGGCGGCAACTGGCTAGGGTTCTCTCGTGAGATCCGCATCTAGGGGGAGAAGAGAAACGAATAAGATAAAAGGAAGCACGGGGCACGGAACAAGAAAAGAAACGTGAACGCTACCCCTAATTGAGTGCGACGTGGAATCGCTTCCACGTAATTTGGCTCGTACCGGACAACACTGGCTGCATATGGGACCGAATAACGCGCGGGGCCCGAACATCAGTGGCTTCGGCTACGCTCTTGCTTATTAATCTCAGGACTCGTTCAGACAAAAAAATGACATCAATCCTTTTCACAAGACCGAAAGGTAAATACTCTGACTAGATCGCACTGGCAGGCAGGCCCACGCGGCAGGTGGACCTCACCTCCTGCCATTTTCTGCACCGTCCTTTTATTTTTCTGCAATCTATTTCCTCACTACGGGGCACCAAGGGCTTCATGTTCATGCTGATAAAATATAGTAAATGCATATTCGTCGAAGTATCACTTAGAAAAAAAAATTCAATTCTGATTGTACTTCCCGTCTTAAAATAGTTTACTTCACTTTGTCCAGGTAAAAACATGTGTATCTAGACAAAGTAAAATCGAATAACTTTCTCAATCGTTTATTTTATTTCTTTTATTTATCTTAATATTTGTTCCATTCAGGCCATTCCAATAAAGGCTATCTAAGAAAATTGTGGTTGAGCTTATTTGTCATCAACTAAGGATGGCTGTGAAGTTGGTGGAAATAAGCAACCCCTTTCTTAGGAAGGAAGGCCACCTGTTTTTATCTAATGAATACCCACCGATTCGGTGTCAAGAGCACGCTTTTGAGTTCGAATTTTCACCTACTTCTGGCTGGAGCTCCTCTTTCAAGTCATCTGTCCCCAAATCAATTTCGGAATTTCTGTTTCCTAAAACATGTATAGATACATGTGTACCTAGATAAAGTGAAATCACTTAGAGTAGAATAAAAGAGAAAAGATAGTTCTATAGCAACATGAGATTCACTTGTATATCTCGTTGTATTACTAATTAGGGGCAAATCAATTGAATATGATCTATGAAAAATCGGATAATTCAGGATTATCTGAACAATGAGGTACTATGTATCTACTTTCTGTTGGGAAATCTGGAATTGCAGAAACAAAGTCACTTTTGATAAACACGGAATGAGAACTCCATGTGAAATTGCTTTTGTGGCTTCATCCTTGTTGATGTATTGGGCATGGTTGCAGAAGGAATAGGGTCGTGAGTTGTTGCGTTTGGGGGCATCCAAGATAATGGAGACGACATCGAACTTTCTGCGGTCATCAAGGTACTGAACCTTGGGGCGACGGTGGTCTGCTCTTGGGCGTTCTCTACTTGAGCTTGAAGTTCAGGAAGAACTGGGAATCTTCTGAGCAGTCTTCAAGAGATTTTTTTTTTTTGACTTGCTGTCTTCAAGATATTTAGTTTCTGCGGTAGTTCTTCTTTTACTGTTTCAATCATCGGCGGTGCCTTGTAATAATTGATACTCACAAAAATCTTTCAAGTTGATGGTTGCAGCCGGTTGTTGCCCCTGCATTCAATGGCGAATGTCTCACAGCGGGTTTCCTCTCGCTTCCTTTCCCTTCCCATTTGTTCTGGTTGTAACGTAGTGAATACTAGATAGACTATCAATTGTAAGAGAACTTGCCATTCAAAAAACAATATTGTAAGAGGACTTGCTTTCTTGCTATTTCAGTTTTAAACGCTCGAGGACGATCAAAATTTAAGCTAGGGATATCGATAGATGTGAAAACAACCATCTTTATATGCGTTTAAATCGTGTATCGTGTCAAGCAATTGACAAAATATCTCCTTAAACTTGCTACTAATGAGTGATTATTGTAAATATGTGCAAATCCTTCTCTTGAGTTGTGTTGTGCAGAAAATCACACTTTTATGGCAAAATCTAGAGCAATTAAGGATGAATATGAGTTGTCAATACTCCCAAGTCAACTGGGCTCAAAGAGAGGCGTCCATAGGTGTTAACGACCGCGAGTACGGGCGAAGCTTTCCCGTACTGTCAGGGGATCGTCACCGGGTATCCCAAAGAAGTACTCCAAGACAGTTAAAAAAGACAAAAAAAAAAGACAATAGAAATAAAGAAAAACAACATAAGCGGCAATCTGGTCCTAGAGCCTCCCAACCGTCCCACGGGCCGCCTCTCTTTCCATCTTGGGCTGGGTCCGGTCCCACCGCTTCCCGCCCTCCCAGCTGGGCCGCCATCCGCCCGAGCCATCCTGGCCTACCCGGCTCTCCTCCTGGGTCAGCTCCTCCATCCGGCTAGCGTGGCCCGCGAGGCCAGCTGCGCCTGGCTGGGTCCTTCACTGCGTCCTACCCACGCCTAGGCTGCTCCCAGCTGGGCTCGCCTTACTCGCCTCCACCGGTCAGGTCCCCTCCACCCCGGGTGGGCCGCCTGCCTCACCTAGCCCAGGCGGCTTCGCCTCGGCTGGGCCACCACGCCACGACCTGCCCCGGTTGGGCCGGTCCGCCCCTGGCGCTCCCTGTTGCTTCTGTTCGATCCCCTGGGGGACGTTGGACACGTCCGGCTCGCTCCAGTGCCCCTAGGCCGGATCGGTCCACCCGTTCCTAGCTCCATCGATCAAGACCCAACGCCCCCAGGCTAGATCGGTGTATCCGACACCAGTTGCCCAGTGACGAGGGGTAACCTCGGTAATGTCCATGATGATGGATTTAGGGTTTCGCGGAAAAGAGAACGCTGAAAATTTTATCGTATATGAGGCAAACAAGGGATTCGAAGTCACCTGAATACTTGATGAATAGAACTATACAGATCGCTTGGGGCTTTTTTCGTTGTCCAGTCATAGGCTTATCCCGTCCTATATATAAGAAGCCAGGTCTCAAAGCCATATACAAATAGGTTACATATGTATATTACAACTCCAACATATGTCGGTTCATAGTTCCTTTCCAAATACAACCTAAACTTTTATCGGATGCCTTCTTGAGCCATCATCTTGAATCTTCATGGGTCGTGAGCCTTTATGCGGCCAAGGTAACAAATCATATGCATCCGAGTAATCATACCTATGTCACTATCCCCCAAGACTCTACCTGAACCATAGATTCTGGTTGAGTCTCAAATATATGTTCAGTTTTTCATGTTCTAAGATTTCATGAATTGCTTCTATTTTTCTTATTTTATAGGGATTTGGTACAACAGGCCCGATGCATCTGACGGATCAGAAATCAGTTAATTGCTCCTAGGCAAAAACGCTGTAGACCTACATCAAATTCAAGTCCTCCGGCCTGAATTCGGAATTTTTACTGGCGTAATTCAGTTCGAACCGTTGAGGTCTTATCGAATACTGAATCTTAGTTCTATTTTATCGGGTACCTAACGCATCCGTTGGGATTTTTCATCGTATCGTTGATATGGATATTTTACTGGCAGAGCGCATTCTTGTGCTCTTACAAGGCCACACAGGATAAATCCTGGGGTCTTACCTTCATGTCTTAGACACGGTATTCGAAGTTTTATCGCATCGGGTGCGATCCAAGATTTTTGTATTTGATTTTTGTCGGCTGCCTTGTTTGGTTGCTGGAATTTTTGAATTTTTTTTATGATTTTATAGAATCTCCCGATAGGAGTAACCTTTTGAGGATACACCAAAGTAAAACTCATAGGTCAGGGTAAAAAACTGTGTTAACTCTATATGCACAATTTGATTTTTATCGGGTGCACGTCAGCGCTCCCGATAGGAGTAGCCCCCGAGGCAATGTTCGGATGCCTATATATGGATATAGGCTCATAGTTATTGTTAGTTTTATCAGAATAATGCTTATAGAAAAAATAGATATCTCTTCTTTAAAAAAATACTCAGAGTATGAAGAACTTATCTTTTATTTATATTCTGAAGCCGAAGATATATTGTTTGGCGGATTTCCGCCTGGCCGTTGGCCTTAATATTCTGGCTAAAAAGCCGAGCCATAGGCTTTATTGTAATTTAAATTGAGAGAAAACATAAATTATAAGCGTAAAAACGTTGTAGTTGTGCAACGTTCCATGGATTGGAGTATTTGACTCCAGTCTTCTTGTCTTGTAGTCGATATGCTCCTCCAGGGATAACTTTAGTAACGATGTAAGGCCCTTCCCAAGGTGACTCTAGTTTTCGGTGACCATCTTGCTGAGGCGAACAACTAGGTCCCCTACAGCGAAAGACCTAGGACGCAAACATCGATTGTGATAGTTGCATAAGTTCTGTTGATATATAGTTGCTCCTTGTAGGGTAGTGTCACGGGCTTCATCGAGTGCATCAACGTTGTCTTCAAGTGCTTCTCTTGACGCTTCTTTATCATATGTAGATACTCGTGGAGAGTCATGTGATACTTTGACTAGAAGGACGGCCTCAGCGCCATGGATCAGAAAGAAGGGTGTTTCTTGTGCCGAATTATTTGGAGTAGTACGTAAGCTCCACAAACAGATGGTAACTCATCAATCCATGCTCCTTTTACCCTGTCGAGTGGTGCTAGTAATCTTTTCTTGAGGCCAGCAGTTACTAGGCCATTGGCTTTTTCCACTTGTCCATTGGTCTGCGGGTGGGCTACTGAGGCGTAGCTTACTTTGATACCCATCTCCTCACAATATTCCTTAAACTCATTGAAAGTAAAGTGATGATGCTATTTGGCACACCAAACCGGAACACTATGGATTTGATAAAATTCACAACCGAAGTTCCGTCCTGACTGGTGACAGGCATTGCCTAAATCTATTTAGTAAATTTGTCGACTGCTACGAGTAGAAAGACGTGCCCTCCTGAAGATGATTTGTGAAGTTTGTCCACCATATCGAGCCCCCACTGAGCGAAGGGCCGCGCAAGAAGTATATGATTATTTAACTCAGCGGTAGGTGCACCAGGTTTTTGTTGCGAATCGCTGACAGGCCTCACATGTTCTGACTATATCCTTTGCATCTTGTACTGTCGTAAACCAAAAGAATCCTACTCTGAATGCTTTGGCGGCAATTGCTCAGCTGCTAGCATGATGGCCACATACTCCTTCATGTATATCCTTGAGTATAACTTTTCCTTCGTCGGATGTGACACATCACTGTAACACACCAGAAATTCTTTTTTTATATAACTCCCCTTTGATGATTATGAAGGCTTTTGATCTTCGAGTAATTTGCCGAGCTTTTGTCACATCTTCGAGTAACTCTCTTCTAGTCATATATGCTTTGTATGGTTGCATCCATGTAGGTTCTATTATCATGACATCATCAACTTCTGGTTCTTCTTCTATGACTTTCTATGTACTCGTGCTGGCTGATGGAGCCCCCAAGTCCTTTCGCAGCTTAATCTTTTTTCCTGCCTTGGGTCTATTACCTCGGAAACTCTCTTGTCCTTGATAGACCTTTCCCAAAAAACCCGGGTGGCACTGGTAGACACAGGGACCCGATGTTTGCTAAATTGTCGACTTTTTCATTGCTTGCTCTTCCTATGTGCGACATTTCGCATCCATCAAACTGAGCCTCCATAATTTTAGCACCCCGGGTAAAACCACTACTAAAAAATCGCTTGGTGTTTTGTTTTGTGCGGCATCATGATCGCATGCTCATGTCATCATGCCACATTGCATTTGAGCATCTTCATGTCTGCATTCAAATTACTTGCCTAAAACTATTTCCAAAAGCCTACTTTTGTTTTCTAGATATTCCTCTCTTTATTTCAAATCAAAACCCTTGTTCCGCCGGATCTTCTATTTGTCTAAAACCTATTTATAAAATCTTTTGTTTTAAAAGAAATAAATAAGTAAAATGTTTTAACCGGGGGAGGCAGCAAATCCTGTTAGGCCATGCCACCTACTACCCTAGCAAAAACAAACGCGAACCCTAGACCTAAACCGGTCAGGCCCAAAGGCCTAGCCGGCTGGACCTAACCCTACCCAAACCCTAACTACCACCTAGACCCACACCAGCCAGACTCCACCCCGCCGCCACCATCTGTCACACGTGCACCACACAACAACATGGTCAGCAACGCATGGTACATGACCAAACCCACCTCACCGACACGCCCCACGACCCACACCGCACTCACCTCCAATCTCGTGACGCGCCCCGCCCTAGTCAACTACTCTCGCACGCCATCGCCTCTCACCTCATTGTTCCCTCCTCCCAGGCACAGGCACCGTCGCCTCAGTACGTCGTCCCTGCACCGCCACTTCTCTGCCTTGCCCCGGCCGCCTCACCGCCTAAGCTTCCGCAACTAGGTCGTCACCTCCTCTTCTCCCGCGACCCCGGCAGCGAACTCGTCGCCACCTTCGGTTCCCCTGCTAGCCGCAAGAGCACCGCTGCCCTGTGATTCCACCCCGAGCATAGTCGCACCTACCCCCCCCCCCCCCGTCGCTCCTCTTCCTCGATCTCGCTGCCTCCCTTCGACCCCAGCTGTGACACCCTCCACCGTCCGGCCACCCTGTGTTGCCTCCTCTGTGCCTCCTCCTCTGGCCGCCTTCCTCTCCATCGAGCTCGCCCCCGAGCCCCTGTCCTACAACGCCTGGTCGCCGCTTGAGCCGTCTCGCTGTCAGCTGACGCAGCGAGCGTCGCCGTCCTCCTCCCCGCAGATCCGAAGCCCGTGCCCTGGCCACTGTTGATCCTCTGTTCCCTCTCTGTGGGTCCCTGTTCTGTGGTGCCCGTGGGCTCACCCTCAACCAACGCCTCCTCCCAAACTCCCTTCATCGACTTCCTCCCGGATGTTGCCTCGCCATCATGGTACAGGCGCCACCCCTGCACAGCCGCTCGAGCTCCGCCCCGCAAAGTTGCTAGTTCGGTCTAGCACGCCTCATGTTCAAAGTTCCACATAGTTCTGGTCATGTGCACATGTGTGTTCACTGTTTGTGGTTTTATTGTATCTGTTGGTACCTAGTGATCTGGTGAGTGTTGTATGGCTGACCAAAGAACTTGGACAAGGACCTCGGGAATGCACGAACACCTACTTTAACCCCATATATGATCTGAGCTCGGTACGACAAGAACTCTAACATAGGAACCGGAGGCAGTGATGCTGGATAGACAAGATCTCCTTCACAGACGCAGATACCTTCGACCACGGATCCAAAGAACCTCCGACGTGGACGCCAAGACCCTGTTCCCGGATCCGAACCCGAAAGACCGAACCCGGAGTCTGAAGACCGATCCCGCCGAACCCGAACCCCTCGGAACCCAAGATCGTCGAACCCTAATATGTGATCCCCTTTTCCGAGCCCCTATTTTATAAATGCTATATACCTCGATGCATATTAAATTTATTCATGCTTGCATTCATCGTATCATGTGGGTTGGGGACACTTTGTAGATTCACCTCATAATTAATTATGGAGGCTATATGCGGGCTATTTTAGTCTTATATTGCCTCCATTTAAATTTGTGTAGCGAACCGAGGCCATGTTTTGCCTTTTTAAGCCAATATTTAAATTGTGGGGTAACTAAACAACATGAACATCCTAATAAAATGTTGGTATCCTTGTTCTGCTTAATATTGCCTAGTTGTATCGCACCTTTGCCATGTCATGCATCATACATGCATCATGCCCGATATTCTGTCATAGTATTAAATAGTGCATTCGATGTTTCTTTTAGTGATTTTCTTCTTCACAGATTAGGCTGATAAGTTGATGCGAGTCTCCACAATTTCTTCAGATAATGTCTCTTCGGCAGTGTTTTCCAGGCAAGCATTCTCCCTCTTTCTACCTATTTTGCATTTATAGTTTTTACTTCCTCATAATGATCTATTGCTATCCTTATTGCGACGCTTTAGTTTCCGTGCACCATTTATATTCCATGTAGCCTCTACATTGCCCTGGACACATCCTATTGCCTGTTGTTTGATGTACAGTCGGCCTTGCGAGTCATAGTTGCTTGCTTAGGTGTTGCTTTGCGTCGTCGATGTTCTACTGATGTTGGGTTCTTGGCACATGCTTAATTGTGGAGATGATCATGGCTTTAATTACAACTTGATAATTAAAATGCTGGGAATAGATATAACTAATGCAGAGGCACAGGTAGGCAATAGATGTTATTTGGTTCTTCCACACTCACTTGTGTCCCATAGGCCCCGAGTACTTGATACATGTTCCTTGACTGTTCACACTATCCACATGTGGGAGACTCTATGGATCCCCTTCGCCTTAGCTTGATTCGCACTTTATTTCTTGGGGCCACAAACTAGTTTGGGGCTTTATTACTATCATTTACTTATGCCATGCTTTATTGCTTTATTGACGATTGTGTGTGGAGCGCCTATACTATTTAGGAACCCTGTGCCACGTTTATGCTGTATCGACAAGCCCAGTCACACTTTTGGGTTCCCAGTTGTTTACCGCCATTGTCACAAACCTTGGGTCTGTCTCGGAGCCGGCCAAGTTCATTGCAGGTAGCTTATCGGGGTGGCCCTCTGAAATAATTTTTGAATCCTGTGAACGCATTGTCATGAGGCCTCATTGTTTTTTATTTGGTTCTTCCCGAGGTTGATTGTGCGTGTGTTGCTATTTGTGCACCCCCACAGAGTAAAACTTTCTAAAAGTCGTGTCCGCGGTTATGGACGACTTGGAGCACAGTATCTCGATCATAGACAACCATAACTAAAGTAGTACTATAAAATTGACTTTAACATGTCTAGTAATCAGTTTCACTACAACAGAATGAGTAAATAAAAGTTCCAACAGCTGCTAGATTTGGGATGTCTCATGCCAATTGTATCTGACTAGTAAGTATTGCGACTACAACGAAATGGTTAACTAAAACTGGCCATTGCTTATGATATCAGGATGACTCATGCTATCTATATCTGACTAGTAAGTGCTGCAACTATAATGGAATGAATAAAATTGTCAACTGTGTGAGTTCCTCAGTTTGACTTCCTCGTTTGGTCTCGAGGGGGAATACCAGGATGGGTATGATTGGTGTTAGTATCAGGTTGGTCCCATATAGGTCTTTCTTATCCCTCACTCTCTATAGGTTGTTTAGTGCATGATTCGCTGCCGCTTTAGTCCACCATACCTATGTAGGCAAGAGCCGCCGAATTCTAGACTTGTCGTGTACTGGACTCAGTACTGACCGCTCCCTTTTTTCCTTTGCCCTTTGTCGTCACCCCTTTTGTTGGATGCAACTAACACGGACTGACGTTGTTTTCAGCAAAATTACTTTAGTGTCTAGTTTTTGTGCAGAAAATCAACTATCAGGAAAAATCCCGGAAAATATGCCAAAAATCCTATTTCGCCAGAAGACTCACGGAGCCAAAATACGAGACGGAGTGGGGATGGGGCCTGGCCACACCACCTGGCCCCCCTCGGTCTCCCTCTTTGCCTATAAGTTGCCTTCTGACCTAAAAACTCAGGGGGTCGATGTTTTTCCAGAAAGAGTTCCGCTTCGCCGCCACTACCAGATTCCACGATTCAGAACCAGAAACTCTGTTCTGGCACCTTGTCGGGACGGGGAATTGGAGGAGATGATCGCCATCATCATCACCATCTCTTCTCCATCGACCATCCATGTTTCCCCCATCTATGAGTGAGTAATCCCCCGCTGTAGGCTATGGGGATGGTAGGGATTGGATGAGATCGTTCATATAATGGCATCGGATTGTTAGTGCTTGGTGCCTAGTATCTACTATTAGTGATTTTTGACTTTGTTGCGACTTGTTATGCTTAATGCTTGTCACTAGGGCCCGAGTGCCATGATTTCAGATCTGAACATGTTATTGATTCATTATGATAGTATTGTTTATGGTCTTACCTACAAGTTGTATACACAAGTTGTTGTCCGGAACCAAAGGCCCCGAAGTGAAAAAAATCGGGATAACTAGAGGGAATGACTTTGATGTGAGGATCACATGTGTTCACGGAGTGTTAATGCTTTGCTCCGGTGCTCTATTAAAAGGAGCACCTTAATTGCCAATAGTTCCCTTGAGGCCCCGCTGCAAACGGGTTGGCAGGACAAAATATGTTGTGCAAGTTCTCATTGCGAGCACGTATGACTATATATGGAACACATGCCTAGGATTATTTAGTACTTGGATGCTTTATCTTGAAGGAAATATACCCTGAGAGGCAATAATAAAGTGGTTATTATGTATTCCTTGTATATGATAGATGTTTATTTTGCATGCTATAATTGTATTGATAGGAAACGTCAATACATGTGTGTTTAATAAACAAAAATGGTTCCTAGTTATGCCTCTCTTCCAGACTAGCTCGTTGATTAACAAGATGATCAAGGTTTCCTGATCATGGACATTAGATGTTGTTAATAACGAGGTCACAATATTTGTGAAATGATGTGATGAACATTCATCCAAAGTATAGCATTACGATCAAAGTCATTATGTTTACATTGCTATAACATCATACGAAGTAATCTGTAGTCCTTAGACCATGAGATCATGTTAATTGCTAACACCGGAAGAGTATCTTGATAACATCAAACGTCACACCGCAACAGGGTGACTATAAAGGTGGGTTCAGTGCTACGTAGGTGTTATGTTGAGGCTCATGGATCAAGAGTGGAATTTGTCAATCCCAATGACGGATAGATATACTCTGGGCCGTCTCGGTGATATCACATTAAGATAGCTTGCAAGCAAGTGATGTGATCACTAGAATGTTATATCACGGGAACGAGAAAAGAGTGCATGTCGGTAACGAGATCAAACTAGGTATTTGGATACTGATGATCGAATCTCGGATATGTATTATATCATGAGACAAAGGGATTAAGTTACTAGCGTTAAAGCTTCTCACGATCATAGAAGTCATCGTTGAATGTGCAGGAGTCAGTATGGATCTCCAGGTCCCGCTTCTGATTATTAATCTGAGAGGAGTCTCAATCATGTCTGCATTATTCGCGAACCGTAGGGTGACACACTTAAGGGTTGCCGGACACCAAAGCACATATGTTTCAGACGAAAGAATTGCAAAGCGCAAGAATTGTTTCGATAGAAAGCAGAATTGTTTCGGGTGAAATTGCAGAAAGTGGTTCTGCATGTGATATTGAAATGTTGCAAGGGGTTTTATGTGAATGTTTTTTAATTAAAGTAATTAACAAAATTCTGAATAAAATAAATAAAAGATTTTTATTAATTGAGAGTTGCATTAAATTTGGTGGAAATTTAATGCATGTGAGTGGAATTTTGGGTGGAGCTTGAATTGATGTGAGTGGAGCTTCCACCAAATGAATGAGTAAGAGGTGGGGGCACCCTCCTTGGCCGCCGGCCATGGCAGGGGAGGAGCCCCCCTCTCCTCCCTCACAAAGCACACCTCCTCGTGATGGATCTCTCTCCCCCTCTAGATATTTCCCCATGGTCTCGGATTAGCGAGATACATGTTCCCGGTGGCCTTGCGTCTGGAAGGATTTGTTGCTTCCGCTGATTCGCTGGAGCGAGGAGGTGGAGGTTGTCCGGTGGCTTGAACGTGTGTGCGAGGACGGATGCGCTGCTGATTTGCGGCGCTCGGACTTCCACACGATCTTGAGATCGGCAAGCGTACGACTACATCATCCACGAGTTCCAACTCGTTAACAAAACTCTGTTGTCTTCGAGGGTAAGTTCTCCATGGATGTATATCCACCCATTGCTCTGTACCTAGTAGATAGATCTTGGCGTATAGTTCTCATCATAGGAAATTTTTTGTTTTATATGCTGCAAACCCAACAGTGGTATCAGAGCCTGATCTATGCGTAGGTGCTTTGCACGGGTAGTACACATATGTTTATATGTGGGCGATGATGATCATGTTATTTCATCTTCTATGTATTTTGGATATTGGTGGCATAGTGGGATGAAGCGGCCCGGACCAACCTTACATGTCATCGTACATGAGACCGGTTCCACGACTTACATGCAACTAGTTTTGCATAAGTGGCTAGCGGGTGTCTGTCTCTCCTACTATAGTCAATATCTGATTTACAACGAGTTGCTAATAACTTGGTTATCCTCGTCGTGGTTCATGTTCGTAGATAAGACCGGTTCTATCTCCGAAAGCCCTAAGCCACGTAAAACTTGCAATTGATAAATTAGAGGCGTCTAGTTTAGATCGTTGCTGGGCTAGTGTCTTGATATGGTATTGTTGTAAGTAGATGTATGATAGATACTCTTACAACACACTTAACGTGTAAGTTCCATAGACCTTGCCCTTACACACAAAGGAATGATAGAGATCATACCACGATGCAAATGATAGAGATTAAATGCATGGACCATATCATCTCACTTTACACATTAGATGTTAGCATTTTATACTGCTAGTTTGGCGCTTTTGGTAGCATTGTAAGATGATCCCTCATTTAGATATCAAGATAAAATGTGTTCTTCCTTCAGTATGCACCGTTCTATGGATCGTGTTTCGAGACATCATGTGATGATCGGGTGTACTCGACTCCACGCTTTCATACAACTCGCCTTTGAGGCTACACCGACTCACATGATGATCGGACTTGGTGTAGTGGATTTGGTTCATGTAATCACCAAAAAGACACGAGGGATGTCATTTTTGAGTGGGAGTTCATTAGTAATTTGGATTAATTGAACTCAATCTTTAATAAACTTAGTCTAAATAAACTTTACAAATTCTGTTGTAGATGACACCACCTGCTTTTAATTTCAATGTGTTCATGGAGAAAGAGAAACTTGCTGCGAATGGTAGCAACTTCACCAACTGGGCTATGAATTTGAGGATTCTCCTCACTGCTGCACAAAAGAAATATGTGCTAGAGGCGCCGCTAGGCCCCCCACCAGCTCCTGATGCCCCGGGCGAGGAAAAGAATCTCTATATAACTCGTCAGGAGGACCACAACTTAGTTCATTACGGCATACTGTATGGGCTAGAGCCAAAACTTCGAAAGCATTTCAAAAATGGCAATGCCTTTGATACCATGGGAGAATTGAAAATGATTTTTGATACCCATGCTGCCGTAGAGAG
This sequence comes from Avena insularis, assembly GCA_023614405.1. Taxonomy (NCBI): domain Eukaryota; kingdom Viridiplantae; phylum Streptophyta; class Magnoliopsida; order Poales; family Poaceae; genus Avena; species Avena insularis. The sequence goes on along the minus strand of CM042689.1, from coordinate 361,725,224 downwards.
TTATAATGCTTCTGAAAAGTTCTTTAGCTGCATGATGTAAGAGAACAACTCTGTTAGTGAGCACGTACTCAAAATTTCTGGGTACGCCAATAAGCTTGTGTCCTTGGGAATAACGATTCCCATTGACTTAGGCATACATCATGTTCTCCAATCTCTGCCACCTAGCTACAAGAGCTTTGTGATGAACTATAACATGCAGGGCATGAAGAAGTCTCTTCCCGAGATTCTCTCAATGCTTAAGACTGCAGAAGTGGAGATTAGGAAAGAACTCAAGTGTTGATGATCAATAAGACCAAGGGTTTCAAAAAGGACAAGAAAGGCAAGCAGAAGGGAAAGAAGGGCGGCAAATCTGTTGCCGCACCTGAAAAGAAACCCCGAGCTGGCCCTAAGTCTGATACCGAGTGCTACTATTGCAAGGGATCGCCATTGAAGGCAAGCCCCCAAGTATTTGGCGGACAAGAAGGCCAGCAAGGTAAACAAAGGTATATGTGATATACATGTTATTGATGTGTACTTGACTAGTACTCGCAATAGCACCTGGGTATTTGATACGGGATCGGTTGCTAATATATGTAACTCGATTAAGGGGCTGCGGAACAAGCGACAGCTAGCAAGGGATGAGGTCATGATGCGGGTCGGCAATGGATCAAGAGTTGATGTGATCGCCGTCGGAACGCTACCTCTCCATATGCCGTCGGGATTAGTGATAAATCTAAATAATTGTTATTTTGTGCCTGCACTGAGCATGAACATTGTATCCGGATTGTGTTTGATGTGAAGTGATTATTCCTTTAAATCTGAAAACAAAGGTTGTTCGATTTATATGGATAATATCTTTTATGGTCATGCACCTGTGTTGAATGGTTTATTTCTATTGGATCTCGATAGTAGTATTATGCATATTCATTGTGTTGATGCTAAAAGGGTTAAACTTGATGATGATATATCTACATATATGTGGCACTGCCGTCCAGGTCATATTGGCGTTAAACGCATGAAGAAACTCCATTCTGATGGACTTTTGGAATCATTTGATACATCTGAGCCATGCCTTATGGGCAATATGACTAGAACACCGTTTTCCGGTTCAATGGAACAGGCGACAGATTTATTGGAAATCATACATACTGATGTGTGTGGACCAATGAGTGTGTCGGCGCGAGGTGGTGATACATTGCAAATGTATCTATAATTTTTGATGTTCCATGCTTGGTTTTATCTACTTTCTTGTGTTTTGTCCACACTTTGAAGTACTTTTCATATGATTTCTTGGACTAACCTATTAACAAGAGCCACAGTGCCTGTTTTTCTGCTGTTTTGGTTCGGAAGTCGAAAATGAATATTCTCGAATTGACGGACAAAAGCCAAGGTCGCTATTTTAGGAAGACATCTAGAGCGAATATGAGACGTAGAAGGGCTGGGGCCCGGCCACACCACCGTCAAGCTGGCTAGGCCTGGCACATGCTGTGGTTGGTCCGCCGACCCCAGCACCCCCTCGGCCTCTCCTTCCGCCTATATATTGCCCTCAGGACCAAAACGCTAAGTACCTGATCAAAAATCCACGAAAGAGTCTGTAGCCGCTGTCATCTCCATCCCTAGATCGGGAGGGATCTGAAGCTCTTCCCGGCACTGATGTCTGCGCACTTCTATTCTTGTAGACAGTTGTTGGGCCTCCAAGTGCAGAGGTTTGTAGAACAGCAGCAAGTTTTCCCTTAAGTGGATCACCCAAGGTTTATCGAACTCAGGGAGGAACTGGTCAAAGGTATTCCCTCTCAAGCAATCCTGCAATCAAGATACAAGAAGTCTGTTATGTCCCCAACACACCCAATACACTTGTCAGGTGTATAGGTGCACTAGTTCGGCGAAGAGATAGTGAAATACAAGTGGTAACGGTGATAGAAAATAACTTGATGGCATGGAAGAGACTAAAGGCAAACTGAAATAAAGATGGAAGCAAGCAAACATGTAACAGACCTAACAGCAAACGGTGTTTAAATGCTTAGAAACAAGGCCTAGGGATCATACTTTCACTAGTGAACACTCTCATAAATATATTATCTTCATGATACTACTCTTCGGTTGGACACTCTAATCCATGGTAGGGCTATAACAGCACTCCTCAAAGTAAGTCTTTCACATCTAGAAAACCCCACACTGTCACCTTGAGCACTAGATGAGTCCAACAAACACCACAATTTCATAAAGACATCCAACTCCAAATATAACTCATAACAAGTATTTGTAATCTCTAGCCTAAGTGCCACCATGGTGAGCACGCTGTCACTTTCACACACATGGGGAGAGCAGAGATCTATTAAAGCACTTGAGTAGCAAGGTAGATCTATAAATTACAAGCTCATGTTCACAATATGATCATGCATAGAGAGAGATGGACACATAGCTACTGGTAGAACCCTTAGCCTCGAGAGAGAACTACTCCCTCCTCATCATGGGAATCAGCAATGGTGATGGAGATGGTGGTGGAGATCGATGGAGATGGCTTCGGGGGCACTTCCCCGTCCCGGCAGGGTGCCGGAACAGAGACTTTCTGTCCCCCGAATCTCCCCTTCGGTGGCGGTGATGCTACGGAACTTTTCGTGGATTTCTGATTGATGATTTAGGGTTTTGGTATCGGGAGGCTCTTATAGGCAAAAGAGGCAAGGTCGGTGGCCGGCCAGGGGGCCCACACCATGCCCTGGCGTGGCCTAGGGTTGCCCGCGCCAAGGGGGGTATGGCCACCCTGTGGCCCCTCTCCGACTCTCCTTCTGGCTCCGTGAGTCTTCCGAGAAAGTAGTAACTTTGGCTTTTGTCCCGTCCAATTCCGAGAATATTCATTTTCTGACTTCTTGGAACCAAATACAGCAGAACACAGGCAACTGGCATTGTGGCATCTTGTTAATAGGTTAGTCCAAGAAATCATATGAAAAGTACTCCAAAGTTGGAACAAAACACAAGAAAGTAGATAAAACCAAGCATGGAACATCAAAAATTATAGATACATTTGCAATGTATCAACATCCCCAAGCTTAACTCCTGCTCGTCCTCGAGTAGGTAAGTGATAAAAAGAAAGAATAATTTTTGAGGTGACATGCACCATCAAAGACTTGATCAAAGTATTTGTAAAACATTCAAAGCTGGGATCATAGTACTTCAATCATCACATGAAAGACAAAGTTCTAGCAATAAGCAAAGAAACTATGATGCAACATGAAAAGGCACAAACAAAAGATTCATGAATAACAATGCTTTGTAAGACTTTTGTTTGTTTCACATAAAGAAAACATAGCATAAAAAGATTCAGCTTGTCCCTCAATAGAGTAGCAAATATAAATGCATAGGACACCTTCAAAGTTCATAAGAGTGACTAGATACAATAGTCTAAAACAAGCAATATCAAAGTATGCATCAATCAACAAGTCTTGGGACAATGCACATAGAACTAAGAATGGCCACTATGCTCTCAAAGTAGGTGCATAAAGATAGAAGGTGGAGACTCAATATAATGGTGGAAGAAAGGCCTTTTGTAAAAGGAAGTAGGGATTCAAGTCTCATAAGGAGCTTCCAAAAATTATGGTACTTATAGCTTTCATCTCTCATTGCCCCTATCATAAGCATCTTGAAGTGATTAAGGTTAAAGTGAACAAACTATGGTGTACATGCTTGACGAAGTATAAGTCAGAAATCTCATGTCCCTTGTATACGAGAGCTGCTCCTCATGCTACTCAAGTTTAGTCACCGGTAAGTTCTTGTCATCGTAATTATATGTGTGTCATAGAGAACCGCCAACGGGGTACCCCTTGCCCGATGATACGGAAGAATCCCCATATCAAAATGACAAGGAAAGCAGACAACGAGCATCTCAGCATTCTTCTTATTTACCATGGGAATATGGTGCTTTTTTCTCTCTTTCCTCTTTTCATAATCTTTTTTTCTTTTTTCTCTTTTTCTCAATATAGGACTCTTTTTTTTATAAGAAGAATGCTTCATAGACAGCTCATTATGGTTATGCTGCAGGTTTCCACGATGTCAGCATGGATTAGACCAGCGGCCCAGGCGTTTCTCTAACACATATACATAACTCCATAGACTTACAAGCTCCCCTTTCATTTCACACCGACGACATCCATATACAAAAGAGCATGATATCAACTAGGTACAAGTACCAAGTGCAATGTTGAAAGCGTTCCCTATGAATGGTTCTGCTAATTCCCAACAAATAAGTGCAAGCATATACAACATAGACGACACAATGGTTCAAGTTTATTAAGGGCAAGAAAAGTAAAGTGTGCCATCAAGTTCGTGAGAGCTTTAATCACTAGTTTTCTCATAACAAGTTTAATTTGGAAGGTAAACAAAAACTTGAATATACTTGGAATAGCATAAGCTAGTAGGTAGGTATGGTGGAATATTTGGAATAACTTGGTTTAGGGAGTTGGATGCATGAGTGGAACTCATACTTTGTTGTGGAGGCTAGCAAAAGACTGGGAGCGACAAACTAAGAGAGCAATAATGGCCATAATCATGCAGAGCGACAAAACATCATTGATCAAAGCATAAAGTGATACTACAAGTTGAAAACTAAAGGATCATAAAGGCTATGGTGACTTGAGATAGTCATAACATGGTGTGAGCATGCGCCAAGTCAATCCAAATAAAGCATCAAAGGAGAGTACCACTATACTATGCTTTAAAATGCTAAAACAACGCATGATTCATCCAAGGCACATTAAGCAATCTCAATTGTTTATAACAAGTCATGCTACAGCAAAGAATACTAAGCATAAATCCAAAACAATATCAAGCATGTCATGACAAAGCATAGGCCACAGTCAAAAACATGCTTTTTTACCACATAAGCATGAACTTTCCTACTCTTTCCAAACCAAACCAAACTATTTGCAAACCAATGTATGAAAGAGGGGGTCCAACCAATTTATTCAGCAAACTAAGAAAACCAAGCAAACAAAAAACCAAAACAAAAACGAAAAAAGAAGACGCTCCAAGAACAACACAACTGTGCATGAAACAATAAAAATGAAGCGTTTGGAAGAAACCTGGGATTTTTATTGATGAAGAAGGGGATGCCTTGGGCATCCCCAAGCTTTGACGCTTGTACTTCTTGGATATTTCTTGGGGTAACACGCGTGGCATCCCCAAGCTTGAGCTTTAGTCCATCCTTCATCTCATTACTCATTCCTTCCATACACCTAAAATTTTCCCTTCATACAAAACTTCACACAATCTTTATTAGCAACATTAGTGCACTCAAGATAAATAAGTATTAAGGTTCAGTTCTAACACCAAATAAACTTCCATTAGAACACTATCTACTGTAGCACTTCCCTCAAAAATCTCAATTCTCCAAAAGAACTCAAAAAGGAACCAACAAGAAGCAAATGCAAATAATGGCAGAAATCTGTCAAAACAGACCAGCAGGTAAAGACGAATTTTTTCGAAGACCTTTTGTTACTCAAATCAAAAAGTGTTGAACTACCTAAAATTAGATAACAACCTGGGGTATAAGCACAAAAATTCACGCCTCAAAAGGATGTACAGAGATTTTATACGAATTTTTACGGTGAAGAACATAAATCTATTTCGGGATAGCAACTTTCCCAATCATTACTTCTCTCTCATTAGAGGTTACTCTTGGCACAAAAAGCAAATAAAAAGGATAAAGAGAGGTTATTACTGAAGTAATAACTTCCAAGACTCATCTAAAACTTTTGGGTTATCTCCCAATAAGTACTTTTCTTTAACGCCTTTAAGTTAGGCATGATAGTTTGAGAAGATGCTCACATAAGAAATATGAATTGAAGTAAAAGAGAGCATCAAGAAGCAAATTCAAAGCACATTTAAGTCTAACACACTTCCTATGCATAGGAATCTTGTAAAAAAATAAGTCATGAAAGCACAAAGCAACAAGCATAGTAAAGCAAAACAAGTGCAACTTCAAGACTTTCAACATAAATAGGGGAAAGTTAATATTATTGAGACACATAAAACCATGTTTCCCTCTCTCATAATAACTTTCAGTAGCATCATGGATAAAATTAACAATATAACTATCACAAGAAACATTCTTATCATGAGCCACATTCATAAAAGAATTAATACTCTCCACATAAACATAGTCATTCTTATTGATTGTAGTGGGAGCAAATTCAATAAAATAGCTATCATTATTATTCTCATAACCATAATCATCAAATATAGGAGGCATAGTGTAATCATAATTAATTTCCTCCACAATAGTAGGTGGACTGAAAATATCATATTCACCATTGTAATCATCATATATTGCAGGTTTGGTATCATCATAAGCAATAGAATAGCTATCTTCCAAAGCCGGGGAACTAAAAAGACCATTTATATAAAAACAAGCTTCCCCAAGCTTAGACTTTTCCATAGCATTAGCAATAATGGTGTCCAAAGAATTCATACTAACAACATTGCTATTAGCATGCAAATAAAGTTCCATAGGTTTTTTAATTTTCTCTTCAAACACTTCATGTCCTAACTCAAGATAAATGCTATAAAGCTCTCTAATTTTGTTGTTGTTTTCCATTAAGCTTAACTAGTGAAAACAAGAAACAAAAAGACAAAACTGCAGAATCTAAAGGAAATAACTTCGAGCACTCACACCGGATAGTGAAGTACAAGTGGTAACGGTGATAGAAAATAACTTGATGGCGTGGAAGAGACTAAAGGCAAACTGAAATAAAGATGGAAGCAAGCAAACATGTAACAGATCTAATAGCAAACGGTGTTTCAATGCTTAGAAACAAAGCCTAGGGATCATACTTTCACTAGTGAACACTCTCATAAATATATTATCTTCATGATACTACTCTTAACTACTCTCCGGTTGGACACTCTAATCCATGGTAGGGATATAACAACACTCCTCAAAGTAAGTCTTTCACATCTAGAAAACCCCACACTGTCACCTTGAGCACTAGATGAGTCCAACAAACACCACAATTTCATAAAGACATCCAACTCCAAATATAACTCATAACAAGTATTTGTAATCTCTAGCCTAAGTGCCACCATGGTGAGCACGCTGTCACTTTCACACACATGGGGAGAGCAGAGATCTATTAAAGCACTTGAGTAGCAAGGTAGATCTATAGATTACAAGCTCATGATCACAATATGATCATGCATAGAGAGAGATGAACACATAGCTACCGGTAGAACCCTTAGCCTCCAGAGAGAACTACTCCCTCCTCATCATGGGAATCAGCAATGGTGATGGAGATGGTGGTGGAGATCGATGGAGATGGCTCCGGGGGCACTTCCCCGTCCCGGCAGGGTGCCGGAACAGAGACTTTCTGTCCCCCGAATCTCCCCTTCGGTGGCGGCGGTGCTACGGAACTTTTCATGGATTTCTGATTGATGATTTAGGGTTTTGGTATCGGGAGGCTCTTATAGGCGAAAGAGGCAAGGTTGGTGGACGGCCAGGGGGCCCACACCATGCCCTAGCGCGACCTAGGGTTGCCCGCGCCAAGGGGGTGTGTGGCCACCCTATGACCCCTCTCCGACTCTCCTTCTGGCTCCATGAGTCTTCCGGGAAAATAGTAACTTTGGCTTTTGTCCCGTCCAATTCCGAGAATATTCATTTTCTGACTTCCTGGAACCAAAAACAACAGAAAACAGGCAACTGGCACTGTGGCATCTTGTTAATAGGTTAGTCCAAGAAATCATATGAAAAGTACTCCAAAGTTGGAACAAAACACAAGAAAGTAGATAAAACCAAGCATGGAACATCAAAAATTATAGATACATTTGCAATGTATCAGGCACCCTGCCGGAGAGGGGAATTCACCCTAGAGGCCTTCTTCATCATCATGCAAGCCTATGGTGTGATGCGTGAGTAGTTCATCTCTGGACTACGGGTCCATGTAGTAGCTAGATGGCTGGTTCTCCTCCTTTGTGCTTTCATGTCTAGATCTTGTGAGCTCCGTTCATGATCAAGATCATCTCATTGTAATTCTGCATACAATGTTTGCGGGGATCCGATGGATATTGAGATGCTATTTTAGATTGATTATTGATTCTATCATGTCTTTGTTATTTGTGATCTTGCATGCTTTCCGTTGTTAGTAGCTATCTTGGCCAAGTGATGCTAGCAACTCCAAGAGTTAGTATTTATGGTCGATAGTGGGTTCATGCCTCTGGTAATCTGGGGAAGTGACAGAAATCTCTAAGGTACTAGATGTGTTGTTGCTACTAGGGAGAAAACAACAATCCTTTGTTCATAGAACATTCGTATTGTTTACATTACACGCAATTCGTAAAGCAATAATTTGTTGCTTGCAACTTAATACTGGAGGGGGTTCGGATGATAACCTGAAGGTGGATTATTAGTCATAGATGCAGTTGGATGGCAGTCTATGTATAATGTTGTAATGCCCAATCAAGTTCCAAAGGAGTCAAGATGATTAGTATATGCATGTATTGCTTTCTCTATGTTTGTCAATTGCCCCACTGTAATTTGTTCACCCAACATGTTATCTATCTTAAGGAGAGCCACCTCTAGTGAACTATGGACCCCGGTCCTTTCTTTTACATACAATCTACAAACTGTTTACTGCTTTGTGTTTACTTTCTGCAAACTATTACTTCCTTCCATTCGATACATTTAATCCTTTATTTTCAGCAAAACCGGTGAGAGTTGACAACCTCATCGCAAGTTGGGGACAGAGTTATGTGGTTGTGTTGTGCAGGTCTCCACGTTGCTACTAGCACCGATAGTGCGCCAAGGCTTTCATTAGCAACACCTTTGGGGTGTTTCCTTGCTCCTACTGGTTCGATAACCTTGGTTTCATAACTGAGGGAAACTTAATTTTGTGCTCATCATACCTTCCTCTTGGGGTTCCCCAACGAGCTCATCAATCACGAGCCATCAGGTCGATATCGTTATTTTGTTACTTTCACGGATGATTTGAGTAGATACGGGTATATCTATTTGATGAAACATAAGTCTGAAACTTTTGAAAAGTTCAAGGAATTTCAGAATGAAGTGGAAAATCATCATAACATAAAGATCAAATTTCTACGGTCCGACAATGGAGGAGAGTATCTTAGTTACGAGTTTAGCATACATATGAAAAATTGTGGAATAGTTTCACAACTCACGCCTACCGAAACACCACAACATAATGGTGTGTCGGAACGTCGTAATCGTATTTTATTGGATATGGTTCGATCTATGATGTCTCTGACTGACTTGCCACTGTCATTTTGGGGTTATGCACTGGAAACCGCTGCATTCACTTTAAATCGGGCACCATCTAAATCCGTTGAAACGACATCGTATGAATTATGGTTTGGAGACAAACCTAAGATGTCATTTATTAAAGTTTAGGGATGTGATGTTTATGTGAAGAAACTTCAGCCGGATAAACTCGAACCCAAAGCAGAAAAATGCATCTTCATAGGATACCCTAAGGAAACGATTGGGTATACCTTCTATCACAGATCCGAGGGCAAGGTTTTGTTGCCAAGAATGGATCCTTTCTTGAGAAGGAGTTTCTGGCGAAATGTGTGAGTAGTCGGAAGGTAGAACTCGACGAGGTTATTGAACCTTCTCTTCATGAAATGGCGAGTAGCGCAACACCGGAAGTTGTTTCGGAGTTGACTTCACCTAATGAAGAGAGATCTAATGATATTGATCATGAAACTCCGAAAGAGGACACTACCGAACCTCGCAGGTCAAGAAGGACACGTGCATCTCCTGAACTGTATGGCAATCCTGTTATGAATTTCATGATTGATGAAATAGATGACCCTGCGACGTATGAAGAAGCGATGATGAGCCCGGATTCCAACAAATGGCTAGAAGCCATGAAATCCGAGATGGAATCCATGTACGAAAACTAGGTTTGGACCTTGGTGGACTTACCTCACGATCGAAAGGCCGTTGAGAATAAATGGATTTTCAAAATAAAAACTAATGCTGATGGTAATGTGACCATCTATAAAGCTCGACTTGTCGCAAAGGGGTTTCGACAAATTCAAGGAGTTGACTACGATGAGACATTCTCTCCTGTAGCGATGCTTAAGTCGGTTAGGATTATGTTAGCAATTGTTGCATATTTCGATTATGAAATATGGCAGATGGATGTCAAAACTGCGTTCCTCAATGGTAATATTGAAGAAGAGTTGTATATGATACAACCTAAGGGTTTTGTCGATCCTAAGGATGCTGATAAGGTATGCAAACTTCAGCGATCCATCTATGGACTGAAGCAAGCATCCCGAAGTTGGAATCTCCGCTTTGATGAGGTGATCAAAGAGTTTGGATTTGTCCAAACTTATGGAGAGACTTGTATTTACAAGAAAGTGAGTGGGAGCAATGTGGCATTTCTGATATTATATGTGGATGACATATTATTGATTGGAAATGATATAGATCTTTTAAATAGTGTTAAAAGTTATCTAAACAAAAAAAAATTGATGAAAGACCTTGGTGAAGCTTCATATATATTAGGCATTAAAATCTATAGAGATAGATCAAGATGCCTAATAGGGCTATCGCAGAGTACATACCTTGATAAGATATTAAAGAAGTTTAATATGGACGAAAATAAGAAGGGTTTTTTACCTATGTTGCAAGGCAAGACATTGAGTAAGACTCAAAGTCCGGCTACGGCGGAATAAAGAGAGATAATGGACAAGATCCCCTATGCCTCAGCCATAGGTTCTATAATGTACGCCATGCTATGTACAAGACCGGATGTGGCACATGCTATTAGTTTGACTAGTAGGTACCAATCTGATCCAGGTTCGGAACACTGGATAGCGGTCAAGAATATCCTTAAGTACTTGAGAAGAACTAAGGATATGTTTCTTGTATACGGAGGTGAAGAAGAGCTAGTTGCTAAGTGTTATGTTGATGCTAGCTTTGACACCGATCCGGATGACTCTAAGTCTCAATCCGGATATGTATTTCTCTTGAACGGAGCAGTAGTTAGTTGGAGGAGTTCAAAACAACCTATGGTGGCTAGATCAACGACGGAGGCAGAATATGTTGTTGCTTCAGAAGCGGTGCAGGAAGCGGTTTGGATGAAGGAGTTCATAACGGAACTAGGTGTGGTTCCTAGTGCATTGGACCCAATGGTGATCTATTGTGACAACAATGGAGCCATAGCCAACACCAAGGAACCAAGGTCTCACAAGAATTCCAAGCATATTAAGCGCCGGTTTCACTCCATCCGCGAGCATGTCAAGGATGGAGATATAAAGATTTGTAAAGTACACATGGACCTGAATGTAGCAGATCTGTTGACTAAAGTTCTCCCTAGGGCAAAACATTATCAACACTAGAACTCCATGGGTGTTAGATTTATCACTATGTAAACTAGATTATTGTCTCTAGTTCAAGTGGGAGACTAAAGGAAATATGCCCTGAGAGGCAATAATAAAGTTGTTATTATGTATTCCTTGTATATGATAGATGTTTATTTTGCATGCTATAATTGTATTGATAGGAAACGTCAATACATGTGTGTTTAATAAACAAAAAGGGTTCCTAGTTATGCCTCTCTTCCAGACTAGCTCGTTGATTAACAAGATGATCAAGGTTTCCTGATCATGGACATTGGATGTTGTTAATAACAAGGTCACAGCATTTGTGAAATGATGTGATGAACATTCATCCGAAGCATAGCATTATCATCAAAGTCATTATGTTTACATTGCGATAACATCATACGAAGTAATCTTAGTCCTTAGACCATGAGATCATGTTAATTGCTAACACCGGAAGAGTATCTTGATAACATCAAACGTCACACTGTAACAGGGTGACTATAAAGGTGGGTTCAGTGCTACGAAGGTGTTATGTTGAGGCTCATGGATCAAGAGTGGAATTTGTCAATCCCAACGACGGATAGATATACTCTGGGCCCTCTAGGTGATATCACATTAAGATAGCTTGCAAGCAAGTGATGTGATCACTAGAATGTTACATCACGGGAACGAGAAAAGAGTGCATGTCGGTAACGAGATCAAACTAGGTATTTGGATACTGATGATCGAATCTCGGGCATGTATTACATCATGAGACAAAGGGATTAAGTTACTAGCGTTAAAGGTTCTCACGATCACAGAAGTCATCGTTGAATGTGCAGGAGTCAGTATGGATCTCCAGGTCCCACTTCTGATTATTGATCTGAGAGGAGTCTCAATCATGTCTACATTATTCGCTAACCGTAGGGAGACACACTTAAGGGTTGCCGGACACCATTTTGGAGCACATAGAATTGCAAAGCGTAGGAATTGTTTCGATAGAAACAGGAATTGTTTCAGGTGAAATTGTAGAAAGTGGTTCTGCATATGATATTGAAATGTTGCAAGGGGTTTTATGTGAATGTTTGCTAATTAAAGTAATTAACAAACTTCTGAATAAAATAAATAAAAGAGTTTTATTAATTAAGAGTTGCATTAAATTTGGTGGAAATTTTAATGCATGTGATTGGAATTTTGGGTGGAGCTTGAATTGATGTGAGTGGAGCTTCCACCACATGAATGAGGAAGAGGTGGGGGCACCCTCCTTGGCCGCCGACCATGGTACGGGAGGATCCCCCCTCTCCTATAAAAGGCCCCCCTTTCCTCCCTCACAAAGCACACCTCCTCGTGAAGGATCTCTCTCCCCCTCTAGATATTTCCCCATGGTCTCGGATTAGCGAGATACATGTTCCCGGTGGCCTTGCGTCTGTAAGGAGTTGCTGCTTCCGCTGATTCGCTGGAGCGAGGAGGTGGAGGTTTTCCGATGGCTTGAACGTGGGTGCGAGGACGGATGCGCTACTGATTTGCGGCTCTCGGACTTCCACACGATCTTGAGATCGGCAAGCATACGACTACATAATCCACGAGTTCCAACTCATTAACAAAACATTGTTGTCTTCGAGGATAAGTTCTCCATGGATGTATATCCACCCGTTGCTCTGTCTCTAGTAGATAGATCTTGGCATATAGTTCTCATCGTAGGAATTTTTTTGTTTTCTATGCTGTGAACCCAATGTATCTTATTTATCTGCAAATGCCCTATGTTCTGATTGCCATGTGAATTGTATTGTCCATGCAACGCCCGTCCATCCATCCATGTGCCTACTGTGCTCTAATCTTACTGTTTACTGCAATTGTTACTATCGTATTTACTTTTACTACTGCTATTACTTTACTATTCCTACTACAAAACTGTTGCTACTGATAAACTGCTATGAGCAAGATTGTTTTTAGGTGCAGCTGAATTGACAACTTAGTTGTTAAGGCTTATAAATATTCTTTGGCTCCCCTTGTGTCGAATCAATAAATTGGGTTTCACTTCCCTTGAAAATACTGCGATACGCCCCCTATACTTGTGGGTCATCAAGACTATTTTCTGGCGCCGTTGCTGGGGAGCATAGCTTTATTTATCAAGTCCACTTGGAATCACTATTGTTCGCGGCCATCCATCCGTCATGGGTAAGTCTCGTGATGGCAAGGTTCCTATTTTACCATCCACTACAAGAAGAGGTATAGTTCTAAACACCTCTGTTGCTCTTGATTCACCGCCTGTTATGAGTAAGTTCCTTACACCACCACATACACATGCTACACACACTGCTACTACTGCTGAATCTGAAACTTCTAATACTTATGACGTTGCTTCTACTGTGCTTGATAAGAGTGGTTCATTAGGTCCTTTCCTAGATGCTATGATTGCTAGAACTAGAGCTGGAAATACTGAAACTCCTAATGAAGACACTACTACACCTGTTAGTTCACCTGAGTTTAGAGAGAGCTATGATATTGAAGACGGTTATATTGAGATGACTGATGAATTTATTAAAGAATGCCAAAACACCCATGATAGGAGTGCTGCTAAGAGTCTCCCTAAGAGGCGTACTATTAAACCCAAATTGTCTCCTAATGCTAAGTTTGTTGCGTCTCCCATAAACATTAAAGACAAAGATTATGATTTATCTCTTGATCTATCTTACATAGCTATTGTTGAGTAAGAACCTTTTTGTGGGACTAAGAATGAAAGTGCGGTAGCACATATGACTGAGCTTTCTACCATGAGTGGCTTGTTTTCTGATGATATTAAGATGCGCACCTACTTTGTTGCTAAGATTTCCCCTTTTTCACCGAAAGGAGAAGCTAAAACTTGGTTTAGTAATTTACCTCCTAGATCTATTGATAGCCCTGATTGCTTGATTAGTACCTTCCTGTAGAAATATTTTCCTCCTAGTGCTAGACATGCTATTTTGCAGGAACTTTTTGATTTCAAACAAGGAGAAAAAGAGATATTGCCTGAATCATGGGCAAGGTTTTGTGCTTTGATTCATGCATAGGCTGGATGTCCATTACCAAAGAATGAGCTTCTTGATATATTTTATAATGGACTAACTGAAGAATCTAGGACATACCTGGATAGTTGTGCTGATTGTGTTTTCAGAAATAGGACTCCTAAGGAAGCTGAGGAACTAATCGCTAAAATAAGCAAGAATTATGAAGATTGGACTCCTCCTGAACCAGGTATACCTGAAACAATTACACCAGAACCAGCTATACCGGCGCCTATACCATCATCTAAGAAGAGGGGAGTTATTGAACTAAATGATGAAGTGATGAAGGAAGCTAAGAAATGTCTTAAGGAGAAGGGAATTAAAGCTGCAGATGTCAAGAATTTACCTCCTATAGAAGAATTATGTAAGCCAATTCCCCACTCATCCACTATTGAGGTACACTCTCTCCAACACTTTGATGAAGGTGATATCCCTTACTCTAAACCTCCTGATCAATGCTTAGAAGAATTCGATATTTTTATTGTTAAGCAAGATAATTTTAATAAAAGGGTGCAAAATCATCTAACGGAAAACTCTAGAGCTATTGTTGAGTTGAAGGATATTGTGGAAAGAACCTCTAATGATGTTAAAATGCTTGTTAAACATTTTCAAATGGTTCAAACTCAAATAGATCAACTTATTAAAGTGCAAAAAGACTTGCTAGTTAATGCTGCTAAAGAAAAACATGCTTATGAAATTAGAACTAGAAGTGGTGCTGCTACCCAAGATCCTCTATATCCTGAGGGGCATCCCAAAAGAATTGAGCAGGATTCTCAACAAGCTGAAAATAGTGGCTCTACTCGTAAGAAAAGGAAAAAGAAACATAAAACTATTGTAGAACCCTCTGAACCTGCTATAGATCCTAATATTATATCTATCTCTGATGCTGAAACTGAAAGTGGTAATGAAGAAAATGAAGTTCCTAATGAAGAAAAAGTTGAAGAAGAACCTAAAAACCACACTAAGAATACTAAATACACTAAATAAGATTTTATTGCGAAGACACATGGTAGTGAAAGAGAACCTTGGGTCCAAAAACCTATGTCTTTCCCTGATAAGAAACACAAGTCAAAGCAAGATGAACACTATAATAAGTTTTGTGAGTGGATGAAACCTTTATTCTTGCAAATTCCTTTGACTGATGCTATTAAATTGCCTCCTTATTCAAAGTATATGAAGGATATTGTCTCGAATAAAAGGAATATCCCTAATGAAGAAATTTCTACTTTGCTTGCTAATTATTCCTTTAATGGTAAGGTTCTAAAGATACTTGGAGACCCAGGGATTCCAACTATTCCGTGATCTATTAAAAATAGTTATGTTAGAACTGCTTTGTGTGATTTGGGAGCTGGAGTTAGTGTTATGCCTTTTTCTCTCTACAAGAGACTTCAACTTGAAAAACTAATACCAACTGATATATCTTTGCAAATGGCTGATAAATCTACCACTATTCCTGTTGGTATATGTGAGGATGTACATGTTCAAGTGGCTCATAATTGCTTGATATTAACTGATTTTGTTGTGCTTGAAATGCCTGAAGATGATAATATGTCTATTATTCTTGGGAGACCTTTCTTAATACTGCAGGAGTTGTTATTAATTGTAATCAAGGAAAGGTGACCTTTAATGTTAATGACAAGGAGCATACTATCTATTTCCCCAAGAAGATTGATAGGACTTATGGTTTGAATTCAATTGAACATGTTGAGGGCATTCAAGTTGGAGAGATATATTGTCCCATACCAAGAGAAAAATTTGAAACTATTATGATTGGGACCATTGCTATCAAAGTTGAGGTAACATAATCATTAGTGGAATACAAAGTTTTGTTTCATATAAAATTGTTTTGGTAACAAGACCTGATCAACCTTGTTAACAAAAGGATTTCATTGAGCAAAACATTGTTTTCACTGTGATTATCTCCACTTACTTCTATTCTATCCATTTAGTTTTTTCTTTCGTTTAGTTTTCTTTTCTGTTGTTAGTTGCTTGCATGTTAGAGTGTCTTAGAACTTCTGAAGTTCTAACCTTGTTTTGTCATTGCATCATTCCAGAAACCTTTTTCTGCCAGAAAATCATTCATCTCTACCTGAAAATTTCTCAAAAATAAAGTGTCTTGAAAAATTCCAGAAAAATCATATTAAATTTTTACGTGAAAAAGGGGCAGAGAAGTGCCTAGAAGGTACTAGGGGGGCCACCAGGCAGGCACACCACATGGTGGCGCGGCCAGCCCAGGGGCGTGCCTGGCCATGGTGTGGGCCACCCCTGTCCCTCCACTCACTCTCTCACTTGCCACTTTCTTCTCTCTCCCGAGAAAACACCAGTTCATTGCTTGAAATCGTGTTCTTGCTGTTCTTGCGCTCGATTTTTCGATCTCCTTGCTCAGCCCATCTTTGCTGCTGAAATTTGGAGCATTTGTTCTCCGGTATGTGACTCCTCTGCTTGTCCAATGCTTATAGCTATAGTTTTGATGCATGTTTAGGCCTCTACAAGCCCCTATGAGTAGTGCCCTTCATTATATATTCACTTTGCAATCACTTGTTTAATAGTTGTTTAAATTTCAGAATATCAAAGATGAACAACCATACCTTTGGAGAAATATTTGAGAGGGATGCACCTAGGAGGTCAAGGCCCTCAAGATCAGCCTCTTAGTTTAGGCCTTCATACAACAAAGATCTCATTGCACCTCGCATTGGTAATGAAGGAGATGATGGGGATGCTCACCCATCTACTTTTCCTTGTTATACCTTCTTACAAGCTGCAGGGATTCTCGATGATTTCTTGGTATTGATTCAGAGGGTTGGGTTGACCTCATACATGCAAGATGAGAGTGAGCAATATGCTATGCTCACCAAAACTTTTGCTGAGAGTTTCGTTTTTTACTAACAGCCCCTATCAGTCAATTATCTCTTTCTGAATTTATAATCTGCCCTTTACCATGCCATTGGAAAGTTTTTGCAGTATTATAGGTGTAGGCATGGCAGGGACCGTGAAGAAGATTTAAGGGCGACCCGCTGATTTGCTGGAGCTCTATCGAGGGGTGACCAATGATGATGGCCGCATAGCTCAGCACGGGAAGATAATAAACATCCAACTCCCTGCTCTTAGATACTTTGCCTATTATCTTGCTACTAGCATTCTTGGTAGGGAGAATATGAGTAATATCTCCAACTATCATTTAGCCTTCCTTGTAGCTGCGCTTAACAATGATACTCGGTACAATCTTGGCTCTCTTATTGCTCGCCGCATAGCTGCTAGAGGACCTATTTATGGGGCATCATCGCTTCACGTATGGTTAATGCCCTAGAGATTTCTATGGATCCAAATGATACTATATTGGCACCACAAATGCTTGACCTTGCTTCCATGAAAACACATCACTTCGTCACTGCTAACTCTGATATGGATGATGACCCACAAGTATAGGGGGTGTATCGTAGTATTTTTGAGGGAAGTGGAACCCAATTTATTGATTCGACACAAGGGGAGCCAAAGAATACTTATCAGCCTTAACAACTGAGTTGTCAATTCAGCTGCACCTAGAAACAATCTTGCTCACAGCAGTTTATCAGTAGCAACAGTTTTGTAGTAGGAATAGTAAAGTAAAAAGAGTAAAGCAAAGCAAAACGGTAGTAACAAAAGCGAACAATTGGGATTCGAGTGCGGTAGGCATAGGGATGGATGGACGGGCGTTGCATGGATAAGTCAATTCACATACCAATCAGAACATAGGGCAATTACAGATAAATAAGATAAAGCATCCAAGTACTAGATAATCCTAGGCATGTGTTCCATATATAGTCATACGTACTCACAATGAGAACTTGCACAACATCTTTTGTCCTGCCAGCCCGTTTGCAGGGGGGCCTCTAGGGAACTACTGGCAATTAAGGTGCTCCTTTTAATAGAGCACCGGAGCAAAGCATTAACACTTCGTGAACACATGTGATCCTCACATCAAAGCCTTTCCCTTCCGGCTACCCCGATTTACATCGCCGGGACCATAGGTTCCGGACAACGGCGATGTATACAACTTGTAGATAAGACCCAAAACAATACTATCATGATGAATCAATAATAAGTTCAGATCTGAAATCATGGCACGGGCCTAGTGACAAGCATTAAGCACAACAAGTCGCAACAAAGTCATAAAGCACTAATAAAAGATACTAGGCACCATGCCCTAACAATCTGATGCCATTACATGAACGATCTCATCCAATCCCTACCATCCCCATAGCCTACAGCGGGGGATTACTCACTCATAGATGGAGGAAACATGGATGGTCGATGGAGATGATGGTGGAGATCGATGGAGATGGCTCCGGGGGCACTTCCCCGTCCTGGCAGGGTGTTAGAACAGAGACTTTCTGTCCCCCGAATCTCCCCTTCGGTGGCGGCGGTGTAGCGGAACTTTTCGTGGAAAAACGTCGAACCCCCTGAAGTTTTTAGGTCAGAAGGCTTCTTATAGGCGAAGAGGCAGACCGAGGGGGTGCCTGGGGCCACCACACCATGCCTAAGCTGGCGGCCCAGCCCGCTGACAGGGGGTGTGGCGACCTAGCCCTCCTCCGTCAGTATCGCTCCTAGAGTCTTCGAAAAATAGGCACTTTGGCTTTTGTCCCATCCAATTCGAGAATATTCATTTTCAGACTTTCCGGAACCAAAAAAAAACAGCGAAAAGCAGGCCTTCGTGGCTCTTGTTAATATGTTAGTCCAAGAAATCATATGAAAAGTACTCCAAAGTGTGGACAAAACACAAGAAAGTGGATAAAACCAAGCATGGAGCATCAAAAATTATAGATACATTTGCAATGTATCAACATCCCCAAGCTTAACTCCTGCTCGTCCTCGAGTAGGTAAGTGATAAAAAGAAAGAATAATTTTTGAGGTGACATGCACCATCAAAGACTTTATCAAAATATTTGTAAAACATTGAAAGCTGGGATCATAGTACTTCAATCATAACATGAAAGACAAAGTTCTAGCAATAAGACAAAGAAACTATGATGCAACATGAAAAGGCACAAACAAAAGATTCATGAATAGCAATGCTTTGCAAGACGTTTGTTTGTTTCACATAAAGAAAACATAGCATAGTGGCATTCAGCTTGTCCCTCATAGAGTAGCAAACATAATTGCATAGGACATCTTCGAAGTTTATAAGAGTGACTAGATACAATAGTTTAAAACAAGAAATAACAAGTTATGCATCAATCAACTAGTCTTGGGACAATGCACATAGAACTAAGAATGGCCACTATGCTCTCAAAATAGGTGCATAAAGATAGAAGGTGGAGACTCAATATAATGGTGAAAGAAAGGCCTTTTGTAAAAGGAAGTAGGGATTCAAGTCTCATAAAGAGCTTCCAAAAGTTATGGTACTTATAGCTTTCTGCTCTCATTGCCCCTATCATAAGCATCTTGAAGTGATTAAGGTTAAAGTGAACAAACTATGGTGTACATGCTTGACGAAGTATAAGTCAGAAATCTCATGTCCCTTGTATACGAGGGCCGCTCCTCATGCTACTCAAGTTTAGTCACCGGTAAGTTCTTGTCATTGTAAGTACATGTGTATCATTGAGAACCGCCAACGGGGTACCCCTTGCCCGATGATACGGAAGAATCCCCATATCAAAATGACAAGGCAAGCAGACAACGAGCATCTCAACATTCTTCTTATTTACCATGGGAATATGGTGCTTTTTTTCTCTCTTTCCTCTTTTCATAGTATCTCTTTTTTCTCAATAGGACTCGTTTTTTTATAAGAAGAATGCTTCATAGACATCTCATTATGGTTATGCTGCAGGTTTCCACCATGTCAGCATGGATTAGACCAGCGGCCCAGGCGTTTCTCTAACACATATACATAACTCCATGGACTTACAAGCTCCCCTTTCATTTCACACCGACGACATCCATATACAAAAGAGCATGATATCAACTAGGTACAAGTACCAAGTGCAATGTTGAAAGTGTTCCCCATGAAAGCATGGTTCTGCTAATTCCCAACAAATAAGTGCAAGCATATACAACATATAAGACACAATGGTTCAAGTTTATTAGAGGCAATAAAGTAAAGTGTGCCATCAAGTTCGTGAGAGCTTTAATCACTAGTTTTCTCATAACAAGTGGAAGGTAAACAAAAGCATGAATATACTTGGAATAGCATAAGCTAATAGGTAGGTATGGTGGACTCTTTGGAATAACTTGGTTTAGGGAGTTGGATGCATGAGTGGAACTCATACTTTGTTGTGGAGGCTAGCAAAAGACTGGGAGCGACAAACTAAGAGAGCAATAATGGCCATAATCATGCAGAGCGACAAAACATCATTGTTCAAAGCATAAAGTGATACTACAAGTTGAAAACTAAAGGATCATAAAGGCTATGGTGACTTGAGATAGTCATAACATGGCGTGAGCATGTGCCAAGTCAACCCAAATAAAGCATCAAAGGAGAATACCACTATACTATGCTTTAATATGCTAAAACAACGCATGATTCATCCAAGGCACATTAAGCAATCTCAATTGTTTATAACAAGTCATGCTACAGCAAAGAATACTAAGCATAAAGACAAAACAATATCAAGCATGGCATGACAAAGCATAGCCACAGTAAAAAACGAGCTCTTTTTACCACAAAAGCATGAACTTTCCTAGTCTTTTCCAAACCAAACCAAACTATTTGCAAACCAAAGTATGAAAGAGGGGGTCCAACCAACTTATTCAGAAAACTAAGCAAACCAAGCAAACTAAAAACCAAAACAAAAACGAAAAAGAAGACGCTCCAAGAAAAACACAACTGTGCATGAAACAATAAAAATGAAGCGTTTGGAAGAAACCTGGAATTTTTATTCATGAAGAAGGGGAATGCCTTGGGCATCCTCAAGCTTTGACGCTTGTACTTCTTGGATATTTCTTGGGGTGACACGCGTGGCATCCCCAAGCTTGAGATTTAGTCCATCCTTCATCTCATTACTCATTCCTTCCATACACCTGAAATTTTTCCTTCATACAAAACTTCACACAATCTCATTAGCAACATTAGTGCACTTAAGATAAATAAGTCTCAAGGTTCAGTTCTAACACCAAATAGACTTCCATTAGAACACTAGCTACTGTAGCACTTCCCTAAAAAATCTCAATTCCCCAAAAGAACTCAAGAAGGAACTAACAAGAAGCAAATGCAGAAAATGGCAAAAATCTGTCAAAACAGACCAGCAGGTAAAGACGAATTTTTTCGAAGACCTTCTGTTGCTCAAATCAAAAAGTGTTGAACTAAAAAAAGTTATATAACAACCTGGGACAGAAGCACAAAAACATTACAGCTCAATCCGACATACAGAGCTCTCTCACGAATTTTTACGGTGAAGCACAAAAATCTGTTTCGGGACAACAACTTTCCCAATAATTACTTCACTCTCATTAGAGGTTACTCTTGGCACAAAAAGCAAATAAAAAGGATAAGGAGCGGTTATTACTGAAGTAATAACTTCCAAGACTCAACTAAAACTTTTGGGTTATCTCCCAACAAGTACTTTTCTTTAACGCCTTTAAGTTAGGCAAAAGCAAAAACTGAAAATGGAAGTAAGCGGAGATAATCATAGTGGAAACATTGTTTTGTTCAATGAAATCCTTTTGTTAACAAGGTTGATCAGGTCTTGTTACCAAAACAATTTCATATGATACAAAACTTTGTATTCCACTAATGATTATGTTACCTCAACCTTGATAGCAATGGTCCCAATCATAATAGTTTCAAATTTTTCTCTTGGTAGGGGACAGTATATTTATCCAACTTGAATGCCCTCAACATATTCAATTGAATTCAAAACCATGAGTCCTTTCAATCTTCTTGGGGAAATAGATAGTATGTTCCTTGTCATTAACATTGAAGGTCACCTTCCCTCGATTATAATTAATAACAGCTCCTGCAGTATTTAAGAAAAGGTCTCCCAAGAATAATAGACATATTGTCATCTTTAGGCATAATAGTTTCAGAGGATGCTCTCATAAGAAATAAGAGTTAAAGTAAAAGAGAGCATCAAGAAGCAAATTCAAAACACATTTAAGTCTAACCCACTTCCTATGCATAGGAATCTTGTATGCAAATAAATTCACAAAGAACAAAGTGACAGGAATAGGAAGATAAAACAAGAGTAACTTCAAAACTTTCAGCACATTGAGAGGTGTTTCAATACCATGAAAACTTCTACAACCATATTTTCCTCTCTCATAATAATTTTCAATAGCCTCATGAATAAACTCAACAATATAACTATCACAAAAAGCATGCTCTTCATGATCTACAAGCACTAGAGCTTTATCATAAACATCTTCAAAAGAATCCTTAGGAACATAACATTCATCCTTCTTTAGTAAGCATGGGGGATAATCAAATAATGTAAGGGATAAAAAGTTACTCTCATTAGAAGGTAAGCATGGGTAGCTAATCCATTCTTCCTCCTTTTGTTCATCACTCTCCTTCTCTTTTTCATCTAATGAGATTTCAGGTTCATCAATTTCTTCTTCCATAGGATCCTGCAAGGCATTAGTCTCTTCCATTTGTGGAAAGCATCTATTGGTATATTCAAGAATATAGCCATTTTCTTCCTTGTAATTCTCAAAGCAAAATTTAAGTATACCATAAACCTCATACTTATAAGGTGAATCATCAATATTTTCAAGCAAACTAGCAACTTCAAATGCACCCTTCCAAGCAATAAATTCCTCAATTTGTTCCACATCATAAAGATCATAATTTCCCTTAACATAGGAAGATATGGTAACATTATCATTATACTCACATTGAAAAGGGAGGTGTTTGTACCTCCTACAGCAACAAGATTTATCAAAGCAATAAGTAACATTATAAGTACATCACACGTTTCTAGCAATGGTATACAATCTATCAATTTGTCCCCATAAGTGTTTCCCTTTTTGTGACAAGCGGTGTTCCTTATAATAATATTTTTGATCTTCCGTGAACCCACCTTGCCAATAAGCTTCAGTTTCAAAGAAACCAACCATTAACATCAAGCATGATAAAGCAAGACAATAACAGACCAACGAAAACAACAACTAGAGTAGGAACTAATTTTTTTGTATTTTTGATAAAGAAACAAGCAAACAAGGAGAAAGATAAACTTAGCTTGAACAATAGTGATTCCAAGTGAACTTGATAAATAAATCTATGCTCCCCGGCAACGGCGCCAGAAAATAGTCTTGATGACCCACAAGTATAGGGGGTGTATCGCAGTATTTTCGAGGGAAGTGAAACCCAATTTATTGATTTGACACAAGGGGAGCCAAAGAATACTTATCAGCCTTAACAACTGAGTTGTCAATTCAGCTGCACCTGGAAACAATCTTGCTCACAGCAGTTTATCAGTAGCAACAGTTTTGTAGTAGGAATAGTAAAAGTAAGCAGTAGCAAAGCAAAAAGATTAGTAACAAAAGCGATAAGCGATTGGGATTGATGCGGTAGGAATAGGGATGGATGGACGGGCGTTGCATGGATAAGACAATTCACATAGCAATCAGAACATAGGGCAATTGCAGATAAATAAGATAAAGCATCCAAGTACTAGACAATCCTAGGCATGTGTTCCATATATAGTCATACGTGCTCGCAATGAGAACTTGCACAACATCTTTTGTCCTTGACCCGTTTGCAAAGGGCCTCTAGGGAACTACTGGCAATTAATGTGCTCCTTTTAATAGAGCATCGGAGTAAAGCATTAACACTCCGTGAACACATGCGATCCTCACATCAAAGCCTTTCCCTTCCGACTACCCCGATTTCTGTCACTTCGGGACCATAGGTTCCGGACATGTATACAACTTGTAGATAAGACCCAAAACAATACTATCATGATGAATCAATAATAAGTTCAGATCTAAAATCATGGCACTCGGGCCCTAGTGACAAGCATTAAGCACAACAAGTCGCAACAAAGTCATAAAGCACTAATAAAAGATACTAGACACCATGCCCTAACAATCTGATGCCATTACATGAACGATCTGATCCAATCCCTACCATCCCCATAGCCTACAACGGGGGATTACTCACTCATAGATGGAGGAAACATGG
Source organism: Avena insularis (assembly GCA_023614405.1). Taxonomy (NCBI): domain Eukaryota; kingdom Viridiplantae; phylum Streptophyta; class Magnoliopsida; order Poales; family Poaceae; genus Avena; species Avena insularis. The sequence continues at coordinate 361,700,786 of CM042689.1, read as the reverse complement.
ATGGTCGATGGAGATGATGGTGGAGATCGATGGAGATGGCTCCGGGGGCACTTCCCTGTCCTAGCAGGGTGTCGGAACAGAGACTTTCTGTCCCCCGAATCTCCCCTTCGGTGGCGGCAGCGCAGCGGAACTTTTCATGGAAAAACGTTGACCCCCCCGAAGTTTTTAGGTCAGAAGGCTTCTTATAGGCGAAGAGGGAGACCGAGGGGGTGCCTGGGGCCACCACACCATGCCCTGGCGCACCCAGGCCAAGCCCGCGCCTAGGGGTGTGTGTGGCCAGCCCCTGGCCCTCCTTCGTCTCGTATTCTGGCTCCTGGAGTCTTCTAGAAAAATAGGCACTTTGGCTTTTGTCCCGTCCAATTCCGAGAATATTCATTTTCTGACTTTCCTGGAACCAAAAATAGCAGAAAACAGGCAGCTGGCACTGTGGCTCTTGTTAATAGGTTAGTCCAAGAAATCATATGAAAAGTACTCCAAAGTGTGGACAAAATACAAGAAAGTGGATAAAACCAAGCATGGAGCATCAAAAATTATAGATACATTTGCAATCTATCAATGGACAGTCTAGTATACAGGATGTTGTTTACTGACGGGGATGAAAGGGAGATTCCTTTGCCGCAATCTACTTTGTTTAGTGTTCACAGGAGGCCATGGTCGCGCTCCAAGGAGGAGGTGGACAAGCAGCTCCGCTTGCTGGGTTTCCACAGGCAGCACCCGTAGGATGTGCCCTCGTACGATTACTCTGCACAGTATAGTGGGTGTAAGATCCCTCCTTTGTAAAGGAAAAGATCCCTGTGATTGCAATGCTAGTCCCTGGATCAAAGCTAGCATCCACAGTTTAAGATGAAGTACACAGATACAAAGGTCGTTTATTATAGTCATTCCAGAGATAAAACATAGTCTTTTACAACTCATGGCCAAAGGCCTAATACAAGAGTTTATGGAATAAGTAAATAAACATAAGTCTTCATCTTCATGTGCCACAGGCAAGCATGTTGAGTATAGACTCATGACTCCTAATCATCATCGGAGTAACCTGCAACATTACAAGTTACAGCCACAAGGGTCAATACATTTGAATTGTATTGGCAAGTGATACCTTAGTATAATTTAAGTGGACTATAATACTATATGCATTTGGCTGGTGGAGCTTAGGCTTGCTTTGCTCAAAATAGATTTTTCCTTATCTTTTGAAAACACTAAGTTTTTGCTTGGCAAAGACTATCCCAAGGTATCTACCAATCAAGACTGAAGATCCTCTCAAGGCATCTACCAATCAAAGACTGAAGATCCTTTAACCCTTGTTCACCCAAAAGTTTTATTTAGAAAATTGGAGTGATGAGATTCTTGAAGTTTCCATGTCTTGATGCTCAAATTGTCCTTTACCAGGGACATGGCTAAGTACTTAGGTTTTACACTCTGCAGAGGTGGTGCACTTTCCCCACAAGACTTGGTTTCCCAAGACAAGATCCTTCAGTAGCCTTTCCTTAGTCAAATGGACGCGCTCCAACCTATCAGCCCCACTACCACCCACTGTCCAAGAGACTAAGTTCTAGCATCCTAAGATTATGGCAGAGCCCATATTGCCAAGTGGTTGCACTTGAAGCTTCTCAACATTTGACATCTCCAATCTCTTGGTTTCCTGGGTGGCCATCCATAAGTGAGATACACAAGCCAAGTCCATGGCCTTGTGAACCACTCAACATAAACCATTCCTTCCAATCCACCCAGGTGGTTCATTAACTTAGTTGTTTTATTAAACAAAAAACATAAGTCCTCAGACTTAGAGATTTTTCCATAGTGTGAATATATAAACCACCCTTGTTTTCTAGTAGCTAGGATAAGCAGGGCATGGCAACTTATCCTTAGGGAATTTTCCTAGCAACTCTACCATTCTAATCTACATAGGATTTCCCATCATAACTTTGGCAAAAGTAGCATGCAAGTCTTAGCAAAATATCTAATGCAAGTATAAAATATAGGAATGGAATATTCATGAAGATATCACTTGCCTTGGTAGTGTGGAGAGTAGCACTCGTCACAATCACAATCACTAGCAAAATCTACACACAAAGTGGTAGCACACAATTACACACAAATATATATACAAACAAAAATAATATGAATGCATGCATGCATGAATCTACCAAGTGGTGATTTTTTTTTGAAAACTCTACCAAGCAAGTGCATGATTACAGAAACTTAACAAGTCACAATTTGCCCACTAATCATATTTGACCCTAAAACAATTTACTAAACTAAAACTATTCTCAAAAAAGGCCTCAAACAAGTTTCTGCAATTTAAGCCAATCTATTGGTTAATATTTGCTAAACAAAATGGATAGGCAGAAAGGTCTTGTTTTTCTGAATCCAACGGTATAAAATTTGCAAAAATCCAACGTGGCATTCAAAAGTTATAGGCATTTGAAATCTAGATCAAAATCTGGTTTAAATTCTGTTTTTTAGTTCTAACCCTATCCACGCGTCGCTTCGGGATTGGTCGGTACCGGTTCGTCTGGATCGAGTGATACAGACCGCTGGATTTAAAGGGGCAGGTGCGGCTCAGATCAACGCGTACCCCTTCGGTTAAGTGAATCTATCCAAGCCATCAGATGCAGATCTAACGGTTCCTATTGTCTCACAGCCAAAAGCGGCCTTGGTGGCTACCAGGCGAGCTGTCGGTCGGCAACGTAAGCGGCCTTCTGGGGTGAGGGAGAAAGAGGAGTAGCTCACCGGGCTCAGGGGATTACGGTGATGCTCGGGGAGGAGTTGGTTGGGCGAGGGGCGCACGGGGCTGTCCTAGATTGCTCGCCGGAGTTGCTGCGGGCGGCGGTTGGCTCTGGTTGCTGTCGAGGACGAAGCTGTAGATCACCCCAAGGCAAAAAAACGATGCGGTTAGGTTCACAGGGTCAATGCGAAGTCGTGTGCATGAACGGGAAGGCGAGGGGCGGTCCTTACTTACCACTAGAGCTCGCCGGAGTTCGTGCAGAAGACGGTGGCGGCCAGTCGTTGAGGTTGTCAGAGCTACGGTTCATGCGAGGGCAAACGAAGTGTGTTAAAAAGCCTGAGGCTCACGAACCGGATAGCAAGAACGAGGCGAGGGAGCTCGGAACTCACCGAATTCGCCGCGATCGTCGGAGACAGCGGGCTCTGAAGGGTAATACACGCAGCCTGGTGGCGTTCTGGGTTCGGGGTTTGAGGGAGAAGAGAGAGGGGGCAGAGGGGGTTCTTATAGCCTGGTCACGAGCGAGAATCACTCGGCCATTGAATCGAATTAAACGCCGCGAATTAAACACAGAAACTCCCGCGTTGATTTGGGGATGAACTGGTCGTGCGGGTGGAGACGATGCTGACATGGAGGAGGCCTCGTCGGCCGAGGTGCGTGGAGGTGGAGGTGCACTGTCGGCGACTCAGCACGCTTCGCGTGAGAGAAGAAACAGAAAATCCCGGGTGGGCTTGATGGGCTTGATCCACTGCTGGGCCAGATTCCAGCCGCGCGGCCTTTTTCTTTTGTTAGCTTCTTTTCTTTTTCTAATTCTATTTTCTGGAATGATTTTGATATGAATTCAAATCCTTTTGAATTCAAACAGTTTTGGGAAATTTTGCAGGGTTCTGTGGGTTCAAATATAGTCAAATAAACCAAGTGGTTACTTTGCAAGGCTTGGTCAAGCTTGGGCCTTGAAATAAACAGAGACTTTGCTCTAGTTGGCAAATGCTTGAAATAGGGTTTGAAAATAATTCTAAATTGGAAACTTGGGTTAAAATGCTACACCTAATCTTTCCAACCATGGAGGCAAGCAAACAAGTTTCCAAACAAACCAATCTCAAAAGGTGATGGCCAATTGAGATAAATTGCCCACATGAAATCATAGCCAAAGTTTATGCTTCCAAATGATTTTGTGAAAAACCCTAAATGAATGAATGATGCAAAGATGAAATGAATGAGTTTTGAAACATGATTTTTAGGGATGTTACAGTGGGGCGTACTCGAGCTTGCACCAGGACGAGGTACCTCCTCGCAGTACTACGGAGGCGCTCCATATTGGCTAGCTTCGGATTGATACCCACTTGGGCCAAAAGCCTAAGCTTGGGGGGAGGTACACCGACATCACACTCATCTCCATATCATGTTTCGTCAGTACTTTGTATATTCATGTTTCGTTCTCTTTTTAGTTTTGTTCTTTCTTTGCTTTTGCTTTCTAAAACACAAAAGACCAAAAATATTTCTGTTGTTTCTCTTTGTTTGCTTCTTCTTATTTTTGCCTTGGTTTGCTTTTCCCTTTTTGCTTTGTTTGAACTATTCGAAAAACCCAAAAAGATTTTGCTTTGCTTGTTCTTCCTTTTTGGTTCTTGTTTAAAAAATCGAAAACACCAAAAATATTTGTTGTTCTTCTTTGGTTTTGTGAGTTTGTTGCAGGGTTCAGCAGTCCTCAGTGGAATTTGGTTTCATGTTATTATTCAAGCCACACAAGTGAAGGGCAATAATGAGGATTAATGACGACTTGAGGTGTGGTAAGAGGCTGGTAACAAACTCTATTTATTTTCATTTTTGTACATATACTCATCATTTTGGGCACACTTAGTCTGTTCATGTAGGGTGTATGTTATTTATGGATGCTTAGTAGTTTTTGCTTTCATATGATTAGTTCCAGCTTGCTAATAGTTTGTAGCATGTCATATGAATGTTTGCTTGCATTACTCTATTCATAACTTGGTATGACACCGTGGTATCCTCCTCTGAATGTTTCACTTGAATTGACTTGGCACATGCTCGTGCATGCATATGACTGAAATAATCAGTTAAGCCTCGATGAATTATTTTGCCTCAAGGGTCTTGAATCACTTTCATGCCATGTTTAGTCATGTTTTGTTGCAAGCATGATTATGATAGTTATTGCTCTCTCGTTTGTCGCTCCCTTACTACTGCTAGCCTTCACTTACACTGAGTATGTTTTACTCGTGTTTCCAACTCCCTAAAACCAAATATTGCCAAAAGTGTCCACCATACCTACCTATTAGCATTATTTGTTGTTCCGTGCATATTCAATATGCCTTGTTTTCTTCTGAATAAAATGTTTGTTTGTTATGAGAAAGTTAGTTAGTAAAGCTCTCACAAACTTGATGGCACACTTTATTTCCTGCACCTAATAAACCTGAACCATTGTGAGTGTCCATGAAAGTTATATGCTTGCAAATTATAGGCTGGGGATTAGCAAAACCATGCTGTCACGAGGAACGCTTTCAACACCTGTAAATATATACACAGTTGATATCATGCTCTTTTGTTTGCGGATGTCGTCGGTGTGAAATAAAAGGGGAGCTTGTAAGTCCATGGAGTTATGTGATGACCCACAAGTATAGGGGGTGTATCGCAGTATTTTTGAGGGAAGTGAAACCCAATTTATTGATTTGACACAAGGGGAGCCAAAGAATATTTATAAGCCATAACAACTGAGTTGTCAATTCAGCTGCACCTAGAAACAATCTTGCTCACAACAGTTTATCAGTAGCATAGTAGGACTAGTAAAGTAACAGCAGTAGCAAAGTAAGGACAAAGAATAATAGCGATAAATGGGATTCGGAAAAGGTAGGCATAGGGATGGATGGACAGGCGTTGCATGGACAAGACAATTCACATAGCAATTAGAACATAGGGCAATTGCAGATAAATAAGATAAAGCATCCAAGTACTAGATAATCCTAGGCATGTGTTCCATATATAGTCATACGTACTCGCAATGAGAACTTGCACACCATCTTTTGTCCTGCCAGCCCGTTTGCAGTGGGGCCTCAAGGGAACTACTGGCAATTAAGGTGCTCCTTTTAATAAAGCACCGGAGCAAAGCATTAACACTCCATGAACACATGTGATCCTCACATCAAAGCCATTCCCTCCGGTTATCCCGATTTCTGTCACTTCGGGGCCATTGGTTCCGGACAACAACGTGTGTAAACAACTTGTAGATAAGACCAAAAACAATACTATCATAATGAATCAATAACATGTTCAGATATGAAATCATGGCACTCGGGCCCTAGTGCAAGCATTAAGCATAACAAGTCGCAACAAAGTCATAAAGCACTAATACAAGATACTAGGCACCATGCCCTAACAATCTGATGCCATTACATGAACGATCTCATCCAATCCCTACTATCCCCATAGGCTACAACAGGGGATTACTCACTCATAGATGGGGGAAACATGGATGGTCGATCGAGAAGCGATGGTGATGATGATGGCGATGACATCCTCCAATTCCCCGTCCCGGCAGGGTGCCAGAACGGAGTTTCTGGTGCTGTTTCGTGGAATCTGGTGGTGGCGGCGGAACGGAACTCCTTCTGGAAAAACGTCGAACCCTCCTGAGTTTTTAGGTCAGAAGGCAACTTATAGGCAAAGAGGGAGACCGAGGGGCAGTCTGGGGCGGCCAGACCACCCCCTGGTGTGGCCTGGGCTTGCCCGTGTGGCCAGGTGGTGTGGCCTGGGCCCAGCCCCCTCCGTCTCGTATTCTGGCTCCGGGAGTCTTCTGGTGAAATCGGATTTTTGGCATATTTTCTAGGATTTTTCCTGATAGTTGATTTTCTGCACAAAAAGTAGACACCAATGCAATTCTGCTAAAAACAGCGTCAGTCCGTGTTAGTTGCATCCAAATCACACAAGTTTAGAGGAGAAACAATAGCAAAAGAGTTCGGGAAAGTAGATACGTTTTGGACGTATCAACTCCCCCCAAGCTTTGTTTATTGCTTGTCCTCAAGCAATTCAGTTGAAAACTGAGTGCGATAAAAGAACTTTCACGAACACATTTGCTTCATATGATGTATATATTCTCAGCATGTGATCAACTACTTAGATAATTCATAATAAGGAGTATGCAACTAAGTTTACTTAATAGGCATTGCAAGCTATGAAAAGATTCCAACTCAAAAATAATAAGTAGCACGAAGCATAAACATAAGCAACATTACAATGCTCATAAAAAGGTATGATAGAGTGGTATCTCGCTTGCCTTTGATTATGAATGCCAAGGCACCTCTGAAGTTCAAGTGATGACTAGAAGTAAAGATATCAAAGATACGAGCATCAAAGTCATAACACAAATAATCAAGTAATGAGACAAGCACAAAGAATGAAAACTATGCTCTCAAGAAGGTGCTCGAAGAATGTGTGGAGACTCAACAAGTAAAAGAAAAGGTTTTGAATAGTTTGAAGGGCTTCCAAATGCTGAAAGTATGGTACTGATTAGCTTTGAGCTCTCATTGCCCCTATCATAAGCATCTTTAATGTGCTTAAGGTGAAAGTGAAACAACTAAGAGGATATGCTTGATAAGTTATAAATCGAAGCCTCATGCCCCTTACTTACGAAGACCGATCCTCATGCTACTCAACTTTAGTCACTAGTAAGCTCTTGTCGTTGTAAATATATACGTATCATAGAGAACCGCCAATGGGGTACCCCTTGCACATGACACAGGAGCTATCCCATAATCAAAATGACAAGGCAAGCAGACAATGAGCATCTCAGCGATCTTTTTATTTACTATGTGCATAGATTTTTATTGAGGAAGCTTCATAGAATGCTCATTACGGTTATTCTGCAAGTTTCCACCAAGATTAGGCATGGCTTAGGCTAGCGGCCCAGGCATTTCTCTAACATACATACAAACTCCATGATCTTACAAGTTCCACTTTTATTTCACACCGCCGGGATGCATAAGTAAAAGAACATGATATCAACGAGGTACTAAGTACCAATGAAATGTTGGAAACGTTCCCCATGATACATGGTTCTGCTAACTTCAACTTATAAAGCGCAAGCATATACGCAACAAAGAAGGACGCAATGGTTCAGGTTTATTAAGTGCAAGAAAATAAAGTGTGCCATCAAGTTTGTGAGAGCTTTACTAACTAACTTTCTCATAACAAGCAAACATTTTATTCGGAAGAAAACAAGGCATATTGAATATGCACAGGAATAGCAAATGATGCTAATAGGTAGGTATGGTGGACACTTTGGCAATATTTGGTTTAAGGGAGTTGGGAACATGAGTAAAATACTCAGTGGAAGTGAAGGCTAGCAATAGTAAGGGAGCGACAAACGAGAGAGCAATAGCTGTCATAATCATGCTTGCAACAAAACATGACTAATCATGGCATGAAAGTGATTCAAGATCCTCAAGGCAAAATAATTCATCGAGGCTTAACTGATTATTACAGTCATGTGCATGCGTGAGCATGTGCCAAGTCAATTCAAATGAAACATTCAGAGGAGGATACCATGGTGTCATACCAAGTTTATGAATAGAGTAATGCAAGCAAACATTCATGAGACATGCTACAAACTATTAGCAAACTGGAACTAATCATACGAAAGCAAGAACTACTAAGCATCCAAAGATAACATACACTCTACACGAACAGGCTAAGCATGCCCACAATGATGAGTATATGTACAAAAATGAAAACAAATAGAGTTCGCTACCAGCCTCTTACCACGCCTCAAGTTGTCATTAATCCTCATTATTGCTCTTCACTTGTGTGGCTTGAATAATAATATGAAACCAATATCCACTGAGGACTGATGAACCCTGTAGCAAAACTCACAAAGCCAAAGAAGAATGACAAATATTTTTGTTGTTTTTGATTTTAAAAACAAGAACCAAAAAGGAAAAACAAGCAAAGCAAAATCTTTTTGGGTTTTTCGAATAGTTCAAACAAAGCAAAAGGGAAAAACAAACCAAGGAAAAAAGAAAAAGAAGCAAACCAAAGAGAAACAACAGAAATATTTTTGGTCTTTTTGTGTTTTAGAAAGCAAAAGCAAAGAAAGAACGAAAACTAAAAATAGAATGAAACATGAATATACAAAGTACCGACACAACATGTTAAGGAGATGAGTGCGGTGTCGGTGTACCTCCCCCCAAGCTTAGGCTTTTGGCCTAAGTGGGTATCAATCCCAAGCCAGCCAGGATGATGTATCACCGTAGTATGACGAGGAGGTCCCCTCATCCTGGTGCGAGCTCGAGTACGTCCCTCCGTAGTGAGCGGAGTGATCGTAGGAGGGCACATCCTCCTGGTGCTGCTCGTGGAAGCCCAGAAAGCAGAGCTGCTCGTCCACCTCCTCCTTGGAGCGCGACCATGGTCTCCTGTGAACACTAAACAAAGAAGGCTGTGGCAAAGGGATCTGCCTTTCATCCCCGTCAGTGAAAAGCATCCTATATACTAGACTGTTCAAATCAGAAGTAGCAGTGACAAAGTGATGAGTTTTCATAGCAACAAGGTCAAGCCTCTGTGGTGCCAGTACAGTATCATTGGGGTCCACTAAAAGTCCTAATGCATTTACCATACGCGAGGCAATGATGCCCCCATAGATAGGCCCCTTAGCAGCTAGGCGGCGAGCAATAAGCGAGCCAAGATTGTACTGAGTATCATTGTTAAGCTCAACAACAAGGAAATCTAAATGATAGTTGGAGATATTACTTGTGTTCTCCCTACCAAGTATGCTAGTAGCAAGATAATATGCAACGTATCTAAGAGCAGGGAGTTGGATATTTCTTATCTTTCCATGCTGCGCCACGCGGTCATCATCATTGGTCACCCCTCGGTAAAGCTCAAACAAATCAGCGGGTCGCCCTTGAATTTTTTTCACGGTCCCTGTCATGCTTACACCTACAATACTGCAAAATATCTCCAAAGGCATGGTGAAGGGCATTATAAATTTTGAAAGAGACAGTCGACTGATAGGATGTGTTAGTAAACGTGAAGCTCTCAACAAAGGCTTTGGTGAGCATAGCGTATTGCTCACTCTCGTCTTGCATATATGAGGTCAAACCAACCCTCTCAATCAGTAGCAAGAAATCATCAAGAATACCTGCAGCTTGTAAGAATGTAAAACAAGGAAAAGTGGATGGTTGAGCATCCCCATCATCCCTTTCATTACCAATACAAGTTGCAATGAGATCTTCGTTGTATGATGGCCTAAACTGAGAGGCTGATCTTGAGGGCCTCGACCTCCTAGGTGCATCACTCTCAAATATCTCTCCGAAGGTATGGTTGTTCATGCTTGGTATTATGAAATTTAAACACCTATTAAACAAGTGATTGCAAAGTAAATATAATGAAGGATTCTACTCATAGGGACTTGTAAGAGGCCTAAACATGCATCAAAACTATATCTCTAAGCATCAAACAAGCTTACAAGATCTCATAACCTGTCACCTACAGTAGCAAAATACTCAAGATATAATCCACTAAACACAAATCTAATTGGACAAGGGGAGGAGTGACATACCAGGGAACAAATGCTCCAAATTTCAGCAAGAAAGATGGGCTGAGCAAGGAGATCGAAAAAATCGAGAGCAAGCACAACAAGAACACGATTTTGAGCAATGAACTAGAGCTTGCTCGGGAGAGAGAAGAAAGTGGCAGGTGAGAGAGTTAGTGGGGGGCCAGGGGTGGCCCACACCATGGCATGGTGCCACCAAGGGTAGGCCGCGCCACCAGGTGGTGTGCCTACCTGGTGGGTCCCCCTGGTACCTCCCAGGCACTCCTCTGCCCCATTTTTCACATAAAAAATTAATATGAATTTTCTGGAATTTTTCGAGACACTTTATGTTTGGGCATTTTTCAGGAATAGAAGAATGATTTTCTGACAGACAGATTTTTTTGAAAATGATGCAAGGACAAAACAAAGCTAGAACTACAGAAGTTCTAAGACACTCTAACATGCAAGCAACTAACAACAAAGAAAACTAAACGAAAACAAAAACTAAAATGGATAGTGATACATTACAAATGTATCTATAATTTTTGATGTTCCATGCTTGGTTTTATCCACTTTCTTGTGTTTTGCTCCAACTTTGGAGTACTTTTCATATGATTTCTTGGACTAACCTATTAACAAGAGCCACAAAGTTTTCTGTTTCATTGATTTTGGTTCCAAGAAAGTCGAAAATGAATATTCTCGAATTGGACGGGACAAAGACAAAGTGCCTCTTTTCCTAAGTCATCAGATGCCAGAATACGAGACGGAGAGGGGCCAGAGGCCGGCCACACCACCTGGCCGCGCGGCCAGGCTGGGCCCGCGCCAGGGGGTGGTGTGGTGGCCCCTGGCACCCCCTCGGCCTCCCCTTCCGACTATAAGATGCCCTCGGGACGTAAACCCTAGGTGCCCGATCAAAAATCCACGAAAGAGTCTGTAGCTGTCGTCATCTCCATCCCTAGATCGAGAGGGATCTAAAGCTCTTCCCGGCACCCTACCGGAGAGGGGAATTCACCCTGGTGGCCTTCTTCATCAAGCCTCCGGTGTGATGCGTGAGTAGTTCATCCTTGGACTACGGATCCATGTAGTAGCTAGATGGCTGGTTCTCCTCCTTTGTGCTTTCATGTCTAGATCTTGTGAGCTCTGTTCATGATCAAGATCATCTATTTGTAATTCTGCAGGTTGTGTTTGCGGGGATCCGATGGATATTGAGATCCTATTTCAGATTGATTATTGATTCTATCATGTCTTTGTTATTTGTGATCTTGCATGCTTTCCGTTGTTAGTAGCTATCTTGGCCAAGTAGATGCTAGCAACTCCAAGAGTTAGTATTTATGCTCGATAGTGGGTTCATGCCTCTGGTAATCTGAGGAAGTGACAGAAATCTCTAATGTACTAAATGTGCTGTTGCTACTAGGGAGAAAACAACAATCCTTTGTTCATAAAACAATCGTATTGTTTACTTTACACGCAGTTCGTAAAGCAATAATCTATTGCTTGCAACTTAATACTGGAGGGGGTTCAGATGATAACCTGAAGGTGGATTATTAGTCATAGATGCAGTTGGATGGCGGTCTATGTATAATGTTTTAATGCCCAATCAAGTTCCAAAGGAGTCAAGATGATTAGTATATGCATGTATTGCTTTCTCAATGTTTGTCAATTGCCCTGCTGTAATTTGTTGACCCAACATGTTATCTATCTAAGGAGAGCCACCTCTAGTGAACTATGGATCCCGGTCCTTGTCTTTTACATACAATCTACAAACTGTTTACTGCTTTGTGTTTACTTTCTACAAACTATTACTTCCTTCCATTCGATACGTTTAATCCTTTGTTTTCCACAAAACACGGTGAGATTGACAACCTCATCGCAAGTTGGGGACAAAGTTCTGTGGTTGTGTTGTGCAGGTCTCCACGTTGCTACTAGCACCGGTAGTGTACCCTGCCAAAGCTCAGCTAGAAACACCTTTGGGGTGTTTCCTTGCTCCTACTGGTTCGATTAAACCTTGGTTTCATAACTGAGGGAAACTTGCTGTTGTGCTCATCATACCTTCCTCTTGCGGTTCCCAACGAGCTCTACATCAACACCGCACCAGCACTTTTCTAGGCGCCGTACACTGAGCCATCAAGCATTTTTTTGGCGCCGTTGCCGGGGAACAAAGAAGAAGAAACTCCCACGCCAACCACGCGCCAACAGATAGCAATAGAAGTAAACAGAGATAATCATGGTGAAAACATTGTTTTGTTCAATGAAATCCTTTTGTTAACAAGGTTGATCAGGTCTCGTTACCAAAACAATTTCATATGAAACAAAACTTTGTATTCCACTAATGATTATGTTACCTCAACCTTGATAGCAATGGTCACAATCATAATAGTTTCAAATTTTTCTCTTGGTATGGGACAATATATTTCTCCAACTTGAATGCTCTCAACATGTTCAATTGAATTCAAACCATAAGTCCTTTCAATCTTCTTGGGGAAATAGATAGTATGTTCCTTGTCATTAACATTGAAAGTCACCTTTCCTTGATAACAATTAATAACAGCTCCTGTAGTATTAAGAAAAGGTCTCCCAAGAATAATGGATATATTATCATCTTCAGGCATTTCAAGCACAACAAAATCAGTTAATATCAAGCAATTATGAGCCACTTGAACAAGTACATCCTCACATATACCAATAGGAATAGTGGTAGATTTATCAGCCATTTGCAAAGATATATCAGTTGGTATTAATTTTTCTAGTTGAAGCCTCTTATAGAGAGAGAAAGGCATAACACTAACTCTAGCTCCCAAATCACACAAAGCAGTTCTAACATAACTATTCTTATTAGAGCAAGGGATAGTTGGAATCTCTGGGTCTCCAAGTTTCTTAGGAACCTTACCATTAAAGGAATAATTAGCAAGCAAAGTAGAAATTTCTTCATTAAGGATCTTCCTTTTATTCGAGACAATTTTCTTCATATACTTTGAGTAAGGAGGCAATTTAATAGCATCAGTCAAAGGGATTTGCAAGAATAAAGGTTTCATCCACTCACAAAACTTATTATAGTGTTCATCTTCCATTGACTTGTGTTTCTTATCAGGGAAAGGCATAGGTTTTTGGACCCAAGGTTCTCTTTCACTACCATGTTTCTTAGCAATAAAATCTTCTTTAGTGTATTTAGTATTCTTAGTGTGGTTTTCAGGTTCTTCTTCAACTTTTTCTTCATTAGGAACTTCATTTTCTTCATTACCACTTTCAGTTTCAGCATCAGAGATAGATATACTATTAGGATTTATAGCAGGTTCAGAGGGTTCTACAATAGTTTTATGTTTCTTTTTCCTTTTTTGACGAGTAGAGCCACTATTTTCAGCTTGTTGAGAATCCTGCTCAATTCTTTTGGGATGCCCCTCAGGATATAATGTTTATGGGAGAAGCAGCAAACTTAGCAATAAGAGATAATTTGGGTCTAATATTATGCCTCTCAAGGAGACGCTTAGCAACGCTCCTATCATGGGTATTTTTACATTCTTTAATAAATTCATCGGTCATCTCAACATAACCATCTTCAATATCATAATTCTCACTAGCCTCAGGAGAACTAACAGGTGTGGTCGTGTCTTCATTAGGAGTTTCGGTATTTCCAGCTATAGTTCTAGCAATCATAGCATCTAGGAAATGACCTAATGAACCACTCTTATCAAGCACAATAGAAGCAGCATCATAAGCATTAGAAGTTTTAGATTCAGCAGTAGTAGCAATGTGTGTAGTATGTGTATGTGGTGGTGTAACGAGCTTGCTTATAACAGATGGTGAATCAAGAGCAGCAGAGGTGTTCAGAACTGTACCTCTTCTTGTAGTGGATGGTAAAATAGGAACCTTGCCATCACGAGACTTACCCATGATGGATGGATAGTAGCGAACAATAGAGAATCCAAGTGAACTTGATAAATAAAGCTATGCTCCCCGGCAACGGTGCCAGAAAATAGTCTTGATGACCCACAAGTATAGGGGGTCTATCGCAGTATTTTCGAGGGAAGGGAAACCCAATTTATTGATTCGACACAAGGGGAGCCAAAGAATATTTATAAGCCTTAACAACTGAGTTGTCAATTCACCTGCACCTGAAAACAATCTTGCTCACAACAGTTTATCAGTAGCAACAGTTTTGTAGTAGGAATAGTAAAATGCAATGATAGTAAAGTAAGGACATCGATGTGATGCGATAAATAGTGGGATTCGAGTGCGGTAGGCATAGGGATGGATGGACGGGCGTTGCATGGACAAGACAATTCACATAGCAATCAGAACATAGGGCAATTGCAGATAAATAAGATAAAGCATCCAAGTACAAGATAATCCTAGGCATGTGTTCCATATATAGTCATACGTTCTCGCAATGAGAACTTGCACAACATCTTTTGTCCTGCCAGCCCGTTTGAGGTGGGGCCTCAAGGGAACTACTGGCAATTAAGGTGCTCCTTTTAATAGAGCACCAGAGCAAAGCATTAACACTCCGTGAACACATGTGATCCTCACATCAAAGCCATTCCCTCCGGTTATCCCGATTTCTGTCACTTTGGGGCCATTGGTTCTGGACAACAACGTGTGTAAACAACTTGTAGATAAGACCAAAAACAATACTATCATAATGAATCAATAACATGTTCAGATCTGAAATCATGGCACTCGGGCCCTAGTGACAAGCATTAAGCATAACAAGTCGCAACAAAGTCATAAAGCACTAATAAAAGATACTAGGCACCATGCCCTAACAATCTGATGCCATTACATGAACAATCTCATCCAATCCCTACCATCCCCATAGCCTACAACGGGGGATTACTCACTCATAGATGGGGGAAACATGGATGGTCGATGGAGAAGCGATGGTGATGATGATGGCGATGATCTCCTCCAATTCCCCGTCCCGGCAGGGTGCCAGAACGGAGTTTCTGGTGCTATTTCATGGAATTTGGTGGTGGAGGCAGAGCGGAACTCCTTCTGAAAAAACGTCAAACCCTCCCCTGAGTTTTTAGGTCAGAAGGCAACTTATAGGCAAAGAGGGAGACCGAGGGGCAGTCTAGGGTGGCCAGATCACCCCCTGGCGCGGCCTGGGCTTGCCCGTCTTGCAGGTGGTGTGGCTGGGCCAGCCCCTCCATCTCGTATTCCGGCTTTCTTCTCTTCTGGTGAAATAGGATTTTTGGCATATTTTCCGGGATTTTTCCTGATAGTTGATTTTCTGCACAAAAAGTAGACACCAATGCAATTCTGCTGAAAACAGCGTCAGTCCGTGTTAGTTGCATCCAAATCACACAAGTTTAGAGGAGAAACAATAGCAAAAGTGTTCGGGAAAGTAGATACGTTTTGGACGTATCATTATGTATGTGTGTTAGAGAAACGCCTGGGCCGCTGGTCTAATCCATGCTGTTGATGACCCACAAGTATAGGGGGTGTATCAAAGTCTCTTCGAGGGAAGTGAAATCCAATTTATCGATTCAACACAAGGGGAGCCAAAGAATATTTATAAGCCTTAACAACTGAGTTGTCAATTCAGCTGCACCTGGAAATAGTCTTTCTCACAGTAGTTTATCAGTAGCAACGGTTTTGTAGTAGGAATAGTAAAGTAGCAACAGTAGTAAAAGAAAAGACAACAGTAACAATAGCAGTAAACAGTAGGATTCAAGTGCGGTAAGCATATGGATGGATGGACGGGTGTTGCATGGACAAGACAATTCACATAGCAATCAGAACATAGGGCAATTGCAGATAAATAAGATAAAGCATCCAAGTACTAGATAATTCTAGGCATGTGTTCCATATATAGTCATACGTGCTCGCAATGAGAACTTGCACAACATCTTTTGTCACCGCCCCGTTTGGCTTGGGGCCTCAAGGGAACTACTGGCAATTAAGGTGCTCATTTTAATAGAGCACCGGAGCAAAGCATTAACACTCCATGAACACATGTGATCCTCACATCAAAGCCATTCCCTCCGGTTATCCTGATTTCTGTCACTTCGGGGCCATTAGTTCCGGACAACAACGCGTGTATACAACTTGAAGATAAGACCATAAACAATACTATCATAATGAATCAATAACATGTTTAGATCTGAAATCATGGCAATCGGGCCCTAGTGACAAGCATTAAGAACAACAAATCGCAACAAAGTCATAAAGCACTAATAAAAGATACTAGGCACCATGCCCTAACAATCCG
Source organism: Avena insularis (assembly GCA_023614405.1). Lineage (NCBI taxonomy): Eukaryota > Viridiplantae > Streptophyta > Magnoliopsida > Poales > Poaceae > Avena > Avena insularis. The sequence continues at coordinate 361,684,319 of CM042689.1, read as the reverse complement.
ATGCCATTTCATGAACGATCTCATCCAATCCCTACCATCCCCATAGCCTACAGCGGGGGATTACTCACTCATAGATGGGGGAAACATGGATGGTCGATGGAGAAGCGATGGTGATGATGATGGCGATGATCTCCTCGAATTCCCCATCCCGGCAGGGTGCCAGAACGGAGTTTCTAGTGCTGTTTCGTGGAATCTGGTGGTGGCGGCGGAGTGGAACTCCTTCTGGAAAAACGTTGAACCCCCAGAGTTTTTAGGTCAGAGGGCTTCTTATAGGCGAAGAGGGAGACCGAGGGGGTGCCTGGGGGGCCCACACCACCCCTTAGCGCGACCTGGCCTGGCCCGCGCCACCAGGTCGTGTGGCCACCCCTGGCTCTTCTCCGTCTCGTATTCTGGCTCCTGGAGTCTTCGGGTGAAATAGGATTTTCTGCATATTTTCCAGGATTTTTCCTCATAGTTGAATTTCTGCACAAAAAGTAGACACCAAGGCAATTCTGGTGAAAACAGCACCAGTCCGCGTTAGTTGTATCCAAATCACACAAGTTTAGAGAAGAAATAATAGCAAAAGTGTTCGGGAAAGTAGATACGTTTTGGACGTATCAACTCCCCCCAACCTTAGCTTATTTCTTGTCCTCAAGCAGTTCAGTTGGAAACTGAGTGCGATAAAAGAACTTTCACGAACACATTTGCTTCATATGATGCATATATTCTCAGCAATGTGATCAACTACTTAGATAATTCATAATAAAGAGTATGCTACTGAGTGTACTTAATAGTTAATGCAAGCTATGAAGAGATTCCAACTCAAAAATAATAAGTAGCATGAAGCATAAACATAAGCAACATTACAATGCTCATAACAAGGTATGATAGAGTGGTATCTCGCTTGCCTTTGATTATGAATGCCAAGGAACCTCTGAAGTTCAAGTGATGACTAGAAGTAAAGATATCAAAGATACAAGCATCAAAGTCATAACACAAATAATCAAGTAATGAGACAAGCACAAAGAAGGACAACTATGCTCTCAAGAAAGTGCTCGGAGAATGTGTGGAGACTCAACAAGTAAAAGAAAAGGTTTTGAATAATTTGAAAGGCTTCCAAATGCTGAAAAGTATGGTACTTGTTAGCTTTCAGCTCTCATTGCCCCTATCATAGGCATCTTTAAATGGTTAAGGTTAAAGTGACACAACTAAGAGGATATGCTTGACAAGTTATAAATCGAAGCCTCATGCCCCTTACTTACGAAGACCGATCCTCATGCTACTCAACTTCACTCACAAGTAAGCTCTTGTCATTGTAAGTATATACGTATCATAGAGAACCGCCAACGGGGTACCCCTTGCACATGACACGGGAGCTGTCCCATAATCAAAATAACAAGGCAAGCAGACAATGAGCATCTCAACGATCTTTTTATTTACTATGTGCATAGATTTTTATTGAGGATGCTTCATAGAATGCTCATTACGGTTATGCCGCAAGTTTCCACCATGATTAGGCATGGCTTAGGCTAGCGGCCTAGGCGTTTCTCTAACATACATACAAACTCCATGATCTTACAAGTTCCACTTTTATTTCACACCGCCGGGATGCATAAGTAAAAGAACATGATATCAACGAGGTACTAAGTACCAATGAAATGTTGGAAACGTTCCCCATGATACATGGTTCTGCTAACTTCAACTTATAAAGCGCAAGCATATACGCAACAAAGAAGGACACAATGGTTCAGGTTTATTAAGTGCAAGAAAATAAAGTGTGCCATCAAGTTTGTGAGAGCTTTACTAACTAACTTTCTCATAACAAGCAAACATTTTATTCGGAAGAAAACAAGGCATATTGAATATGCACAGGAATAGCAAATGATGCTAATAGGTAGGTATGGTGGACACTTTGGCAATATTTGGTTTAAGGGAGTTGGGAACATGAGTAAAATACTCAGTGGAAGTGAAGGCTAGCAATAGTAAGGGAGCGACAAACGAGAGAGCAATAGCTGTCATAATCATGCTTGCAACAAAACATGACTAATCATGGCATGAAAGTGATTCAAGATGCTCAAGGCAAAATAATTCATCAAGGCTTAATTGATTATTACAGTCATGTGCATGCGTGAGCATGTGCCAAGTCAATTCAAATGAAACATTCAGAGGAGGATACCATGGTGTCATACCAAGTTATGAATAGAATAATGCAAGCAAACATTCATAAGACATGCTACAAACTATTAGCGAGCTAGAGCTAATCAAAAGAAAGCAAGAACTACTAAGCATCCAAAGATAACATACACCCTACACGAACAGGCTAAGCAAGCCCACAATGATTAGTATATGTACAAAAATGAAAACAAATAGAGTTCGTTACCAGCCTCTTACCACGCCTCAGGTTGTCATTAATCCTCATTATTGCTCTTCACTTGTGTGGCTTGAATAATAATATGAAACCAAATCCCACTGAGGACTGCTGAGCCCTGCAAAAACTCACAAAGCCAAAGAAGAACGACAAATATTTTTGTTGTTTTCGATTTTTAAAAACAAGAACCAAAAGGGAAAAACAAGCAAAGCAAAATCTTTTTGGGTTTTTTGAATAGTTCAAACAAAGCAAAAGGGAAAAACAAACCAAGGCAAAAAGAAAAAGAAGCAAACCAAAGAGAGACAACAGAAATATTTTTGGTCTTTTTGTGTTTTAGAAAGCAAAAGCAAAGAAAGAACAAAAACTAAAGAGAGAACGAAACATGAATATACAAAGTACCGACGCAACATGATATGGAGATGAGTGTGGTGTCGTCTTACCTCCCCCCAAGCTTAGGCTTTAGCCTAAATGGGTATCAATCCCAAGCTGGCCAGGATGAAGTGTCACCGTGGTACAACGAAGAGGTCCCCTCGTCCTGGTGCAAGCTCGAGTACGTCCCTCCGTAATGTGCAGAGTAATCATAGGAGGGCACATCCTCCAGGTGCTGCTCATCCACCTCCTCCTTGGAGCGCGACCACGGTCTCCTATGAACACTAAACAAAGAAGGCTGTGGCAAAAGGATCTCCCTTTCATCCCCGTCAGTGAAAAGCATCCTATATACTAGAATGTTCAAATCAGAAGTAGCAGTGACAAAGTGCTGAGTTTTCATAGCAACAATGTCAAGCCTTAGTGGTGCCAGTATAGCATCATTGGGATCCACTAAAAGACCTAATGCATTGACTATACGCGAGGCAATGATGCCCCCATAGATAGGCCCCCTAGCAGCTAGGCGGCGAGCAATAAGCGAGCCAAGATTGTACCGAGTATCATTGTTAAGCGCAGCAACAAGGAAATCTAAATGATAGTTGGAGATATTACTTGTGTTCTCCCTACCAAGTATGCTAGTAGCAAGATAATATGCAAAATATCTAAGAGCAGGGAGTTGGATATTTCTTATCTTTCCACAATGCCACGGTCATCATCATTGGTCACCCCTCAGTAAAGCTCCAACAAATCAGCGGGTCGCCCTTGAATTTTCTTCACGGTCCCTGTCATGCGTACACCTACAATACTGCAGAATCTCTCCAAAGTCATGGTGAAGGGCAGATTATAAATTTTGAAAGAGACAGTCGACTGATAGGATGTGTTAGTAAACGTGAAGCTCTCAACGAAGGTTTTGGTGAGCATAGCGTATTGCTCACTCCAATCTTGCATATATGAGGTCAAACCAACCCTCTCAATCAGTAGCAAGAAATCATCAAGAATACCTGCAGCTTGTAGGAAAGTAAAACAAGGAAAAGTGGATGGGTGCGCATCCCCATCATCCCTTTCATTACCAATACAAGTTGCAATGAGATCTTCGTTGTATGATGGCCTAAACTGAGAGGCCGATCTTGAGGGCCTCGATCTCCTAGGTGCATCACTCTCAAATATCTCTCCAAAGGTATGGTTGTTCATGCTTGGTATTCTGAAATTTAAACACCTATTAAACAAGTGATTGCAAAGTAAATATAATGAAGGATTATACTCATAGGGACTTGTAAGAGGCCTAAACATGCATTAAAACTATATCTCTAAGCATCAAACAAGCTTACAAGCTCTCAAAACCTGTCACTTACAGCAGGAAAATACTCAAGATATAATCCACTAAACTCAAATCTACTTGGACAAGGAGAGGAGTCACATACCAGGGAACAAATGCTCCAAATTTTAGCAAGAAAGATGGGCTGAGCAAGGAGATCGAAAAAATCGAGAGCAAACACAGCAAGAACACGATTTTGAGCAATGAACTGGAGCTTACTCGGGAGAGAGAAGAAAGTGGCAGGTGAGAGAGTTAGTGGGGGGCTAGGGGTGGCCCACACTAGGGCATGGCGCCACCCAGGGCAGGCCGCGCCACGAGGTGGTGTGCCTGCCTGGTGGGTCCCCCTGGTACTCCTCTGCCCCTTTTTTCATGTAAAAATTTAATATGAATTTTCTGGAGTTTTTCGAGACACTTTATTTTTGGGCATTTTCAGGCATAGAAGAATGATTTTCTGACAGACGTATTTTTTGGAAATATGATGCAAGGACAAAACAAAGCTAGAACTACAGAAGTTCTAAGACACTTTAACATGCAAGCAACTAACAAATAAAAGAAAACTAAACGTAAGTAAAAACTAAAATGGATAGAATAGAAGTACACGGAAATAATCATAGTGAAAACATTGTTTTGTTCAATGAAATCCTTTTGTTAACAAGGTTGATCAGGTCTTGTTACCAAAACAATTCCATATGAGACAAAACTTTGTATTCCACTAATGATTATGCTACCTCAACCTTGATAGCAATAGTCCCAATCATAATAGTTTCAAATTTTTCTGTTGGTATGGGACAATATATTTCTCCAACTTGAATGCCCTCAACATGTTCAATTGAATTCAAACCATAAGTTCTTTCAACCTTCTTGGGGAAATAGATAGTATGTTCCTTGTAATTCACACTGAAATCACATTTCCTTGATTACAATTAATAACAGCTCCTACAGTATTAAGAAAAGGTCTCCCAAGAATAATAGACATATTATTATCTTCATGCATTTCAAGCACAAAAAAATCAGTTAATATCAAGCAATTATGAGCCACTTGAACAGGTACATCCTCACATATACCCACAGGAATAGTGGTAGATTTATCAGCCATTTGCAAAGATATATCAGTTGGTATTAATTTTTCTAGTTGAAGCCTCTTATAGAGAGAGAAGGCATAACACTAACTCCAGCTCCCAAATCACACAAAGCAGTTCTAACATAACTGTTCTTAATAGAGCAAGGGATAGTTGGAATCCCTAGGTATCCAAGTTTATTAGGAACCTTACCATTGAAGGAATAATTAGCAAGTAAAGTAGAAATTTCTTCATTAGGGAACTTCCTTTTATTCGAGACAATATCCTTCATATACTTTGAGTAAGGAGGCAATTTAATAGCATCAGTCAAAGGAATTTGCAAGAATAAAGGTTTCATCTACTCACAAAACTTATTATAGTGTTCATCTTCCTTTTGACTTGTGTTTCTTATCAGGGAAAGGCATAGGTTTTTGGACCCAAGGTTCTCTTTCACTACCATGTTTCTTAGCAATAAAATCCTCTTTGGTGTATTTAGTATTCTTAGTGTGGTTTTCAGGTTCTTCCTCAACTTTCTCTTCATTAGGAGCTTCATTTTCTTCATTACCACTTTTAGTTTCAGCATCAGAGATAGATATACTATTAGGATCTATAGCAGGTTCAGAGGGTTCTACAATAGTTTTTTGTTTCTTTTTCCTTTTCTTACGAGTAGAGCCACTATTTTCAGCGTGTTGAGAATCCCGCTCAATTCTTTTGGGATGCCCCTCAGGATAAAGAGGATCCTGGGTAGCAGCTCCACTTCTAGTTCTAATTTCATAAGCATGTTTTTCTTTAGCAGCATTAACTAGCAAGTCGTTTTGCACTTTAACGAGTTGATCTTTTTGAGTTTGAACCATTTGAAAGTGTTTAACAATAATTTTAACATCATTAGAGGTTCTTTCCACAATATCTTTCAACTCAACAATAGCTCTAGTGTTTTCCATAAGATGATCTTGCACCCTTTTATTAAAATTATCTTGCTTAACAATAAAGATATCAAATTCTTCTAAGCATTGATCAGGAGGTTTAGAGTAAGGGATATCACCTTCATCAAAGTGTTGGAGAGAGTGTACCTCAATAGTGGGTGAATAGGAGGTAAATTCTTGACATCTGCAGCTTTAATTCCCTTCTCCTTAAGACATTTCTTAGCTTCCTTCATCACTTCATCATTTAATTCAATAACTCCCCTCTTCTTTGATGTTGGAATAGGCACCGGAATAGTAGGTTTAGGTACAATCACTTCAGGTATAGCTTGTTTAGGAGGAGTCCAATCTTCATAATTCTTACTTATTTTAGCCATTAGTTCCTCAGCTTCCTTAGGAGTCCTATTCCTGAAAACACAGTCAGCACAACTATCTAGGTATGTCCTAGATTCTTCGGTTAGTCCATTATAAAATATATCAAGAAGCTCATTCTTAGGTAATGGACTTCCAGCCTGTGCATGAATCAAAGCACAAAACCTCGCCCAAGATTCAGGCAATACCTCTTTTTCTCCCTGTTTAAAATCAAAAAGTTCCTGCAAAATAGCATGTCTAACACTAGGAGGAAAATATTTCTGCAGGAAAGTACTAATCAAGCACTCAGGGCTATCAATAGATCCAGGAGGCAAATTACTAAACCAAGTTTTATCTTCTCCTTTCAGTGAAAAGGGGAAGATCTTAGCAACAAAGTAAGTACGCATCTTAATATCATCAGAAAACGAACCACTCATGGTAGAAAGTTCATTCATATGTGCTACCACACTTTCATTCTTAGTCCCACAAAAAGGTTCTTTCTCGACAATAGCTATGTAAGATAGATCGTGAGAGAAATCATAATCTTCATCTATAATGTTTATGGGAGAAGCAGCAAACTTAGCAACAGGAGACAATTTGGGTCTAATAGTACGCCTCTCAAGGAGACTCTTAGCAGCGCTCCTATCATGGGTGTTTTTACATTCTTTAATAAATTCATCGGTCATCTCAACATAACCATCTTCAATATCATAACTTTCACTAGACTCAGGTGAACTAACAGGTGTAGTGTCTTCATTAGGAGTTTCAGTGTTTCCAGCTATAGTTCTAGCAATCGTAGCATCTAGGAAAGGACCTAATGAACCACTCTTATCAAGCGCAGTAGAAGCAGCATCATAAGCATCAGAAGTTTCAGATTCAGCAGTAGTAGCAGTGTGTGTAGCGTGTGTATGTGGTGGTGTAACGAGCTTACTTATAACAGATGGTGAATCAAGAGCAACAGAGGTGTTCAGAACCATACATCTTCTTGTAGTGGATGGTAAAATAGGAACCTTGCCATCACGAGACTTACCCATGAAGGATGGATAGTAGCGAACAATAGAGAATCCAAGTGAACTTGATAAATAAAGCTATGCTCCCTGGCAACAACGCCAGAAAATAGTCTTGATGACCCACAAGTATAGGGGGTGTATCGCAGTATCTTCGAGGGAAGTGAAACCCAATTTATTGATTCGACACAAGGGGAGCCAAAGAATATTTATAAGCCTTAACAACTGAGTTGTCAATTCAGCTGCACCTGGAAACAATCTTGCTCACAACAGTTTATTAGTAGCAACAGTTGTGTAGTAGGAATAGTAAAGTAGCAGCAGTAGTAAAAGCAAAGACAGAAGTAACAATAGCAGTAAACAGTAGGATTCGAGTGTGGTAGGCATAGGGATGGATGGACGGGCGTTGCATGTACAAGACAATTCACATAGCAATCAGAACATAGGGCAATTGCAGATAAATAAGATAAAGCATCCAAGTACTAGATAATCCTAGGCATGTGTTCTATGTATAGTCATATGTGCTCGCAATGAGAACTTGCACAACATCTTTTGTCTCGCCAGCCCGTTTGCAGCGGGGCCTCAAGGGAACTACTGGCAATTAAGGTGCTCCTTTTAATAGAGCACCGGAGCAAAGCATTAACAATCCGATGCCATTTCATGAACGATCTCATCCAATCCCTACCATCCCCATAGCCTACAGCGGGGGATTACTCACTCATAGATGGGGGAAACATGGATGGTCGATGGAGAAGCGATGGTGATGATGATGGCGATGATCTCCTCCAATTCCCCGTCCCGGCAGGGTGCCAGAACGGAGTTTCTGGTGCTGTTTCATGGAATGTGGTGGTGGCAGCGGAGCGGAACTCCTTCTAGAAAAAACGTTGAACCCCCGGAGTTTTGAGGTCATAGGGCTTCTTATAGGCAAAGAGGGAGACCGAGGGGGTGCCTGGGGGGCCCACACCACCCCCTGGCGTGGCCTGGCCTGGCTCGCGCCACCAGGTGGTGTGACCACCCCCTGGCTCTTCTCCGTCGCGTATTCTGGCTCCTGGAGTCTTCGGGTGAAATAGGATTTTCTGCATATTTTCCGGTATTTTTCCTGATAGTTGATTTTTTGCACAAAAAGTAGACACCAAGGCAATTCTGCTGAAAACAGCGTCAGTCCGCATTAGTTGTATCCAAATCACACAAGTTTAGAGGAGAAACGGTAGCAAAAGTGTTCGGGAAAGTAGATACGTTTTGGACGTATTAGCTGTCATGGTGGAAACCTGCAGCGTAACCATAATGCGTATCTATGAAGCATTCTTCTTATAAAAAAAGAGAGATAGCTATTGAGAAAAAGAAAAAAGAGAGATATGAGAAAAGACGAAAGAGAGAAAAAAGCACCATTTTCCCATGGTAAATAAGAAGATTGCTGAGATACCCATTGTCTGCTTGCCTTGTCATTTTGACATGGGGATTCTTCCGTATCATCGGGCAAGGGGTACCCCGTTGGCGGTTCTCTATGATACGCACATATTTACGATGACAAGAACTTACTGGTAACTAAATTTGAGTAGCATGAGGAGCGGCCCTCGTACTCAAGGGACATGAGATTTCCAGTTTATAGTCTGTCAAGCATATAACTCAGATTAGACCTCACTTTCACCTTAACCATATTAAAGATGCTTATGATAGGGGCAATGAGAGCTCAAAGCTAATGAGTACCATACTTTCAGCATTTGGAAGCTTTTCAAACTATTCAAAACCTTTTTCATTTCCTTGTTGAGTCTCCACCTATTCTATGAGCACTTTCTTGAGAGCATAGTTGTCATTCTTAGTGTAACGTGCTTGTCTCAAAACTAGATTAATTGTGTTATGACTTTGATGCTTGTATTTGTGATATCTTTACTTTTAGTTTTCACCTGAAATTTAGAGGTGCCTTGGCATTCAAAATCAAAGGCAAGCGAGATACCACTCTATCATAACTTGTTATGAGCATTGTAATGTTGCTTATGTTTATGTTTAATGATACTTATTATTTTTGAGTTGGAATCTCTTTATAGATTGCAATGCCTATTAAGTAAACTTAGTTGCATACTCGTTATTATGAATTGTCTAAGTAGTTGATCACATGCTGAGAATATATACATCATATGAAGCAAATGTGTTCGTGAAAGTTTCTTTTATTGCACTCAGTTTTCAACTGAATTGCTTGAGGACAAGCAATAAGCTAAGCTTGGGGGGAGTTGATACGTCCAAAACGTATCTACTTTCCCGAACACTTTTGCTATTGTTTCTCCTCTAAACTTGTGTGAATTGGATGCAACTAACATGGACTAACGCTGTTTTCAACAGAATTACTTTGGTGTCTAGTTTTTGTGCACAAAATCAACTATCAGGAAAAATCCCGGAAAATATGCCAAAAATCCGATTCCGCCAGAAGACTCACGGAGCCAGAATACGAGACGGAGTGGGGCTGGGGCCTGGCCACACCACCTAGCCACGCGGGCTAGGCCTAGCCATGCTAGGGGGTGGTCTGGCCGCCCCAGACACCCCCTCGGTCTCCCTCTTCGCCTATAAGTTGCCTTCTGACCTAAAAACTCAGGGGGGTTCGACGTTTTTCCATAAAGAGTTCCGCTCCGCTGCCACCACCAGATTCCATGATTCGGAACCAGAAACTCCATTCTAGCACCCTACCAGGACGGGGAATTGGAGGAGATCATCGCCATCATCATCACCATCGCTTCTCCATCGACCATCCATGTTTCCCCCATCTATGAGTGAGTAATCCCCCGCTGTAGGCTATGGGGATGGTAGGGATTGGATGAGATCGTTCATGTAATGGCATCAAATTGTTAGGGCTTGGTGCCTAGTATCTACTATTAATGCTTTTTTACTTTGTTGCGACTTGTTATGCTTAATGCTTGTCACTAGGGCCCGAGTGCCATGATTTCAGATCTGAACATGTTATTGATTCATTATGATAGTATTGTTTATGGTCTTACCTGCAAATTTTATACACATGTTGTCCGGAACCAAAGGCCCCGAAGTGACAGAAATTGGGATAACCGGAGAGAATGGCTTTGATGTGAGGATCACATGTGTTCACAGAGTGTTAATGCTTTGCTCCGGTGCTCTATTAAAAGGAGCACCTTAATTGTCAGTAGTTCCCTTGAGGCCCCACTGCAAACGGGCTGGCAGGACAAAAGCTGGCAGGACAAAAGATGTTGTGCAAGTTCTCATTGCGAGCACGTATGACTATATATGGAACACATGCCTAGGATTATTTAGTACTTGGATGCTTTATCTTATTTATCTACAAATGCCCTATGTTCTGATTGGCATGTGAATTATCTTGTCCATGGAATGCCCGTCCATCCATCCCTGTGCCTACCGCGCTCTAATCTTAATGTTTACTGCAATTGTTACTATTGTCTTTACTTTTACTACTGCTATTACTTTACTATTCCTACTACAAAACTGTTGCTACTGATAAACTGCTGTGAGCAAGATTGTTTCCAGGTGCAGCTGAATTGACAACTCAGTTGTTAAGGCTTATAAATATTCTTTGGCTCCCCTTGTGTCGAATCAATAAATTGGGGTTCACTTCCCTCGAAAATACTGTGATACACCCCCTATATTTGTGGGTCATCAGTATGCTTTTACTCCTTACCTCTGTGTTATTCTCCTCTTACCTTCACATGTTTTGAATCCACTCTTATATTTTCTTCGAGTCCAGGATTTCTCGTGTTTGGGTTTCTATCGTACCTTTAGGGTTTCTCTTCCTCCCTTTTATAACGCTGGAGCTACAATCATCTAATTTGCATCTTGTTTGTTGTACCCTTCATCCAATATTTTTGGTCCTTGAACTATTTATCTGTATCTACACCTTGACGGATATCTGAATCATTGAAAAACATTATGAGAAGGATGAGCATTGGTGAAGTTGAAGTATACCTTGAGCATGTGTTGTTCATGCCAATGGAACCATCACGAAAGCTAATCATGGTATCTTTTCACACATTTTATTTTGTATCTTTTGGTGGTTTCCAATGCGGTGACATCATGTGTGTCAGATCCGATGAAGATCCTGCATCACGCATATGTTTCCGAACTTCGCTTATCGAGATCTTGAGTCTGAATTCCGAGGGTTGGTTGCATAATTCTTCTATTCATGTATAGAGTAATGCTTTGAGTGCGGGATGGAGTCACGACCATACCACTACTCTTCTCATTTGCTTTTGTACGTTGAATTGGTGTATCAATGCAATTTAACTCATTCATGGAAGTTAGAGGTGGCTTTATCTTTTGATACCTTTACCTTCGTCCTTTGTTTCTACGGAGTGTTCTCTCGACAAATGTGAACAACGACTTCAAGATGGAGCAAGAGTTTTTGTTAGTGGTGTCACAAGGATCTACATGAAGCAAGAAGAATCTTCTCATCATTCTTATCCCCATACCATGAGGCGGATCTCGAGGGCGAGATCCTTTGTTTGAGCCTCCATAATTCTAGCACCCCGGGTAAAACCACTACTAGAAAATCACTTGGTGTTTTGTTTTGTGCATCATCATGATCGCATGATCATGTCATCATGCATTTGAGCATTTTCATGTTTTCATTCATACTATTTTCCTAAAACTATTTTCCAAAAGCCTACTTTTGTTTTCTAGATATCCCTCTCTTTATTTCAAATCAAAACCCTAGGTCCGCCGGATCTTCTATTTGTCTAAAACCTATTTACAAAATGTTTTGTTTTAAAAGAAATAAATAAGTAAAATGTTTTGACCGGGGGAGACAGCCTAGCCTGTTAGGCTAGGACACCTACTACCCTAGCAAAAACAGACGTGAACCCTAGACCTAAACCGGCCAGGCCCAAAGGCCCAGCCAGCTGGACCTAACCCTACCCAAACCCTAACTACCATCTAGACTCACACCAGCCAAACTCCACCCTACCGCCACCATCCGTCGCATGCGCACCACGCAACAACATGGTCAGCAACGCATGGTACATGACCGAACCCACCTCACCAACACACCCCCGACCCACGCCGCACTCGTCTCCAATCTCGCGACACGCCCCACCCCACTCAACTGCTGCCGCACGCCACCGCCTCTCCCCTCGTCGTTCCCCTCCTCCCAGGCGTAGGCACCATCACCCCGGTACATCGTCCCTGCACTGCCACTTCTCCACGTCGCCCCGGCCGCCTCACCGCCCGAGCTTCCGCAACCAGGCCATCACCTCCTCCTCTACGACAGTAGCCGGTGAGCTCTCTTCCCCTTACATTCCCCGGCAGCTGCCGCCCTCTCGATTCCGCCTCGGCGTGGCGGCGCCACCGCCCGTGCCGCCGCTCCTCTTCCTTGATACCACCGCCTCCCTTCAACCCTAGCTGCGATGCCTTCTGGCGTCCGTCCACCCCGTGTCGCCTCCTCTGCGTGTCCTCCTCCGTACGCCTTCCTCTCCGTCAAGCTCAACCCCGAGCCCTTGTCCTGTAGCGCCTGGTCGCCGCTCGAGCTGTCTCACCACCAGCCAACACAGCGAGCGCTGCCGTCCTCTGCCCCGTGGATCCGAACCCCGTGCCTTGGCCACCGTTGATCCTCTGTTCCCTCTCTGTGGGTCCCTATCCCATGGCGCCTGCAGGCTCACCCTCGACCAACGGCTCCTCCTGAACTCCCTTCATCGCCTTCCTCCCGGATGTTGCCTCGCCATCATGGTACAGGTGTTGCCCCTACACGGCCGCTCGAGCTTCGCCCCGCAAAGTTGCTAGTTCGGTCTAGCACGCCTCATGTTCAAAGTTCCACACAGTTCTGGTCATCTACTGATGTGCATTCACTGTTTGTGGTTTTGTTGTCTCTATTGGTACCCAGTGATCTGGTGAGTGTTGTATGGCTGACCAAAGAACTTGTCAAGACCATCCAGAAGTTCGACAAGGACCTCAAGAATGCATGAACACCTACTTTGACCCCAACTATGATCCGAGCTCGGTACGACAAGAACTCCAACATAGGAACCGAAGGCGATGATGCCAGATCGACAAGATATTCTTCATAGACACATATACCTTCGACCACGGATCCGAAGAACCGCTGACGCGGACGCCAAGACCCCGTTCCCGGATTCGAACCCCGAAGACCGAACCTGGAGTCCAAAGACTGATCCCGCCGAACCTGAACCCCTCGGAACTCAAGATCGCCAAACCCTAATATGTGATACCCTTTTCCGAGCCCCTATTTTATAAATGCTATATACCTTGATGCATATTAAATCTATTCATGTTTGCATTCATCGCATCATGTGGGTTGGGGACACTTTGTCGATTAACCTCATAATTAATTATGGAGGCTATATGCGGGCTATTTTAGTATTATATTGCCTCCATTTAAATTTGTGTAGCAAACCGATGCCATGTTTTGCCTTGTTAAGCCAACATTTAAATTGCGGGATAACTAAACAACATGAACCTCCTAATTAAATGTCGGGATCCTGGTTCTGCTTAATATTTCCTAGTGGCATTGCACCTTTGCCATGTCATGCATCATACATGCATCATACCCGATCTTTTGCCGTAGTATTAAATAGTGCATCCGGTGTTTCTTTTAGTGATTTGATTCTTCACGGATTAGGCCATTGAGTTGATGCGAGTCTCAACCAGTTCTTCAGATAATGTCTGTTCTATAGTGTTTTCTAGGCGAGCATTCTCCCCCTTTCTACCTATTTTGCGTTTATTGTCTTTACTTCCTCCTATTGATCTATTGATATCCTTCTTGCGGTGCTTTACTTTCCGTGCACCACTTATATTCCCTGCAACCTCTATATTGCCTTGGACACATCCTATTGCCTTTTGTTTGATATACAGTCGGCCTTGCGAGTCGTAGTTGCTTGCTCGGGTGCTACTTCGCGTTGTCGATGTTCCACTAATGTTGGGAGCTTGGCACATGCTTAATTGTGGAGATGATCATTGCTTTAATTACAACTTGATAATTAAAATGCCGGGAATAGATATAACTAATGTAGAGGCACCGATGGGCAATAGATGTTATTTGGTTCTTCCACACTCACTTGTGTCCCGTAGGCCCCGAGTACTTGATACCTGTTCCTTGAATATTCGCACTATCCACATGGGGGAGACTCTATGGATCCTCCTTCGCCTGATCTTGATTCGCACTTTATTTCTTAGGGCCACAAACTAGTTTGGGGCTTTATTACTATCTTGTACTTATGCCATACTTTACTGCTTTATTTACGATTGCGCATGGAGCGCATGTACTATTTAGGAACCCCGTGCCACGTTTATGCTGTATTGACAAGCCTAGTCACACTTTCGGGTTCCGAGTTATTTATTATCGTCGTCACAAACCCTGGGTTCGTCTCGGAGCCGGCCAACTTCGTTGCGGGTAGCTTATTGGGGTGGCCCCTAAAATAATTTTTGAATCCTATGAATGCATTGTCGTGAGGCCTTGTTGCTTTTTATTTGGTTCTTCCCGAGGTTGATCGTGCGTATGTTGCTATTTGTGCAGCCCTATAGGGTACAACTCTCTAAAATCTGTGTCCGCAGTTATGGATGACTTGGAGCACAATATCTCTATCATAGATAACCATAACTAAAGTAGTACTATAAATTTGACTTTAATATGTCTAGTAATCAGTTTCACTACAACGAAATGAGTAAATAAAAGTGCCAACAACTGCTGGATTTGGGATGTCTCATGCCAATTGTATCTGACTAGTAAGTATTGCAACTAAAACAAAATGGTTAACTAAAACTGCCCACTGCTTATGATATCAGGATGACTCATGCTATCTATATCTGACTAGTAAGTGCTGCAACTATAATGGAATAAATAAAACTGTCAACTGTGTGAGTTCCTCGGTTTGACTTCCTCGTTTGGTCTCGAGGGGTAAATACCAGGATGGGTATGATTGGTGTTTGTATCAGGTTGGTCCCGTATAGGTCTTTCTTATCCCTCTCTGATAGCCGACAGTTGCATCGAACCTCTATAGGTTGTTTAGTGCATGCTTCGCTACTGCTTCAGTCCACCATACCTATGTAGGCGAGAGCTGCCGAATTCTAGACTCGCCGTATACTAGCCTCAGTACTAACCGCTCCCTTTTTCCCTTTGCCCTTTGTCGGCACCCCTTTTGTTTAATAGGTATGAGTTCAACGTTGTTAGCAGGTTTACCCTTCCAGCTTGGCCTGGGCAGGGTTATGGATGCCATTGGTTATTCTTTAGGGCTCTTAGCCCAATTTGCTTCTTATCCATACTCAGATGTGTATCGTTTTCAAGATGATTTGGATCTTTGTACTATATATCTGTACTCTTGACTCGTTGAGTCATTGTTGTATATATATATGTTTCTATGGGTTCCATCGTGAACTATTTTGTAATGGTAATACTTCATTTTTTTCACCCGCAGGCAAGTGCCTGGTGGGAATTTTGAATTGTTTATATGCGGGTTTGGCGGGAATCGCTGAAACTTGCATAGGACCGATTCGAGGGTGTTACAATAATGCTATACAGATCACTGTAAGCAATCATATTATTGCTAACAGCATCGCATTTGTTCATTGCTTGATGTGCTACAAGATTGGAGTCGCCGATTATCTTGAGGCGAATTGCACTACAAGCTTTAGCTATACGCATACCATGCAACAAGGCCTCATACTCAGCTTTGCTATTGGACGCTTGCGAAGCTCATCCGAAGTATATAAAGCATTTTATCGCCTTGTGGTGATACTAGTATAACTCCTGCCCCTGCTCCTTCCGTTCTTTTTGATCCATCAAAGTACATTGTCCATGCACTAGAAAGGTCTGGTGGGCCCGTGCACTGTAGTTTAGTCCATTAAGTGATGAAATCAGGCAAAACTTGTGATTTGATTGCTTTACACTTCTCATACATGATATCTCGAGGGTAAAGCTCAACGCCCCATAGGGAGACACGTCCTGTTGCTTCTGGATTATTGAAGATATTGGACACGGGTGCTTCATTAACCACTATGATCGGGTGTTCCAAAAAATAATAGTGTAACTTCCGTGCTGTCATAAATACTCCATATGCTAGTTTTTGATAATGCGGGTACCTTTGTTTGGATGGCGAAAGGACCTCACTCAGGAAATAAACTGGTGTTTGAACACCATGGGTTTTCCCTTCTCCGGGTCATTCTACGACCAGAACTGTGCTAACCACCTGATTTGTGGCGGCAATGTAAAGAAGTAAAGGCTCTTTCTCGTGTGGAGACACGATGACAGGAGATGTTGAAAGTGTCCTTTTGAGATCTTCAAAGTCGCGCTGAGCTTCTTCCATCAACTCGAAATTATCTGATTTCCTCATAAGGGCATAGAATGGTAGTGCTTTTTTGCCTAACCGAGCAATAAATCGGCTGAGTGCTATGACTCGCCCAGCTAGCTGCTGTACTCCTCGAAGATTTGTTGGTTTTTTCATTGTTAGAATCACTAGTATTTTCTCGGGATTGGCTTCGATTCCTCTTGCTGATATGAGTTATCCAAGGAGTTGCCCTGCTAGGACTCCAAAGGAGCACTTCGTCATGTTAAGTTTGATGCAAAATTTGTCGAGGTTCTCAAATGTTTCTTGGAGATCCTTGAGAAGTGAAGACCCTTGCTTTGTTGTAACTATAACATCGTCAATATATACTTGCATGTTTGTGCCGATTTGATTGCCTAGGTAATTTTGCATCATCCATTGATATGTTGCTCTGGTGTTTTTGAAACCAAAATGTATTGTTGTATAGAAAAATATAGTGAGGCGATGGAGCTCCTTTCCAATGGCCTTACGTTTTGGTTCTGCAAAGCGATGAAGCGATTGTTTTACTGGCTTCGCCTTGGGGTCTAAATTTAATGCGTGCTCAGCGAGTTCCCTAGGAAATCCCGGCATGTCAGAAGGTATCCATGCGAAGATCTCCCAGTTCTCACAGAGGAACTCGATGAGCCTGCTTTCCTATGGAGGATTAAGATTTGAGGCCACACATATGGTTTTCTTCGGGTTGGTAGAATGGATTTTTACTTCCTTTGTGTCTTTTGCGGTGTCAAAAGCCTAGTCGGGATTAACACGTGCTATCGCTAGAGGTTCTGCGGTTGCTAATATTCTCAGCTGCTCAAACTCAGTTGCCATCCCGAAAGATTCAAATTTTTTGTTGAACTCCTGATCACATTTGTTGGATCATGTGAAACTTCCCTTTATATTTTTAATCCCCTTTGGCACTGGCATTTTCATAACTAAGTATGCATAATGGGGGACTGCCATGAATCATGCAAAAGCTGGGCGTCCCAGGATTGTGTGGTACTGTGATGGATAGTCCATGACTTTGAACTCGAGATTTTCTCGCCTAAAATTTTCTTTGGTTCCGAAAACAACGTCAAGAAATATTTTACCTAAAGGAATTTCAGCCTTACCTGGTACTATGCCATGGAAGGATGTTTCTATTGGTACTAGATTGACCAAAGAGTAGTTCATTGCCCTTAGTGTTTTGGCGTAGATCAAAGTTATGCTGCTTCCTGCATCCATGAAAACTTTGCTCATGTCGAATCCTCCCACTTGTGCTTCAACTATCAAGGCTGAATGACCTGGTCGTGGTACTGGTAGTGGGCGATCAGCTCTATTGAATGTGATTCTTGTTCTGACCAATGAAGATACTCGGGTGTGTCTGGTGGGGTAGTCTTAGCCATGTTTACTTGTCTTGTAATTATATTGGGGGATACCCCTGGTAGGGTAACGCCGGGGTATAAAGGCTGAGTTATCCGAGGTACATCACGGTGAAAGTGAAAGTTAGCCGGGTCACCTCACGGCGGGTCGACTTATGGAGTAACCCAGCCCGGTGGGCGGTTGCCTAACATTAACCCGGCCGGCATAGAATATATGTTGGCTATGTTGATCTACCTTGTTTGCAGGTACCCTCGTAGCCGGGTTAGCTACATGTTGGCCAAAATACCGCTTGGCTTCCAAGGAAAGGAAGGAATCTCTCACTAGTCAAAAGGTGGCCTTTGCACACTAAAGCATGAGTGAAGCAGGCACATGCAAGGACCAGCGGGGCGTGGTCGACAAGGGTGACGTACACTACAACAGAAATGGTATTTTTTGGTAGGCCCCTTTTGTCACTTAATATCCATATTTTGTCAATGAATATATGATGTTGACAAAAATGGGCTGTCACTAATTTTGTCATAAAACCCACGTCATAAAAAAATCCATAACCACGGTTTGCATTTTTTGTCATTGTATAACTTATATTAGTTGACGATGTTAGTTTTGTCAACAATCGTGTGCAATCGGTGACTGAAATATTTGTCATGATATATATGAAAAGTTTGTCATCGTAAATTAGAAGGGAGTGTACGACAGGTCATCATTACAGACGTGGCATTTTGTTAATTTAGTGCAATTTACTGACGTGGCATTATGACCAGTGGGACCGAGTAGTTCATACAGGTGGACCAACAGCGGGTCCAAGACGGCTCGGATAGGTGGGACCCGGAGGGTTCGGACAGGTGGGACCCATAGGGTTCTGATAGGTGGGACCAAGAGGGTTCTGACAGGTGGGACCCGTAGGGTTTGGAGAGGTGGGACCAAGATGCTTCGGACAGGTGGGACCGAGATAGTTCTGACACGTGGGTCCACGTGTTGATGACAGTGTCAGTAATTTCATCACGTTAATAATTATACAAAAAATGAAAAAAACATCATACATACAAATAAAATTTAGAACCAACATATAAAATAGCGGCGATAAAATTTTGTGCAATAGTTTAAACATGAAGATACAACTAAGTAAATCACATTGATGAACAATTTCATCAAGATGGAGGTGCTGTTGAGTTGTTGCCCTGTCCTTGCTGCTGTGATGTCCTTAAGATGAAACTAAGTGTGGATTCTAATTCTTGCGGCTTCTTTTCAGTTGCTCTGTTTTTCTCTTCCCGTGCCTTCATCAGAGCTACATGGTCCTCTTCTTGTTTCTTTTTCATTTCTTCAAATCTTTTATCCTGGGCTTCCATCCTTTCCTGCATCTCTTGTTTGTACCTTTCAGCTGCGAGGAGTGATTGTTCCTCCTGTTCAGCAAGCTTGTTTTCTAGTTTTCGGATGCGTTCTGTGGACACAGAGCTCTTCCTTGAGATTGATCCAACTCCCAAATTTGAGAGGAATGTGCATGTGCTTGAGCTCATTGTACTCTTCTCCTTCAAGACTTCCAATAATTTGCAATTCTGTTTTTTCAGTCTCATCTTCTAGGTGTGGTATATGTTTCGTGGTCATCATTGAATCCCGCAAATAAGTTCAAATGAAAGCATAAGAAATATTAAAGTAGAAAGCTTATTCATTACAAAATTTTAGTAGTATTAAAAATGTCTTACATAAGCATATTTGTCTTCCGTAGTCATTATGCCTTCCTTGTTAGTGTGTATAAGTCTATAGAATTCAATTGGAGATGTCACCTCCTCCAAGTTCTATAGAAAAATTGGAATTATGGACATGAGTTTGGAAAATTTATACTGAATTTGGTAGAACAATTGTTTCATATATGAACTTAAAAACGTACAAATGCTTCGTAGTGTGCAACGAAGCATCTCGATCCAGTTGTATGGTTCTTCTTTACAGCTTCTCTGTTCACTTGATTTTTCACACACATTTCCTAAAGTTGAGTATGAACTTGTGAGTTTTCTGTGCAGCAGAGTTTTATGTGCTGTGTATTTGTAAGTGTAAATGTTAGTACCTGATAGTAGGCATCAAACCATCTGTCCACAAGATCTTTCCAACTTCTCTCTACTACATTTGCTGGCTTCATCTTATATGCTTCTTGGGGGCTCATATCTTTAATCTTGTCCCAATTCTCCTTCTTAAGCTTGTAGCATAGTTGGCGCATACTACTCTATATAATATTAGTGCACACTCTCTTGGTAAATACATCATTTCTATCCATTTCAAAATTACCCTAAAAATGGAGATGCATATTATGTAGTTACATAGGTAGACAATATAAATATTTATTATGTATTTACATAGCTAGATATGATAACCTTTGTTTTAGGGTTATCGTAGTTATGGACCTCATCATCTGAAGTCGGCTCATCATTAGCTGTGGCCATTTCTTCTGCACTGGGTTCATATGTAGGGTCTGGTTGTGTTTGGTCTGCATCCTTTTGTTTACCTTTTTTGGTGGCGTATATCACTTTGCAGATGCTGCTGTACACACATTTATGTGCTACCTCTTCTATATTTTCTATAGGCAAACCTCTGGTGGCTTGCGCTTCTTTCAAAATTTCCATCATACGAGCTTTATTTTCTTTCAAATTTTTGTACTTGTTTGCCTCATATGCATTAGTTGGTTTTTTTCGGTTCTCACAAAGGATGATCAAAATTGTATTACAGCTCAACAGCAGATTACATCATGAATTACAAAGTCCCGACAATTTTCATTTCTAAAATAACCAACCCAAGGGCATACAATGTAGGGAGTAGATCGCTAATATTATAACTAGAATGACAGAAACAAGATGTTTAACCACTTTGTAATGACTGGTTCTAGCAGATCTACTACATATGAGAAGGATCAGGGGATTGAATTATCACCTGACGGTCATCTTACGTTGGGCTTCTTCTTCGATGTAGACCTTAATGGTTCGCGTGCCTTACCACTGCGAAGAGTCCCGATCATGGCGTCGGCCAAGGATATCGCCGATCAGATGCGGTGATGAGTTCTGATCCTCCGTGGACGAGATCGGATCCGGGGGAGGAGAAGGATGAGGCGCCAGAGGGGATGGGTTTTGGGAGTTAAGATGAGACGCAAATTGTGGGAGGGATTCGTGCGCCACTCTAATGTTGCAGGGAGGGTTTTAAATTTTGGCGGTGGGGTGAGGCGGAAAAGGAGGGAACGAAAATGTGTCGAAAATTTTGGAGGGAGGTTCTGTTTAGTTGTTAATTTTGATGTTAGAGGCAAAACATTTCTTGTAAATTTGGTTTACTCCGTATATGTAAGTTTTACATAGTTGGTATAAATAAACGAAATGAAGTACTAACAAGTTGAAAACTAATATTACATTACAAAGTCCTATTATTAGACCTGAATGATGCATACATTACCCATCCCTAAATCATATCTAAGAAAAGTGAAATATTCATATTGTTTAAATTACAAGTTTATAAGCCATGTTTTGATCTATTGATGCAAGTTAAATGGACTCAAATTTGGCACAAGGGTGTATCACCATGTGGCTAGTGATGCTAGCATTGTATCTAGCCATTTTGGTTTGACAAATTCAAAAATTTAACCCTTAAACTCAAAAACATGGAACCATTTGTGAAGCAAGTACCAAAACTACAATTTGCGACCTTCAATTTGCATGCTTGAGTGGTTGTACATCACATTGGGACCACAGAACAACACTTGTACCTTTCAGATGCTTTCGCAATCTCTCAAAAGACTCTAGTCAACCCCGGTTTGACCAAACCTTGTGAAATTCATAGAAAAATGAGAAATTATCAAAATCTATTGAAATATTCGAATTTGATCACCGTGTGGCAAATACTTTGCATGAAAAATGGGAAAATTTGAAAAATGTCCCCCTAGCAGTCCACTCTCAAATGTGGTGTAGTTTGGTCAACGATCATGTCCGACTACTAGAAAGAGCCACTTGTGTACCATGTTTTCATCTACCAATCTTCAAATGGACTCAAATTTGGCACAAGGGTGTATCACCATGTGACTAGTGATGCTAGCATTGTATCTAGCCATTTTGGTTTGAAAAATTCAAAAATTTAACCCTCAAACTAAAAAACATGGAACCATTTGTGAAGCAAGTACCAAAACTACAGTTTGAGACCTTCGATTTGCATGCTTGAGTGGTTGTACATCATATTGGGACCACATAACAGCAGTTGTACCTTTCAGATGCTTTCTCAATCTCTCGAAAGTCTCTGGTCAACCCTGACCTTGTGAAATTCATAGAAAAATGATAAATTCTCAAAATCTATTGAAACCTTCGAATTTAATCACTATGTGGCAAATAATTTTCATGAAAAATGGGAAAATTTGCAAAAAATGTCCCCCTAGGAGTCCACTCTCAATTGTGGCGTAGTTTGGTCAACGATCATGTCCGACTACTAGAAAGAGCCACTTGCGTACCATGTTTTTATCTACCAATCTTCAAATGGACTCAAATTTGACACAAGGGTGTATCACCATGTTGCTAGTGATGCTAGCATTGTAACTAGCCGTTTTGGTTTGAAAAATTCAAAAATTTAACCCTCAAACTCAAAAAATGGAATCATTTGTGAAGCAAGTACCAAATCTACAATTTGAGACCTTCGATTTGCATGCTTGAGTGGTTGTACATCACATTGGGACCACATAATAATAGTTGTACCTTTCAGATGCTTTCGCAATCTCTCGAAAGTCTCTGGTCAACCCCGGTTTGACCAAACCTTGTGAAATTCATAGAAAAATGAGAAATTTTTAGAATCTATTGAAACCTTCGAATTTGATCATTGTGTGGCAAATACTTTGCATGCAAAACGAGAAAATTTGAAAAATGTCCCCCTAGCAGTCCACTCTCAAATGTGGTGTAGTTTGGTCAACGATCATGTCTGACTACTAGAAAGAGCCACTTGTGTACCATGTTTTCATCTACCAATCTTCAAATGGACTCAAATTTTGCACAAGGGTGTATCACCATATGGCTAGTGATGCTAGCATTGTATATATCCGTTTTGGTTTGACAAATTCAAAAATTTAACCCTCACACTCAAAAACATGGAACCATTTGTGAAGCAAGTACCAACACTACAATTTGAGACCTTCAATTTGCATGCTTGAGTGGTTGTACATCACATTGGGACCACAAAACAACACTTGTACCTTTCAAATGCTTTCGCAATCTCTCGAAAGACTCCAGTCAACCCCGGTTTGACCAAACCTTGTGAAATTCATAGAAAAATTAGAAATTCTCAAAATCTATTGAAACCTTCGAATTTGATCACTGTGTGGCAAATACTTTGCATGAAAAATGGGAAAAATTGAAAAAATGTCCCCCTAGCAGTCCATTCTCAAATGTGGTGTAGTTTGGTCAACGATCATGTCCGACTACTAGAAAGAGCCACTTGTGTACCATGTTTTCATCTACCAATCTTCAAATGGACTCAAATTTGGCACAA
Source organism: Avena insularis (assembly GCA_023614405.1). Classification (NCBI taxonomy): domain Eukaryota; kingdom Viridiplantae; phylum Streptophyta; class Magnoliopsida; order Poales; family Poaceae; genus Avena; species Avena insularis. The sequence goes on along the minus strand of CM042689.1, from coordinate 361,660,822 downwards.
GGGTGTATCAACATGTGGCTAGTGATGCTAGCATTTTATCTAGCCGTTTTGGTTTGAAAAATTCAAAATTTCAACCCTCAAACTCAAAAACATGGAACCATTTGTGAAGCATGTACCAAAACTACAATTTGAGACATTCGATTTGCATGCTTGAGTGGTTGGACATCACATTGGGACCACATAACATCAGTTTTACCTTTCAGATGCTTTCGTAATCTCTCGAAAGTCTTTGGTCAACCCCGGTTTGACCAAATCTTGTGAAATTCATAGAAAAATGAGAAATTCTCAGAATCTATTGAAACCTTCGAATTTGATCACTATGGAAAACGAAAATATTTTACATTTTATTGATTTCTTTACCTCAGTGTTTTAGTAAAAATATATTTAGATGCATCACGATAAAAATTTGTAAATAAAAAACTATAAGAAAAAGGGAAAGAAGAGCAAAAAATTAGAGAACTTTCTCTATGTGTGTCTCCTTCTGGAAACAAATCCATGAATCACTTTATATCTCTATCTCTGCCTGGCTCACCTCATTCATTCCTCTTTGCCCAATATGGTAGGAAATCTATACCAGCTTCTATACTCTCTCTCCGTCTGACGAGGGTTTAACTCATCAATGCCCATTGTTATGGACTTGGGTTTTGGAGAAGGAGGGAGCGCTGGAGGCATCAGTCGGCTAGCAAACAAGCACACAAGGACGCAAGGTTTACCCAGGTTCAAGCCTCGTAGAGGTCCCTACTCCTGCTTGTCTGCTCTTGGAATTAATGGAGGAATCGAAGATTACAGGGGTGCGCATATGCAATCTGGCGAGAGTTGTGGAAACTAGGGTTGCGTGTGTCCTCCTCACTGCCCCCTCCTGGCCTTTATATAGATAGGCTAGGTCTCGGGTAGCAGGTCGAGTCAGTTATAGATTAGGGTTTTCCCTTTAAACCTTCTATCTTTAAGCCTCTTCTTGTCTCACAAGTAATCAAGAGTCTGTGGGCCACTCGAAGTCTTCATCGGGCCGTGGCAACGCCGTGGGCTTCCACCGTATCTGGACCGTATATACTAAACTCGAGTACCTGCAGGGTATACCCATGTCAGTAGCCCCCCAAGTTTTCAGTGGAATCGTAAATTTGACTGGGGACTTTATGAAGCCTTTCGAGTGTTCTATTTATGTCATAGGGATTGTTGATATGCGTGCCTGATTTAACCGATGTATCGGTATCAGTTAACTACCTTAGGGCAAAACAACGCAATCTACTTGAACTCGAGTCCCCGGACTCGAATTCGGAAAAGTGCTGGTGTAATTCGACTCAAGCCGCGGAGGTCTTACAGGAGTCAAATTCCAGTATATGGGTGTGAGCACTCGACGCGTCCGTCAAGGCATGTTCATCGTACCTGTAGGCACAGATATATTTCTGGTAGTGTGCAGAAAATGCGTTGCTAGACCTTATTCAGGTCTTATCTTCACGCTACAAGCGCGACATCCGAATTTTGTCATCACGGAGATGATTCGGGTGGCCCAGGTGACGCAGTATCTTTGTAGGAAAAAATATGAGGCGGTGTCGCCATAGACTTCGAGTGTGGATGTTATCAACACACAGTACGACGTAGAAATAATCATAGGGTGTGCGACCAGTGCTCCCTATGGGAGTAGGCCCCGAGTGCTTGGTTGAGTCGAAGACTCAGGCAGGGACTAAAGAACTTTTGCGACTGTTGTCGTCTTTTGTTTGCTTGTTTCAGTCAAATTTGCTTCCGGCGCTCCCTATGGGAGTAACCCATGATCCATAGTCGAATCGTAGGTTCGAGTGGTTGGGTATGCTTTGAATGTCCATATTCCTGCATAAAAAGAAAATCGTAGGGTGCGCGACCAGCGCTCCCTATGGGAGTAGCCCCCGAGTGCTTAGTGGAGTCGAAGACTCGAGCAAGGACTAAAGTAGTCGAAGCCTTCTAGTGCTCAACTTGATGACATCAGTGCTGACGATGTGATGATCTTAGTTGCCCGCGTGAGCGGCTTTGACGGGACGTGACGAGCGGTGGGTCCCATTTTTTGACTTTGATTTGACCGGGCATGCCAAATCTTTTGTTTTACCTACGCCTCCTCTATTTACGCGTGTAATGGAGATAGTGGGGGATGGTTCATGCTTTGGCCTCTCCACGTGTCGATCGTGATGTGCGCCACGCGTCCAATAAGGTTTCTGCTGGCCGTTGGATTGCATCCGCAAGGGGGTTAAGTAGCAGCCTAGCCTCGGTAATTTTCCCATCTGCTCTTTTCTCTACTTGTGCTTCCATCGCCATTGCCGCTGCTCTTTGTGTCAACACCCGGGTTTTTAATCCCAGATGCCCGTTATGCCATACCTCGCAATCCCATGATTACCATTTTTGCGAGACATAACGGATTGGATATCAAAGTACATCATCCATTACAAACCATACATAAGGTCTTACACAAATAAGGATCTCATGATCCAGTCTTTAATACAACAAGCAGCGGAAATAAAAGATAAGCGTAGCGGTGGGGTCCATCTTCAGGGGCACATGCAATGCTGACAAAGGCAGATAGTCCTAGTTATCATAGCCGTCATAATGACCATCCTCCTGATAGTCTCCCTCATAGTCTGGCCATGAGAATAGCCAGGGACAAAAGCCATGAGTACTCTTTAAGTACTCGCAAACTACTATTAACAGGTACTATAGTTCTGAGTTAAAGTGCTAAATCTAAGTTTAACTCTAAAGTTAAGTTTGAAACCTAAGCTGAGTTCAGAAGCAAAGAAAGATAAAGTAAAGTTCTAGAATCACTTAAGTTGGGAAGCTATTATCATAAACACAACCCTGTTGTGGTCAAGTCAAGATTCATCATTCATTTCAAGTTATTTGGAAAACATCTGACAACGAAATAGTATGGCCATTCCAACTGTCCATAACCGCGGACGCAGCTATTCAAATAGTTTGACACTCTGCAGAGGTGGTACACTTTCACCACAAGATTCGATACATCTGTCAGGGATAACCCTGAATCATCATACTTAGTATGCAGATAATCAAACATAACCTTCCCTTTACACACCCTAGTATAAGCACCTCTCCTACGAGCATGGCCTCCCAACCATGACCATCAGTCATCTTGGGCACTGCATAGGTGGACATCATGAGAGGTAGCCTCATCTCAGACCTCTCCCGCGAGGGAACTAACACTAATGCATATAAATTTCCAGCTAAGCCTTACCCAATTCAGGTAATGTGGTTGTACGGTAAATTTGGAATGGTATCGCATCCAAATCCAACCATCAGTTTTATAAAAGGGTTAAGGCTCATGCCTCATCATTTTCATCATCATAAACCAGTTGTGTTTCTCAACACATGTCAAAACATCTCAATATAATGACTCATCATTCCAAGGTTTTCACAATTCATTTTCACCAATTGTTCCCATCTAAAGTGACTCAAATTTTTGATCTACTCTAAAATACTAAGTTAAGAGTGTTCACTAAGATGGAAAGGATGGGTTCAATCTCATGCCGTAGAATGACATCTAAGGGTTTCTAAGTAGGTCAAGTTTTATACTTTTTATGCTACCTTCAAAACAAGTAAAGAACTTTGTGTAAACTAAGGGAGGTAAAACTTGTCAATAAGACTTGAGGTACTAATAGTTAAAGGGGGTGTGATCAAAGCATGCTTAAGGCATCTTTGCTAAACCATCTAGTTTGTTTTTAGTTTGCTAAGCACTAAACTTGCAAGGGTTAATCTTGGGTACTGCTAGCTTGCTAAGGGTAGCTTGCACTGTTAATGGTGGCTTGCCTTGGTTGGTGCATTGGTTGAAGTTTTCTTCGTCTTCGTTTTGATAGCACTCCTTCTCCTCGTAAGCTTGGTCGGTATTATCTTGTATAAATACATACAGAGTAGAAAATCACCAAACAATACTTAACTAGGCTAGATAGCATTCTAAGACACACAATTGATGATCTATTATCATCACAAGCATCACAAGTTTAATTCAATAGTTTCATTCTTTTTAATTTAGAAAAGTAATTTCTACCCATTGAAAATTTAACTAAGATTTAATATTCACCACTTAAAATATGGGATCATGTTGACACATGTCATCACCACATATTCTCACATGTGGGAATGAGATTTAAGGGTTGGATCAATATTACTTTGGTTTAAGTTCATTATTTAATGATTTAAAGTGACCAGAAATGCCTATATAGCAGTATTTTGGTACTAGTCCAAAGTCACTGCATGTAAACCTTAATATTGTTTCATATTTGGATAGATATGATGAAATGTGATTTTTGAGAGTTGGAATCAACTCAAAAGCTAACTTGGTTGATTTTATAAAAATGTTGCAATTTGCAAAAGCTTCTGTTTTGTTATTTTTATTAGGAGAAATCTATAACTCTAATTGAATTAAATCCAACGGACTTGGATAGATCATCCCAATACCTTTCAGACAAAATTGGTTTCATGCAATTTGGATTTGTCAAACTCTCTGAATTGAATTTTAAACTAGTGGACATAAACTAGATTTAACTAAAAAGAAAAATCCAGATTTGAACGGGTGAGCTAGCGCGGGAAAAGACTTGGGCCAGCCCATTGGCGCTCCGCGGTGCGGGGCTCAGCTGACAGGGGGGTCCCGCTTGTCAGCGGCACTTAACACACGAAATGGTACGCGTGCTGTGGGCCGTAGGATTAGAAGAGGAATCTACGGCTAAGGGTCGTCGTCGACGACAAACAGGTCGCCGACGAGCTCGTACCCTAGCGGCTCGGTGGGGGTCTACTGGGGACGTACTAGGGCTCCAGCGGGGTCGGCGAGGCGGGCAAACGAACTGGAAGACGATGGCGGCTGCGAGGCGCTGCTGACGGAGCTTGGGTGGTCGCAATCAGCCGCCTTCTCCTCCAAAGGCGGCTGCTCTGCTCCAATTCCAGCGAGCTCTTTGCTCCTTTTGACTAGAGGTGGGTGAGGTTCAGAGAGGTGAGGGGAGTGGAGTGGTGTGGCGAGAAGAGGCTGGGGAGGGCTCCTTTTATAGGCCCGACGGTGAGACCGAGCGGGATGGGCATGCGACTCCGGTGACAAGGCTACGGCGGGGTAGAGGCATGGCTGAGGGTGGCGATTGATGGGCGGTCCCCTGGCAGTGCTCTAGGAATTGAATGCGGCCGTAGGGGCGGTGGCACGCGGTCTGGGCGAGGTGGCGCTCTGAGCGGCAGAGGCGACGGTGTCCACGGCGAGCAGTGGCTGTGAGGCTTTGGGCGGCCAGCGGGGGTGTCTAGGGGGCTCTCCAGGTCGTGGCGGAGCGGCAGGCGCGGGCAGCGGCCAAGGGGCGGTCTGTGCAAGCGGGGACAAAGCACGCTCTAGGGGTGGCGTCGGCATGTTCGACCAGCCACGGGCGCGGCGGTTCCTGGCCGCTCCACCCTCTGTCTCTAGCCTGGGGCTGGTTGGACGGTGGAGGTGGACCACTGGCAGTGTGCTAGACATGGCGAGAGAGGTTAGCGGCTGCTGTGGCGCGATGTCGCCGGTGGGGGTGCTCAAGGTGCTCGGCCTTAATGGCCATGACCATTTGGTCGTGTGCACAGGGTGTGGTCGGGCTAGCAAAGGGTAGGGCTGGTACTGAGGGAACAAGGGGACAAGGTTAGGCACAAATGGTGACCAAGATCACTACTCAAAACAGTGTTTTGAATTTGGCCAGATTTGTGCACCCAAGCTGTTTGATGAAATGGCCGCAAGAGAAAAAGTTTTGAATTTTGGTTTCAAACTTTTTGAGTGATCTCCACTAGTGCTAGGTAGTCTCTGGTTGCAAGGGTTTTGAAAGTGGAGCTCAAATAGATGGGTTTTGAAATAGGGGTGATCTATGCATATGCATTAGATTCAATTTTCAAATGCCAATTAAAATAAGTAAAATAATGTTTTTAGCAGATCAAAAGGTAGGCCTTGGTTCCTCATTATGTGTACTAGCAAGGTGTACAAGGATCAAGAATTGTTTTTATTAAGAATTGAGTACTAGGAATAGCCAAAGTAGTGTAGTGGATTAAAATGGCCAAAATGACCATTCCTCCTTTTTAATTCTTTTTGATTTGATTTTCTTTAGGAAAAGTTTGGGAATGATGTAGATGATGTTTAAATCACCTAAGAAACATTTTACAAGCATTTGATCACACAATCATGGAAATTCAAAACAACTCCTATTTTAAATGCACACACATATGAATGCTTTTATTTTTAATTTGAAAAAGTTTTTGTTAACCCCAAATTTGATGCTTTTGATCTTGGTAAGCTTGGATTGAAGTTTTGGGATGTTACAAACCTTCCCCCGTTAAACAAAATCTCGTCCCGAGATTGACAAAGAAAACTAGGAACTAAAGGGATCTGGGAACTCTGTCCTAATGTAATCTTCGCGCTCCCAAGTGGCTTCTTCCTCGGTATGGTTGCTCCACTGAATCTTGAGAAACTTGATGCTCCTGGTCCTGGTGGTTCTATAGGCTTCTTCTAAGATACGGATGGGTACTTCCCGATAGTTCAGGTCATTGTTGATTTCCACCGCTCTGTGATCGATATTCTTGAAAACTTCAGTCTTCTCAGGCACTTCCAAGCATTTGCGAAGTAACGAGATATGGAACACATTGTGGATGGATGACATCTCTTCAGGCAGTTCCACTTGATACGATACTTCTCCTCGGCGGTTCAGAATCTTGAAAGGTCCGATATATCTGGGGGCTAATTTTCCCTTTAGACTAAAGCGTTGAGTTCCCTTCAATGGTGAAACTTTGAGGTAAACAAAATCTCCGACATTGAAAGTCAGGTCTCTCCTTCTCTTGTTAGCATAGCTCTTCTGTCTAGATTGGGCGGTCTTGAGGTGTTCACAGACTTTGTGAACTTTCTCTTCTGCTTCTCCGAGAATGTCGGGTCCAAAGATCTGACTCTCTCCGACTTGCGACCAATTCAAAGGGGTATGACACTTTTGTCCGTATAGGAATTCAAATGGCGCCATCTGCAAACTAGCTTGATAACTGTTGTTATATGAGAATTCTGCGAAAGGCAGGCAGTCTTCCCATTTTGATCCGTATTCCTACACACAAGCTCTAAGCATATCCTCCAAGATCTGGTTGACTCTCTCAGTTTGTCCATCTGTTTGCGGGTGATACGCGGTACTGAAGTTCAACTTGGTTCCTAAACCTTCCTGAACTTTCTGCCAAAATCTTGAAGTAAACTGGGTTCCTCGATCTGACACGATGGTATTGGGGGTTCCATGCAGACTAACAATCCTAGCAATATACAACTCTGCTAGCTTTGCACTCTGGTAGGTTGTGTTGACAGGTATGAAGTGGGCTACCTTGGACAGTCTATCAACTATGACCCAGATTGAGTCATTTCCCCTACTAGAAGTAGGCAAACCGGTGATAAAGTCCATTCCGATGGAATCCCATTTCCATTCCGGAATCTGCAATGGTTGCAACACTCCCACAGGTCTCTGATGCTCTGCTTTGACTCTTTGACAGATGTCACATTTGGTGATGTAGCTTCCGATTTCTCTCTTCATCTTGTGCCACCAAAATTGCTCTTTCAGATCCTAATACATCTTTGTTCCTCCAGGGTGGATAGAATAAAGAGTATCATGAGCTTCCTTCATGATAATTTCCTTCAGCTCCGAATCTGCTAGCACACAGATACGTCCTTTGTGCCACAGTACTCCTTCTTCGTCTTTGGTGAACCAGGTACCTTGCCTGTACCAATACGACGTTTGATTCCGTCGATACTTTCATTTCCCTTCTAGGCTTCCTTGATTTGGCTAATCAAAGTGGGTTGAAGTTCAATGCTAGCTAGGAATCCTTTGCTAACTAATTCAGTCCTGAACTGCTCCAACTCCTCATACAAACTTGGTTGCTTCTCCTTGATCATGGTGTTAAGCCTACACGACAATCTGCTAAGAGCATCCGCTACCACATTGGCTTTGCCGGGGTGATAGTGAATGTCAAGGTCATAATCCTTGATTAACTCTATCCATCTTCTTTGCCTCATATTCAGCTCTTTCTGAGTGAAGATATACTTCAAGCTCTTGCGATCTGAGTAAATCTCACAGTGATTACCCATCAAATAATGACGCCATGTCTTCAATGCTAGAACCACAACTGCTAGCTCAAGATCATGGGTAGGATAGTTCTGCTCATGCTGCTTCAGTTGTCGAGACAGATACACGATAACTTTGCCTTCTTGCATCAATACACATCCTAGGCCAATCTTGGATGCATCACAATATACATCAAATGGCTTCTTGATGTCTGGCATGATCAAAGTTGGGGCTGATATCAATCTCTTCTTCAGCTCCTGGAAACTGGCCTCACATTTGTCTGTCCATTCAAACTTCTTGTCCTTATTCAACAATTGGGTCATTGGTCGGGCTATGCTCGAGAATCCTTCTACGAACTTGCGGTAATATCCCGCTAATCCGAGAAATGAACGGACTTGGGTTTGAGTGGTTGGGGCTTCCCATTCTTCGACATCTTTGATCTTGGTGGGATCAACAGAGACTCCTCCGGCAGACACAATATGTCCTAGAATCCTACTTATTTTAGCCAAAACTCACACTTGATGAACTTGGCATATAACTAATGCTCTCTCAGGGTTTCTAGGATAACTCTCAGATGTTGCTCATGCTCTTCTTTTGACTTGGAGTAGATAAGGATGTCATCGATAAACACAACTACAAACTTATCTAGGAAATTCATAAAGATCTTATTTATGAGATTCATGAAATAAGCAGGGGCATTGGTTAATCCAAAAGACATAACCGTATACTCATATAAACCATAGCAAGTAGTAAAGGCGGTCTTTGGAATATCCGTTGCATGAATCTTAAGTTGGTGATAACCAGTCCTAAGATCAATCTTTGAGAATACCTGAGCTCCGGTCAACTGATCAAATAGATCCTCTATCTTTGGCAAAGGGTACTTGTTCTTGATGGTGACATCATTCAACTTCCTGTAATCTGTACACAAACGATTGCCACCATCTTTCTTGTCGACGAATAACACTGGTGATCTCCATGGCGATGCGCTTGGTTGAATCAAGCCTGTTGCAAACATGGCATCCAACTGCTTCTTCAGTTCCACTAACTCTGAGGGGTTCATGCTATAGGGTCTCTGGGCTATAGGTCCGGTTCCGGGGATTAGTTCGATAATGAACTCAATATCCCTATCCGGGGGCATACCTAGCAATTCATCTAGGAATATGTCAGGGTATTCACAGACTACTCTGACTTGGTCTATGGTGGGCAAGGTTACACTCTTGTTGCACTTGAATTGACGGGGTAAGGTTTCAGAGATATGCTCTACTGCTACTCCAGAACTACTGGTCATGGTGATGGCTTTCTTAGCACAGTCTATCAGTCCTTTATGCCTTGACATCCAGTCCATACCTAGTACTACTTCCAATCCTTTGGTTCCAAGTACAATTAGGTTGGCATAAAAATCTATCCCATGTATTCTGATAGGTACAACTTTGCAATTTTTTCTAGCTTTTGTAGTTGAACCGGGGATTTGAACTATCATGACATGCTTCAGGTTGGTTGGGTGAATCTTACTAGTGCATACAAATTCTTCGGTGACAAATGAATGCGATGCACCAGAATCAAACAATACTCTTGCTAAAACCGAGTTGACAGAAAACATACCCAGCACTACATCTGGCGCTTCCTGGGCTTCTTCTGCGTTCATGTGGAAGAGACGACCGTTGCGGTTGTGAGGGTTCCCTGAGGCAAATCTCCTTCCTGGTTGAACACGGCGCTGCTGTTGAGCTGGGGCATTCACAGGGGCATTGGTGGTAGTCTTCTTGGGACACTCATTGGAGTAGTGACCCTTCACTCCACACTCGAAACAAGTGATCTGGGACTTGTTCTTGACTGCGACAGGCACAGCATTGCTGCCAGTTCTGGGTGTAGTGTTGTTGTTGTTGCTCTTGGGAGGGGCACGGTTGAAATTGTTGGCATTGCTAGAGTTGTGATTGTTTCCTCCGGACTTCACATTGCCTTCGCTACGGTTGGGGTAGCTTGGGCGAGAATTTGGGGGTCGGTTGTTCCTTGGTGCATATCCTGGTGAGGGGTTGGGACAGTACTTCTGGTGACTACTGGATCTAGACTGCTGCATCATACGACGCTTGCAGTTGTCGTTTGCCTGGTTAATCTTCCCTTCCATCTGAATGGCAGAGTCGACTAGCTCTTCGAGATCCTGAAAATGGATGTTGACGAGGACCGTCTGCATCTCATCATGCAGTCCGTTCAAGAATCTCTCCTTCTTCTTGGCCTTTGTGTTGATCTCATCAGGTGCATATCTGGCAAGTGATAAGAATCTGTCACGGTACTCCACCACAGTCATTCTTCCTAGCTTCAATTCGTGGAATTCATCTCTCATCCTGTTGACGAGACCTTGCGGCACGTGGATGCGGCTGAACTTGACTTTGAATGTTTTCCAGGTCATCACCTGGCCATGGTTCATATTGCGGATGCTATTCCACCAAGCTCTTGCATCTCCTGCCAGATAGTGGGTGGCGAAGAGAACTTTCTCATTTTCATAAACTCCTGCAACTTCATGGTTGTTTTCCATGGTCTGTAACCAGTCATCAGCATCTAATGGGTTCCCAGATTGGTTGAAGATTGGAGGATTGGTATTCTGAATTTTTTTGAGTTTGGATCCATGGTGATCCTGATTTCCATGCCCTTGGTTGTTGAGAGCCATTTCGGCGATCTGCTGAAATGTTGCTAAGTTGGCTTGACGCTCGGCCCTGCTTGCTTCACAGTCCGCGATGAGATTCTGCAAGATCTGCAGCATTGGGTCCGGTGACGAGCTGCTCCCTCCTTGGTTTCCACGAGTCATCTGAAGATTGAGATAGATATAGGGGTAAGAGGGAAATTCTAAGGTTCGTGGTTTTGGGTTTTCAAAGCTAAAACTTTGATTTAGACTCAGGTTTTTCAACTAAGTTCATTTTCATTCATGCAAGCAAGCACCCGATACAACACACACCACAACTATCAAAGGGGAAAACAGATGGTTTGATGAACCATTCTGTAAGCTATGATGCAATGAGATGATATATCTCATGCTACGACAATGTTCTAGTGCATCTACTCATCGTCGATGAAATCAGAATCTTCATCATCAGTGTAGAAGTCCACAACATCTTCCTCCAAAAAGTCATCATCGTTGCTGAGGTAAGAATCCATGTCTCCCTGGATGTCTTCACCCTCATCTTCTTCCTCCTTGGCGGCAAGCTGAGCTTCCTGCTCCTTGACGGTCTTCTCTAGGTCGGCCACCTTCTTGCAAAGACGGGCGATGGTGCGATCCTTCTTTGCACGCTGGCGGCGAAGAGACTGGCGATCTTGGACGAGCAGTGTGAAAGTCTGGGCCTTCTGGTCGGCAATGGCACGTTTCTGGTTGGCTAACTCCCTGGCCTTGTCTAGTTCCTGCTGTCTATCATGAAGCAAGAAGTCAAGGTTCTCCACTTGACGCCTCAATTCTGGGTGACTTGGCATCTCCATCGGCATTCCCATGAAATCACGTCTTGCATAGTGGGCAAAACGGGTCCCTTGGATCTTGTTGACGCTGAGGGCACATAGACGTGCGAGAGCTTCATGCATTTCCCTGGCTAATCCATCTAGCCAGTTGTTCTCTCTCACAGAGAACTGAATTCTTCCGAAAGTTGGTGCTTCGATGCTTCCTCTAAGATCTGCGGTGACTAGCCACTGTAGGTCTCCTCCTGGGGGTCCTGGAAGTTGAGCTCCAAGAAACTCCGGATGTGGGCGTCCAGAACTCTGCGGTGAATCCAGATCCCTCTCGAAGATCAGCTGACCTCCGTTTCCCAACTGGTAAAACTTGCTGAACTGAGTCTCCATCTACAAGAATTAAGGATGAGGAAGTTAGTGAAGTGATCAAGTGTGTCAAGTTTTAAGTCATGATGTAAGAATTTTGAGGAACATGAATTTTTGAGAAAGAATGAGTTCACAAGGGTAAGAGAGGAAATAGTTTTTCATAAATACTCACTTTGGTTTTGAAGCTAAGTTTTTGGTTTGGACGTCCATTCTAACTAGGGTCTCCTATGGTCAGGATGGCTGTGATACCAACTTGTCAATACCCGGGTTTTTAATCCCAGATGCCCGTTATGCCATACCTCGCAATCCCAGGATTACCATTTTTGCGAGACATAACAAATTGGATATCACAGTACATCATCCATTACAAACCATACATAAGGTCTTACACAAATAAGGATCTCATGATCCAGTATTTAATACAACAAGCAGCGTAAATAAAAGATAAGCGTAGCGGTGGGGTCCATCTTCAGGGGCACAGGCAATGCTGGCGAAGGCAGATAGTCCTAGTTATCATAGCCGTCCTAATGACCATCCTCCTGATAGTCTCCTTCATAGTCTGGCCATGAGAATAGCCAGGGACAAAAGCCATGAGTACTCTTTAAGTACTCGCAAACTACTATTAATAGGTACTATAGTTCTGAGTTAAAGTGCTAAATCTAAGTTTAACTCTAAAGTTAAGTTTGAAAGCTAAGCTGAGTTCAGAAGCAAAGAAAGATAAAGTAAAGTTCTAGAATCACTTAAGTTGGGAAGCTATTACCATAAACACAACCCTATTGTGGTCAAGGCAAGATTCATCATTCATTTCAAGTTATTTGGAAAACATCTGACAACGAAACAGTATGGCCATTCCAACTGTCCATAACTGCGGACGCGGCTATTCGAATAGTTTGACACTCTGCAGAGGTGGTACACTTTCACCACAAGATTCGATACATCTGTCAGGGATAACCCTGAATCATCATACTTAGTATGCAGATAATCAAACATAACCTTCCCTTTACACACCCTAGTATAAGCACCTCTCCTATGAGCATGGCCTCCCAACCATGACCATCAGTCATCTTGGGCACTGCTGTAGAGTTAGGAAACTGACCCAACCTTGTTAAAATATAAGGTAAGGTAGAATCCCCTGTGTTTACAATGCTAGTTCCTGGATCAATAGCTAGCATCCACAGTTTAGATGTAATATCAAGAAACAAAGGTCATAATATAACTTTATAACCAGGAATAACATAATTTTATTACATCATACATACCTCATTTGGCTATTACATTACATTGCAGCGGAATAACTATAAGCATGGGGTCCTTCATCTTCAAGTGCCACAGGCAAATGCTGGTTGTAGACTTTGTAATCCTAATCAATCAATCTTCACTAAAATCAATCAAACCTGCAACATTACAAGTTACAGCCACAAGGGTCAATACATTTGAATTGTATTGGCAAGCTTCACTTTTATGTATAATATGGGTGGATCCTATCAATACATGCATATTTTGCTAAGTAGAGTTTCAGGCTCATTTGCATAAAGCAATATTTTATCCTATCTTTTCAAAATGGATTTGGTCCTTTGTCAAATCTCCTTTCAAAAATCCCTTGAACTCCTTGGTAAAAACTCAAGTGTTCAAGTCCTTGTCAAAATCTCTTGAGCACCTTGGTACCCCAAGTGCTTCAAGTTTTAAAAGTTTTCTTTTAGAAATTAGAGTGTCGAGATCTTCCATAGCTTCAGGCCTTAGTTGCTCAGTATTGTCCATAACCGGGGACACGGCTAAGTACTTAGATTTTATTATCTTCTGCAGAAGTTGTACACTTTACCCACATGACACAATCTCGTCTTGACGCCACCAGTGGCCGCTGGATAAGTACTCACCAAAATGGAGTACCGGCAGATCGAGAATGTGACGAAGTCTTTCCAAAAGGTCCTCCCATACACCATTGCTAGCTTGTCTTCAGTACCCATGAAGCAATTCTAGATCCCCATGTCCAGTAAACTGAAGACAATGCATGGGTCTTCCCAATGTAGTTGACTAAGCCAGAGCCATAATAGCTTGTCTCACACTTCACTACAAGTCAATCAAGCAAACACAAATTCAATTCACATTCCAAACCAAAGTTAAACAAACAATTTTTCACACACAAAGTAATGGAATCTAAGTCATGCATAAGCATGCAAAGGTTGGTTCTATTGTAAGGATGGTCTCCACTAGGCTTCTAAACTTTGTAAGTTCCAAATTGGTCATTTTCCAAAGTGGCAAAGTCATTCGCAAATGGATTTCACTACAAAAACCTTTTTTCAAAACAAAGTATTATTTATGTGGTGTAGAAATATTTTTTTACTAAGGCTTTAGTCTCTAGGGTTCACAAAATATGTTTTCAACCACAAAACTTGGTGTTTGGGGTCAGAGAGTTTAAAACAAAACATTTTCCAAAGGTTTTCTTCCAAAACCAATTTTAATAAATAAACCACATTTCTATTTGACTAGAAATGGTTTTAAATCAAAGAATCATATTTTTATTTCACCCAATACATTTTTGAGTCCACAAAGTGTTTCCTAGGGTCAGTAGGTTTGGTCCAAAATATTTTCCCAAAGTTTTCTTTATAAAAGTATTTTCATAACCAAAAATCTTTATTTCCTTTTGGCTAGAAATGGGCTAAATTAATTAACTTATCCTAAATTTCACCAAATTCATTTTTAACTCCATGGGTTGGTCTCTAGGGTCAGTAAGTTCACAACAAACCATTTTGCAAAGGTTTTAACCCTAAAATCATTTTTAAACAATTTTTATACTCTAAACAAGCTCATAAAAGAATCTGCAAAAACAAACAAACTAACAGTTACTATTTGCTAAACCAAGGGCATGGTTGGCTAGGGCTTGCTCTCCTGAATCCAACGACATAAAGTTTGCAAAATTTGGACGTGTGGATCCAAAGTTATAAGGGTTTGAAAATGGCATTTAAATCTGGTTTCTAAATCTGTTTTAATCAAACACTGGCCACGCGTCGCGCCGTGATTGGCCGGTACCGGTTCGTCTGGATCGAGTGACACAGACCACTGGATTTAAAGGGGCAGGTGTGGCTCAGATCAACGCGTACCCCTTTGTTTAAGTGAACTATTCTATCCATCAGATCGGGATCGAACGGCTGTAGGGTGCTCGACCTTAAACCAGCGGCGCTGCGGCGGCTACCGGCGGCGGAGCTGTCGGTCGACGACAGTGCCGATGCTACAGGAGGTGAGGGAGAAAGGGGAGATGCTCACCGGTCTCAGGGGGTCACGGCGATGCTCAACGTGCCGATGGTTCGACGAGGGGCGCTTTGGTCCGATGTGGATTGCTCGCCGGAGATGATGGCGGTGGCAGGCGGTTCTGGTGGTTGTCGAGGACGACGTTGCAGATCACCCCGAGGAAGAATAAGAGCATGGTTAGACACGGTTTGATTTGCTGATGAAGTGAGCATCAATAGGAGGTGCCGGGGCGGTCGTAACTTACCAGGGAAAACTCGTCGGAGGCGAGACAGACGGCGGCGGCGAGTCGAGGTCGACGAAGCCGAGCTTCCAGAGTGCGCGGGAGCTAGCTGAGGCTATGGGCAGACGCGCAAGGTGCTGGAGAGCATGCTCAAGGCAGGTAGGCGAGAGGCGGCGGGGTGTGGCCGGAATCGAGAGGGAGGCTCGTCGGAGACAGCGGCAGTGCACCGCGAAATGGGAGCAGCCTGGTGGCAGAGGGGAAGCAAGGTCTGAGGGAAAAGAAAGAGGAGAGGGAGGCGTTTAAGTAGTTGTGGTCGCGACGAGAGATTAACGCAGCATTAACGCGAATTTAATCGGCGGAATCAACGCAGGAAACGGCCGGCGAGGGGGAAGAACAGGTCGTGCGGGTAAGAAAGAAGAACATGAGGAGTGGGGTCTACCTGTCAGTGGGAAAAGAAACGAGAGAGAGGGTCCACTGGTCATTGTCTCTGCGAGTCAAATAATTGGTGCAGATCGTTTTCTTCGGGGTGAGGAAACTGGGCTGGTTCCTGGGCCTGTTGGGCTAGTTGGGCTGGGTCGGCCAGTTCTATTCTTTCTGTCTGTTTTCTTTTTCCATTTCTAATTCTATTTTCCTGTTTTGAATTTCATTTAATTATTCAAACATTCAAACAATTTCAAACAACCACCACACTTCACAACTTTGAACTTGGTTCTGTTTATCAACATAAACCAAATTCCAAAATAAAACAAAAATAATAATTTTATTCATTTTTAGGATCTATTTAATAATTAAATAAAATAGCCCTTTAGTTATTTATTCAAAATAGGGTTTGTTTTATTTAATAAAATTTCCATTTGAAATCCAAATATTTTCAAAACCAAAACAGTAGGTTTTATTTAAAAAAATAAAAGATATTTGGAAATCCTGTTTAAAACAAAATAACCTTTTATTTTTAGGGTCCATTAATAATTAAATAAAATGGACCTTAGTTAATAATCCATATAGGATTTGTTTTATTAAATCTTTATCTTGAAAATCTAGAATAAAACCAAAACACTTCAGTAGGTTTTATTTGAGAATATAAAACATTTGGAAAAATTATTTAAAATAAATAAATAAGTTTTGATGTTTTGGAAATAGTAAAACCTTTATTAATAAAACTTGGATATTTAAATCCTTTTTATTTTATTTTAAATAAACCTCTACTATTTTTAATCAAAGCAAAACCTTTTGTTTCAAAGTCTTGGCCAAGGTTTAATTTGGCTTTATAAAATAATCTTCATTTATAAATCTACCATATATTTTGAAAAGCAAAACTCTTTTCTTAAAGATCCACAAAACCTTTTGAGTAAGTTTTTATTCAAAAACCTTTGGAAAACTTATTAAAATAAAATAATAAGTTTTAGTGTTTATTTAAAAAGAAAAAGCCTTTACTTTAATAAAATTGGATATTTAAATCCTTATTATTTTATTTAAATAAACCTTTACTCAATTTATCCAAACAAAATATTTTAACATAAAAGCTTGGCCAAAATTAATTTGGCTCTTTAAAATATAATCTTTATTTATAAATCCACCTTTTCATTTGAAAACAAAGTCTTTTATTAAAAGATACAAAATAGTGTTTCCAAAATATTTTATTTTCCTTTATTAAAAGTTTATCTTTATAAATCCCTTTAGTATTTAATTGTTCAAAATAGGTTTGAAGATTCCCAATTGGATTCAAAAATTTTCTTCTGGCCCTGAAAATCAAACAAAGTTTTATTTTATTCATTTATTTTTCACATTACAAGATTTGGAAAATCTTGGGATGTGACAACTCCATAGGTGGACATCGTGATAGGTAGCCTCAGCTCAGACCTCTCCCACGAGGGAACTAACACTAATGCATATAAATTTCCAGCTAAGCCTTACCCAATTCAGGTAATGTGGTTGTACGGTAAATTTGGAATGGTATCGCATCTGAATCCAACCATCAGTTTTATAAAAGGGTTAAGGCTCATGCCTCATTATTTTCATCATCGTAAACCAGTTGTGTTTCTCAACACATGTCAAAACATCTCAATAGAATGACTCATCATTCCAAGGTTTTCACAATTCATTTTCACCAATTGTTCCCATCTAAAGTGACTCAAGTTTTTGATCTACTCTAAAATACTAAGTTAAGAGTGTTCACTAAGATGGAAAGGATGGGTTCAATCTCATGTCGTAGAATGACATCTAAGGGTTTCTAAGTAGGTCAAGTTTTATACTTTTTATGCTACCTTCAAAACAAGTAAAGAACTTTGTGTAAACTAAGGGAGGTAAAACTTGTCAATAAGACTTGAGGTACTAATAGTTAAAGGGGGTGTGATCAAAGCATGCTTAAGGCATCTTTGCTAAACCATCTAGTTTGTTTCTAGTTTGCTAAGCACTAAACTTGCAAGGTTTAATCTTGGGTATTGCTAGCTTGCTAAGGGTAGCTTGCACTGTTAATGGTGGCTTGCCTTGGTTGGTGCAGTGGTCGAAGTTTTCTTCGTCTTCGTCTTGATAGCACTCCTCCTCCTCGTAAGCTTGGTCGGTACTATCTTCTATAAATACATACGGAGTAGACAATCACCAAACAATACTTAACTAGGCTAGATAGCATTCTAAGACACACAATTGATGATCTATTATCATCACAAGCATCACAAGTTTAGTTCAATAGTTTCATTCTTTTTAATTTAGAAAAGTAATTTCTACTCATTGAAAATTTAACTAAGATTTAATATTCACCACTTAAAATATGGGATCATGTTGACACATGTCATCACCACATATTCTCACATGTGGGAATGGGATTTAAGGGTTGGATCAATATTACTTTGGTTTAAGTTCATTATTTAATGATTTAAAGTGACTAGAAATGCCTATATAGCATTATCTTGGAACTAGTCCAAAGTCACTGCATGTAAACCTTAATATTATTTCATATTTGGATAGATATGATGAAATGTGATTTTTGAGAGTTGGAATCAACTAAAAAGCTAACTTGGTTGATTTTATAAAAATGTTGCAATTTGCAAAAGCTTCTGTTTTGTTATTTTTATTAGGAGAAATCTATAACTCTAATTGAATTAAATCCAATGGGCTTGGATAGATCATCCCAATACCTTTCAGACAAAATTGGTTTCATGCAATTTGGATTTGTCAAACTCTCTGAATTGAATTTTAAACTAGTGGACAGAAACTAGATTTAACTAAAAAGAAAAATTCATATTTGAACGGGTGAGCTAGCGCGGGAAAAGACTTGGGCCGGCCCAGTGGCGCTCCGCGGCACGGGGCTCAGCTGACAGGGGGGTCCTGCTTGTCAGCGGCACTTAACACACGAAACGGTACGCGTGCTGTGGGTCGTAGGATTAGAAGAGGAATCTACGGCTGAGGGTCATCGTCGACGACGAACAGGTCGCCGGCGAGCTCGAACCCTAGAAGCTCGGTGGGAGTCTACTGGGGACGTACCAGGGCTCCAGCGGGGTCGGCGAGGCGGGCAAACGAACTAGAAGACGATGGCGAGGCGAGGCGCAGTTGCGGTGGAGCTTGGGGTGGTCACAATCAGCGGCGCCCTTCTCCTCCAGAGGCGGCTGCTCCGGCTCCAATTCTGGCGAGCTGCTTCTCCCCTTGCTTCAGCTAGAGGTGAGGTTTAGAGAGGTGAGGGGAGTGGAGTGGTGTGGCGAGAAGAGGCTGGGGAGGGCTCCTTTTATAGGCCCGACGGTGAGACCGAGCGGGATAGGCAGGCGACTCCGGTGACAAGGCTACGACGAGGTAGAGGCATGGCTGAGGGTGGCGATCGATGGGCGGTCCCCTGGCAGTGCTCTAGGAATTGAATGCGGCCGTAGGGGCGGTGGCACGCGGTCTGGGCGAGGTGGAGCTCTGAGCGGCAGAGGCGGCGATGTCCATGGCGGGCGGTGGCTGTGAGGCTTTGGGCGGCCAGCGGGGGTGTCTAGGGGGTTCTCTAGGTCGTGGCGGAGCGGCGGGCGCGGGCAGCGGCCAAGGGGCGGTCTGTGCGAGCGGGGATAGAGCATGCTCTGGGGGTGGCGTCGGCATGTTCGACCAGCTCCGGGCTCGGTGGTTCCTGGCCGCTCTACCCTCTGTCTCTGGCCTAGGGCTGGTTGGACGGTGGAGGTGGACCACTGGCGGTGTGCTAGACATGGCGGGAGAGGTTGGCGGCTACTGTGGCGCGATGTCGCCGGTGGGGGTGCTCAAGGTGCTCGGCCTTAATGGCCATGACCATTTGGTCGTGTGCACAGGGTGTGGCCGGGCTAGCAAAGGGTAGGGCTGGTACTGAGGGAACAAGGGGACAAGGTTAGGCACAAATGGTGACCAAGATCACTGCTCAAAATAGTGTTTTGAATTTGGCCAGATTTGTGCACCCAAGCTGTTTGATGAAATGGCCGCAAGAGAAATTTTTTTGAATTTTGGTTTCAAACTTTTTGAGTGATCTCCACTAGTGCTAGGTAGTCTCTGGTTGCAAGGGTTTTGAAAGTGGAGCTCAAATAGATGGGTTTTGAAATAGGGGTGATCTATGCATATGTATTAGATTCAATTTTTAAATGCCAATTAAAATAAGTAAAAGAATGTTTTTAGCAGATCAAAAGGTGGGCCTTGGTACCTCATTATGTGTACTAGCAAGGGGTACAAGGATCAAGAATTGTTTCTGTTAAGAATTGAGTACTAGAAATAGCCAAAGTAGTGTAGTGGATTAAAATGGCCAAAATGTCCATTCCTCCTTTTTAATTCTTTTTTATTTGATTTTCTTTAGGAAAAGTTTGGGAATGATGTAGATGATGTTTAAATCACCTAAGAAACATTTTACAAGCATTGGATCACACAATCATGGCAATTCAAAACAACTCCTATTTTAAATGCACACACATATGAATGCTTTTATTTTTAATTTGAAAAAGTTTTTGTTAACCCCAAATTTGATGATTTTGATCTTGATAAGCTTGGATTGAAGTTTTGGGATGTTACACTCTGCTTCCTAGAGCTCATCCTCTTCACGGCGCTGGACCAACTCCACGTGTTCCCGAGCTACTTCCTTCGCTCACACCGCCACCGCAAGATGGGGAAAAAGAAGGGAGGCGCCACCACTGAATCCGCTGCCGCCATTACTGCTGCCAAGAAGAAGGGCGACTCCACCATTGTGGGCACCAGTGCCGCCAGCGCTAGGAAGAAGAAGGACGCGGGTACCCGCGTCACCAATGGTGTGTGGCGCGCATCCATCATCAAATCCTCCGAGCTCTGTCTCCTCCGTCAAGATGGAGTTTTGTCACCCGTGGCGGATGACTCGTGATTTCCAAGTGAAGAGGTAACTCCTTGTCCTCCTGCTGGTTTCCGGGTGATGTTCCTAGCGTTCATCATCCGCGGTCTTTCTCTGCCCCTGCATCCTTTCTTCAGGGGCCTCCTTTGCTTTTACGGGCTCCAGCTGCATTAGCTGTCCCCCAACTCCATTCTCCACATTGCCTGTTACATTACACTTTGCGAGTGCTGGCTCAGAGTCGAGCCACACTTTGGCCTCTTTAAGAGGATCTTCAAGATGAAGCGCTAGTCGGCATCTGGTTCCATAGTCTATGATGTAGGAGGCTGCGGGATCCATGTTGACTCCTCCATCACATATTTCGATATCAAGCTCATGGCGTCCGTCCAAGGGTGGAGGGACAAGTGGTTCTACATATGCGACCAGAAGGCCGATAGAGAGCACTACGGACTCGCGCCCTTCGATACCGTGACACCGTGCAGGAGGAGGCGTTCTTGGAAGAACATGGTGATCCCTAGCGAGTCCGAGGAGACGGAAGTGTTGTACGAGCGCGTTAGCGACCTCGAGAGTCACATGGGAAAAGAAGAGGGAGGCGCCGCCCTTATTCACACATGGTTGCATCGTCGCATCCAGCCTCTGCAGGCCAGAGTCCACCCCATGTTCTAATGGGCTGGTTCGGACAATGTCACTCGCGTATCTGTCGATGGCATTTCCACGAGTGAAGTAGACAAGAGGTTACGACTGGTGACAAAGTACACCACCAAGGAGGTTCTCCCAGGCGAACCAGTCGTACCTCCCTTCGACACCTCTAACCCTCCTCCTGAGGTAGATTTGTGCTACGAAGTAGCTTTATTTATCGATTGCTTCTAGTTTCTTGATGTATAATGAGTTGTTTCCTGAATGCAGGATTGGAAGGTGTCTCCCAGTTTGCCCCCTCTTCCCAAGGGGGTTATTCCTCGCGAAGTAGATGAGGAAAATGAGTTGGAATCGACCATCCCACTTGAAGAGGAGGAGGAAGCCCTCGAGTCGAGCGGTCCGGACACTCGCAAGCGTTCTCGCAGCAAGGATTCAGATACTTATTCTCCTTCGACTCCAGATGGCCCATCTATCGGTGCGGAGGAGCTGATACCCGCCGTTCCTGTGCGCTCTATGGCTCCTCCTGCCCAGAAGAAGCTTCAACTGCCAAAGGAATCGTCGGAGTCGGAGGAGCAGTCCTTCGATCTTGATAGATTTGACTGGTAAGTTTTGTATTCACGAATTTGTTTTGGTTCCTTCTTTGAGTTGTCATCTGTCTTGAAGCTCTTGTTTGATTTTGTGTTTCAGTCAAGTGGCGACGTCGTCCTCTGACGACGTCCAATTTTTGAAAGAGTCCGGAGTCGCAGACTCCAAGTCCAAGAAGGTGGCATCACGATCTCCTTCTCCTCCATTGGCGGCCCACTCCGGGCATAACTCATCGAGTTCCCCGCATGCTGGGGAGCATCAGATGGTTACCCGGATGACTATGCAACAACCTTCTTCGGAGTCTATGGAGGAGCATGTAAGTATCTTTAGTTTGCAGTCGAATTTATTCTTGGCGTGCTTTTACTTGAACTTGGAATGTCTCTGATGCAGCTTATCGTGAAGGAAGTTGCCCGCCTGGCGGAGCAGGTCCTTAACATGGGTCGACAGCATGCGCGACTGGACAATCGCCATCGCATTATCGAAAGTAAGTTTTGACTTTGTCCTTATCTTTTGCGAATATGATTGATTTGATTTGGTAACACTCTTTGTTTGTTACAGCTGAGCACAATGAATTACTTCACCATGATGCTGCATTGGAGAAGACATTGGCCACAGTGATGAAGAATCGTGACGAGGCAGTCGCAGCCTTGGAGGAGTTGCGGAAGCGAGAGCAGGATCTCCTTGCCTCCACTGCTGAGATGGAGAAGATGTTTGAGGAGCAACTTCTCTCGATTGCCAAGTCCTTCTCAGGTATGACTTTTCATCTGGATCTGTCTTGCTCTTCTGTGCTTTGACGTATGATTGTTGTATTAATGCTTTTTGTATGCAGATGCCAGGGGCTTGAGTTTCGATGCCCAATCTCTGTGCCGCGTGGATGCTTTGGCTGGTGCCATCGCCACAGTCGAGGACCACAGTGTTTCCCTCCAGGAGACGCTGGGGAAGGCCAAGGATGTGCTCAGTCGCATCCGTGAGGACTTGACTCCCAAGGCTGGGATGATCGACAACCTCGGTGACCTGGTGGAATCCCTGGCTGGAGGAATCCCTGCGGACTTCAAAAATCTGCAGCGCTTCGTCGGCGCCACCATGGCACTTGCAATGGTGCATGCCCATGGCATAGAGATGGATCCCATAGCTATCTCTGAGGCGATGCCTGTCGACGCTGGAGGCCACCAGGTAGTTTTTGCTCCCTATGCTGGTAAATGCCAAAATTACGGTCCCCAGCTTATCGAGACACTTGCCAAGTACTCCAAAGAGTGGCGTCAAGCGAAGCCTGCGGCTTCTGGGGGTACTGCCGGCAAGTCCGTGGCGTCGGAGACAACCACGGATGTGATGAAGCCCCCGAGGCCTAAGTCCAAGTCGAAGAAACATGTTGTGCCTTAGTATCCTTTTGTAATAGCTGTAGTGGCTTAGCCTTTTGCTTTATGGAACAATGATTTTGTGGGGGTGTCCCAATCGAAACTTTTCCTTTGTCTGAATGCATATATGCCCTTTGCCAAATGTATTCTTGGTCTCTTATTTGCTTTTTACTTGATTCGTGGTAGGGTACATCGAGTGCTCCTTCGAGTGATCTGATGACCCACAAGTATAGGGGGTGTATCGCAGTATTTTCAAGGGAAGTGAAACCCAATTTATTGATTCGACACAAGGGGAGCAAAAGAATATTTATCAGCCTTAACAACTGAGTTGTCAATTCAACGGCACTTGGAAACAATCTTGCTCACAGCAGTTTATCAGCAGCAACAGTTTTGTAGTAGGAATAGTAAAGTAATAGCAGTAGTAAAAGTAAATACAAGAGTAACAATTGCAGTAAACAGTAAGATTAGAGCACGGTAGGCACATGGATGGATGGACGGGCGTTGCATGGACAAGACAATTCACATAGCAATCAGAACATAGGGCAATTGCAGATAAATAAGATAAAGCATCCAAGTACTAGATAATCCCAGGCATCTGTTCCATATATAGTCATACGTGCTCACAATGAGAACTTGCACAACATCTTTTGTCCTGCCAGCCCGTTTGCAGCGGGGCCTCAAGGGAACTACTGGCAATTAATGTGCTCCTTTTAATAGAGCACCGGAGCAAAGCATTAACACTCCGTGAACACATGTGATCCTCACATCAAACCCATTCCCTCCGGTTATCCCGGTTTATGTCACTTCGGGGCCATTGGTTCCGGACAACAACGTGTGTATACAACTTGCAGATAAGACCATAAACAATACTATCACAATGAATCAATAACATGTTCAGATCTGAAATCATGGCACTCGGGCCCTAGTGACAAGCATTAAGGATAACAAGTCGCAACAAAGTCATAAAGCACTAATAAAAGATACTAGGCACTATGCCCTAACAATCTGATGCCATTACATGAACGATCTCATCCAATCCCTACCATCCCCATAGCCTACAGCGGGGGATTACTCACTCATAGATGGGGGAAACATGGATGGTCGATGGAGAAGCAATGGTGATGATGATGGCGATGATCTCCTCCAATTCCTCGTCCCAGCAGGGTGCCAGAACGGAGTTTCTGGTGCTGTTTCGTGGAATCTGGTGGTGGCGGCGGAGCGAAACTCCTTCTAGAAAAACGTCGAACCCCCCTAGAGTTTTTAGGTCAGAAGGCTTCTTATAGGCGAAGAGGGAGACCGAGGGGGTGCCTAGGGGGCCCATACCATGCCCTGGCACGGCCAGGCCCAGCCCGCGCCTATGGGGGCGGGGTGTGGCCAGCCCCTGGCCCTCCTCCGTCTCGTATTCTGGCTCCTGGAGTCTTCTGAAAAAATAGGTACTTTTGCATTTGTCCGGTCCAATTCCGAGAATATTCATTTTCTGAGTTTCCTGGAACCAAAAACAGCAGAAAATAGGCAGCTGGCACTGTGGCTCTGGTTAATAGGTTAGTCCAAGAAATCATATGAAAAGTACTCCAAAGTGTGGACAAAACACAAGAAAGTGGATAAAACCAATCATGGAGCATCAAAAATTATAGATACATTTGCAATGTATCAACATCCCCAAGCTTAACTCCTGCTCGTCAACGAGTAGTTAAGTGATAAAAAGAAACAATAATTTTTGAGGTGACATGCACCATCATAAAATTGATCAAAGTATTTGTAAAACATTCAAAGCTGGGATGATAGTACTTCAATCATAACATGAAAGACAAAGTTCTAGCAATAAGACAAAGAAACTATGATGCAACATGAAAAGGCACACACAAAAGATTCATGAATAACAATGCTTTGCAAGACGTTTGTTTGTTTCACATAAAGAAAACATAGCATAGTGGCATTCAGCTTGTCCCTCGTAGAGTAGCAAACATAAATGCATAGGACACCTTCAAAGTTCATAAGACTGACTAGATACAAATAGTTTAAAACAAGCAATATCATGGTATGCATCAATCAACTAGTCTTGGGACAATGCACATAGAACTAAGAATGGCCACTATGCTCTCAAAGTAGGCGCATAAAGATAGAAGGTGGAGACTCAATATATAATTGGAAGAAGGGCCTTCATAGAAGGAAGTAGGGATTCAAGTCCCATAAAGATCTTCCAAAAATTATGGTACCTAATAGCTTTCAACTCTCATTACCCCTATCATAAGCATCTTGAAGTGATTAAGGTTAAAGTGAACAAACTATGGTGTACATGCTTGACAAAGTATAAGTTAGAAATCTCATGTCCCTTGAATACGAGGGCCCCTCCTCATGCTACTCAAGTTTAGTTACCGGTAAGTTCTTGTCATCGTAAGTACATGTGTATCATAGAGAACTGCCAACGGGGTACCCCTTTCCCGATGATATGGAAGAATCCCCATATCAAAATGACAAGGCAAGCAGACAACGAGCATCTCAGCAATCTTCTTATTTACCATGGGAAAATGGTGCTTTTTTCTCTCTTTCCTCTTTTCTCATATCTCTTTTTTTTTCTCTTTTTCTCTTTTTTCTCAATATAGGACTCTTTTTTTATAAGAAGAATGCTTCATATACAGCTCATTATGGTTACGCTGCAGGTTTCCACCATGTCAGCATGGATTAGACCAGCGGCCCAGGCGTTTCTCTAACACCTATACATAACTCCATGGACTTACAAGCTCCCATTTCATTTCACGCCGACGACATCCATAGACAAAAGAGCATGATATCAACTAGGTACAAATTACCCGTGCAATGTTGAAAGCGTTCCCCATGACAGCTTGGTTCTGCTAATCCCCAACAAATAAGTGCAAGCATATACAACACAGACGACACAATGGTTCAAGTTTAGTAAGGGCAATAAAAGTAAAGTGTGCCATCAAGTTCGTGAGAGCTTTAATCACTAGTTTTCTCATAACAAGTTTAATTTGGAAGGTAAACAAAAACATGAATATACTTGGAATAGCATATGCTAGTAGGTAGGTATGGTGGAATCTTTTGGAATAACTTGGTTTAGGGAGTTGGATGCATGAGTAGAACTCATACTTGGTTGTGGAGGCTAGCAAAAGACTGGGAGCGACAAACTAGGAGAGCAATAATGGCCATAATCATGCAGAGCGACAAAACATCATTGATCAAAGCATAAAGAGATACTACAAGTTGAAAACTAAAGGATCATAAAGGCTTATGGTGACTTGAGATAGTCATAACATGGTGTGATCATGCGCCAAGTCAACCCAAATAAAGCATCAAAGGAGAATACCACAATACTATGCTTTAATATGCTAAAACAACGCATGATTCATCCAAGGCACATTAAGAAATCTCAATTGTTTATAACAAGACATACTACAACAAATAATACTAAGCATAAAGCCAAAACAATATCAAGCATGGCATGACAAAGCATAGGCCACAGTCAAAAACGAGCTCTTTTTACCACTTAAGCATGAACTTTCCTACTCTTTTCCAAACCAGACCAAACTATTTGAAAAACATTGTATGAAAGAGGAGGTCCAACCAATTTATTAAGGAAACTAAGAAAACCAAGCAAACGAAAAACCAAAACGAAAACAAAAAAGAAGACGCTCCAAGAACAACACAACTATGCATGAAACAATAAAAATAAAGAGTTTGGAAGAAACCTGGGCTTTTTATTGATGAAGAAGGGGATGTCTTGGGCATCCCCAAGCTTTGACGCTTGTACTTCTTGGATATTTCTTGCGGTGACACGCATGGCATCCCCAAACTTGAGCTTTAGTCCATCCTTCATCTCATTACTCATTCCTTCCATACACCTGAAATTTTTCCTTCATACAAAACTTCACACAATCTTTATTAGCAACATTAGTGCACTCAAGATAAATAAGTCTTAAGGTTTAGTTCTAACACCAAATAAACTTTCATTAGAACACTAGCTACTGTAGCACTTCCCTCAAAAAGCTCAATTCCCCAAAAGAACTCAAAAAGGAACCAACAAGAAGCAAATGCAGAAAATGGCAGAAATCTATCAAAATAGACCAGCAGGTAAAGACGAATTGTTTCGAAGACCTTCTGCTGATCAAATCAAAAAGTTTTGAACTAAGGAAAGTTAGATAACAACCTGGGGCAGAAGCAGAAAAATTCACGCCTCAAATAGACGTTCAGAGATTTTACACGAATTTTTACGGTGAAGCATAGAAATCTATTTCAGGACAGCAACTTTCCCAATCATTACTTCTCTCTCATTAGAGGTTACTCTTGGCAGAAAAAACAAATAAAAAGGATAAAGAGCGGTTATTACAGAGGTAATAACTTCCAAGACTCATCTAAAACTTTTGGGTTATCTCCCAATAAGTACTTTTTTTAACGCCTTTAAGTTAGGCATAAGCAAAAACTAAAATGGATAGAATAGAAGTAAGCGGAGATAATCATGGTGAAAACATTGTTTTGTTAAATGAAATCCTTTCGTTAACAAGGTTGATCAGGTCTTGTTACAAAAACAATTTCATATGAGACAAAACTTTGTATTCCACTAATGATTATGTTACCTCAACCTTGATAGCAATGGTCCCAATCAAAATAGTTTCAAATTTTTCTCTTGGTATGGGACAATATATTTCTCCAACTTGAATGCCCTCAACATGTTCAATTGAATTCAAACCATAAGTCCTTTCAATCTTCTTGAGGAAATAGACATTATGTTCCTTGTCATTAACATTGAAGGTCACCTTCCCTTGATTACAATTAATAACAACTCTTGCAGTGTTTAAGAAAAGGTCTCCCAAGAATAATAGACATATTATCATCTTTCATGCATAATAGTTTGAGAGGATGCTCTCATAAGAAATAAGAGTTGAAGTAAAAGAGAGCATCAAGAAGCAAATTAAAAACAAATTTAAGTCTAACCCACTTCCTATGCATAGGAATCATGTATGCAAATAAATTTGCAAAGAACAAAGTGACATGCATAGGAAGATAAAACAAGAGTAACTTCAAAACTTTTAGCACACAGAGAGGTGTTTCAATACCATGAAAACTTCTACAACCATTATTTCCTCTCTCATAATAATTTTCAGTAGCCTCATGAATAAACTCAACAATATAACTATCACATAAAGCATGCTCTTCATGATCTACAAGCACTAGAGCTTTATTATAAACATTTTCAAGAGAATCCTCAGGAACATAACAATCATCCTCCTTTAGTAAGCAAGGAGGACAATCAAATAATGTAAGGGATAAAGAGTTACTCTCATTAGAAGGTAGGCATGGGTAGCTAATCCATTCTTCCTCCTTTTGTTCATCACTCTCCTCCTCTTTTTCATCTATTGAGATTTCAGGTTCATCAATTTCTTCTTCCATAGTATCCTGCAAGGCATTAGTCTCTTCCATTTGTGGAAAGCATCTATTAAAATATTCAAGAATATAGCCATTTTCATGCTTGTAATTATCAAAGCAAAACTTAAGTATACCATAAGTGTTTCCCTTTTTGTGACAAGCGGTGTTCCTTATAATAATATTTCTGACCTTTCGTGAACCCACCTTGCCAATAAGGTTCAGTTTCAAAGAAACCAACCATTGAAAACAAGCATGATAAAGCAAGACAATAACAAACCACCGAAAATAACAACTAGAGTAGGAACTACTTTTTTTTGTATTTTTTGATAAAGAAATAACCAAATAAGGTGAAAATAAACTTAGCTTGAACAATAGTGAATCCAGGTGAACTTGATAAATAAAGCTATGCTCCCCGGCAACGGCGCTAGAAAATAGTCTTGATGACCCACAAGTATAGGGGGTGTATCGCAGTATTTTCGAGGGAAGTGAAACCCAATTTATTGATTCGACACAAGGGGAGCCAAAGAATATTTATCAGCCTTAACAACTGAGTTGTCAATTCAGCTGCACCTCGAAACAATCTTGCTCACAGCAGTTTATCAGTAGCAACAATTTTGTAGTGGGAATAGTAAAGTAACAACAGTAGTAAAGTAAAGACAGCAGTTGCAATAGCAGTAAACAGTGGGATTCAAGTGCGGTAGGCATAGGGATGGATGGACGGTCGTTGCATGGACAAGACAGTTCACATAGCAATCAGAACATAGGGCAATTGCAGATAAATAAGATAAAGCATCCGAGTACTAGATAATCCTAGGCATGTGTTCCATATATAGTCATACATGCTCGCAATGAGAACTTGCACAACATCTTTTGTCCTGCCAACCCGTTTGCAGCGAGGCCTCAAGGGAACTACTGGCAATTAAGGTGCTCCTTTTAATAGAGCACTAGAGCAAAGCATTAACACTCCATGAACACATGTGATCCTCACATCAAAGCCATTCCGTCCGGTTATCCTGATTTCTGTCACTTCGGGGCCATTGGTTCCGGACAACAAGATGTGTATACAACTTGCAGATAAGACCATAAACAATACTATCACAATGAATCAATAACATGTTTAGATCTAAAATCATGGCACTCAGGCCCTAATGACAAGCATTAAGCATAACAAGTCGCAACAAAGTCATAAAGCACTAATAAAAGATACTAGGCACCATGCCCTAACAATCTGATGCCATTACATGAACGATCTCATCCAATCCCTACATCCCCATAGCCTACAGCGGGGGATTACTCACTCATAGATTGGGGAAACATGGATGATCGATGGAGAAGCGATGGTGATGATGATGGCGATGATCTCCTCCAATTCCCCGTCCTGGCAGAGTGCCAGAACGGAGTTTCTGGTGCTGTTTCGTGGAATCTGGTGGTGGCGGCGGAGCAGAACTCCTCCTGGAAAAACGTCAAACTCCCTAGAGTTTTTAGGTTAGAAGGCTTCTTATAGGCAAAGAGAGAGACCGAGGGGGTGCCTGGGGCGTAGCCAGGCCTGGCCCGCGCCTGGGGGCGGGTGGCAGCCCCTAGCCCTCCTCTGTCTCGTATTCTGGATCCTGGAGTCTTCTGGAAAAATAGGCACTTTGGCTTTTGTCCCGTCCAATTCTGAGAATATTCATTTTCTAACTTTCCTGGAACCAAAAACAGAAAAAACAGGCAGCTAGCATTGTGGCTCTTGTTAATAGGTTAGTCCAAGAAATCATATGAAAAGTACACCAACGTGTGGACAAAACACAAGAAAGTGGATAAAACCAAGCATGGAGCATCAAAAATTATAGATACATTTGCAATGTATCATGATCCTTGTGATCCTACTTCTGCTGATCAGAACTTGGCGCAATCTCATTCGAAGGTGGAGGAGTTGTCGTTGCTCTCACGACTGCACGATCGTATTAAACAACTGGAGCGTGAGCTGCCCATCCTCCTGTAGGGGTTCCGCGTATGAAAACAATAAAATTTTACCCTACGCCCCTGAACCCCTGAAGCTGCCAGGACCTATCTATTAGTAATACAGTAACAGGAGGGGCTTTTTGCGAACTTAACCTTGAAGACCAAAAAGCATTGTCAACGCTCAGGAGAGCGTGGTTTATGTAGACGAGCCGAAGCCGACCTCAAGGTCGTGATGAAGTCCTTGCGCTCCTTCTGGCTCCAATGACTTGAGTGCCTCAAGTGTGACACCTCGCGGGGAGTTACACACGTCCGGTGCCTGACGATGACTCCTGCTTCCCCGATCTAGCAGCAGTTGCGGAAGTAGAGCTCCCGGATCCGAATCCCGCAGCGCGACGGCGCTCCGTGGTGAAGATGTCTCTCGCGCAGTCCAGACTTGGGACCACGGTCATGCGATAGAGAGAGACGGGGAGAGAGAAAATATCAATTAGAGGTCCTCCCAAAAGTGGGGAGGCCTTTATTGATTATTGGTGTATTTATCTTGGCCAAATACCCCCACTATATATAGGAGGAGAGGGGGTACACCCTCCCTCAAAGTCCCGGGGTGGGACTAAACATGGGACAGGGGTGGGGTGGCACGCCGGCCAGCCCCCACCATGGGTCCCACGTGGGGAAAGGCCCACTAGGGCCACCGGCCACCCCCTAGGCCCTTCCTAGGGGTGGGATCCCCTCTTGGGCCTTTTCCCCTCCGGGAATTGGCCCATTAAGCCTTTGACCTTTTAATTGATTTTTCTCTTTATTAATTAATTATGAATAAATGATTAAATCAACATTTAACATTCATTCACACATTATTCAACCTCCGTGGCTATGGAACACCTTCCACCTCCACTCCGGACATCCTCCGGACTTACAGAAACCCTTCTGGTTTTCTCCCTTCTTTTCTTTGGTGATTCCACCGATCCTATAAACACTCTCTAAGCATCATCAAGCCCTTAAGCGTGATACCCCACGGTTCGGGACCACTCTAGACATGGTCGGGACACTCCCGCACCAATGATGGAAAGAGGGACCTGGATGGCCATGTGATCCCTGTGCGTTCCACGAAGATCTTTTGTCGTTTGAACCGGGACAGTCGTGTCTTATTCCCTTTGCCACTCGATACTTGCATTGACCGAGATCTGATCGGTGACATCACCATGTCATGTTCAATCTCGTTACTGAACAATGCTACTTGACTCGTTCTGACAAGTGATATCCCCGTGATCAAATCACACGCTACGCAACTATTGGATATAACTTCTCCGAGTGGGCCCTTGAGTATCTTCCCGTCACATGGACGGACAAATCCCGCTCTTGACATATATTGCCTCTACGGTTTCCTCCGAATACCTGAACACACCTTTATAACCATCATTTTACCAGATGGCGTTTGATGCTATCTAAGAACTCTCGGGAGACATTGATTGATATAGCCTCACGGTCTAAGGAATAGTCTACAAGGATCCATTTCTAATCATCATAACTTGAACTTCATGACATGATCGGGTCATGATGTTTAGGTTGGGTATTGGTTCATCATCTCATTCACAGAATGAGATGACCTCATTTCCAACTGGCATAAATGCCACATGATCAGGAAACATGATCATCTGTTGACCAATGAACCAGTGACTAGAGTTTCACTGGGAACCCCTAGTTGTTTGTATATCACACGTGTATTGATATTTCCACTCAATACAATTATAGCATGATATAAAACTTAATCATAAACTATATGAAATATGATAATAGTCCTTACTACTATTTGTCTCTAGGGCATATTTCCAATAGTCTCCCACTTGCACTAGAGTACAAATACACTAGCTGCATTTGTTCTCAATCATTGGCACCATATACCCGGTACCCTGAACATGCTTGCTCATGGAAGAGGTTGAGTCTTGGGTCTGTACTTTATAGTCCCAAATCCTTTGAAACTTACTAATGTCACCTTGATTGACATTAATACTTTATCATCACATGATAGCATCTTGTGTGAATGCATTGTTGCTATGGCAGCAGAACGTGGCCTGATTCCAGGAGCCTACAGTGACGTTAGATCAACCTCAAGGGCTTTCTCATGGGCACTGTGCCCTGGGACACATCATTCTACGTTAAAAGTGAACTAGCCTTGCCATAACTTTATACAAAACTTTAGATGGTACCCTTATCTATTATAATAAATGTATTCATTGAAACACTAGTGCACTCTGTGCAACTTTCGATGTTTTTGTTCACCTCGCTTCCTACTTGACTTTAATTGGTATCTACAGGAGTTTCCAACATATTCCCTTATAACATAACCCTTTATGTTTTAAGATATGTTATCCTTTATGGATTTAGAAAATATATCCACAGTTCTCTACAAAACACTGCGGACAAACTTAGCTTAACATTATGTGATTCGAACCTAATCACTTTTAAACATTCCTTATTTGGATCACATATTATGCTAAGTTATCATCATGGTTTACTAATATAGAACCTATGTCGCAACATAGTGGATGACGATCATCCTTTTCTTTCTTTCAACCATTGATGTTAAACTTAATACTATTCCTAATTTGAGTTATTAAGGACCAGTTCCTTAATTAACTTCTATTCTGAAACACTTTTCAGAATCCCTTACGGAATACTACATAATATCATAATACAGTTATTATCAACTTATACATCTTATAAATCATTATTTATAAATATTTGCGCTTTCATCCTTAACACACTTAAGAATTACTCCTATAAGCTCCCAGTCAAAATATGTTCCTACATATTTGAATTTGAGTCTTATATTGCTCCCACTTAAAAATACGTCAATCACATATTGTTTCAGGAAGACTTTCATAACTCCCACTCATTTTATGCAAATTGCATATCTCCTTACTATTTTGAATAACTTCAAAGTCCTTTGATCAAATATCAAATTTGGAGATTTACTATGAGATATTAGTACTAGTACTAGTTTTAAATCCTCTAGACATTTAGCACACATGAATCAAATTCATTTGAATTCATCCAATACTTGACAAATTGTGCTTTTGTCATTCACCCCCTTTTTCCTACTATGACTTTGCAGTCATTTGGGAAAATTCAAGTAACTCCTTTTACTTGTGAGATTTAGCAACGAATTACTTTCTAATCTCAAGTGAAATTTGTTTCTAGGATTTCTCATAATTTAGTTTACCATTATTTCCTTAGTAGTTCGTAGGTATGTCATATTCCAAAAATCAAGACAAGTGATTCACAAATGTCTCCATACAAGATATGGATTACATTTTGAACCCTAATTCATATAGTGAAAACATTAGTGGGGAAAACACAATGATCAATATCATTAATTCTTTCCTTCTGTGTAGAGAGTTGTTCAGGAACATTGTCCGTTGCGCTTCTCAACACTCTAATGCAGGGTTTTGAAACCTCATCGTGTTTTTACACTAATTTCCATTTGCTTCATGATTGAGAAACATCACTAAAAGTGATCTTTCTCAAGAATGCACAAAATCCAAGCAATATGAATCTTGCTTTCCATTTGGTCTCAGCTATGGGTTTTGTATTCAAAGTTTCCAATGAATACTCTACAAGGACTTATTCGCTATTGTTTTGTTTATATCGAATAACCCCAAAACTTTCAGGAATTCAAATGGTTCACTACATTCTAATTGAGTGCTAACTATTTCTAACTAATGGTCTCTACATCTACACTACAACGATTTATTTGGTGCCTTCTATTTAACCCCTTTGATATCTAATATCACATTGTGATGCTTTGCATTTTGACGTTTCAAAACACTTCGCATTTCACAATTACTTTTATGCCATTCTTATAAAGTTGAATTTCATTACTATTGATCAAATCATAGTAATTGGATTCTATTTTATATTTATACCCTTTTATTGATGAAACATTTTGATCAAATATGTAGTTTCATATTCATGTTTCCTTTGGTAAACTACTTTACACATTTAAACAATAATGATAATTACCATTTTCGTTAAAACACAATACATCGAATATGTATTCTATTTAACAATTCAATGAACACTTTGTATTCAAGTAATACACGGTGTTCAAGTTATTTTGCCGAACTTAGGCACGATATATATGTGATAAGAAATCCAATGACTTTCACATATTATCACATAACTTTGAATTTAAACAATGGTTTTTCATTCACTAATGAACATATCATTAAGTTGGTTATTTTAAACAAGGCATTTTAATGTTTTACAAATGTTCATGTATTATCAATTAGTTTCAAACAACAAGGATGATTCACACATAATCAAACAAGATATGAAGATGAATAGAAATCATTCATAAAAGTGGAACAACTGTTTGTTACAAACTCATATGAATAACCATCTCACGAAGTGTGAGACACACTAAAGAAGTTCACAATCTCCTGATTACAATAATCATCCCAAAACAAAAACTAAATGATAAATGTTGAGGGAGAGCGCCATTGGCCATCTCCATCATGCTCGCCATCAGCACGCAACGTCACCTCCTCTCCAGCAAGCACCTCTCATGCAGAAGGACCTGTTTTCAGCAAAACAGAACAAGTATCAGATATACTTAACACTGCAATGTGTTTGCAAGATTATAACATTTATGAAACTGTATATCAAATATATACCTTTGTCATCGATGACCTCTCTGGTGATTGGTTCAACCTTTACGTTCCTGAAACGTAATATGAACTCATGGAAATCCAATGTTTCCGTATTACCACTCATGATGCTACTCCGGACATGTCCTTCGTAGCTGGGAGGCAATGACCGAAGCAGTACGTCTATCGCAAATGGATTAGCCATCCAGTAATCCACGAAGTGAACCAGTCTTGTGTGTGCATCAAGCATGCGCTCCAAGTGACCCTTCAGACATGTATGTTCATCCATCTGTATGGAAAGGAACTCTCCAAGCAGCTCGTGCTTCCACATGCGCACATGGCCTATGAACTCTGCTCTCAGCTGATCCACCATCGAATATGGATCAAGATCACCCATGGGCGGATGTAGTTCATCTACCATCCCGTAACACATTATTATATGAATGTAGGTGGACATCTCTTGACGATAGTAGCGGTCTGCCAGCTCTTGTGGGGTCTCATAGTAGTCTCGCTTAGTCAAATCCATCGTGCGGCGTATGTAATCTACCACATGATTCCTAGTAAGGAGATCATTCAGGCGCACAAGCCAACTAGGGAAGTTGGATCCATCAAGTCTAAGTTTCTCACCCCTTACCCAATCGTCAATGACAAAGTAAGCTTCACGGTGAGCCATCTACATTTATAATTGCAAAAGGAATTTAGACTAAGTTTATAATTAAACGAGTTAATGATAACTCCACTCAGAAACACCTATCCCCAAAAGGGTTCCTAGTGATAACACGACCCCTATCAGCCACATCTCCCCCGATCATCACGGCCATCAATGTGGGTTCAAGGGTGGATGCTAAACGCCGGTCACATCATTCATGCGACTCGTGCTCGATCTTTCGACCATCCGTGTTTCGAGGCCATGTCTGTACATGCTAGGATCGCCAACTCAACCTTAGTGTTTTCGCTGTGCAACATGGCTTACACCCACTGTATGTGAACATAGATATGTCTGACACCCGATCATCACGGCCTGCCTCATACCGAAGAACTTTCTTGGTGGTGCACACTAAGGGGGAACACAATCGTTGGTAATTTTAACAGGGATCATCTTATTAGGCTACCATTTAGTATCTAATACTAGCACACAATAAGATATACAAACAATAACATTGAATGTAAATGCTATGTGATATGGTCCTTCACGTCGTGATCTCCATCCGCTGTCACCGGGTTCTGGCGCTAGGGTTCCGGCACCGTAGACACCAGGGTACCAGTGTCATTCCGGCGTGGTAGTCCGTCACCTCCGTGACTATCTACTACTATGTAACAAAAGGTAATCACTTTACCTTTGCCACAACCATATCACAAAGCAACGCCCCCTGCAAAACAAAGTTAGACGCCTCTACTTTATCTTTGCATGTTTTACGTGGTTGAATGGGCTTTCGCACAAGAACCATTCTTACCTATGAACTTTCAGCACAATGCTGATCAAGTAGTTGTCTATACTACACCCCTTTCGGGGCCCTCCGTTGCAAATGGTATACCAACTAATGCGAGAGAGACAGACACCCCCTAAGCCACTTTATACGGTACAAGCCGTATGTCAAGCGTGGACCAGTCTCGCGAATGAACGCGTAAAGTCGGTTGGGAGCCGCTTCATCAAGCATTACTGCGGTATACACAAGTACACGTGGGAGGGTAACAACTAAAATATCAACGCCCACACGCTACATCTCGTGTGTTCTACCCATACTAGCATTACTACACATAGATATAGCTCTGATACCACTGTAGGGGTTCTGCGTATGAAAACAATAAAACTTTACCCTACGCCCCTGAACCCCTGAAGCTGTCAGGACCTATCTATTAGTAATACAGTAATGGGAGGGGCTTTTTGCAAACTTACCCTTGAAGACCGAAAAGCGTTGTCAACGCTCAGGAGAGCGTGGTTGATGTAGACGAGCCGAAGCCGACCTCAAGGTCGTGATGAAGTCCTTGCGCTCCTTGGCTCCAACGACTTGAGTGCCTCAAGTCACGACACCTCGTGGGGAGTTACACGTCCGGTGCCGACGATGACTCCGCTTCCCGATCCGGCAGCAATTGCGGAAGTAGAGCTCCGGATCCGAATCTGCGGTACAGCGCTCCAGTGAAGATGTCTCTCGCTTGCACAGTCCAGACTTGGGACCACGGTCACGAGAGAGAGAGGGGGAGAGAGAAAATATCAATTATAGGTCCTCCCAAAAGTGGGGAGACCTTTATTGATTATTGGTGTATTTATCTTGGCTAAATACCCCCACTATATATAGGGGGAGAGGGGGTACACCCTCCCTCAAAGTACCAGGGTGGGACTAAACATGGGAGAGGGGTGGGGTGGCATGCCGTCCAGCCCCCACCATGGGCCCCACGTGGGGAAAGGCCCACTAGGGCTGCCGGCCACCCCCTAGGCCCTTCCTAGGGGTGGGATCCCCTCTTGGGCCTTTCCCCTCCGGGAATTGGCCCATTAAGCCTTTGACCTTTTAATTGATTTTTCTCTTTATTAATTAATTATGAATAAATGATTAAATCAACATTTAACATTCATTCACACATTATTCAACCTCCGTGGCTATGGAACACCTTCCACCTCCACTTCGGACATCCTCCGGACTTACCGAAACCCTTCCGGTTTTCTCCCTTCTTTTCTTAGGTGATTCCACCGATCCTATAAACACTCTCTAAGTGTCATCAAGCCCTTAAGCGTGATACCCCACGGTTCGGGAACATTCCAGACATAGTCGGGACACTCCTGCACCAATGATCGATAGAGGGACCTGGATGGCCATGTGACCCCTGTGCGTTCCATGAAGATCTTTCGTCGTTTGAACCGGGACAGTCGTGTCTTATTCCCTTTGTCACTCGATACTTGCATTGCCTGAGATCTGATCAGTGACATCACCATGTCATGTTCAATCTCGTTACCGAACAATGCTACTTGACTCGTTCTGACAAGTGATATCCCCGTGATCAAATCACACGCTGCGCAGCTATTAGATATAACTTCTCTGAGTGGTCCCTTGAGTATCTTCCCGTCACATGGACGGACAAATCCCGCTCTTGACATATATTGCCTCTACGGTTTACTCCGAATACCTAAACACACCTTTATAACCACCGTTTTACCAGATGGTGTTTGATGCTATCTAAGCACTCTCGGGAGACAGTGATTGATATAGCCTCACGGTCTAAGGAATAGTCTACGAGGATCCATTTCTAATCATCGTAACTTGAACTTCGTGACATGATCGGTTCACGATGTTTAGGTTGGGTATTGGTTCATCATCTCATTCACAGAATGAGATGACCTCATTTCCAACTGGCATAAATGCCACATGATTAGGAAACATGATCATCTGTTGACCAATGAACCAGTGACTAGAGTTTCACTGGGAACCCCTAGTTGTTTGTATATCACACGTGTATTGATGTTTCCACTCAATACAATTATAGCATGATATAAAACTTAATCATAAACTATATGAAATATGATAATAGTCCTTACTACTATTTGTCTCTAGGGCATATTTCAAACACCTCCGTGGTAGTGCTGATGTATGGAAGTTGAAGGTGGAGAAAGCCTCTGCTCGCGAGAAGTACCTATTGGAGGAGGTGGCCCAGCTGAGTGAGCAGTTCAAGTGTTGGCTTTCTATCCTCTTATCTTTTCCTTTAGTAAGTCGCAACGATGCCTATCTTTCACACTTTGCTTTTGTGTGGTGTAGTTGTCAGTGCTCGCCATCTGCAGGATGAAAAAGATCGGATCGCTGCTCGAATGAATGATTTGACCCAGGAGCAACTATAGACGAGTGGGTACTTCTGGGTGGATCATGACTGTGCAGTTACACTTGCGACTCTGCAGGATCGTGCTTCTAGAGTCCTTCATTTTCTGAAGAAGGCGCAGTCATGCCTCAGGCACATCTATCAGATGATGTTTCCGCTGGATGCTGTCCCTTCAAGCCTGTTGGCCCTTCTTGCGAGATTCCAGGATTTGAGTGCAGTTCGAGAGTGCGTGCGGCAGTAGTTGGTGGCTGGTGCCAAGGTTGCTTTGTCGCTGGTGTGACTGCATAGGCCTGATGTAGACGTTGCGACTGTTGCTGCTGGGCCGCCGACTCCACCAGCAGGTTCAACTTGGAACATGGTTCCGCATTACCAGGCGGTGGATCGTTCCGCAGAAGAAATTGTCGACTTCTTTGAGGAACAGACGAACGTTCTTCTGCTGTAGTAGTAGTGCGATTTGTATCCTGCACATAAGTATTACCAGTGTTGTAAAAGTTTGTGTGGATATATGTAATTAATTGATATTGATATGTAAAGAGCTTGCTAGCTTATGGTGTTTTGCGAGTGTATTTGTACTCTGCAGTTCCTTTTTGTTAGCCTGACTTATTTTATCTCAGCACCTTGCCAACCCGTCAGGTGCATTGCAGCTGGGTTGGTGTTGTATCAAGGGTTCGATTATTGTTGTGTCAGCTACTCGGAATACTGCGACTTGTTTGTAGAACTAGGGTGTAAAGAGTGGCGTAGCCCCCGAGTAATAGAATTGCTAGAAAAATGAGGAAAGCACAGAGTTTCGGGGCACTTAGCTTTATTTATTCGCAGAATCAGTACGAGGTACAATGTGTGGCTAAGTAGCCTGGCTGAATAGCCTTATTTGTAATGTAAAAAAAAGAACGACTAAGGGTAGAAGCGTCGCAGCTGCGCGACGTTCCAAGGGTTGGAGTATGCGACTCCCGTCTCGAAATCTTTGAGGCGATAGGCGCCACCTGGGATTACTTCTGTAATTACATATGGTCCCTCCCAAGGGGACCCGAGCTTGAGGTGCCCTTGCTGCTTTAGTCGCAGGACTAGGTCTCCTTCGACAAAGGATCTAGGGCATAGCCTTCTGCTGTGGTAGTTGCGCAGGTTCTACTGGTAGACCGTCGATCTTTCTGCTATAATGTCCCGTGTCTCGTCAAGGAGATAGACGGAGTCTTCGAGTGCAAGTGTTGACTCCTGCTCGCTGTATGCGACTAATCATGGGGCTTTAAAGCGTACTTCTGCGGGTAGCACTGCTTAAGCGCCATGCACCATGAAGAACGGGGTATATCCCGTGGCGCTATTTGGGGTTGTGCGCAGGCTCCACAGTACGGACTGTAGCTCGTCTGGCCAACATCCAGCGGCTTGCTCGAGTGGTTGGAGGAGTCGCTTCTTGATTCCACCACAAACGAGGTTGTTGGCCTTTTCGACTTGACCGTTGGTCTGTGGATGAGCTACGGAGGCATAGCTTATGTTGATTCCTAGGTTTTCGCAGAAACCCTGGAACTCCTTAGAGGTGAAGTTCGTTCCATTGTCCGTGATGATGTTGTGTGGCACTCCGAAGCGATAGACAATGGACTCGAAGAACTTGACGACACTGGCTCCTGACTAGTTTGTCACTGGTATGGCCTCTATCCACTTGGTGAATTTGTTGACTGCGACCAAGAGGTAGACGTAGCCTCCTCATGAGGACTTTGGGAGCTTGCCGACCATGTTGAGTCCCCATTGCGCAAAGGGCCAAGCCAATGGTATTGGCCGGAGTTCCGCACCAGGTGCATGCGGTTTGTCCGCGAATCGCTGACAAGTGTTGCATCTCTAGACGATGTCCTTGGCGTCACGCATGGCCGTGGGCCGGTAGAATCCAGCTCGTAGAGCTTTGGCGATGAGGGCGCGACTGCCGGCATGGTGCCCACAAGTCCCTTCATGGATGTCGAGGAGGACGGCCCTTCCGTCCGTGTTGGAGACGCACCGTTGGAGTACTCCTATGATGCTGCGCTTGTATAGTTCGCCGTTGATGATAGCAAATGGCTTGGATCGCCGTGCGATGTGTCGCGCGTCAGTCGGGTCGTCCGGTAGCCTCTTGCTGAGAAGATATGTGATGTAGGGTTGAGTCCAAGATGGCTCGATCATCATGACCCCCATTGGTCCCTCGAGTCCTGTGTCAAGCTCCAGGTCGTCGAGTGCCATTGGCTCATTGGGTGGCATAGCACCCGAGTCCGTTGTTGCGCTTGTTTTCTTCTCTGCGGCCTTTGGCTTGATGGAGCGTTCGTAGATACGCTTGAGAAATACCCCAGGTGGTATGGGGGCGCAGGTGGAGCCAATGTTGGCGAGTGCGTCCACCTCCTCATTGCTTTCACGGCCTATGTGACACAGCTCGCAGCCATCAAAGTCCCCTTCGAGTGTGTCGTAGAGGTCACGATAAGCGATCATATTGTCGTTCAGCGCGTCACACTCGTGCATTGTCTGGTTGACGACCAGCTTGGAGTCGCCGTAGATGATGAGTCTCTTGGTGCCGCAGGCTTTTGCCATCCGCATCCCGTGCAATAGGGCCTCGTATTCAGCTTTGTTGTTGGAGG
Organism: Avena insularis; assembly: GCA_023614405.1. Lineage (NCBI taxonomy): Eukaryota > Viridiplantae > Streptophyta > Magnoliopsida > Poales > Poaceae > Avena > Avena insularis. The sequence continues at coordinate 361,619,304 of CM042689.1, read as the reverse complement.
CAGTGAACTGCATTCACAGAATGTATTCCAGCTTGTGTCCTTGGGGCGATGTCAGTATGACACCTGCGCTAGTCCTGTCCTTGCGCTTGGATCCATCGAAGTGCATTGTTTAGAGGTAAGACATATCTGGCTTTTCGAGGAGCTGGTTCTCCATCCAATGTACGAGGAAATCAGGGAGGAGTTGCGACTTGATCACGTCACGCTTCTCGTATGTAATGTCTTGTGGAGACAGCTCGATTCCCCAGAGCGCGACTCGTCCAGTGGCGTCGGGGTTGTTGAGAATGTGACCAAGTGGGGCGTCATTGACCACCATGATTGAGTACTCCTGGAAGTAGTGGCGTAGTCGCCTGGCTGCCATGAAGATGCCGTATGCCAGCTTCTGGTAGTGCGGGTACTGCTGCTTTGTTGGCGTGAGCACCTCGCTGAGATAGTATACTGGCCACTGCACTCCATGGACCTTGTTTTCCTTGGCATGTTCCACCACGAGCACCATGCTAACCACCTGGTTGGTGGCGGCAATGTAAAGCAGTAGTGGTTCTTTTTTGCGTGGAGTCACTAGTACTGGCGAGGTAGATAGTAGACGCTTGAGATCTTCAAATGCTTCTTGCGCCTCGTTGGTCCACTCGAACTTGTCAGTTTTGTGGAGAAGTTGGTAGAAGGGCAGTGCCTTTTCGCCCATGCGACTGATGAATCGACTGAGCGTTGTGATTCGTCCAGCCAGTTGTTGGACGCCTGTTACGTTTATCGGCTTCTCCATGGCCAGTATGGCTTTTATTTTCTTTGGGTTCGCCTCAATCCCTCTCTCGGAGATGAGATACCCGAGTAGTTGCCCAGATGGTACGCCGAAGGCGCACTTCTCCGGATTGAGCTTGATCCGGTAGCGGTCGAGGTTGGCGAAGGTCTCGCGTAAATCGTTGATTAGCAAGGCTTCCTCCTTTGTTTTGATGATGATGTCGTTGATGTAGACTTGGATGTTGCGACCAAGTTGATCTTTGAGGCAAGCCTGCATGCATCGTTGATAGGTGGCACCTGCGTTTTTTAGCCCGAAGGGCATTGTGTTATAGCAGAACACACCAAAAGGCATTGTAAACGCCGTTTTCTCTTGATCCTCCTCCTTCATTCGAATCTGATTATAGCCTGAGTAGGAGTCGAGGAAGCAGAGGCGCTCACATCTCGCGATGGAGTCGATGATTTGGTCGATTCACGGCAGCGGGAAGTGATCCTTTGGGCAGTGCTTATTCAGGAAGGTGAAATCCACGCACATCCGTAGGATATCCATGTCCTTTTTAGGTACCAGCACCGTGTTGGCGAGCCAAGTACTTCCCTTGATCTCGCATATGAATTTGGCATCGAGGAGTCTGTTGATCTCCATTCCGACCGCTTTTGCTCTTGGTTCAGACAGTCGCTGAATTGTCTGCTTGACTGGCCTTGCATCTGGGTTGACATTGAGTGCGTGCTCAGCAAATTACCTGGGAACCCCTAGCATGTCCGCTAGACACCAGGCAAAAAATTTCTAGTGCTCACGGAGGAATTCGACGAGCGTGAGTTCCTATGCGGAACTCAAGTTGTTAGCGATGAGGGCCGTCTTGATCGGGTCCGATCGGTGGACCTGTACTTTCTTCGTGTGCACTGATGAGTCGAAGGACAAGTCAGGTGAACTCGGTCGTCTCAGGGGAGGCAGACTGTTGTCTATCGACTCCTTCAATCTTGCGAGCTCCTCCTACATACCGAAGGACTGGGAGATTCTGTTGAATTCTCTGTCGCAGCTGTTGGACCTCTCGGAGCTCCATTGATTGTGATGATGCCATTTGGACCTGGCATTTTCATCTGTAGGTAGGCGTAGTGCGGCACTGCCATGAACCTAGCGAACGCGACACGTCCGAGGATGTAGTGGTACTGTGAGGGCCAGTCAACGACTTCTAAGTCTATGCGTTCACGTCAAAAGTTTTGCGGCGTGCCGAAGATGACGTCGAGGTTGATTTTTCCCAGGGGATATATGCCCTTTCCTAGGAAGATGGCGTGGAACGTCGTGTCCGAGACCTCTAAACATGTCAGCGGGATCCTCATCGCGCGCAAGGTACTTGCGAACATGAGGATGATGTCGTTCCCGCCATCCATGAAGACGCGACTCATGTCGAAGCCTCCGATCTGCGCCTCGAGTACGAGGGGACAGTGGCCTAGACGAGGGATTTGTCGCGGGTGGTCGCGTTTGTCGAAGGTGATGCATGAGTCGCTTTCACTGAGGTACTCAGTGGTGGAGGGCGGGGAGTTTGTTGCCAAGTTGACTTGGCGAGTGATGTCCTTCTGCACCCGATTTGAGGGGCATCCCTTTTGGATCATCATATTGCCTACGGCCTGTGGGTATGGTTCGCCTCCGTGGTGCTGATCTGGCGCAACCGCGGGCGGTGGTGGTCCAGGAGGTGGTGGAGGAGCTCCATGTGCCACGGCGCCTAGGGCGGTTCCGTAGCCCCTGTTGATCGCATCACGCTTCATCCTAGCCAGGCCCTCGTGGAGCTTGAGGAACTCGCGATAGTCCTTGAGAAGGTGGTTAGATTTTTTCTTGCCATCGTGCTTGTCAATGTAGAAGTTCACATTGCACGGCCCGGACAGTTTGTCCTCGATAGTTGTTACAGGTGCCTCTTCGCGAGTGCGGCACTTCCATACCTGCGTGGTTTTCCCGGAGTCGCAGTGTCCACCGCTGCGATAGCCGCTGTTGCGGTTGTTGTCGCGCCTGTCGGCGTAGGCAGCTGCGACCATGTTGACATCGTCGCGATCATCATAGATGCGCATTTGACGCTTGCTTCAGCGATCGCATCTGCGCTCGAGTTCCGCTTCGTCGTTGGAGTGAATGCGGTTTTTCACCGAGTCTTCTCCATCTGCCCACCGATTCATGATTTCCATCAGGTGGTCAATTGTTTTGGGCTTCGAGCGGCCCAGCTCCTCCTTGAGCTCGATGCAGAGAACGCCGCCATTGAATGCGTCGATTGCGCGATCTTCCGAGATGTTTTATGCGGAGTTCTTGATGATGGACCACCTCTGGATGTACGAGCGTAGCGATTCGCCCGACCTTTGCTGGCAGCTCCTCAGTTCTTCGATTGATGCGGGCCTTTTGTAAGTGCCCTTGAAGTTGCGCACAAAGCTATAGACCAGCTCTTCCCAGCTATGAATGGATCCGCGCGGGTGATTGTTGAGCCATGCTCGGGCGGCGCCCTGCAGCTGTATCTGCAGGCATTGCATGGCCGTGCTTCGACTCCCACCGTGGAGCCTGACGGAGGAGATGTGGTCCTCCAACCAGATTTTTGGGTCTCGTAGGCCGTCAAATTTTGGGTTCTCTGATTGGGAGCTTGAACCCCTTGGGAATTCGCTTCTGCCTAATATCTCTGCTGAAGCATCTGGCGCCACAGAGCTCCACGTCTTCGTCCTCTGAGTCAGTCGAACAAGCACGCCATGCCCTTGATATATCGATTTTGCACTGCGTGAGGTCATCGCGGGCATCGTAATCGTGATCGTGCCGCCATGAGCGGCAACGTCGAGACAGATCGTGACTATCGTCGCTGGACAAGGGCATCGTAACATGGTGGCCGCCGTTACCGCAGCTTGCGGTGTCTTTGGGACCACGTTGCCCCGTGTGTCAACTGTCATAGAGCTGAAGTCGAGGACTTTCGCAACTTCTATGCACTCCTGCTCGGTGAGGTGGGCCATTCGAGACTGCCTCTTGTTGGCCACGTACTCGCTGCCCTTGGAGGAGGATCCTCCATGGGAGGAGAGCCCGACCCGTCGAAGACTCGACTCGTCCACCGCCTTTTTACGCGCTTCAAGTTGCGCGATCGTTTGTAACTGGCGTCTGTACTCCTCCTTTAGTAGCCCATCAGCAGGTCTTGCGGTGTGCCGGGGGGCAGAGGATTGCCTCACAGAGCTTCTCGGCAACGGGCCCACTCGTTGTCGTTGAGTCTGATCATGACACGTTCACCAGTGTGTTCGTTCACCATGGTTGGAGGTTCGACTGCCCCTCCATTGTTGACGGGCGTGCCATTGCCACCATTGGTGGGCCCACCGTTGGGTGGCCCACCGTTAGGTATGCCACCCTTTTCGCGATTGGCGCTGGTTTCGCCGGCGTTGATGACGGCGCACATGAAGTGGCTGGGGAAGCTGTTGCTTCCACAACTTTCGGATCCGGAGCCGTAGGCTCCATCTTCCATCGCTAGGTCACCCAGATCGGATCCGCGACTGCCGTCGCTGTCTGTGCTCTCAGCTGCTGCTGAGGTGTTGAGCTCACTGAGGACGCCGATTGGTGGCGGGAACCATGATGCTAGAGCAATCGCGGATGCTGTTGGCTGGTCAGGCATGCAAAGCGTGCCCATCTGACCAACTTGGAAGCGGAAGCTCCCGATCTATAGGCTGATTCCATCGCCCACGGACTCGAAAGCCAGGCGAGTGGCTGGCGTGTGGACGGTGAAGTCGAACACGCCGAAGAGCTGGTGAATCTCCGCTGTTGCGGAGTTGTAGATCGCGGTTGATGGGGCCAAAGAAGCCGCAACATCAGCACTCCCAATTCCCACAGACGGCGCCAATTGACGAGGGTTTAACTCATCAATGCCCATTGTTATGGACTTGGGTTTTAGAGAAGGAGGGAGCGCTGGAGGCATCAGTCGGCTACCAAACAAGCACACAGGGACGCAAGGTTTACCCAGGTTCAGGCCTCGTAGAGGTCCCTACTCCTGCTTGTCTGCTCTTGGAATTAATGGAGCAATCGAAGATTACATGGGTGCGCAGATGCAATCTGGCGAGAGTTGTGGAAACTAGGGTTGCGTGTGTCCTCCTTGCCGCCCCCTCCTGGTCTTTATATAGATAGGCTAGGTCTCGGGTAGCAGGTCGAGTCAGTTACAAATTAGGGTTTTCCCTTTAAACTTTCTATCTTTAAGCCTCTTCTTGTCTCGCAAGTAATCGAGAGTCCGTGGGCCACTCGAAGTCTTCATCGGGCCGTGGCAACACCGTGGGCTTCCACCGTATCTGGACCGTATATACTAAACTCGAGTACCTTCAGGGTATAGCCATGTCACCGTCTGTCTTCTTCTGGAAACAAATCCATGCACCACTTTCTGTCTCTAGCGCTACCTGGCTTACCTCATTCATTCATTTTTGCCCAATCTAGTAGGATATCTACACCAGCTTCTATACTCTTTCGGTTTGTCTCCTTCTAGAAACAAATCGATGCACCACTTTGTGTCTCTACCTCTGCCTGGCTCACCTCATTCATTCCTTTTTGCCCAATCTGGTAGGAAATCTACACCAGCTTCTATATCTCAATTGCTTAACTATTTCCCTTCACCGTACCTTTACCTAAATACGAAATGCCACCACCCACCAACATGTACAAAAACAAGTGTAGACATAATTAAACATCTACAATCTAGAAACATGATAGGAAAATAATATAACAAGGATCAACATAAACTAGGTACGGTAATGTTCAACATAAACGCTGCTCAACAGCCTACAGAAACATAGTTCAACAAAAGCTTCTCCTTAAAGCAGCATCAACACACAAACAACCAGCACATAAATAATTCACTGCCTCCTCGCCGCCGCCGCCGCCTCCTCCCGGTCGCTCTTCCTCTCCTTCTTGCTGCCCATACCCAGAACCTTCGGAGGCCTGGGCACGGGAGTAGGCACACGACCGAGCTCGATAGCTCAGTTCAATTTCTCCCTGAGGAAGATTCCATAGCCCCTGTGATTAGCGTGGAAGCCGTAGACGTTGACAGTTTCACCGACCTTCACATGGCCGGATTCACAACATTCGGCATGCTGGAGAATGCTTTGGAAGTCCATGTTGATGCTCCTTTGGCAGAAGGGGCAGTGGTTCATGGCATGAGTCCAAGGTTCACTCTAGAAGGCGTCAAATGTCCCCGCCCTCAGCTTCTTCAGAGTGGCCCTGGTCTTCCTGTAGCTAGATTCGACATCGCTGTCAACATCATCAGTAGCCTCCTGAAACATGAAAAATACACATGTGAAGCAAATATGTAGAAACTACAAATAAAATTTAATTCCTAACATAGGAAGCAACATAGATAACACTCAAACAAATAGAAACAACTGATAGTAATCAGGGGTTTAAGCAGGTAATCTAATTCCTTCGGCTAATAAGGTAGAATTAATCAATAGATACGAAACCAACTAGAGATGCAAGTTTGGAACCTTTAGGGTACCCTCTATTTCAGTCTAGATCAAACAAATGAGCTAGTTTTCTAAAAAAGTGATGATTTGTGAAAATGTAATTCATTTTTTATACTAAAGAGGGTAGAGGGTATCATAGAGGATACCCATTTGCATCCTTAAAACAAAAAAAGATAGAGTAGAATTGCGATATAATTCTCAATAATATTGTTTCGGTTACAATGAGTACAAGTACCATGAGTCATTTGTGGGCAGACTATGATGGTTAAAGAAATAACGTACAACATATTGAGCGTGTCAACACATAGTTTCACAAATATTAATCGAATCTATCTATAATCGAACACTAGCTAACAATAACAACAGATCCACTAATTACGGAGTAGTCGTAACATATATAAAATGAATCTGACGTTAATTGAAATCCTAGGCACCTGACGCTAATTGAAAACCCTAGGCATCAATCCTAAACATGTATTACATGGAACTTACCTCCTCCTGCTCGTCGACGATGTTCTCGTCGAAGGACGACGACGGGGGGAGGACGATGAGCTCGAGGTCCTCATCGACCTCGTGTGGCTCCTTGCCATATTCATAGATGTATCTGCTCGTAGCAGTAGGAGCAGAGGAGGGACCGACGGGCCGTCCTTCGGTGAGGGCGTCCACTTTGTCTTTGGCCTCCTCTGCGGCTGCGATAGTAGCCACTGCAGCTTTGTGCGTCTCCGTCGTGGCCATGGACGCCTCCTCCGCAGGTAAGGCCAGCATTGCGGCCTTCGACTTTGCTGCGGCGACTGCGTCAGATGGGTGATCCATTGCCGGAATGAAAAGGGGAGCGGAAGCGGAGAGGGTTTTTCTTGTTCGGCAGAGAGAGAGAGAGAGGAGTGGGGAAGGAGAGTTGGAACCGGTGGCGTGAGGGAGTGAATGATGGAATGACACAAAGAGAGAGAGGGATGGGAATATGGCGAGCCGACGATGTTTTGTGCCCCGCGGTTCACACATGTACGGTTCTGCAGCGTACGCACGCGCAACCGCTCTCATAGTTCTCTCAAAAAAACTGCTCGTTCTAAAAAAAACCCGCTCGCACAGTGCACCGTGGACATGCCTATGGTACTACACGGTTCTCACGCGCACAGTGGCGCATAGTGGCCCGCTGGTGCAACACAAATGCGGCCCAGCAAATACACACTAAACCTCCCTAAAACTAATGAACAACTTTACATGACAAAAACATTACATCTACCGTAGTGGTAGCAACAGTAATCAACTCGTGGTCGCGAGCTCAAACCCCGCGCAAGACAATATTTTACATTTAGTTTCTTTGCCTTATTGTGACACCCCAAAGCTTTAATTAAGATTAACAAGTTCTAATCACTCAATTTAGAGTTAACAAAAACTTTTATTAAGAAAATGAATATGAATGCATGTGTGTTTGCATTAGTTTATATTTGAGTGCTTATGCCATGCTTGATTGTTACAAATGATGTGAAATGGTTTAAGGGTGAATACTACATCATCTAGACCATTTACAAACAAAATCAAAAGAAAAAGAAATCAAATATGAATAAATAAAGCAAATGGTCATTTTGACAAAAGTTAACCACTAGGCCACTTTGTGTGTACCTAGAAGAGAAATTTTAACAGAAACAAGTCTACTTCTTTTCACCCCTTGCTAGAACAAGTAAAAGCATGTCAAGGCCCACTTTACAAACTTACAAAAACATTTTCCAAATAAACTTAATGGACAATTCAAAATTGAATCTAGTTCATATGTTAAGATCCCACTTTTTCAAAAACCTATCAAATCAATTCCCCTTGACCTCTCCAAGCAAACATAAACTCTCAAGCTTAACTTAAGATCACTCGAAAATTCCAAAGAAAGTTTCTTGCAGCCATTTCCACAAACACCTTGCTTACACTAATTTAACCACCTGCCTAACTTCACTGTTTCCACAGTAATTAGTTGACCATTTGGCCTCCACTTCACTCCCCTGTATCCCCTGAGCATAGCCAACACCCAGACCAAGTACCCCCTTTGCCGTTTGCACAGTGGAGCGCCGCCCGATTTTGGTCATCACAGGCCGACCACGGCCAGCTCACAGCAGACACGGCCACAGCCAACCATGATGTCCAGGAAGCACGCCGCACTCCACCGCCACCCCTTGTCCCAGCCTCGACCCCAGCCGAGCCCTGGACCACCCTAGATACGCCGCGCAACGTGCCTCTGTACCATGTCGAGAGCACGCCAGCTCGCCGCGCCCGACCAGCCCAGACCGCGCCTTGCCTTCGCCACACACGCTCACGCCTGCCATGATCGCAGCAACCCAGCAGACAACCCCATTCGCCGCTGCGCGACCCGCAGCTGCCGCACGCCACCGCAAACACCTCTGTGAACGCGCGGAGTGCGGCACGCTCCTGACCAAACCACACCGCCCCACGCCTCGCCATTACGCCCGTGAGAACCGCCAGGGAACCACGCACCTCCCACTACCCTCCTCCAAGCTGGAAGCCGCCTGTAGCATCGTCACCGATGAGCTCGCACCCACACCGTTCGGTCCCCTCGCCGAAGTATAAAAGGAGGCCACCCCTGCCCCATTTCTCCACACCATTCCACTCACCACCTCTCACTGACCCTCCCCCACTTCTTCCGGGATCAAGGCGAGCTCTCCTTCGCCGGAATTTGGCCAGATCCTGCCGCTGCTGGAGGAGAAGGGCGACATTGATTTCGACCACCCCAAGCCCTGCCGTGACCGCGCCTTGACTCATCGTCGTCTACCACGTCGATCGCCCCCATCACCGACCCTAGCTGGAGCCCAGGTGAGCCCCGCCAGACCCCCACCGCCGCGTTAGGGTTGATTCCTCACCGGAGTAGTCCATCGTCGACGACGAGTCCCAGCCGTTGGATTAGAATTAGATCGTAGGGCTCAGATGCGTAGATATCGCTTCGCATAGTTAGTCTTGCGGACGAGTGGACCCCTCTACATCGCCCATTTGTGCTATCTGATCTGATTAGGCTGCCCATTTAGCTTTCCCGTGCAGCCCAGGGAATTCAAATATGGATTTTCCATTTTAGTTTAAACTAGATTCTATCCACAGATTCAAAAATCAATTCAGAGAGTTTTCCTGAACCAAATTGCATGATTCAAATTTTTCTAGAAAGGTATTTAAATTATCTATCCAAGCCTGTTGGATTTAAATCATTTAGAGTTAGGGATAATCTTTAATAAAAATAACAAGACAGAGACTTTTGCAACTTCAAACATTTTTCAAAAATCAACCATAATAGATTTTGAGTTGATTCCAACTATCAAAAATCACATTTGACAATATCTATCTGAATATGCAAAAAATATTTAGGTTTGCATGGAGTGACATTGGATTAGTACCAAAAGAATGCTATTAGGGCATTTCTAGTCACTTTAAATCTATTAAATGATAATATTAAAGTTAATAAAATATGACCAACACTTTAAATCATATTCCCATGTATTAGAATATGTGGTGATGACATGTGTCCACATGATCCCATATTTTAATTGGAGTATATTAAATCTTAATTAATTTAAATGAGTAGAAATTACTTTTTTCAAATAAACTAAATACAACTAGTTCTTTAATTCATGTGATGATTGTGATGATGCTAGATCATCAAGTGTGAGCCTTAGTGTGCTAAATTGAATTAGTTAAGTATTGTTTGGTGATTGTGTATCCCGTATTTATTTATAGACGATAGTATCGACCCAAGCTACGAGGAGGAGGAGTTCTACCCCGAAGAAGAGGGGGAAAACTTCAATCACTGCCCCAATCAAGGCAAGCTAGAATTATACAACTTAACCATGCAAGATTTGACCTAAGAAAGATGCATTAGGCATGCTTGGTTATACACTTTGATTTATACCCATCCCAAGTTTTACTTGCAAGCTTTACTCTTCTACTTTACCAAAGTTCTTTACTTTTAGTTAGTGCTTTGTGAGTATTCGAAAGTAGTATAGATAGCATAAAGAGTATAAAACTAGGCCTATACTAGATGTCATTCTATGACATGAGATTGAAGATTAGCACCCCCATTAGTGAGCACTGTTAACTTAGTGGCTAGTGCTAAGCATAAAACTTGATCACTTTAGATGGGAATACTTGGTGAAAATGATTGTGAAAACCTTGGAATGATGAGTCATTATATTGAAATGCTTTGACAGGTGTTGAGAAACACAAATGGATTTGATGATGAAAATGTTGAGGCATGAGCCTTAGCCCTTTATAAAAACTGATGGTTGGGTTCGGATGCGATACAATTCCAATTTTACCGTATAACCACAATACCTAAATTGGGTAAGGCTTAGCCGGAAGTTTATATGCATTAGTATGGGTTCCCTCATGGAAGAGGTTTGAGCTGAGGCTACCTCGTGAGTGTGAATTATCCAGCTATGCAGATGGCTATGGCTGGGAGGCCAAGCTCATTGGGGAGGTGCCTATACTAGAGTGTGTAATTGAATGGTTATGATTGATTATCCGCATACTAAGTATGATGATTCAGGGTTATCCCTGACGGATGTATCGAATTTTGTGGTGAAAGTGTACCACCTCTGCAGAGTGTCAAACTATTCGAATAGCCGCGTCCACGGTCATGGATAGTTGGAGTGGCCATACTATTCCGTTGTCAGATGATTTTAAAATGACTTGTGAAGTGAACTATGATTTTTGACTTGACCACAACAGGGTTGTGAATGTGAAAACTAGGTTCCCACTTAAAGTGATTTAGAACATTTACTTAGTTTTCTTTACTTCTAAACTCAGTTTAGATAAATCTGGCTTTTTGCAAATAAACCTAGAGCTTAAGATTTCCTATTAGAGGTACTTACTTGTTAGTGAGAGTTTGCGAGTACTTAAAGAGTACTCATGGCTTTGTCCCTGGCTATTCCCATGGCCAAACTCTAAGGAGGACTATCAGGAAGATGGACAGCAGGACGTGTACGATAACTAGGATCATCTCCCATCGTTAGCATTACATGTGACACTGAAGATGGAGCCCACTACTACGCTTATTATTGCGCTGCTTGTTTGTATTAAGACTAGATCATGAGATCCTTTATTTCTGTAAGACCTTATATTGGTTTGTAATGGATGATGTACTGTGATATCCAATCTGTTATGTCTCGCAAAAATGGTAATCCTGGGATTGCGATGTATGGCATAACAGGCATCTAGGATTAAAAATCCGGGTGTTGATAAGTTGGTATCAGATCCATCCTCACCATTGGAGACCCTAGTTAGAATGGACGTTCGAACAAAAAACTTAGTTTCCAAAACAACAGAAGTGAGTATTTATGAAAACCCATTCCCACTCTTATCCTTGATTCTTAAAAAAAATTCATGTTCCTCAAAAATTCTTACATTAGTCCATAAAATTTGACACACTTGATCACCTCACTAACTTACACATCCTAAATTCTTATAGATGGAAGTTCAGTATTGCAGGTTCTACTAGTTGGGCAACAGAGGCCAACTGATCTTTGAGAGGGATCTAGATACACTGTCTGAGTACCTTGAGCTCCTGCATCTGGAATTCTTCGGGGAACAACTTACCGATCACCCCGGAGGAGATCTACGATGGCTGATAGTTGCAGATCTCAGAGGCAAAATGGAAGCACCCCTTTTTGAGAAGATTCAATTCACCTTGTGAGAGAACAACTGGCTAGATGGATTAGCCAGGGCTATGCATGAAGCTCTTGCCCGTCTGTGTGGGCAAAACATCAACTTGATCCAGGGAACTTTCTTTGCGCACTTCGCAAGGCGTGATTCTATGGGAATGCCATTGGAGATGCCAAGTCAGCAGGTGGAAAATCTTGACTTCCTGCTGTATGATAGGCAGAAGTAATTGGATAATGCTTGAGCCTACACCAACCACAACCTTGCCATTGCCACCAAGAAGGACCAGACTCTCACCATTCTCGTCAAGGATCGTCAATCCCTTCGTCGTCAACGCGAGAAGAAGGATCGCACCATCAATCGTCTTCGCAAGAAGGTGGCCCTCTCGAGAAGACCATCCATGAACAGGAAGTCCAGCTTGAAGCAAAGGAGGAGGAGGAAGGTGAAGACATCTAGGGATATCTTCACTCTTACCTCGGTGATGACAATGACTACCTGGAGGATGATGCCATGGATTTCTACACCGATGATAATTCTGACTTCATTGATGATGAGTAGATCCACTTGATCACTACCATAGGAATGATTTGTATCGATCCCATTGTATCATAGTTTCACAGAATGGTTCTTAAAACCATATGTTTTCCCTTTTGTGTTGTGGTGTGTGTTGTATTGTGTGCTTGAATGAATGAATGAATGAGAGGAAGTTGTTAGTTTGAAAATCCCGAGTCAAACTCAAGGTTTAAAGCTTTTGAAACAAAACCATGAACCTTAGAACTTTCCCTCTTACCTCATTATCTATCTCAATCTTCAGATGACTCGTGGAAACCCCGGAGGAAGCAGCTCATCCCAAGACCCGATGCTGCAGATTCTGCAGATGCAAGTTTCTGACCGTGAAGCTAGTAGAGCCGAACGCCAAGCCAACCTAGCCACTCTGCAATAGATCGCTCAGATGGCCCATAATAATCAAGACCATTGAAATCAGGATCGTCATGGATACAAGCTCAAGAACTTTTAGAATACCAACCCACCTATCTTCAACAAATCTGAGGATCCCTTAGATGCTGATGACTGGCTGCAAACCATGGAGAACAATTTGGAGGTCGCAGGAGTTGAAGCCAATGAGAAGGTACTGTTTGCCACCCATTATCTGGCAGGAGATGCAAGAGCCTGGTGGAATAGCACCTGTACGATGAACAACGGTCAAGTCATGACTTGGGAAGCCTTCAAGATCAAGTTCAGCCGCACCCATGTGCCACAAGGTTTGGTCACCGGAATGAGAGATGAGTTCAGGGAACTGAAGCAAGGAAGGATGACGGTAGTTGAGTACCGCGACAAATTTCTATCCCTCGCTAGGTATGCCCTGATTAGATCAACACTGAAGCCAATAAGAAGGAAAGGTTCCTAAAATGATTGCATGATGAGATGAAGACACTGTTAGTCAACATCCGTTTTGAAGATCTAGAAGATCTAGTAGACTCTGCCATCCAGATGGAAGGGAAGATAAACCAAGCCAATGATAACCGCAAGCGCAGGATGATGCACCAAACTGGGTCCCACAATACCCAGAAGTATCGCCCCAACCTGTCTGCAGGATATGCCCCAAGAAACAATAGATCCTGATGTCTCGTCCAAGCTACCACAATCGTAGCGGAGGAAACTTGAAGTCTGGAGGAAACCACAAAAACAACCCCGACAACTCCAACAATTTCAACCGTGCACCGCCCAAGTCCAATAACAACAACAACAATACTTCCCCAAGGACTGGAAGCAATGCCGTGCCTGTTGCCGCCAAAGACAAGTCCCAGATTACTTGCTTTGAATGTGGAGTCAAGGGTCACTACTCCAATGAGTGTCCCAAGAAGCTTGCAGCCACCACCAATGTGAATGCCCTAGCCCAGCAGTAGCACCATGTTCAGCCTAGAAGGAGGTTTGCCCCAGGGAATTCACTCAACCGCAACGGCCGTCTGTTCCACATGAATGCTAAAGAAGCGCAGGAAGCGCCAGATGTTGTGTTGGGTATGTTTTCTGTTAACCCAGTACTTGCAAGAGTGCTGTTTGACTCAGGAGCATCGCACTCGTTTGTTACAGAAGAATTTGTATGCACTAGTATGATCCAGCCAACAAAATTGAAGCATGTTATGATAGTTCAAATACCTGGTTCAACCACCAAAGCTATAAAAATTTGCAAAGCTGTACCTATTAGAAACCATGGGATAGATTTTTATGGCAATCTAATAGTACCTGGAACCAAAGGTTTGGAAGTAGTACTAGGGATGGATTGGATGTCAAAACATAAATGATTGATCGACTGTGCCAAGAAAGACATAACCATGACAAGTAGCTCTGGAGTATTAGTAGAGCATGTATCAGAAACCTTGCCCCGTCAATTCAAATGCAACAAGAGTCTAGACCAACCAACCATAGACCAAGTCAGAGTAGTCTGTGAATACCCCGGCGTATTCCCAGATGAATTGCCCGGTATGCCCCCAAATCGGGATATCGAGTTCATTATTGAACTAATTCCTAGAACTGGACCCATAACCCAGAGACCTTATAGTATGAACCCATCTAAATTAGTGGAGCTGAAGAAGCAACTTGATGCTATGCTGGAGAAAGATCTAATTCAACCAAGCGCATCGCCATGGAGATCGCCTGTTCTGTTTGTGGATAAGAAGGATGGAGGTAACCGTTTGTGCACAGATTACCGGAAGTTGAATGATGTCACCATCAAGAACAAGTACCCACTAACCAAAATATAGGATTTGTTTGACCAGTTGACTAGTGCCAGAGTGTTCTCTAAGATTGATCTTAGGACTGGTTATCATCAACTCAAGATTCGTGCAACGGATATTCCAAAGACCGCCTTTTCTACCAGATATGGATTGTATGCGTATACGGTCATGTCTTTTGGATTAACCAATGCCCCCGCTTATTTCATGAACCTCATGAATAAGATTTTATGAACTTTCTAGATAAGTTTGTCGTTGTTTTTATCAATGATATTCTAATCTATTCAAAGTCAGAAGAAGACCATGAGCTACACCTGAGAACCATCCTTGAAACCCTTAGAAACCATCAGTTGTATGCTAAGTTTAGCAAATGTGAGTTCTGGCTGAAAAAAGTAGGATTCCTTGGACATATTGTGTCGGCAGGAGGAGTCGCTGTTGATCCCGCCAAGATGAAAGATGTTGAAGAATGGAAAGCCCCAACCACTCAAACCCAAGTCCGTGCATTTCTCGGATTAGCGGGATACTACCGCAAATTCATTGAAGGATTTTTGAGTATCGGAAGACCAATGACCCAACTGTTGAAGAAAGACAAGAAGTTTGAATGAACCGACAAGTGTGAAGCAAGTTTTCAAGAGCTCAAAAGGAGATTGATTTCAGCCCCAATTTTGATTATGCCAGACATCAAGAAGCCTTTTGATGTGTATTGTGATGCATCCAAGATTGGTCTCGGATGTGTGTTAATGCAAGAAGGCAAAGTCATAGCATATCTGTCTCGACAACTGAAGCAGCATGAGCAAAACTACCCTACCCATGATCTTGAACTAGCAGCCGTAATTTTAGCCTTGAAGACATGGCGTCATTACCTTATGGGTAACCGCTGTGAGATTTATTCGGATCACAAGAGCTTGAAGTATATTTTCACCCAGAAGGAGCTGAATATGAGGCAAAGGAGATGGATAGAGTTAATCAAGGATTATGACCTTGACATTCACTATCACCCCGGCAAAGCCAATGTGGTAGCAGATGCACTTAGCAGGTTGCCGTGTAGGTTAAACACCATGATCAAAGAAGGCCAGCCAAGTTTGTGTGAAGAGTTGGAGCAGTTTAGAATGGAGCTAGTTAGCAAAGGATTTTTATCTAGCATTGAACTTCAACCCACGTTGATCAGTCAGATCAAGGAAGCCCAGAAGGGAAATGCAAGTATCGACAGAATCAAACATCGTATTGGTACAGGGAAGGTACCCGGATTCACCAAAGATGAAGAAGGAGTTTTGTGGTACAAAGGACATATCTGTGTGCCAGCAGACTCAGAGCTGAAGCAAGTTATCATGCAGGAAGCTCATGATACTCTTTATTCAATCCACCCTAGAGGAACGAAGATGTATCAGGATTTGAGGGAGCAATTTTGGTGGCACAAGATGAAGAGAGAAATTGGAAGCTACATAGCCAAGTGTGATATTTGTCAGAGAGTCAAAGCGGAACATCAGAGACCTGCAGGACCGTTGCAACCATTGCAGATTCTGGAATGGAAATGGGATTCCGTCAGAATGGACTTTATCACCGATTTCCCTACTTCTAGTAGGGGAAATGACTCTATTTGGGTCATAGTTGATAGATTGTCCAAGGTATCCCATTTTATACCTGTCAAGACAACCTACCAGAGTTCGAAGCTAGCAGAGCTGTACATTGCTAGAATCGTCAGTTTGCATGGAACCCCCAAGACCATAGTGTCGGATCGAGGAACCCAATTTACCTCAAGATTTTGGTAGAAAGTCCAAGAAGGATTAGGGACCAAGTTGAATTTCAGCACAGCTTATCACCCGCAAACCAATGGACAGACTGAAAGAGTCAATCAAATCTTAGAAGATATGTTGAGAGCTTGTGTTCTAGCGTATGGATCAAAATGGGAAGATTGTCTGCCTTTCGCAAAATTCTCATACAACAACAGTTATCAAGGCAGTTTGCAAATGGCCCCATTTGAATTTCTGTATGGAAGGAAGTGTTGTACCCCCTTGAATTGGTCGCAAGTAGGAGAGAGTCAGATTTTCGGAACCGACGTCCTACGAGAAGCCGAAGAGAAGGTTCACAAAGTTCATGAGCACCTCAAGACCTCCCAATCCAGATAGAAGAGTTATGCCGACAGGAGACGTCGAGACCTGACTTTCAATGTCGGAGATTTTTTGTATCTCAAGGTGTCGCCTTTGAAGGGAATGCAAGGTTTTCAACTGAAAGGAAAGTTAGCCCCCAGATATATTGGACCCTTCAAGATTCTGAATCGACGAGGAGAAGTATCATACCAACTGGAACTGCCAGAGGAGATGTTAGCCATCCATAATGTGTTCCATATCTCGATACTTCGCAAATGCCTAGAAGTTCCGGAGAAGAATGAAGTTTTCAAGAACATCGATCACCGAGCCATTGATATCAACAAGGATCTAACATATCGCGAAGTGCCCATTCATATTTTGGAAGAAGCCTTCAAAACCACCAGGACACGGAGTATCAAGTTTCTCAAGATCCAATGGAGCAACCATACCGAAGAAGAAGCTACTTGGGAGCGAGAAGATTACATTAGGAGAGAGTTTCCAGATCTCTTTAGTTCCTAGTTTTTCTTAAATCTCGGGACGAGATTTTGTTTAAGGAGGGAAGGTTTTTAACACCGCAAAGCTTTAATCAAGATTAACAAGTTCTAATCACCCAATTTAGGGTTAACAAAAACTTTTATTAAGAAAATGAATATGAATGCATGTGTGTTTGCATTAGTGTAGATTTGAGTGCTTATGCCATGCTTGATTGTTACAAATGATGTGAAATGGTTTAAGGTTGAATACTACATCATCTAGACCATTTACAAACAAAATCAAAAGAAAAAGAAATCAAATATGAATAAATAAAGCAAATGGTCATTTTGACAAAAGTTAACCACTAGGACACTTTGTGTATTCCTAGAAGAGAAATTTTAACAGAAACAAGTCTACTTCTTTTCACCCCTTGCTAGAACAAGTAAAAGTGTGTCAAGGCCCACTTTACAAACTTACAAAAACATTTTCTAAATCAATTTAATGGACAGTTCAAAATTGAATCTAGTTCATATGTTAAGATCCCACTTTTTCAAAAACCTATCAAATCAATTCCCCTTGACCTCTCCAAGCAAACATAGACTCTCAAGCTTAACTTAAGATAACTCAGAAAATTTGAATAAAAAATTTCAAAGAAAGTTTCTTGCGGCCATTTCCACAAACACCTTGCTTACACTAATTTAACCACCTGCCTAACTTCACTGTTTCCACAGTAATTAGTCGACCATTTGGTCTCCACTTCACTCCCCTGTCTCTCCTGAGCATAGCCAGCACCCAAACCAAGTCCCCCCTTTGCCGTTTGCACAGTGGAGCGCCGCCCAATTTTGGTCATCGTCGGCCGACCACGACCAGCTCACAGCAGACACCGCTCCAGCCAACCATGATGTCCAGGAAGCACGCCACACTCCACCGCCACCCCTTGTCCCAGCCTCGACCCCAGCCGAGCCCTGGACCACCCTAGCTACGCCGTGCACCGATACCTTGCAAATGTATCTATAATATTTGATGTTCCATGATTGTTTTTATCTACTTTCTTATGTTTTGTCCATACTTTGGAGTACTTTTCATATGATTTCTTGGACTAACCTATTAACAAGTGCCACAGTGCCAGTTGCCTGTTTTCTGCTGTTTTTTTGTTCCAGGAAGTCAGAAAATGAATATTCTCGGAATTGGACGGGACAAAAGCCAAAGTTACTATTTTCCCGGAAGACTCACGGAGCCAGAAGGAGAGTCGGAGAGGGGCCAGAGGGTGGCCAAAGCACCCCTAGGCGCGGGTCCACCCAGGCCGCGCCAGGGCATGGTGTGGCCCCCCTGGCCGCCCACCGACCTTACCTCTTCGCCTATAAGAAGCCTCCCGATGCATAAACCCTAAATAATCAAGCCTACAGCCACGAAAAGTTCCGCAGCGCCGCCGCCACCGAAGGGGAGATTCGGGGGACAAAAAGTCTCTGTTCTCTGTTCCGGCACCCTGCCGGGACGGGGAAGTGCTCCCGGAGCCATTTCCATCGATCTCCACCGCCATCTCCATCACCATTGCTGATTCCCATGATGAGGAGGGAGTAGTTATCTCTCGAGGCTAAGGGTTCTACCGGTAGCTATGTGTTCATCTCTCTCTCTATGCATGATCTTATTGAGATCATGAGCTTGTAATATATATATATATATCTACCTTGCTACTCAAGTGCTTTAATAGATCTCTGCTCTCCCCATGTGTGTGAAGTTGACATCGTGCACACCATGGCGGCACTTAGGCTAGAGATTACAAATACTTGTTATGAGTTATATTTGGAGTTGGATGTCTTTATGAAATTGTGGTGTTTGTTGGAACCATCTAGTGCTCAAGGTGACAGTGTGGGGTTTTCTAGATGGGAAAGACTTACTTTGAGGTGTGATGTTATAGCCCTACCATCGATTAGAGTGTTCAACCGGAGAGTAGTTAAGAGTAGTATCAGAAAGAGAAGATATTTATATGAGAGTGTTCACTAGTGAAAGTATGATCCCTAGGCCTTGTTTCTAAACATTGAAACACCGCTTGCAACTAGATCTGTTACATGTTTTCTTGCTTCCATCTTTATTTCAGTTTGCCTTTAGTCTCTTCCACGCCATCAAGCTATTTTCTGGCACCATTGTCTTATATCCATACCACTTGTATTTTACTATCTCTTTGCCGAACTAGTGCACCTATACACCTGACAAGTGTATTGGGTGTGTTGGGGACACAAGAGACTTCTTGTATCTTGATTGCAGGGTTGCTTGAGAGGGGATACCTTTGATCACTTCCACCCTGAGTTCGATAAACCTTGGGTGATCCACTTAAGGGAAAACCTGCTGCTGTTCTACAAACCTCTGCACTCGGAGGCCCAACAACTGTCTACAAGAATAGAACTGCGTAGACATCAAGCTATTTTCTGACGCCGTTGCCGGGGAGGTAAGGTAAAAGGTATTCACACCGGAGGATTAAAGAAGAAGAACCTCCCACGGCAAACGCCTATTTTCTGGCGCTGTTGCCGGGGAGGTAAGGTAAAAGGTACTCACATCCTCCGGTGTGAGTGCTCGAAGTTATTTCCTTTAGATTCTGTAATTTTGTCTTTTTGTTTCTTGTTTTCACTAGTTAGGCTTAATGGAAAACAACAAAAAAATTAGAGAGCTTTATAGTATTTATCTTGAGTTAAGACATGAAGTGTTTGAAGAGAAAAAAAAAATTAGTGTCCAGTTAAACGGGGAATATTAATCCATTTGTAGCCAAGCAGTACAATGTCATCAAGAACAGGCTAAAAAATTATCATAGTAGGCTGTTAGTAGAACAAAGACTAATGCAAATTTATTTACGTGTAAGTCTGAATATCAATATCAATAAGAAGTGCAGCACTCGGTCATAAGGTCCAGAGACGAGCATCAAATCAGGATATGAGAAATATGCGGCTAGCAGCCATCGACATGAATTCGATTTTTCTAACCCATAGTAGTGCGGTTCCATGATCTCATCGCATCTTTCAAGGAATTTTGATGCAGTGATATACTGGATGAAAATCTTAACAGGGCAGCTTCTATTTTCTATCCTGCAATAGATGAAGGAAAACACTAAATAATGAGTATGCAAAAAAGAGGCTCAGTCCGTAGAGAGGAAAAATCTAACCAAACTGATTCATGTGCCAATAGCTAACCATCAGGTACATCTATTTTCAAAATGGCATGATTGTTTTAATTCTAGATTGCACAGAGTGAAGAATACTATCGAAAAAATAGCATTGGGTATCTCAAAGAGAGGAGAGCAGGATTCTCACAAAGAGGGTACCTATTTTAGTTTTGACACCCAATTATCATAATAAATTGGTAAAGCTGACTCAAGTATATGCTTTTATATGATGCATACAGTGGAAAGAGTATCTGAATGGGAAATTAGTCACCTCATGTCTTCAAATGCCCATATTATTCAGTATAGTAACGAACCTCAAGATTGATCTCAGTGGCACTTTGGTGTTGCAAGCGAAATCCATCAGATGACTTTATCTTGCAGCCCCAGAAATAGAGCAAAACGAATACCAATTTGATAAATCCTGGTCACTGGTCACTACTGATCAACAAATTGATAAATGACGTAACCAGCAAACGAAAACCAAATAATAATCAGTTTGAAGATAATATGTGAAGGAACAAAAACGTACATCAAGTAATGAATGAAACAGACCAGAATATTTTTCAGTCCGGTAGATTTTAGCAGGTCCTGGGGCCAACGAAATAAACAAGATGCTTTAAGGTTTCATCGCTGATATGTAGGATATGATCACGGATAGCTTTGCTTTATTTTGACTCCATTATGGTCTCTGAGCAGTTAGGACTGAACTTGCATGGATCACTGAGTTAGGTGCTCGTCTCTTAAGAAACTCTTTGATATCAGGATCGGGAAAAACTGAATACCAGATCCCATCTGATAAGCCAATTGATATGCGACAGTTGAACAAATTAGAAGTTGAAGAGAATGCAGCAAAATACCCATGAAAACTAAACTACTCCAGATGTTGAAACAATGGAAATTACTACCCCACTATAATTATACTGCTTGTGAATGAATTAGTGAACGAACAAACATGTTCCCAATCCAAAAAAATGATGGTGGAATGCTTTTACCTTTTACCATGTCACGTGGGCTCTGATTCAGAAATCCTGGAGGTCCTGTCTTGGTGGTGGGCTGAATGCCGCGGGTGGATGGATTGAATGGCGTTCATAGGGAAGAGCAGCTCCCTTACAAGCGACGTGGCGGCGGTGGTATTCTCACGAGCCTATGAAGATAATAGGAGGGATCCGACGAGTGAAGAGGAAGTGGCAAAACCAAACTCTTTCTCATGCCGTTGCTGTCATCTCTCTGTCTCTCTCAATAGCAGTGGCGGCGCTATGCACCTAGGTTTTTCCCTGATCGGCAGCCAGGACACGGAGCGGCCGCAAGGCGGCGCCCTACCCGCTGCACTGTCACAGGAGGGTCGCGGTGGCTGGACGACGACCGGGGATACTCCACCGCTCCACTCTGAAGAACAGGGTCGAGGGAATGTCGGCGCCATGCCGCTCGCCACATCGCCTCCCCTGCCGCTTCTTCTTCGACCCCAATTCCTCTCTCGATAAAATCGCTCGATCTGAACGAGGGGTCGCATCCGCACGGATGCACCTGTGTCTCCTCCCCCCTGTAAATCCTGTTCATCGGTCTTTTTCCATCTGTTCCTAGCTAATGCGCTGATTTTGGGCCCAATTAACCACATCGAGGCAATTTGACATCCAGAGAAGTGTTTCTCAGGGATATTCGGCCTAGTTCGGGTTTGAGGAGCATCCGACAGCCAGCAACAGCTAAATGGCGCGATCAGACGGCTAGAAATGATCAGGTCATGAGAGAGCTTCCTCTTGTCTCAGTTTTAATATCCCTAATTTTATTCATGATGCTACTGAAAGTTATTATAAGAGAGGGAAACATGGTTTCATGTATCTCAACAATATTAAGTTCCCCTCTTTATGTTGAAAGTCTTGAAGTTGCACTTGTTTTGCTTTAATATGCTTGTTGCTTTGTGCTTTCATGACTTGTTTTTTTACAATTAATATTCCTATGCATAGGAAGTGGGCTAGACTTAAATGTGTTTTGAATTTGCTTCTTGATGCTCTCTTTTACTTCAATTCATATTTCTTATGTGAGCATCTTCTCAAACTATCAAGCCTAACTTAAAGGCGTTAAAGAAAAGTACTTATTGAGAGATAACCCAAAAGTTTTAGTTGAGTCTTGGAAGTTCAGTAATAACCGCTCCTTATCCTTTTTATTTGCTTTTTGTGCAAAGAGTAACCTCTAAAATGAGAGAAGTAATGATTGGGAAAGTTGCTGTCCCGAAACAGATTTCTATGCTTCACCGTAAAAATTCGTGTAAAATCTCTGAACGTATTTTTGAGGCGTGAATTTTTGTGATTCTGACCTAGGTTGTTATCTAACTTTCGTTAGTTCAATACTTTTAGATTTGAGAAACAGAAGGTCTTCGAAAAAATTCGTGTTTACCTGCTGGTCTGTTTTGACAGATTTCTGCCATTTTCTGCATTTGCTTCTTGTTGGTTCCTTTTTGAGTTCTTTTGGGGAATTGAGCTTTTTGAGGGAAGTACTACAGTAGCTAGTGTTCTAATGGAAGTTTATTGGTGTTAGAACTGAACCTTAAGACTTATTTATCTTGAGTGCACTAATGTTGCTAATAAAGATTGTGTAAAGTTTTGTATGAAGGAAAAATTTCAGGTATATAGAAGGAATGAGTAATGAGATGAAGGATGGACTAAAGCTCAAGCTTGGGGATGCCACGCGTGTCACCCCAAGAAATATCCAAGAAGTACAAGCGTCAAAGTTTGGGGATGCCCAAGGCATCCCCTTCTTCATCAATAAAAATCCCAGGTTTCTTCCAAACGCTTCATTTTTATTGTTTCATGCACAGTTGTGTTGTTCTTGGAGCGTCTTCTTTTTTGTGTTCATTTTGGTTTTTCGTTTCCTTTGGTTTTCTTAGTTTGCTGAATAAATTGGTTGGACCCCCTCTTTCATACATTGGTTTGCAAATAGTTTGGTTTGGTTTGGAAAAGAGTAGGAACGTTCATGGTTATGTGGTAAAAAGAGCTTGTTTTGACTGTGGCCTATGCTCTGTCATGCCATGCTTGATATTATTTTGGCTTTATGCTTAGTATTCTTTGCTGTAGCATGACTTGTTATAAACAATTGAGATTGCTTAATGTGCCTTGGATGAATCATGCGTTGTTTTAGCATATTAAAGCATAGTATAGTGGTATTCTCCTTTGATGCTTTATTTGGGTTGACTTGGCGCATGCTCACACCATGTTATGACTATCTCAAGTCACCATAGCCTTTATGATCCTTTAGTTTTCAACTTGTAGTATCACTTTATGCTTTGATCAATGATGTTTTGTCGCTCTGCATGATTATGGCCATTATTGCTCTCTTAGTTTGTCGCTTCCAGTCATTTGCTAGCCTCCACAACCAAGTATGAGTTCCACTCATGCATCCAACTCCCTAAACTAAGTTATTCCAAAGAGTCCACCATACCTATCTATTAGCATTTGCTATTCCAAGTATATTCATGCTTTTGTTTACCTTCCAAATTAAACTTCTTATGTGAAAACTAGTGACTAAAGCTCTCACGAACTTGATGGCACACTTTACTTTTCTTGGCCTTAATAAACTTGAACCATTGTGTCATCTATGTTGTATATGCTTGCACTTATTTGTTGGGGATTAGCAGAACCATGCTATCATGGGGAACACTTTCAACATTGCACGGGTACTTTGTACCTAGTTGATATCATGCTCTTTTGTCTATGGATGTCGTCGGTGTGAAATGAAAGGGGAGCTTGTAAGTCGATGGAGTTATGTATATGTGTTAGATAAACGCGGGTCATGGTCTAATCCATGCTGACATGGTGGAAACCTGCAACGTAACCATAATGAGCTGTCTATGAAGCATTCTTCTTATAAAAAAGAGTCCTTTATTGAGAAAAAAGAGAAAAAGAGAGAAAAAGAGATTATGAAAAGAGATTATGAAAATAGGAAAGAGAGAAAAAAGCACCATTTTCCCATGGTAAATAAGAAGATTGCTGAGATTATCGTTGTCTGCTTGCCTTGTCATTTTGATATGGGGATTCTTCCGTATCATCGGGCAAGGGGTACCCCGTTGGCGGTTCTCTATGATTCACATGTACTTACAGTGACAAGAACTTACCGGTGACTAAACTTGAGTAGCATGAGGAGCGGCCCTCGTATTCAAGGGATATGAGATTCTTAACTTATACTTCGTCAAGCATGTACACCATAGTTTGTTCACTTTAACCTTAATCACTTCAAGATGCTTATGATAGGGGCAATGAGAGCTGAAAGCTATAAGTACCATAATTTTTGGAAGCTCTTTATGAGACTTGAATCCCTTCTTCCGTTTATGAAGGCCTTTCTTCCACCATTATATTGAGTCTCCACCTTCTACCTTTATGCACCTGCTTTGAGAGCATAGTGGCCATTCTTAGTTCTATGTGCATTGTCCCAAGACTTGTTGATTGATGCATAGGTTTGATATTGCTTGTTTTAAACTATTTGTATCTAGTCACTCTTATGAACTTTGAAGGTGTCCTATGCATTTATGTTTGCTACTCTATGAGGGACAAGCTGAATGCCACTATGCTATGTTTTCTTTACGTGAAACAAACAAACGTCTTGCAAAGCATTTTTATTTATGAATCTTTTGTTTGTGCCTTTTCATGTTGCAACTTAGTTGCTTTGTCTTATTGCTAGAACTTTGTCTTTCATGTTTTGATTGAAGTACTGTGATCCTAGCTTTGAATGTTTTACAAATACTTTGATCAAGTTTATGATGGTGCATGTCACCTCTAAAATTATTCTTTCTTTTTATCACTTACCTACTCGAGGACGAGCAGGAGTTAAGCTTGGGGATGTTGATACATTGCAAATGTATCTATAATTTTTGATGTTCCATGCTTGTTTTTATCTACTTTCTGTTGGGTCCGCAACATAGAAAACAAAAAATTTCCTACGATGAGAACTACACGCCAAGATCTATCTACTAGATACAGAGAAACAGGTGGACATACATCCATCGAGAACTTACCCTCGAAGACAACGAGTTTTGTTAACGAGTAGGAACACGTGGTTGATGTAGTCGTACACTTGCCAATCTCAAGATCATGAGGAAGTCCGAGCGCCGCAACTCAGCAGCGCATCTGTACTCGCACACGCGTTCAAGCCACCGGACAACCTCCACCTCCTTGCTCTAGCGATCCAGCAGAAGCAGCAACTCCTTCCAGACGAAATGTCACCAGGAACATGTATCTCGCTAATCCGAGACCATGGGGAATAATTCTAGAGGGGGAGAGAGATCCTTCACGAGGAGGTGTGAGGAAGAAGGAGGAAGAGGGGCGCCTTTTATAGGAGGAGGGGGGTGCGCCTCCATGAGCGCATGGGGGTGACTCACCTCCCCCATTCATGTGGTGGTAACCCCTCCACATTAAAATGCCTCTTCACATTCCCTTTTAAAGTCCCCACTTTAAATGCATTAAAATTCTCTAAGTTTAATGCGCTCTCATTTAATAAAACTCTTTTATTAAATTTATTCAGAATTTTGTTAATTACTTTAATTAACAAACATTCACATATAACCCATTGCAATATTTCAATATCACATGCAGAACCACATTCTGCAATTTCACCCGAAACAATTTCCGGTTTCTATCGAAACAATTCCTGTGCTTTGCAATTCTTTTGTCTGAAACATGTGTGCTCCAAAATGGCGTCCGGTAACTCTTAAGTGTGTCACCCTACGGTTCGCGAATAATGCAGACATGATTGAGACTCCTCTCAGATCAATAATTAGAAGCGGGACCTGGAGGTCCATACTGACTCCTGCATATTCAACGATGACTTCTGTGATCGTGAGTACCTTTAACGCTTGTAATTTAATCCCTTTGTCTCTTGATATAATACATGTCCAAGATTCGATCATCGGTATCCAAATACCTAGTTTCATCTCGTTCCCGACATGCACTCTTTTCTTGTTCCCGTGATATAACATTCTAGTGATCACATCACTTGCTTGCAAGCTATCTTAATGTGATATCACCGAGAGGGCCCATAGTATATCTATCCATCATTGGGATTGACAAATTCCACTCTTGATCCATGAGCCTCAACATAACACCTTCGAAGCACTGAACCCATCTTTATAGTCACCCTGTTACGGTGTGATGTTTGATGTTATCAAGATACTCTTCTGGTGTTAGCAATTAACATGATCTCATGGTCTAAGGATAAAGATTACTTCGTATGATGTTATAGCAATGTAAACATAATGACTTGATCGTAATGCTATACTTCGGATGAATGTTCATCACATCATTTCACAAATGATGTGACCTTGTTATTAACAACATCCAATGTCCATGATCAGGAAACCTTGATCATCTTGTTAATCAACAAGCTAGTCTATAAGAGAGGCATAACTAGGAACCCTTTTTGTTTATTAAACACACATGTATTGATGTTTTCGATCAATACAATTCTAGCATGCAAAATAAACATCTATCATATATAAGGAATACATAATAACAACTTTATTATTGCCTCTCAGGGCATATTTCCTTCAGTCTCCCACTTGCACTAGAGACAATAATCTAGTTCACATAGTGATAAATCTAACACCCATGGAGTTCTGGTGTTGATCATGTTTTTCCCTAGGGAGAGCTTTAGCCAACGGATCTGCTACATTTAGGTTCGTGTGTACTTTACAAATCTTTATATCTCCATCCTTGACATGTTCGCGGATGGAGTGAAACCGACGCTTAATATGCTTGGAATTTTTGTGAGACCTCGGTTCCTTGGAGTTGGCTATGGCTCCATTGTTGTCACAATAGATCACCATCGGGTCCAATGCACTAGGA
This sequence comes from Avena insularis, assembly GCA_023614405.1. Classification (NCBI taxonomy): domain Eukaryota; kingdom Viridiplantae; phylum Streptophyta; class Magnoliopsida; order Poales; family Poaceae; genus Avena; species Avena insularis. Next base: position 361,592,213 of record CM042689.1, on the reverse strand, counting down.
ACTACACCTAGTTCCATAATGAACTCTTTCATCCAAACCGCTCTCGTGCCGCTTCAAGCAAAGAACATATTCCGCCTCCGTCGTTGATCCAACCACCACAGGTTGTTTGGAACTCCTCTAACTAACCGCTGCTCCGTTCAAGAGAAATACGTATCCGGATTGAGACTTAGAGTCATCCGGGTCAGTGTCAAAGCTCTTCTTCACCTTCGTATATAAGAAACATATCCCTAGTTCTTCTCAAGTACTTGAGGATGTTCTTGACCGCTATCCAATGTTCTGAACCTGGATCAGATTGGTACCTACTAGTCAAACTAATAACATGTGCCACATCCAGTCTTGTACATAGCATGGCATACATTATAGAGCCTATGGCCGAGGCATAGGGGATCTTATCCATCATCTCTCTTTCTTACGCCGTAGCCGGACTTTGGGACTTACTCAATGTCTTGCCTTGCAACATAGGTAATAACCCCTTCTTACTTTCGTCCATATTAAACTTATTTAATATCTTATCAAGGCATGTACTCTGCGATAGCCCAATTAGGCGCCTTGATCTATCTCTATAGATTTTAATGCCTAATATATATGACGCTTCACCATGGTCTTTCATCAAAAATTTGCTGTTTAGATAACTTTTAACAATGTTTAAAAGATCTATATCATTTCCAATCAATAATATGTCATCCACATATAATATTAGAAATGCCACATTGCTCCCACTCACTTTCTTGTAAATACAAGCCTCTCCATAAGTTTGGACAAATCCAAACTCTTTGATCACCTCATCAAAGCGGAGATTCCAACTCCGGGATGCTTGCTTCAGTCCATAGATGGATCGCTGAAGTTTTCATACATTATTAGCATCCTTAGGATTTACAAATCCCTTAGGTTGTATCATATACAACTCTTCTTCAATATTACCATTGAGGAACGCAGTTTTGACATCCATCTGGTATATTTCATAATCGAAATATGCAGCAATTGCTAACATAATCCTAACCGACTTAAGCATCGCTACGGGAGAGAATGTCTCATCGTAGTCAACTCCTTGAATTTGTCGAAACCCCTTTGCGTCAAGTCGAGCCTTATATATGGTGACATTACCATCAGCATCGGTTTTTCTTTTGAAAATCCATTTATTCTCAACGGCCTTTCGGTCGTGAGGTAAGTCCACCAAGGTCCAAACCTGGTTCTCGTACATAGATTCCATCTCAGATTTCATGGCTTCTAGCCATTTGTTGGAATCCGGTCTCATCATCGCTTCTTCATACGTCGCAGGGTCATCCATTTCATCAACCATGAAATTCACAACAGGATTGCCGTACAGTTCAGGAGATGCACGTGTCCTGCTTGACCTACGAGGTTCGGTAGTGTCCTCTTTCGAAGTTTCATGATCAATATCATTAGATCTCTCTTCATTAGGTGAAGTCAACTCCGAAACAATTTCCGATGCTGCGCTACTCGCCATTTCATGAAGAGAAGGTTCAATAACCTCTTCGAGTTCTACCTTCCGACTACTCACACCTTTCGCGAGAAACTCCTTCTCAATAAAGGATCCATTCTTGGCAACAAAAACCTTGCCCTCGGATCTGTGATAGAAGGTATACCCAATCGTTTCCTTAGGGTATCCTATGAAGACGCATTTTTCCGCTTTGGGTTCAAGTTTATCCGGTTGAAGTTTCTTCACATAAACATCGCATCCCCAAACTTTAAGAAATAACAACTTAGGTTTGTTTCCAAACCATAATTCATACGGTGTCGTTTCAACGGATTTAGATGGTGCCCGATTTAAAGTGAATGCAGCTGTTTCCAGTGCATAACCCAAAAATGACAGTGGTAAGTCAGTCAGAGACATCATAGATCAAACCATATCTAATAAAGTACGATTACGACGTTACGACACACCATTACTTTGTGGTGTTCCGGCAGGCGTGAGTTGTGAAACTATTCCACACTCTTTCATGTGTGAGCTAAACTCGTAACTTAGATACTCACCTCCACGGTCAGACCGCAGAAATTTGATCTTTCTATTATGATGATTTTCCACTTCATTCTGAAATTCCTTGAACTTTTCAAAGGTTTCAGACTTGTGTTTCATCAAATAGATATACCCGTATCTACTCAAATCATCCGTGAAAGTAACAAAATAATGATATCCACCTCGCGCCAACACACTCATTGGTCCACACACATCAGTATGTATGATTTCCAATAAATCTGTCGCCCGTTCCATTGAACCGGAAAATGGTATTCCAGTCATCTTGCCCATAAGGGATGGCTCACATGTATCAAATGATTCAAAATCAAGTGATCCCAAAAGTCCATCAGAATGGAGTTTCTTCATGCGTTTAACGCCAATATGACCTAGACGGCAGTGCCACATATATGCAGATATATCATTATCAAGTTTAATCTTTTTAGCATTAACATTATGAATATGCATAATATTACTATCGAGATCCAACAGAAATAAACCATTCAACACAGGTGCATGACCATAAAAGATATCATTCTTATAAATCGAACAACCATTGTTTTCAGATTTAAAGGAATAACCACTTTGCATCAAACACGATCCGGATACAATGTTCATGCTCAGTGCAGGCACCAAATAACAATTATTTAGGTTTATAACTAATCCTGATGGCATATGGAGAGGTAGCTCCCGACGGCGATCACATCAAATCTTGATCCATTGTCAATTCAAGATCCCGACCTCATCCCTTGCTAGTTGTCGCTTGTTCCACAAATTTCGAATCGAAGTTACATATATTAGCAACCGATCCTGTATCAAATACCCAGGTGCTACTGCGAGTACTAGTCAAGTACACATCAATAACATGTATATCACATATACCTTTGTTTGCCTTGCCGGACTTCTTGTCCACCAAATATTTGGGGCAATTACGCTTCCAATGGCCAGACCCCTTGCAATCGTAACACTCGGTGTCAGACTTAGGGCCAGCTCGGGGTTTCTTTTCAGGTGCGGCAATAGATTTTCCACCCTTCTTTCCCTTGTGCTTGCCTTTCTTGTCCTTATTGAAACCGGTGGTCCTATTGATCATCAACACTTGATGTTCTTTCCTAATCTCCACTTCTGCAGTCTTAAGCATCGAAGCTCGGAAGAGACTTCTTCATGCCCTGCATATTATAGTTCATCACGAAGCTCTTGTAGCTAGGTGGCAGAGATTGGAGAACACGATGTATGCCTAAGTCAATGGGAATCGTTATTCCCAAGGACACAAGCTTATCGGCGTACCCAAACATTTTGAGTACATGCTCACTTATGGAGTTGTTCTCCTCCATCATGCAGCTAAAGAACTTTTCAGTAGCATTATAACTCTCTAAGGCAGCATGGGTATCGAAAATCATACAGCAGTGAGGAGAATCCTACAGCAGTGAGGAGAATCATACAGCTGGTGGGGGGCCTAGCGGCGCATCTAGCACATATTGCTTTTGTGCAGTAGTGAGGAGAATCCTCAAATTCATAGCCCAGTTGGTGAAGTTGCTACCATTCGCAGCAAGTTTCTCTTTCTCCATGAACACATTGAAATTAAAAGCAGGTGGTGCCATCTACAACAGAATTTGTAAAGTTTATTTAGACTAAGTTTATGATAGAGTGAGTTCAACTAATCCAAATTACTAATGAACTCCCACTCAAAAACGACATCCCTCATGTCCTTTTGGTGATTACATGAACCAAATCCACTACACCAAGTCCGATCATCACGTGAGTTGATGTAGCTTCAAAGGCGAGCATCTATATGGGCATCACATCAACTATATGACTCATGCTTAACCTTTCGGTCTGTGTTCCGAGGCCATGTCTGTACATGCTAGGCTCGCCAAGTAAGAACCATAGTATTCGCGTGTGTAAAACTAGCTTACACCCGTTCATATGAAAGCGTAGATTCGAGTACACCCGATCATCACGTGATGTCTCAAAACACAATCCACAGAACGGTGCATACTCAAGGAAGAACACATTTTTATCTTGATATCTTAATGAGGGATCATCTTACAATGCTACAGAAAGTGCCAAACTAGCAGTATAAGATGCTAACATCTAATGTGTAAAGTGAGATGATATGGTCCATGCATTTGATCTCTATCATTTGCATCGTGGTATGATCTCTATCATTCCTTTGTGTGTAAGGCCAAGGTCTATGGAACTTACACATTGAATGTGTTGTAAGAGTATCTATCATACATCTACTTACAACAATACCATATCATTACACTAGCCCAGCAACGATCTAAACTAGATGCCTCTAATTTATCAATTGCAAGTTTTACGTGGCTTAGGGCTTTCAGAGATAGAACCGTTCTTACCTACGAACATGAACCACAACGAGGATAACCAAGTTATTAGCAACTAGTTGTAAATCATATATTGACTATAGTAGGAGAGACAGACACCCGCCAGCCACTTATGCAAAACTAGTTGCATGTCAGTCATGGAACCGGTCTCATGTACGATGACATGTAAGGTTGGTCCGGGCCGATTCATCCCACTATGCCACCAATATCCAAAATACATAGAAGATGCAATAACATGATCATCATCGCCCACATATAAACATATGTGTACTACCCGTGCAAAGCACCTACGCATAGATCAGGCTCTGATACCACTGTTGGGTCCGCAGCATAGAAAACAAATATTTTCCTACGATGAGAACTACATGCCAAGATCTATCTACTAGGTACAGAGCAACGGGTGGACATACATCCATCGAGAACTTACCCTCGAAGACAACGAGTTTTGTTAACGAGTAGGAACTCGTGGTTGATGTAGTCGTACACTTGCCGATCTCAAGATCATGAGGAAGTCCGAGCGCCGCAACTCAGCAGCGCATCCGTACTCGCACACACGTTCAAGCCACCGGACAACCTCCACCTCCTCGCTCCAGCGATCCAGCGGAAGCAGCAACTCCTTCCAGACGAAATGCCACCGGGAACATGTATCTCGCTAATTCTAGACCATGGGGAATAATTCTAGAGGGGGAGAGAGATCCTTCATGAGGAGGTGTGAGGAAGAAGGAGGAAGAGGGGGGCCTTTTATAGGAGGAGGGGGGTTCCCCTCTCTCCATGGCCGGCGCATGGGGGGGTGACTCCTCACCTCCCCCATTCATGTGGTGGTAACCTCTCCACATTAAAATGCCTCTTCACATTCCCTTTTAAAGTCCCCACTTTAAATGCATTAAAATTCTCTAAGTTTAATGCTCTCTCATTTAATAAAACTCTTTTATTAAATTTATTCAGAATTTTGTTAATTACTTTAATTAACATTCACATATAACCCCTTGCAATATTTCAATATCACATGTAGAACCACTTTCTGCAATTTCACCTGAAACAATTTCTGGTTTCTATCGAAACAATTCCTGCGCTTTGCAATTCTTTCGTCTGAAACATATGTGCTCCAAAATGGTGTCTGGTAACTCTTAAGTGTGTCACCCTACGGTTCGTGAATAATGCAGACATGATTGAGACTCCTCTCAGATCAATAATCAGAAGCGGGAGCTGGAGGTCCATACTGACTCCTGCATATTCAACGATGACTTTTGTGATCGTGAGAACCTTTAAGGCTCGTAATTTAATCCCTTTGTCTCTTGATATAATACATGTCCGAGATTTGATCATCGATATCCAAATACCTAGTTTGATCTCGTTCCCGACATGCACTCTTTTCTCGTTCCCGTGATATAACATTCTAGTGATCACATCACTTGCTTCCAAGCTATCTTAATGTGATATCACCGTGAGGGCCCAGAGTATATCTATCCGTCATCGGGATTGACAAATTCCACTCTTGATTCATGAGCCTCAACATAACACCTTCGAAGCACTGAACCCATCTTTATAGTCACCCTGTTACGGTGTGATGTTTGATGTTATCAAGATACTTTTCCGGTGTTAGCAATTAACATGATCTCATGGTCTAAGGTAAAGATTACTTTGTATGATGTTATAGCAATGTAAACATAATGACTTGATCGTCATGCTATACTTCGGATGAATGTTCATCACATCATTTCACAAATGCTGTGACCTTGTTATTAACAACATCCAATGTCCATGATCAGGAAACCTTGATCATCTTGTTAATCAACAAGCTAGTCTATAAGAGAGGCATAACTAGGAACCCTTTTTGTTTATTAAACACACATGTATTGATGTTTCCAATCAATAAAATTCTAGCATGCAAAATAAATATCTATCATATATAAGGAATACATAATAACAACTTTATTATTGCCTCTTAGGGCATATTTCCATCACTTTCTTATGTTTTGTCCACACTTTGGAGTACTTTTCATATGATTTCTTGGACTAACCTATTAACAAGTGCCACAGTGCCAGTTGCCTATTTTCTGCTGTTTTTGGTTCCAGGAAGTCAGAAAATGAATATTCTCGGAATTGGACGGGACAAAAGCCAAAGTTACTATTTTCCCGGAAGACTCACGGAGCCAGAAGGAGAGTCAGAGAGGGGCCAGAGGATGGCCAAACCACCCCTAGGCGTGGGTCCACCCAGGCCGCGCCAGGGCATGGTATGGCCCCCCTGGCCGCCAACCGAACTTACCTCTTCGACTATAAGAAGCCTCCTGATGCATACACCCTAAATAATCAAGCCTCTAGCCACAAAAAGTTCCGCAGCGCCGCCGCCACCGAAGGGGAGATTCGGGGGACAGAAAGTCTCTGTTCCAGCACCCGGAGCCATATCCATCGATCTCCACCGCCATCTCCATCACCATTGCTGATTCCCATGATGAGGAGGGAGTAGTTCTCTCTCGAGGCTAAGGGTTCTACCGGTAGCTATGTGTTCATCTCTCTCTCTATGCATGATCTTATTGAGATCATGAGCTTGTAATATATAGATCTACCTTGCTACTCAAGTGCTTTAATAGATCTCTGCTCTCCTCATGTGTGTGAAGTTGACAGCGTGCACACCATGGTGGCACTTAGGCTAGAGACTACAAATACTTGTTATGAGTTTTATTTGGAGTTGGATGTCTTTATGAAATTGTGGTGTTTGTTGGAACCATCTAGTGCTCAAGGTGACAGTGTGGGGTTTTCTAGATGGGAAAGACTTACTTTGAGGTGTGTTGTTATATCCCTACCATCGATTAGAGTGTTCAACCGGAGAGTAGTTAAGAGTAGTATCATAAAGAGAAGATATTTATATGAGAGTGTTCACTAGTGAAAGTATGATCCCTACGCCTTGTTTCTAAACATTGAAACACCGTTTGCAACTACATCTGTTACATGTTTGCTTGCTTCCATATTTATTTCAGTTTGCCTTTAGTCTCTTCCACGCCATCAAGCTATTTCCTGGCACCGTTGTCTTATATCCATACACTTGTATTTTACTATTTCTTCGCCGAACTAGTGCACCTATACACCTGACAAGTGTATTGGGTGTGTTGGGGACACAAGAGACTTCTTGTATCTTGATTGCAGGGTTGCTTGAGAGGGGATACCTTTGACCACTTCCTCCCTGAGTTCAATAAACCTTGGGTAATCCACTTAAGGGAAAACTTGCTGCTGTTCTACAAACCTCTACACTTGGAGGCCCAAGAACTGTCTACAAGAATAGAAGTGCGTAGACATCACGCACCGTGCCTCTGCACCATGTCTAGAGCGCACCAGCTCGCCGCGCCCGACCAGCTCGCCCAGACTGCGCCTTGCCTTCGCCGTGCACGCTCACACCCGCCATGATTGCAGCAACCCAGTAGACAACCCCGTTCATTGCCGCATGACCCGTAGCTGCTGCACGCTGTCGCACGCTGTCGCAAACACCTCTACAGCCACGCGGAGCGCCGCAAACACCCGACCGAACCACACCGCCCCACGCCTCGCTTTTACAGCCGTGAGAATCGACAGGGAACCATGCACTGTCCACTAGCCTCCGCCATGCCGATAGCCGCCTATAGCATCGTCATCGACGAGCTCGCACCCGCAACATTCGGTCCCCTCGCCGCAGTATAAAAGGAGGCCACCCTGCCCCATTTGTCCACACCATTTCACTCACCACCTCTCACTAACCCTCCCCCACTTCTTCCCGGAGCAAGGCGAGATCTCCTTCGCCGGAATTTGGCCGGAGCCCACCGCTGTTGGAGGAGAAGGGTGCTATTGATTTCGACCACCCCAAGCCTTGCCGTGACCATGCCTCGACTCACCATTGTTTACCATGTCGATCGCCCCTGTCGTCGACCCTAGCTGGAGCCCAGGTGAGCCCCGCCAGACCTCCACCGCCGCGTTAGGGTTGATTCCTCGCCAGAGTAGTTCGTCGTCGGCGACGACTCCCAGCCGTTGGATTAGAATTAGATCGTAGGGCTCAGATGCGTAGATACCGCTTTGCATAGTTAGTCTCGCTGATGAGTGGACCCCCTCTATCAGCAGCTCGTTGCGCTGTGCAGTGCAGTTGGGCCGGCCCATTTAGCTTTCCCGCGCAACCCAGGAAATTCAAATATGGATTTTCCATTTTAGTTTAAACTAGATTTTGTCCACAGATTCAAAAATCAATTTAGAGAGTTTCACTGAACCAAATTGCATGATTCAAATTTTGCTAGAAAGGTATGTAAATTATCTATACAAGCCCATTGTATTTAAATCATTTGGATTTAGGGATAATCTTTAGTAAAAATAACAAGACAAATACTTTTGCAACTTCGAACATTTTTCAAAAATCAACCATAATAGCTTTTGAGTTCATCCCAACTCTCAAAAATCACATTTTACAATATCTATCTGAATATGTAAAAATATTTAGGTTTGCATGAAGTGACATTGGACTAGTACCAAAAGAATGCTATTAGGGTATTTCTAGTCACTTTAAATCTATTAAATGATAATCTTAAAATTAATAATATATGACCAACACTTTAAATCACATTCCCATGTATTAGAATATGTGGTGATGACATGTGTCCACATGATCCCATATTTTAATTGGAGAATATTAAATCTTAATTAATTTCAATGAGTAGAAATTACTTTTCTCAAATAAACTAAATAAAACTAGTTATTTAATTCATGTGATGATTGTGATGATGCTAGATCATCAAGTGTGAGCCTTAGTGTGCTAAATAGAATTAGTTAAGTATTGTTTGGTGATTGTGTATCCTGTATTTATTTATAGACGATAGTACCGACCCAAGCTGCGAGGAGGAGGAGTTCTACCCTGAAGAAGAGGAGGAAAACTTCAATCACTGCACCAATCAAGGCAAGCTAGAATTATACAAGTTAACCATGCAAGCTTTAAGCTAAGAAAGATGCATTAGGCATGCTTGGTTATACACTTTGATTTATACCCATCCCAAGTTTTACTTACAAGCTTTACTCTTTTACTTTACCAAAGTTCTTTACTTTTACTTAGTGCTTTGTGAGTATTGGAAAGTAGTATAGATAGCATAAAGAGTATAAAACTGGGCCTATACTAGATGTCATTCTATGGAATGAGATTGAAGAGTAGCACCCCCATTAGTGAACACTCTTAACTTAGTGGCTAGTGCTAAGCATACAACTTGATCACTTTAGATGGGAATACTTGGTGAAAATGATTGTGAAAACCTTGGAATGATGAGTCATTCTATTGAAATGTTTTGACAGGTGTTGAGAACCACAAATGGATTTGATGATGAAAATGTTGAGGCATGAGCCTTAGCCCTTTATAAAAACTGATGGTTGGGTTCGGATGTGATACCATTCCAATTTTATCGTACAACCACAATACTTGTATTGGGTAAGGCTTAGCTGGAAGTTTATATTCATTAGTATGGGTTCCCTCACGGAAGAGGGTTGAGCTGAGGCTACCTTGTGAGTGTGAATTTTCCACCTATGCAGTGCCTAGGATGGCAGATGGCTATGGCTGGGAGGCGAAGCTCATAGGGGAGGTGCCTATACTAGAGTGTGTAATTGAAAGGTTATGATTGATTATCCGCATACTAAGTATGATGATTCAGGGTTATCCCTGACGGATGTATCGAATTTTGTGGTGAAAGTGTACCACCTCTGCAGAGTGTCAAACTATTCGAATAACCGCGTCCATGGTCATGGACAGTTGGAGTGGCCATATTGTTCCGTCGCCAGATGATTTTAAAATGACTTGTGAAGTGAACTATGATTTTTGACTTGACCACAACAGGGTTGTGAATGTGAAAACTAGGTTCCCACTTAAAGTGATTTAGAACATTTACTTAATTTTCTTTACTTCTAAACTCGGTTTAGATAAATCTGGCCTTTTGCAAATAAACCTAGAGCTTACGATTTCCTATTAGAGCTACTTACTTGTTAGTGATAGTTTGCGAGTACTTAAAGAGTACTCATGGATTTGTCCCTGGCTATTGCCGTGGCCAGACTATGAGGAGGACTATCAGGAAGATGGACAGCAGGACGTCTATGACAACTAGGATCATTTCCCATCCTCAGCATTGCTTGTGACACTGAAGATGGAGCCCACTGCTACGCTTATTATTCTGCTGCTTGTTTGTATTAAGACTAGATCATGAGATCCTTTATTTGTGTAAGACCTTATATTGGTTTGTAATCGATGATGTACTGTTATATCCAATCTATTATGTCTCGCAAAAATGGTAATCCTGGGATTGTGATGTATGGCATAACAGACATCTGGGATTAAAAATCCAGGTGTTGATACTTATTGTTTTTATAAACTATTTCCCCTGCTGACAACTTGGTCCTGCGTGATTTTTAGTGACAATTTAAATGCACCACGATAAAATTTTGTCACCAACATCGACAAACCACCCGGAAGAGTAATCCATGACGATATTTTAGGGTTTCGTAGCATGGAAAATAAAAAAATTCTACCGCATACAAACAAACAAGCCAAGATCTATCTACTAGATTGTAGCAACGAGTTGATGGAATAACTCACCCTCGAATATTCCAAAGTGTTTAACGAGAGCGGATTCTCGTGGGTGATGTAGTCGTACTCTTTCCGATCTCAAGATCGCGTAGACGATCCTTCCGCGGCTGCGTTCCGGCAGCGCTCCCACAGTCGGTCACATGTTCGGTACTCGACGAAGACCTTCCTCTCCCTTGTTCCAGCAGGCAGCGGAGGTTGTAGCATTCTCTCATGATTCCAAAGACAACGGCGTGGTACCGGAAGTAGAGGGGAGATCTCGCAGGGCTTCGCCTTAAGCCGGAGCGAGTATGGTGGAGTATGAGAGGGCTCCTCGGCGATCTAAGTTTTAGACACACCAAGGAGGAGGTGCTAGAGCCGGCGGCTAGGGTTTGGGGCACCCCAAGTCGGCGGCTAGGGCAACCCTGAGAGGTGGCGGCAGCAGCAGGAGGTGGTGGCACCAATCTAGGGTTTTGGAGGAGAGGTACTTGTGTGCTAGGAGGGGCTGCCCTGCCCCTCCCTTTATAGGTGGGAGGCGGACAAGGGAGGAGTCCTCCCAACTCGGCTTGAGGTGGGCCGGAGGTTGGATGAGGAATCCTCCCCAACTCGGTTTCCACTCCTCCTCTTTCCAAAACTTGTCGTTTGACTTTCAAACTAGCCGTTTGACTTTTCAATTTAGGATTTAAATAAACCCTTTATTTTGGACAGCAAAGACACCTAGTACATGATGCAATCATTCCAACTTACAATGACACATTCACGCATTCTTCCCTTCCGAGTGCCGGACATTCCGAACATTCTAGAACATTCCCATGAAAACACCTAACCATTCCCCAACTCCAAACGGGACTTTCCTTATATGAATCTTATTCTCACCATTCCGGATCTCCTCGTGATATCCCGAATCCCATTCGAGACTCAACAACATTCGGACTCTTTCTCATCATTCCATAACTACTCAAACAACGTCGAATCCTTAAGTGTGTCTCCCTACGGTTCGTGAATTATGCAGACATGATCGAGACACTTCTCCGAACAATAACCAATAGAGGAATCTGGAAATTCATATGGCTCCCACATATTTCTACGATTACTTTGCGATCGAATGAACCACTTACATACGATATCAATTTCCCTTTGTCTCACGATAGTTTACTTATCCGAGGTTATGATCGTCGGTATCTCTGCATACCTATTTTCACGTTCCCGTGATATGTGATCCCTTGTGAGCCAGTCACATGCTTGCAAGCTAGTAGGATGACATTTCATCGAGAGGGCCCAGAGTATATCTATCCGTCATATGGATGGACAAATCCCACTCTTGATCCATGTGTTTCAACCAATACTTTCTGAACACTCAATGCCACCTTTATAGCCACCCAGTTATGGTGTGGTGTTTGATGTCATCAAAGCATCCATCCGGTAAAGGTGATATGCATGATCTCATGGTCGAAGGAATTAGATAACTATGTATCAGAAAGCATATAGCAATTGAACTATTAAAATGACTTGATCTTTATGATACGCTTATCTATAGGTGTATGTCCACCATATCATTCTCCTAACGATATGATCTTGTTGTTAATAACATCTCAATGTTCATGATAGGGAAACCACAATCATCTATTAACCAACAAGCTAGTATTATATAGAGGCTTTACTAGGGACTTCAAATTAAGTTTACAAATCACACAAGTATTAATGTTTCCTTGTTAATACTATTATAGCATGAATGTAAACATTTATCATAAACACAAAGATATAATAATAACTACATTTATTATTGCCTCTAGGCCATATCTCCAACAGTCTCGGATCCGCCACATTCAGATCTGTGTGTACTTTGCAAATCTTTATATCCCCATCTTGGATATATTCTCGAATAGCGTTAAAACGTAGCTTGATGTGCTTCAGCTTCTTGTGGGACCTTGGTTCTTGCGCATTGGCTATGGCGCCCATGTTATCACAGTAGATAAACATTGGGTCCAGCGCACTAGGAACCACACCCAGCTCTGTAATGAACTCTTTCATCCATATTGCTTCTTGTGAAGCCTCCGAAGCAGCCATGTATTCCGATTCAGTTGAAGATCTCTCCACAACGCTTTGCTTTGCACTCCTCCAACTAACTGCTGCACCATTCAAAATAAATACGTATCCAGATTGTGATTTAGAATCATCCGGATCGGTGTTCCAACTAGCATCGGTGTAACCATTAACAACGAGCTGTTCATCACCTCCATAAGAAAGAACCATATCCTTAGTTCTTCTCAAGTACTTAAGGATGTTTTTGAACGCTGTCCAATGATCCACTCCTGGATCACGGTGATATCGGATAGTCAAACTAACAGCATATGCAATGTCGGGTCTAGTACATAGCATGGCATACATTAGAGATCCTATGGCTGAGGCATAGGGAGTCTTACTCATCCTTTCTCTATCTTCTGCCGATATCGGACTCTAAGTTTTACTCAAGGTCGTATTGGGCAACATGGGCAAGAACCCTTTCTTGCTATCTTCCATTCCAAACCTCTTTAGAACTTTGTCCAAATATGTACTTTGTGACAATGATATTTGGCGTTTTGATCTATCTCTATAAATCTTTATGCCTAATATGTAAGCTGCTTCGCCAAGATCCTTCATTGAAAAACTATTATTCAAATATTCTTTGACACTATTAAGAAGGTATACATCATTCCCAATCAACAATATGTCATCCACATATAGTATTAAGAATGCTACAGAGCTCCCACTCACTTTCTTGTAAATACAAGCTTCTCCATAAGTTTGTATAAAACCAAAACTTTTGATTACTTTATCCAAACGTTGATTCCAACTTCGGGATGCTTGCTTCAATCCATAGATGGACCGTTGAAGTTTGCATACCTTGTTAGCATCTTTAGGATCGACAAAACCTTTGGGTTGCATCATATACAACTCTTCATCAATGTCACCATTGAGGAATGCTGTTTTGACATCCATCGCCATATCTCATAATCGTAATATGCAGCGATTGCTAACATAATCCTCACAGACTTTAGCTTCACATCGTGAGAAAGTCTCATCGTAGTCAACTCCTTGAATTTGTCGAAACCCTTTATGCGACAAGTCGAGCTTTATAGATGAACATTACCATCAACATCTGTTTTCTTCTTGAAAATCCATTTGTTCTCGACAGCCTTCCTACCATCCGTAAGTCCACCAAAGTCCATACTTGGTTTTCGTACATGGATCCAATCTCGGATTTCATGGCTTCCTGCCATTTATTGGAATCGGCTCATCATCGCTTCCTCATATGTCTCAGGTCATCGGTGTTGTCCACCAACATGACACTCATAACGGATCATACCAATCGAGTGGTACGAGTTCTCGCTGACTCATGAGGCTCAGAGCAACTTCGACCAAGTTTCATGATCATCATCATTAGCTTCCTCTAATTGGTGCAGCACCACAGAACTTCTTCCGCGCCGCGCTACTCGCAATTTCGAGAGAAGGTTCGACAACCTCGCCGAGTTCTACTTTCCTTCCAGTCACTTCTTTCGAGAGAAATTCCTTCTCCGTAAAGGATCCATTCTGGCAACGAAGATTTTGCCTTCGATCTATGATAGAAAGTATACCCAATAGTTTCCTTCGGGTATCCTATGAAGACGCATTTTTCCGCTTTGGGTTCAAGCTTGTCCGGCTCTAACTTCTTTACATAGGCTTCGCATCCCCAAACTTTAAGGAACGACAATTTAGGTTTCTTCCCAAACCATAATTCATACGGTGTCGTTTCAACGGATTTAGACGGTGCCCTATTTAAAGTGAATGCGGCTGTTTCTAATGCATAACCCCAAAATGATAGCGGTAAATCTGTAAGTGACATCATAGAATGAACCATATCTAAGAGAGTTCGACACGACGCTCGTGACACACCATTACGCTGTGGTGTTCCCGGCGGTGTCAATTGTGAAAGTATTCCGCATTTGTTCAAATGCTCGCCAAACTCGTAACTTAGATATTCACCTCCACGATCAGAACATAGAAATTCAATCTTCTTGTTACGTTGATTCTCTACCTCACTTTGAAATTCCTTAAACTTCTCGAAAGTTTCGGATTTATGTTTCATGAAATAGATATACCCATATCTACTCAAGTCATCCGTGAAGGTAAGAACATAACGATAACCATCACATGATGCTACACTCATTGGACCACACACATCGGTATGTATGATTTCCAATAAGTCCGTAGCTCGCTCCATCATACCAGAAAATGGAGTCTTAGTCATTTTTCCCATCAGACATGCTTCGCATCTTTCAAGTTATTCAAAATCAAGTGATTCAAGAAGTCCATCGGAATGGAGTTTCTTCATACGCTTCACTCCAATGTGACCAAGACGACAGTGCCACATATAGGTCGATTTATCGCTTGATTTCAAACGTTTAGCCTCAATGTTATTAATATGTGTATTTCCACTATCGAGATTCAACAAGAATAGACCATCTATCAAAGGTGCATGTGCATAAAACATATTACTCATATAAATCGAACAAACATTATTCTCGGATTTAAACAAGTAACCGTCTCGCAATAAACAAGATCCCGATATAATGTTCATGCTCAACGCAGGCACCAAATAACAATTATTTAAGTATAAAACTAATCCCGATGGTAGATGAAGGGGTAGCGTGTCAATCGCGATCACATCAACCTTTGATCCGCTTCCCACGCCATCGTCACCTCGCTCTTCACTAGCTTCCGCTTATTCTGTAGCTCCTGCTTCGAGTTACAAATATGAGAAACCGAACCAAGATCAAATACCGTGCACTACTACTTAATACTAGTGAGATACACATCAATAACATGTATATCGATATACCTTTCTTCTTGATGTTGCCGCTTCAAATCCACCAAGTACTTTGGGCAATTCCGCCCAAAGGACCTTCTCCTTTGCAAGAAAAGCACTCAAGATCGTGCTTGGGTCCAGCTTTGGTCTTTCGGTGTGGCAACTTTCTTGCCACCCTTCTTGAAGTGTCCTTCCGCTTAGACTTGCCTTTCTTGAATTTGGTGGTCTTATTGACCAACAACACTTGGTGCTCTTTCTTGATCTCCACTTCTGCAGACTTTAACATAGCAAACAGTTTTGGCAACTGCTTGTTCATGTTCTGCATGTTGTAGTTCATCACAAAGTTCTTGTAACTTGGTGGTAGTGATTGGAGGACACGGTAAATCCCTCAAAGCATTAGGAATCACTATACCCAAGCTTTGAAGTTTGTTTGCGTGCTGCACATCTTAAGCACATGCTCACCGACGAGCTGCCCTCTTCCATCTTGCGCTTAAAGAACTTTTCGTAAGCCTCATAACTCTCAATCGCACCGAGTCTCAAAGATCAATTTGAGATCACGGACATTATCATGTGGGTTTCTCAAACCTTTCAAGCTCGATTCTAAACCATACAAGATAGCACACTGAACTATGGAGTACGATTCTTCCGAGCAAGGTAAACATTCTTTACTTCATCGGTAGCATCACCGCAGTGGGTCACCCAATGTGCATCCAAAGACATAGGTCAAATTACAAGTTGTGAGGACAATCTCAAATTATGGAACCAATCCGCGAAGTTGCTTCCATTGTTTTTCAACTTTTCTTTCTCTAGGAACGCATTAAAATTGATGGTAGGGGCTGCCATTGATCTACAACATATTTGGAATAGTTTAGACTAAGTTTATGACAAATTGAGTTCAAATTAATAATAAAGTTTAATCTAGGTGAACTCCCACTCAAAACAACATCCCTCACATTGTTTTAGTGATCACACGAACCAAATCCACCATATCAAAATCGATCATCACGAGAGTTGATATAGTTTCAATGGCGAACAATCGACATGTTCATCATATCTACTATATGATTCATGCTTTACCTTCGGTGATCCGTGTTCCCGAGACCATGTCCGTACATGCTAGGCTCTCAAGATCAAACCTTAGCTTCCGCGATAAGCAAATCTGGCTTGCTTACGTTGTATACACTTCATGAATCTAACACACCGATCATCACGTGGTGCTTCAAACAACAAGCTTTAGCAACGGTGCATACTAAGGGTGAACACTTTAGAACTTGAAATTTATGTGCATGAGGGATCATCTTATAATGCTACCGCTGCCTACTAAGCAATACAAGATGCATAAAGGATTAACATCACATGCAATTCATAATATGTGATATGATATGGCCTTTCTTCTTTGTGCTTCCGATCTCCATCTTCAAGCACCTAACATGATCTCCATCATCACCGCATTGCATCAAGGTCAATGACGCTTCTCCATGGTTGTCGCCCACCGCTTCAACTATTACAACTACTTTGAATAGATACGGATCTTAACATAAATTAAAGACAACCATATATTCCTGCCGTTGCCAACTTACAATAAGGAACATTGCATACATCAAATATAATCACAATCATGTCCATATCACATCATCACACCCCGCAAAACAAAGTTAGACGCCTACTTTCTTTGCATATTTTACGTGGTTTGGGGCTTTCAATAAGTGTCGCTCTAACTTACGAACAAGAACCACAACATTGATACTAGTATTGTTAATCACCTGTAAATTGGATCTCCACTATGCTGGGAGAAAGCACCCGTAAAGCCACTTATGCAATACAAGTTGCATGTCAAGCGTGGAGCAAGTCTCATGAACGATGTCATGTAAGGTTAGCCCGGGCCGCTTCATCCCAACATCCCGCAAGATGCAAAGTACACAAGAAGCAATCGACAATAAAAGCATCAACGCCCACAATGACCATTGTGTTCTACTCGTGCAACAGATCTACATATAGACACGGCCTCGATACCATCAGAGGGTTTCAGAGCATGGAAAATAAAAATTTTCTACCGCATACAAACACACAAGCCAAGATCTATCTACTAGATTGTAGCAACGAGTCGATGGAATAACTCACCCTCGAAGATTCCAAAGTGTTTAACGAGAGCGGATTCTCGTGGGTGATGTAGTCGTACTCTTTCCGATCTCAAGATCGCGTAGACGATCCTTCCGGCGCTGCGTTCCGGCAGCGCTCCCGCAGTCGGTCACACGTTCGATACTCGATGAAGACCTTCCTCTCAGTTGTTCCAGCAGGCAGCGGAGGTTGTAGCACTCTCCTCGCGATTCCGGCAGCACAACAGCGTGGTACCGGAAGTAGAGGGGAGATCTCGCAGGGCTTCGCCTTAAGCCGGAGCGAGTATGGTGGAGTATGAGAGGTCTCCTCGGCGATCTAGGTTTTAGACACACCAAGGAGGAGGTGCTAGAGCCGGCGGCTAGGGTTTGGGGCACCCCAAGTCAGAGGCTAGGGAAACCCTGGGAGGTGGCGGCAGCAGCAGGAGGTGGTGGCGCCAGTCTAGGGTTTTGGAGGAGAGGTACTTCTATGCTAGGAGGGGCAGCCCTGCCCCTCCCTTTATAGGTGGGAGGCGCGGCCAAGGGGAGGGGAGTCCCTCCCCAACTCGGCTTGGAGGTGGGCCGGCCGTTGGATGAGGGAATCCCTCCCCAACTCGGTTTCCCACTCCTCCTATTCTTTCCAAAACTTGCCGTTTGACTTTCAAACTAGCCGTTTGACTTTTCAATTTAGGATTTAAATAAACCCTTTATTTTGGACAGCAAAGACACCTAGTACATGATGCAATCATTCCAACTTACAATGACACATTAATGTACCCTTCCCCTTCCGGAGTGCCGGACATTCCGGAACATTCTAGAACATTCCCGATGAAAACACCGGAACCATTCCCCAACTCCGAAACGGGACTTTCCTTATATGAATCTTATTCTCCAGACCATTCCGGATCTCCTCGTGATATCCCGAATCCCATTCGAGACTCCGAACAACATTCGGACTCTTTCTCATCATTCCATAACTACTCAAACAACGTCGAATCCTTATGTGTCTCCTACGGTTCGTGAATTATGCGTACATGATCGAGACACTCCTAACAATAACCAATAGAGGAATCTGAAATTCATATGGCTCCTACATATTTCTACGATTACTTTGCGATCGAATGAACCACTTACATACGATATCAATTTCCTTTGTCTCACGATAGTTTACTTATCCGAGGTTATGATCGCCGGTATCTCGCATACCTAGTTCAACCTCACATCGATAAGTACTCTTTTCTCGCTCCATGATATGTGATCCCTTGTGAGCCAGTCACATGCTTGCAAGCTAATTGGATGACATTTCACCGAGAGGGCCCAGAGTATATCTATCCGTCATATGGATGGACAAATCCCACTCTTGATCCATGTGTTTCAACCAATACTTTCTGAACACTCAATGCCACCTTTATAGCCACCCAGTTACGGTGTGGTGTTTGATGTCATCAAAGCATCCATCCGGTAAAGGTGATATGCATGATCTCATGGTCGAAGGAATTAGATAACTATGTATCAGAAAGCATATAGCAATTGAACTATTAAAATGACTTGATCTTTATGCTACGCTTATCTATAGGAGTATGTCCACCATATCATTCTCCTAACGATATGATCTTGTTGTTAATAACATCTCAATGTTCATGATAGGGAAACCACAATCATCTATTAACCAACAAGCTAGTATTATATAGAGGCTTTACTAGGGACTTCAAATTAAGTTTACAAATCACACAAGTATTAATGTTTCCTTGTTAATACTATTATAGCATGAATGTAAACATTTATCATAAACACAAAGATATAATAATAACTACATTTATTATTGCCTCTAGGCCATATCTCCAACAGATATAACAATGACAAAATACTAAGTCGTCGTGCAATATGATTAATCCTTGACGCCATAACCAAACCATCAAGGATTAAGATAATATATGATGGTTCACAACTTTGTCAACAAGGCATTTTATCAATAAATATCACATATATTGAAGTGGTATCCAGTGTCGGCTGACGCAACCAATGTCGGCTGACGCTAAAAGCAAAGCAGCTCATAGAGGATTATGTCCATGGTCTAGACTAGCCGTTAAAAGTGAATAAAGAAGCATCTTGCTTTAGCCAAAAGGCATATTCGTAATATGCCTCCACGTATGCCCTAGCTTGTTACATAACTACTTTATTATGTTTTGTTCACACTTTGAGGTATTTTTATACATTTTCTGGGACTAACCTATTAACAAGATGTCATAGTGTCAGTTGCCTGTTTTCTGCTGTTTTTGGTTTCAGAAAAGCTAGTAAGGAAATATTCTTGGAATTGGACCGGACAGAAGCCAAAGTCAATATTTTACCAGAAGCAACACGGAGTCCGGAGGGGAGACGAAGTGGCGCACCAGGGCAGCCACACCTGGTGGAGACGTGGCTAGCCCTAGGGCGCGCCACCAGGGGGTGTGGGCCCCCTGGTGCTCCACCGACCTTGCCCCTTCGCCTATAAAAGCATCTCGGGACAAAAACCTAAGTACCCGATCAAAAAATCCACGAAAGAGTCTGTAGCCGCCATCATCTTCATCCCTAGATCGGGAGGGATCTGAAGCTCGTCCTAGCACCCTGCCGGAGGTGAGAGATCACCCTGGAGGCCTCCTTCATCACCATGCCTGCCCCCAGTGTGATGCGTGAGTAGTTCATCCTTGGACTACGGGTCCATGTAGTAGGTAGATGGTTGGTTCTCCTCCTTTGTGCTATCATGTTTAGATCTTGTGAGCTCCGTTCATGATCAAGATCATCTATTTGTAATCTTACATGTTATGTTTGCGGGGATCCGATGGATATTGAGATGCTATTTCAGATTGATTATTGATTCTATCATGTCTATGTTATTTGTGATCTTGCATGATCTCAGTTGTTTGTAGATATCTTGGCCTAGTAGATGCATGCCACTCCAAGAGGGAGTATTTATGCTTGATAGTGGGTTCATGCCTCTAGTAATCTGGGGAAGTGACAGGAATCTCTAAGATTGTAGATGTGTTATTGCTACTAGGGAGAAAACAGCAATCCTTTGTCCATGGGACAATCGCATTGTTTACTTTACACACTTTGCTTAATGCAATTATCTATTGCTTGCAACTTAATACTAGAAGGGGTTCGGATGATAACCTGAAGGTGTATTATTAGTCATAGATGCAATTGGATTACGGTCGATGTATAATGTTGTAATGCCCAATCAAATATCATAGGAGTCAAGATGTCTAGTATATGCATTGTATGCTTTCTCGAATCTGTCAATTGCCCCACTGTAATTTGTTCACCCAACATGTTATCTATCTTAAGGAGAATCACCTCTAGTGAACTATGGACCCCGGTCCATGCTTTTACCATTATTATACCATCTACTATTACTATTTACTGTTTACTTTATGCAAACTATTACTATCTTCCACACAATACGTTTAATCCTTTGTTTTTAGCAAACCGGTGAGATTGACAACCGACTTTAAGTTGGGGGCAAATTTGTGTGGTTGTGTTATGCAGGATTCCAGGTTGCTAGCAACACCTTGGGGTTGTTTCCTTGCTCCTACTGGTTCGATAACCTTGGTTTCATAACTGAGGGAAAACTTGCTGCAGTGCTCATCATACCTTCCTCTTGGGGTCCCCAACAAGCTCTACATTTTGAGCCATCAAGGACTTTTTCTGGCGTCGTTGTCGGGGAGTCAAGGACAGCTTCACAAGGGGAGTCTCTCGCAACCAATCTCTTTACTTTGTTTTTTGTTTTGCTTAGTTTATTTTTGCTTAGTTTGCCTGTTTCTTTTTATCAAAAACACAAAAATGACTACTCTTGAAAACACTAAGTTGTGTGACTTCACTAGAACAAACAACAATGATTTCGTGTGCACACCTATGTCTCAACCTGTTTCTGAAGCTACTTTCTTTGAAATTAAACCTGCTTTGCTAAATCTTGTTACGAGAGAACAATTCTCTGATGCTGGTACTGATGTTGCTGCTGCTCACCTTAATAACTTTGTTGAAATTTGTGAGATGCAGAAACATAGGGATATAGATGGAGATATTATTAAGCTTAAATTGTTTCCTTTCTCTTTGAGAGGAAAAGCTAAATAATGGTTGCTATCCCTACCTAGAAATAGTATTGATTCCTGGATTAAATGCAAAGACGCTTTCATTGGAAAATACTATCCTCCTGCTAAGATTATATCTATGAGAAGTGAAATAATGAAATTTAAACAATTTGATAATGAACATGTTGCTCTAGCTTGGGAAAGAATGAAATCTTTGCTAAAGAATTGTCCCACTCATGGACTAACTGCTTGGATGATTATCCAAACCTTTTATGCAGGACTGAATTATTCTTCAAGAAATCTATTGGATTCTGCTGCTAGAGGCACCTTTATGACCATTACTTTGGGTGCTGCAACAAAGCTCCTTGATAATATGATGGTTAATTATTCTCAATGGCACATTGAGAGAGCTCCACAAGGTAAGAAGGCAAATTATGTTGAAGAAACCTTCTCCTTGAGTGATAAAATTGATGTTATTATGTCTATGCTTGTTAATGGGAAAGTTCATATTGATCTAAATCATGTTCCCTTAGCCTCTTTTGTTGCTCAAGAAGAGCAAGTTGATGTGAACTTCATTAGAAATAATAATTTTAGCAACAATGCCTATAGGAATAATTTTGGTAATAACAATTATAGGCCATATCCTCCCAATAATGGTAATGCTTACGGAAATTCCTACAACAACAATAGAAGTGCACCCTCTGAACTTGAAGTCATGCTTAAGGATTTTATTAGTAAACAAACTGCTTTCAATAAAACTGTTTAGGAAAAACTTTCGAATGCTGAAAAAAGTATATCATATTTGTCTGAAGCACAATCTTCTTTCATTAATAAAATGGCTGCTAAACCTGAAAGTATGGAAACCCCCTTTGCTACTACTAATGCCATACAAGTTAGAATTGATGAAAATATTAGACTGTTAGCTAAATTGCATGCTAACTAGGAAAGAGAAGATGAAATTTCTAGAAATAGTAGTATTTGTACTATCACCACCACTAATGTTGATGCTAGCAAAACACATGAAGTCCCCATTAATATGGAAGACAATAGTTCTACTTCCTTGGATGGTAATTTTGATTTTGATATAGATGGGTGCAATATTTCTGAAGTAATTAAGTTCCTACAAAAGCTTTCTAGAAGTCCTAATGCTAGTGCTATAAATATGGCCTTTACAAAACATATTACCGATGCTCCCATGAAAATTAAAGAAGAGAAGTTGAAACATAAAGCTTCTATTCCTAGGAAATTAGAAGATGGTTGGGAACCCATCATTAATACAAAAGTGAATGATTTTGATCTCAAAGCTTTATGTGATCTTGATAGTAGTGTCTCTATTATGCCTAGAAGGATTTATGAAATGCTTGATTTGCCACCATTGGAAGATTGTTATTTAGATGTCCAACTTGATGATAATGCTAAAAATGAACTTATAGGGAGTATTAATGATGTTCTTATTATGGTTAACAATACTTATGTCCCCGTGGATTTCTATGTTTTGGATATTGAATGCAATGCTTATTGTCCTATTACCTTGGGAAGACCTTTTCTTAGCACAGTTGGTGCTATTATTGATATGAAGGAAGGCACCATTAAATATCAACTCACACTCAAGAAAGGTATAGAATACTTCCCTAGGAAAAGAAAGAAGATACCTTTTGCCTCTCCTATTAAAAATAAATTTGGTCTTAATGCTTCTTCATTTGAAAATACTTGAATCTTGCTTCCTATGCCTAGCTCAAAGGCGTTAAAGAAAAGCACTATTGGAAGATGACCCAAAATTTTATTCAGTAAGTTTTTATTTTGTTTAGTCTTGGAAGTTTTTACTTTTGTAATAACCTCTCCTTATACTTTTTGTGGGGTTTTTGTGCCAAGAATAACCTCTAATGAGAGAGAAGTAAGAATTGGGAAAGTTGCTATCCCGAAACAGATTTTTGTGCTCCACGGTAAAAATTCGTGAAAAATCTCCGTACGTCGGATTGAGCTGTAATGTTTTGTGCTTCTGCCCTGGGTTATTATCAAACTTTTGTTAGTTCAGCAATTTTCGATTTGAGCAACACAAGGTCTTCGAAAAATTGGTTTTTACCTGCTGGTCTGTTTTGACAGATTTCTGCCATTATTTGCATTTGCCTCTTAATCTCTTTCTCTCTGAGTTCTCTTTGATCAATTGAGATTTTAAAAAGTAATTGCTACAGTAGCTTGTGTTCTAATGGAAGTTTTACTTGTGATGAAACTAAACCATAGGACCAATTATCTTGAATGCACTAATGTTGCTAATGAGGATTGTGTGAAGTTTTGTATGAAGGGAATTTTCAAGTGTAGGGAAAGAATAATGTGATAAGATGAAGTATGGACAAAAGCTCAAGCTTGGGGATGCCACCCGTGTCACACCAAGAAATATTCAAGAAGTACAAGCGTCAAAGCTTGGGGATGCCCAAGGCATCCCCTTCTTCATCAATAAAAATCTCAGGTTTTCTACCAAAACACTTCATTTTTACTTTTTCATGCACAATTGTGTTATTCTTGGAGCATCTTCATTTTTGCTTTTAGTTTTCTTTTGTTTAGTTTGCTTAAATAAATGTGATGGACCCCTGCGTTCATATGATATTTCAAATAAGTTGATTGGTGATTGGAAAAGAGTAGGAAAGTTCATGCTTATAAGTGGTACAAAAAGGAGTTACTGTGGCCGAGACTTAATCATGTCATGTTTGATATTGCCTTGAATTTATGCTTAGTGATTATTTCTATAGCATGACTTGTTCCAAACAATTGAGATTGCATAATGTGCCTTGAAAGAATCATGCGTTGTTTTAGCATACAAAAGCATAATATTGTGGTATTCTCCTTCGATGCTTTATTTGGGTTGACTTGGCACATGATTACACCATGTTAAGACTATGAACCAGTCACCTTAGCCTCTATGATCATTTAGTTTTTTGACTTGTAATATCACTTTATGCTTTAATTAATAATGTTTTTTTTCTTTGTATGATTATGGCCATTAGAGCTCTCTTAGTTGGTCGCTCCCAATCTTTTGCTAAGCTTCCACATGTACTAAGTATGAGCTACACTGATGTATCCAACCCCCAATAAAACCAAGTTGTTCCGTAGAGTCCACTATAAATTCCTATGCATGGTGTGTTACACCATTCCAAGTATATTCATGCCTTTATCTACCTTCCAAATTAAACTTGTTATGTGAAAATTAGTGATTAAAGCTCTCATGAACTTGATGGCACACTTTACTTTCTTGGACTTAATAAACTTGAACCATTGCGTCCATCTATGTTGCGTATATGCTTGCACTTTATAAGTTGAGAATTAGCAGAACCATGTTATCATGGGGAATGCTTCCAACATTGCACCTATTATTCAGTTGATATCATGTTCTTTTGTTTATGGATCCTGGCGGTGTGAAATAAAAGGGGAACTTGTAAGATCATGGAGTTTTTATATGTGTTAGAGAAACGCCTGGGTGGCTAGCCTAAGCCATGCCTAATCATGGTGGAAACTTGCAGCATAACCATAGTGAGCATTCTGTGAAGCATCCTCAATAAAAACCTATGCAAATAGCAAATAAAAAGATCGCTGAGATGCTCATTGTCTGTTGCTTGTCATTTTGATATGGGATAGCTCCTGTATCATGGGGCAAGGGGTACCCCATTGGCGGTTCTCCATGATACACATGTACTTACAATGACATGAACTTACTTGTGACTAAAGTTGAGTAGCATGAGGTCTGGGACTCGTAGGCAAGGGGCATGAGATTTTTGACTTATAACTTGCAAGCATATCCTCATATTTCTTCACTTTAACCTTAATCACCTAAAAGATGCTTATGATAGGGGTAATGAGAGCTAAAAGCTAATAAGTACCATAATTTTTGGAAGCTCTTTATGGAACTTGAAATCCCTGCTTCCCTCTTATGAAGGGCCTTTCTTTTTTACTTTTATGTTGAGTCTCCATATTCTATCTGTATGCACCAATTGAGAGAGCATAGTGACCATTCTTAGTTTAATGTGCATTGTTCCAAAACTTGTTGATTGATTCATAACTGTGATATTGCTTGTTCCTAAATTATTTGTATCTAGTCACCCTAATGAACTTTGAAGGTATCCTATGCATTTATATTTTGCTATACCATGAGGGACAAGCTGCATACCATTCTTATTATGTTTTCTATATGTGAAACAAACAAATATCTTTTAATGCATTGTTATTCATGAACCTTTTGTTTATATATTTTTCATGTTACAACATAGTTGGTATGTCTTATTGTTAGAACTCTATCTTTTATGCTGATGTTAGAGTACTTTGATCCCAGCTATCAATGCTATGCAAATATGATGGTGCATGTCACCTCAAAAATTATTCTTTTTGTCACTTACCTACTCGAGGACGTGCAGGAGTTAAGCTTGGGGATGTTGATACATCATAAACATATCTATAATTTTTTATGTTCCATGCTTGTTTTATATCTACTTTCTTATGTTTTGTTCACACTTTGAGGTATTTTTATACATTTTGTGGGAGTAACCTATTAATAAGATGCCACAGTGCTAGTTGGCTGTTTTCTGTTGTTTTTGGTTTCAGAAAAGCTCGTAAGGAAATATTCTCGGAATTGGACCGGACAAAAGCCAAAGTCAATATTTTACTAGAAGAAACACGGAGTCCGGAGGGGAGACGAAGTGGCGCACCAGGGCGACCACACCTGGTGGCGGCGCGGCCAGCCCTAGGGAGTGCCACCAGGGGGTGTGGGCCCCCTAGTGCTCCACCGACCTTGCCCCTTCGCCTATAAAAGCCTCCCGGGACGAAAACCCTAAGTACCCAGTCAAACATTCCACGAAAGAGTCTGTAGCTGCTATCATATCCATCCCTAGATCGGGAGGGATATGAAGCTCTTCCCGACAACCTGTCGGAGGGGAGAAATCACCCTAGAGGCCTCCTTCGTCACCATGCCTGCCTCTGGTGTGATGTGTGAGTAGTTCATCCTTGGACTACGGGTCCATGTAGTAGCTAGATGGTTGGTTCTCCTCCGTTGTGCTATCATGTTTAGATCTTGTGAGCTCCGTTCATGATCAATATCATCTATTTGTAATCTTACATGTTGTGTTTGCGGGGATCTGATGGATATTGAGATGCTATTTCAGATTGATTATTGATTCTATCATGTCTATGTTATTTGTGATCTTGCATGCTCTCCGTTTTTTGTAGCTATCTTGGCCAAGTAGATGCTTGCAACTCTAAGAGGGAGTATTTATGCTCGATAGTGGGTTCATGCCTCTAGTAATCCGGGGAAGTGACAGGAATCTCTAAGATTGTAGATGTGCTGTTGCTACTAGGGAGAAAACAACAATCCTTTGTCCATGGGACAATCGCACTGTTTACTTTACACACTTTGCTTAATGCAATTATCTATTGCTTGCAACTTAATACTAGAAGGGTTTGGATGATAACCTGAAGGTGGATTATTAGTCATAGATGCAATTGGATTAAGGTCTATGTATAATGTTGTAATGCCCAATCAAATCTCATAGGAGTCAAGATGTCTAGTATATGCATTGTATGCTTTCTCAATGTTTGTCAATTGTCCCGCTGTAATTTGTTCACCCAACATGTCATCTATCTTAAGGAGAATCACCACTAGTGAACTATGGACCCCGGTCCTTTCTTTACCATCAATCTACAATCTATTTACTTCCTGCAAGCTATTACTATATTCCACACAATACGTTTAATCCTTTGTTTTCAGCAAAACCGGTGAGATTGACAACCTCACTGTAAGTTGGGGGAAAAGTACTGTGGTTGTGTTGTGCAGGATTCCAAGTTGGAAACAACACCTTGGAGGTGTTTACTTGCTCCTACCGGTTCGATAAACTTGGTTTCATAACTGAGGGAAAACTTGCTGCTGTGCTCAGCATACCTTCCTCTTGGGATTTCACAACGAGCTCGATATATTTTGGGCCA
Source organism: Avena insularis (assembly GCA_023614405.1). Taxonomy (NCBI): domain Eukaryota; kingdom Viridiplantae; phylum Streptophyta; class Magnoliopsida; order Poales; family Poaceae; genus Avena; species Avena insularis. The sequence goes on along the minus strand of CM042689.1, from coordinate 361,564,394 downwards.
TCAAGAACTAAAATGTAAACTTTAGAAATATAAAGCATAAAAGGAAAAAACAAATTTGTTGTTTGTTGTTTTCTGCAGATGGCGAAAGAAGGCGCGGGGAGATTCAGTTCATGGTGATAGTGACTGTGCCAAGTGGACGAGTGATCAATGTAACAATTATAATCTTATAAATATATGTGTAGGCGAGCAACCCATAATTAGCCGGAACTCCTCTTGGTAGATTTCATCCCAACTTCAATAATCCTACTAGCCTGTTACCAAAACCATGGTCAGACACTAGACGATTAAGACCCTTTAGGTCGCTTAGTGATTAAGCTCCTTGAATCGGACTAATGCAATAATCACAGTGGTTACTCGTTGTCCTCGAGTCAACTAACTTTCCATTGATATCCCCGTGTCACTTGGGGGTCGCCGGTCCACTAGCGAACAAGATCTTATCTATGTAGAACAAAGCATCATGTTGTCTGGGCCCTTAATTGGACAACAAGCATTAGGCATCCCATAGATAGTCAAGCACACATAATATAGTAATTAGAATCAATCACAAACTAATGGAAAATATGAAGGCACATCACGTCTCACCAATCCCCTATATCTCCAAGGCCAAGGGAATTACTCACACATGAGAGAAGAATGGATCATCAATATAATTGAATAAAGGGAATTCGTCTTTGTATTACCGTGGATATCCACAATAAGAATAGAAAAATATCCAACACAATTCAAGATGGGAAGAAACAATCTCAAACCCTAGTCTTGCAAGGTGGAGATCCCTCTCTCTCAAGTACAAGTAGTGGCTATGGGGGTGTATTGGCTAGGAGGTTGAAGATCGTGGAGAGAGATGAAGAACGTCTTCCCCATCTTCTCCGAATCTCTTCTTTCTCCCTTCTAGATGGTATGGCAGCTGTTGTGTTGTGTTTTCATCCTTGATCCCTTCACAGAAGTTGTCCCTTTTGACAAGACAGAGGCGGCAGAAAGTATACGGCTGAAAAAATATTCCCGCCGTATAGTTGCTCATTAAAGCTTCAGTGAGCTCTCCTCGCGCGCTTCCAAGGTGGGACTCGCTTGTTTTCTCCAGAATATTGTGTTTCTCTAGTTAAATCCCTCTGTTGATGTTCAGAACCTAAAACACACATTAAAAACCAAGTTTTCTTTGCTACCGAATTATTAGCGTTAGGTAAATCTAGAAAATGATCAAATCCGAGCGAAAACCATCAATAAAAGCCATAAAAAACGTGTCGAATCTCACAGCTATCAGCTCCCCCAAGCTTAGATGTTGCTCGCCCTCGAGTGACAAGGAAATAAAGAAGAATAGCAGAGATTCGAGACTGAAAATAAAGGAACTCACAAGTTTGAATTGGTGTCAAATTATTTTCTTCATAATCCCTGTAATCTTAAATATGATCATACAAGTATTCACAAGATTGCACTGAGTCCACTTCCTAACCACGTATATCTTGTTAGCAAATAAATCATATGCCTAAGCAAGTGTTGAAAGTTTTACCTAGGAAAGTGAGACAAATTCTTTTGGTGCCTCTCTTTATGGAGAGATGAAAACTTTTTGTTCTTGTTTGTTTAACCATTAGGAGTACTCAAGTTTGCATCAAAGCATGTAATTTAAGAACAACTCATCTATTCCATGTCAAAATTTGAAGACTATCAAAGGACCTCTTTCTTTTCCATGCCACTATTTTTTATCATGTTTAATTGGGTTGTGTTGTGCACTCGTGACCATGCCAATAAATAATTGTTGAGAAATAATAGGCCAGAGGAGTACTACAACTTCACTTAGAACGTGAAACCATGAGGAGACTAATTTTTTTACCCGTCATAGCATTGCTGCTACATACTTTTACATAACTCAATAGCCGAAATCAAGTGGTTTCCCACATTTAGATCGTTCATTGGCCAGGGGAGTTAATAGTTCCCCATGGAGCACGACAGAGTTGTAATGACACGTGTAAAGCAATATCTTACATTAATTATTAGAAAAAGAAGTGGCATAATTTCTACTACTTCGAAGCATCCATTTTATCAAACAATTTAAATCAAGGGTACTATCAAGTCTATCTATATTAAGCTCAAATGGAATGGAGTAGTTCTAAAATTAAATTCTTTGGGCTAAACATGGACTCAAGTCATCTTTTAGATGCTTTTTCTTGTTGTCATAATGTAGGAAGTATTTTTAACCAAGTTCTTTGCTCACTATTTCAAGGCTAAATAGGAGACACTGGCAAAGGAATAGAATTTATAGGATAACAAGCTAAGTGGGGAGCGACCTCAGTGCAAGCGAGTAAATATTTGTAGGATCAATTTAAGGTTGCAGAAAGGATGATGAAAGGGACGTGATACCTCTTCTAACTTGCTTCATTCTTGTATTTGAGTCGAACCCCTCTATGCTTCCCTATTGCCAAGTCACCTGAAAGTAAGCAATCTACGAGAGAAACAAAGAACGAACTTGCAAATAAAGTTACAACTAATTTTTTTATTTTTGGTTTAGAAATGAAAAGCTGAAAATAAACATGCAAATTTGAAGAAATAAAATGAATCAAAAGAAGAAATGAAAATATGAATGCAAAGTTTGGAGGTTTTCAAACCTCCCCCAAGCTTAGGCGATTGCCAGGCTCAATTATTGCCATCATTTGGCGGCTAGTGTGGATACTGCTGGTAGTAGTCGGGGAAGTGGGTCATGAAGTGACTGAAGTTGTGAGTCAAAGTATTCATATCTTCATTCACATCCTAAAGAGTGTGGTCGATCTCCCCAACGTGCTAGTTGAGCTGCTGGAACTCCTGATAGGGGACATAGCTGTACCCCTGTTGTGGCTGGTTGTGCCACGGGTCCCAAGATCCTCCTTGCTGCTGCTGTTGTCCTTCCCAAGAAGGGTTGTGTCCCTGCTCTTCCTCCTGCTCTTGGTCCTGCTCCTCATAATCCTATTGCCCTTCATCTTCCTCTTCCTTGGGCTGGAGCTCGGCCAAGATCTCCGTCACTTGGTCCTTGGTGAGGATCCAAGTGTTCTTGTCCAAAATCGCGAAGGCTTGGGGGCAGGGCAACTGAACCTGCTCACCCTGTGCATCATCAAGATAACTGAATTGATATGCTCGGAGCCTCCAGTTAGCATGATAAACACGAAGGAAGCCACAAGCAATCAAATATTTGACATCCATGAGTTTGGAGCCATCAACAGGTTCCATAATAGGTAGTACAATGTTCACTGCATAGGCAAGGTGGGTTACCAATCCACCAATGCGAATATCACCTTTGGTCTTGTTTCTTTGGTGGCGAAAGTGCTGGATGAGTAGAGATGCAGGACTAGGGCTTTGCGGTGAAGTGGGGAAGAGAGCCTTGGTGATCATTGCCATGTCCGCATTGGCCATGGAGCCTATGTCACATCTCCCCAGTAGTGTGTTGGCGAGGAACAGAGCATAGTAGCGAATGGTTGGGTTCTAGATGGTGGACATCTTCTTCTGATAAAAGTTCCTGCCACCATTAACAGAAATAACCTCCCAAGTCGTTCCACTTGTAACGCTATAGAGGTTAGTAACATTGGGCTCCCTAGTATGAGGGAAGCTGAATGCATTGCAAAATTGTTCGAAACTTATGTCATAGTGCTGCCGGTTCATGGTGAAGCTTATCCTGCACAAATTACCTTTCTCCCTGTGGTCTTTGTTGAAGGAGGCAAGGAACTCATGGGTAAGCTCGGCGTAGGTGTCGTGGCTTGAGAAGCCAAGTACCGCCAACCCCGCCCTGCTACACATGAGGTCGGAATCCCCCTTCAACCCTGCCGCGGTGAGATAGTTGTGGTCGGCCCAACGTGTGGGTAGTACCCTCCTCGATGAGACAATGTACAACTTGGAGTTGCACGGGGCTCGGGACCCCGAGCTCGAGCCCTCACCCTATTGGCGCTTGCTCGAAAGAAAGAGGTTACCAATTTTGTTCATCGTGATGCACTGAAAAATTTCACCATAAAACCTTAGGCATATAGTTTCTATATGATATATGAACGATTCTACATGGAAAAAATTCAATCCTAATGTGAGAAATTAATAGGAAAAACAAAATAAGCTTGAGTTTATCCACTAGATCAATGTGAGAGTTTCAACCATGGAAATCTGAAAATAAAGCATGGATAAGGAGAGAAACATACCGATCTATTGATTCCCCCACTCAAACGAATGAAATCCGCGAAGAGTCAAGAGTTCTAGGTGGATTTTGAGAGGTTTGGAGAGAGAATATGAGAGAAATAATGAGGAGAGTAGGAAGACCTAGCCGCCCCAGTGCGATTTTGTGGTCGCACCGAACTATAGGGCCGGAACTAAACGGGCAGGTGATGTTTCTCCGCCCGTATAATTGCGGCGGCACCGCCAACTAGGGTTTCTTTATACAGAAAACAGCTATACGGATGCAACTATATGGCTGGACTGCAATGATCCCGCCATATAGTTGGTCGTTAAACTGTCTACCTCTCGAGATAAATTTCTACAACTACCACCGATATCTATACGACCAGAACTATACGGCCGGAATTTTTATTCCTGCCGTATAGTTGGTCATTAAACTCTCAGTACCTTTGGGACGAAATTCTATGAAGGCATCGATATCTATACGACCAGAGCTATACGACCAGAATTTTTACTCTCGCTGTATAGTTGGTCGTTAAACTCTCGATACCTTTTAGAAATTTTTGTACGAAGGCATCGATATCTAAATGACCAGAGCTATATGGCCGGAACTTTTATTCCTGCCATATAGTTGGTCGTTAAATTCTCTGTGTCTTCGAAGAAAATTTGTTGATGAAAAAGATATCTATATGACCGGAACTATACGACTGAAATTTTTATTCCTGTCGTATAATTGGTCGTTAAACCGTCAGTAATCATAAAAAAAATTCTATTTCTTCGAGGATTCCTTCTTATACCAAAACTTAGCGAAATACCTTGTTTTAAACAGAAAATTGATAGTAAAAACTATTGAACAACATTAGAATATTAAAAGCAAAACTTTAGCTTCTATAAATAGAAAACTCAAACTTTTATTCTTATTATTATTCTCTACGAATTCAATCGATGTTTCTACTACTTTTTGACAGCTGCATCTCCGCGAGCGTGCTTTTGCAAGAATGCCTGTGAAAAAGTGGTAGGAATGTGATGAATTTATTATTCTCTAATCTACTTAATTGACGAAATGGGTTGACTCCCATAAAGCATTTATTAAGAATGGTTGAGTAACTCAACATGTTCTCTCTTCTCGAATTCTTACCTTTGGTTCCCCCTTATCAAAGGCACTTACCACATGAACTCGTTTTGCCTGTGGAACATATCTTTCTCCTCCTCCTAGCTTCTTTGGAAAATACCGGATGATTTCAGCATCATAAACATTGAAGATTATCTTTCCTTCAGCACAATCTACTGATGCACCTACAGTACTAAGGGAAGGTCTTCCAAGTATTATAGATAATCTTTCATCTTTAGGCATCTCAAGATTAATAAAATCAGTGGGAATAACATGCTCATCTATTCTAAGTAGAACAACCTCGATCATACCAATGGGTTGTTTAGTGGACTTGTCAGCCATCTGTAAAGTGATAATAGTAGGAGAATACTCCCCTAATCCTAACCTTTTATAGAGGGAGTATGGCATTACACTAACTCCTTCTCCTAGATCACACAAGGCATTATGAATATCAGTTTTGCCTATTGAGCATGAAATAGTTGGTACTCTAGGATCTCCAGACTTAGATAGAAACTTCCCATTAGCAAGATAGCTCGTTACCATGGCAACAGTTTCAGATATTTCTTTCTTTCTACTAAGAATATCACAGAGGAATTTACCATAAGTAGGAACTTTTATTGCATCTGCAAATGGAATTTCCAGACGAAGGTCACTAAGTGCCTTTGTAAAATAATTATAAATTACCTGATCCAGTGCTTTGTTTTTTCGATCTGGATAAGGAAGCTTTTTCTCACCTGACTTACTCTTGTCATTTACCCTTTATAGGGGGGTCAGGCTCTTTCTTTGCTTTCTTTTGTTGTTGCTTATTGCTTTTCTTCTTTCCTACTACAACAAATTCATCTTCCTTGCTTATTTCTTTATCTTCTCTTGGATCAACTGTCTCTACATCAGAGTCATAATGGTCATCTTGTGCATCATTTTGGTCCTCCTTGGTTTGATCTTGCGTTTCGGTTTCACCTTGAGGATCCACCAATGTATCATCTTCTTGGCTTGCTTCTAGCAAGGCTTTTTCCTTTCGCTCTTTTTCGACTTCGTATTCTGGTGGTCCTAAGGGTCTTGTAACAACTGCACCCCTTCTTGTGACAACATTAGTAGAAACAGGAATATCTTTATCTTCACAAAGAAAAAATTGATAACTTGATGCTATTTGTTCACACTAGGTTTCAATCATACTAAGGTACTTGTGAAATAATTTTATTTCTTGGCCAATCTCATCATAATTTTTCGTGAGTTCTGCCAAAATATTTTTGTGTTTTTGGAAATGCTTATGCAAGTTATTATGAGATTTTACTTGTCGATGTTTTAATTCTTAAAAAACTTGTCTAGTTCCATCTTCTTCAATTAAAACTTGTAACAAATCTACTTTGTTTTCCTTAACAAGTTCAGAGGGTATACCTTTTTCTTTCATAGTTTTGCGTACCTCAGGCATAAGATCAGGAGTTATATGAAGTATCCCTTTTTCTGGCTTAATGCCAAAATCAGGATTATATAAAGAATCATTCTTAGCCCTAGTAGACATTAGTTCCAAACATTCTTTAATAATTAAAGTATTTATTGATACTCCTACTAAGAAGTCAAGCAACTCTCTGCATTGAGTATTGAGACCATGGTAGAATAAATGGCAAATTGTTAGTTCAGAATAGCCATGATTAGGAATACTATTGATCATTCCAAAGAATCTTTCCCAGGCTTGTGGGTAGTTTTGTCCCACGTTCTGACTAAAGTTTCCTATGTTCCTTCTTAGTTCAGTTGCCTTTTTAAAAGGAAGAAACCTGTTTATGAATTTAGTAATGCAGTTTTCCCAACATTTAATGTAATGGCGAGGGAGAGAATATAACCAGTCTAAAGCTTTACCTTTAAGAGACCATCGAAATATTTTAATACGAGAGATGTCTCTTGGAAAACCTTTTGGTCCAAGCGATGTTATCACATCATCAAACTCTCTAATATGTCTTCCTAAGTCTTCATCTTCCCTTCCACTGAAAGCTTTCTCCTACAAATTTTTAGTAATTCAACCATCAAATCGATATTCTCTAACTCCAGGATTAGGGAACTCTATTGGTTGTATAAGAAATTCAGAACTTGGAGCACTATATTCCCTGAGAGTTTTCTCAGGTTTCGTAGGAGTTGTCCTGTAAATAGACATGATTTCCATAATATCACTCAGGTTTTCAACTTCAACTTTATTTGATCTGAAAAGTTTTTCAATAATTTCTTCGCGCCTCTAAGCAGGCACGCGCTCAATATAATCCGACAGGTAGGTCCTACTAGAGCATGTAGACCCTATGTATCCTAAGGAGAACATTTTGTAGTAGCAACACCTGAAATGTCAAAAGACAAACACTTAGCGCTTAGCTCCCCGTAAACGGTGCCAGAAAATAGCTTGATGTCTGCAAGAGCACATATCGTTTATAGCTAGTTTCGAAGTTAAGATATCGATCCCACAGGCAACCCAAAGGTAAGTGTTTATAGGTGAAGTCTCTGTCACACTCGAAGTTGTCACAGGTCTTCGAGTGAATTGACTGCAAGTGTTGAAATAAGGAATTGGGTTTTGATTAAATGAGATGTATTTAAATAGAACTAAAATGTAAACTGCAGAAATATAAAGCATAAAAGTAAAAAACGACTTTGTTGTTTATTGTTTCCTGCAGATGGCGAAAGAAGGCGCGGGGAGATTCAGTTCATGGTGATAGTGACTATGCCAGTTGGACGAGTGATAAATGTAACAATTATAATCTTATAAATATATGTGTAGGCGAGCAACCCATAATTAGCCGGAACTCCTCTTGGTAGATTTCATCCCAACTTCAATAATCCTACTAGCCTGTTACCAAAACCATGGTCAGACACTAGACGATTAAGATCCTTCAGGCCGCTTAGCAATTAAGCTCCTTGGATTGGACTAACGCAATAAGCACAGTGGTTACTCGTTATGCTCGAGTCAACTAGCTTTCCATTGATATCCCCGTGTCACTCGGGGGTCGCCGGTCCACTAGCGAACAAGATCTTATCTATGTAGAACAAAGCATCGTGCTGTCTAGGCCCTTAATTGGACAACAAGCATGAGTCATCCCATAGATAGTCAAGCACACATAATATAGTAACTAGAATCAATCACAGACTAATGGAAAATATGAAGGCACATCACATCTCACGAATCCCCTACATCTCCCACACCCAAGGGAATTACTCACACATGAGAGAAGAATGGATCATCAATATAATTGAATAAAGGGAATTCGTCTTTGTATTACCGTGGAGATCCACAATAAGAACAGAAAAATATCCAACACAATTCAAGGTGGGAAGAAACAATCTCAAACCCTAGTCTTGCAAGGTGGAGATCCCTCTCTCTCTCAAGTACAAGTAGTGGCTACGGTGGTGTATTGGCTAGGAGGTTGAAGATCATAGAGCTAGATGAAGAACGTCTTCCCCTTCTTCTCCGGATCTCTTCTTTCTCCCTTCTGGATGGTATGGCGGCTGAAGTGTTGTGTTTTCGTCCTCGGTCCCTTCATGGAAGTTGTCCCTTTTGACAAGACTGAGGCGGCGACAACTATACGACGGGAACTATACAGCCGGAAAAATATTCCCGTCGTATAGTTGCTCGTTAAAGCTTCTGTGAGATCCCCTGGTGCGCTTCCAAGGTGGGACTCGCTTGTTTTCCAGAATATTGTGTTTCTCTAGTTAAATCATCTGTTGACGTTCAGAACCAGAAACACACATTAGAAACCAAGTTTTCTTTGCTACCGAAGTATTAGCGTTAGGTAAAGCTAGAAAACAATCAAATCTGGGAGAAAACCATTAATAAAATCCATCAAAAATGTGTCGAATCTCACAGGTATCAGGTTGCGTTGTGATTAGATATGTTTATGCAGCCATGATTGCTGCCTGGGCTATTTTTGCTTTGATGTTCCCTGCTTGATCTATTGACATTAACAATAGGTCAAGGTCGGGGATTAGCTCGTTTCTTTCGAATTTAGGGACATTCTGCAACCAAGATGTTCCCCTTCTTGGTGGTTCTCCCCCAGTTACACTTCTTGGTCCTCTGGTAGAACTTAATTGTGCCCGTCTTAGGCTAGATTCATCGGCTAGACTTTTTCTTTTGTCGAGTTGCCTTTGCATCCTTAGTAAGTCTCTCTTCTTGTGATGAAGCCAGTATTGATATGCAAGAAAATCATCGTGTGTGGCATCGGTGATCATTGGAACCATACCCAAGATTGCTTCCCTTGCTTTTTGCCATGCTGCAGCTGGTAATCGAAGAGTTCGCCTCTCGCCTCTACGTGATCCGCCTCCTCCTAATGTTAGATGGTTGTCCATCGGATCGCCTTCGTTTTCGTGATTCCCTTTGTTGCTGTGATTTCCTGCATTGTCATCTGATAAATTATCATCTAGGTTAATGATAGGGTTACCGTTAGAGTCGTGTTGCGTCGAAGGTTCTCTGTCGATCACACACACTTGGTGTCGTGTTATGCGTGATGTAGTGACATCGTTGTTGGATCCAAAGGGGACACTGTCCAGGGGACTGGTGAAACCCAATGGTTCATGTTCTGGGTAGATTTCAGCCTTTCTAATTCAAAAGTCGATACTTTCTCCACTTTCGTCGGGTTTCTTGTTTTCTGAGCTTGGTACTCGTGGTGTGGTTGACTGATGGTTTGACCTAAAGGAGAGGTCATTCTAGGGACCATCAAGGTCCCCTAGATCTTCTGTGCCTTTATTATTTTTGATAGCCATCTCCATCTGTGGTGTGGCTTCTGTGGATGATTCGTCGGGTGATGCAGTTATCAGCTTATCGCTGTAGGCACGGATTTATTGACTGATGGTCCCGATGAGATTAGAGCCGAGAGGTGTAGTTCGTCAGGATCCTCTACTTGGAAGTGAAAACTTCCAATGATGAGATCGGATCCACCGTTGAAATCGACGGGTATCGAAATAGGGGTGGGTGGGTGGGCGTGGTTCCGCTTTTGCTGGATTGCTGCTTGGTGAAAAGAGGTCTGCTGAATCCGTGGTTCTAGTGTTCAAGTTTCCCATAGACGGTGCCAATTGATGATGAGTAACCTCGGCAATGCCCAGGATGATGGATTTAGGGTTTTGCAGAAAAGAGAATACTAGGGATTTCGTCAGATATCAAGAAAACAAGGGAGTCGAAGTCGCCTGAATACTTGATGAATAGCACTATTATAGATCGCTTGGGGCTTTTTTCCATTGTCCCCTCATAGGCTTCTCCCGTCCTATATATAATATATCGGGTCTCAAAGCCGTATATAGATAGGTTACATATGTATGATTACAACTCCAACATAATGTCGGTTCATAGTTCCTTTCCAAATACAACCTAAGCTTTCATCGGATGCCTTCTTGGGCCATCATATTGAATCTTCATGGGCCGTGAGCCTTTATGCAACCAAGGTAACAAATCATAAGCACCCGAGTAATCATAGCCATGTCACCCAGCTTCAGATCGATCGACCCCAGCAAGGCATTGGATTCTCACGTACCATAAGAAGGATAGCGAGAAGACAAGAAAGGACAATACCCAGTACACTACTTTATCAGATGATGTAGCAAATAGTATCACACTATGCACTGTACCTGTGCACTATGCATGACACAATCAGATAAAACTTGCATAGTACTAGTTAGGCCTGTGGGCCCGCCACGTTCCTTGGGCCAACATTATAAGGCACCAGGTAGGGCTCTCACTTGGACAGGCACACACGCACTAGCATTTTGGAGCCAGGCTCTGATCGATCGCTAGCTCACTCAGCTAGCTAGCTCTCTCATATCGAGCATGCATACACTAGCTTAGATACACATATACTGGGTTGGACTTCACTAGATAGGCAGTTCATACAGCTCGAGGAGCATTCTGTAGCTCTCACTCTGATAATACCATAGTCAGATCGGTAGGAGTAGGGGTGTTACCTCCTCACGAGAGCCCCGAACCTGGGTACTTCCTGCGTCTCGCTATGTTGGCTTGTATACAATCATGCCCGCGGACACTGTCGATAGCTTCCCTGCCATTTACCCACACCTCTATCTAGCCTTGTCAGGCACTGCCGTTTCACATACAACGATAGTTGGCGCCCACCATGGGGCAAGATATAGCTTCGGCCGGAGTTCTGTTCCACATGGGACCGATTTCTTCAGCACCGATGCCGCTGATTCGGTTTAAAAAATCACCTGGGGGCTTGTTGCCGCTCCCGCACCATCACCGACACCGTGTCGAAATTCTCGCGGCCTCATCGCTGCCGTCACTGTCGTCTCGCTGAGTCTCTTGGGGGCTCACCGGGTCGCCGGAGGGCTCGTGGTCGCCGCCGCGACGCCTTCGCCTCCGTCCCGTGGAAAATCTTGGGGGCTCACCGTAGCCGCTTCATCATCAGCGGCATCACCGTCTGCATCGTCCTCAAGCCCATCGCCGCGTCTGCAACATCGCCTCCGCGCCCGCGTGGATGTTTTCGTCCTCGACATCAACGGCTCGGCCTTGCGTGCGTATGCCCGAGTGCATCTGACACATCCGACGACGAGCGGCTTCCGCTGGCGTGCGCCGCGGCGCGCCGGCCTAGCTGGGGCTGCAGCAAGCCAGCGAGCGCACACTCGTGCGTTCCCATGCGCACCGGCGTCAGCCTCTTCCTCGGTCTTGCAAGCACCTTCGCCCACAGCAACGCCTCAGTTTCCGCTTGCAAACATCTCCAACGTCCCGTGAGCTACGCATCGGCGTGTGCTTGCCGTGCCGCTCCATGCGAGCCCACCTGCGACCTCCCACTGTCGACCATGCCACCCCTACAGCAACCTCCTGCACCGCCGCATCTCCTCCTCTGTGTGCCTTTGCTGCCCCGCTGCTGCGGGTCTTTCTATCGCACGCCGCTACGCGTCTCGTGCTCCCTTCCTCGACCACACCTCCTCTTCCCGGCAATCCACGCCCATGCTCCTCCGCGCAAGCGCACCGCCATGCCGGCCGCCACGACACCTCCTCCCGCTCCCGCGTCCTTGCGTGCCCTCCCGCGCATACGCAGCTCAGCTCGCTGCCGCGCCCGTGTGCTCGTCCATCCTCCTCCCCAGCAAGGCCCACGCCGGCGTGCTTCCCATCACCTCCCCACCCCTCTCGCGTGCTGCTGATGACCCACAAGTATAGGGGGTGTATCGCAGTATTTTCGAGGGAAGTGAAACCCAATTTATTGATTCGACACAAGGGGAGCCAAAGAATATTTATAAGCCTTAAGAACTGAGTTGTCAATTTAACTGCACCTGGAAAAAATCTTGCTCACAGCAGTTTATCAGTAGCAACGGTTTTGTAATAGGAATAGCAAAGTAATAGCAGCAGTAAAAGTAAAGACAATAGTAACAATTGCAGTAAACAGTAGGATTAAAGCATGGTAGGCATAGGGATGGATGGACGGGCGTTGCATGGACAACACAATTCATATGGGCAATCAAGATATAGGGCATTTGCAGATAAATAAGATAAAGCATCTAAGTACTAGATAATCATAGCCATGTGTTCCATATATAGTCATACGTGCTCGCAATGAGAACTTGCACAACATCTATTGTCCTGTCAGCCCGTTTGCAGCGGGGCCTCAAGGGAACTACTGGCAATTAAGGTGCTCCTTTTAATAGAGCACCGGAGCAAAGCATTAACACTCTGTGAACACATGTGATCCTCACATCAGATCCATTCCCTCCGGTTATCCCGATTGCTGTCACTTCGGGGCCTTTGGTTCCGGACAATAATATGTGCATACAACTTGCAGGTAAGACCATAAAAAATACTATCATAATGAATCAATAACATGTTCATATCTGAGATCATGGGACTCGGGCCCTAGTGACAAGCATTAAGCATAACAAGTCGCAACAAAGTCAAAAAGCACTAATAATAGATACTAGGCACTATGCCCTAACAATCCGATGCCATTACATGAACGATCTCATCCAATCCCTACCATCCCCATAGCCTACAACAGGAGATTACTCACTCATAGATGGGGGAAACATGGATGGTCGATGGAGAAGCGATGGTGATGATGATGGCGATGATCTCCTTCAATTCCCATCCCGACAGGGTGCCAGAACGGAGTTTCTAGTTCCGAATTGCAGAATCTGGTGGTGGCGGAGCAGCGGAACTCTTTCTGGAAAAACATCGAACCCCCCTTGGTTTTTAGGTCAAGAGGCAACTTATAGGCGAAGAGGGAGGTCGAGAGGGTAACCGAGGCGACCACACCACCCCAGGCGCAGCCTGGCCTGGCCCGCGCGGCCAGGTGGTGTGGGCCCCTCGTGGCCCTCCTCCATCTCGTCTTCTGGCTCCGTGGGTCTTCTGGTGAAATAGGATTTTTTTGGCATATTTTCCGGGATTTTTCCTGATAGTTGATTTTCTGCACGAAAACTAGACACCAAGGTAATTCTACTGAAAAAAGCGTCAGTCCGTGTTAGTTGTATCCAAATCACACAAGTTTAGAGGAAAAAGAATAGCAAAAGTGTTCGGGAAAGTAGATACGTTTTGGACGTATCAACTCCCCCCAAGCTTAGCTTATTGCTTGTCCTCAAGAAATTTAGTTGAAAACTGAGTGCGATAAAAGAAACTTTCACGAACACATTTGCTTCATAAGATGTATATATTCTTAGCATATGATCAATTACTCAGGCAATTCATAATAAAGAGTATGCAACTAAGTTTACTTAATAGTCATTGCAAGCTATGACGAGATTCCAACTCAAAAATAATAAACAACATGAAACATAAACATAAGCAACATTGCAATGCTCATAACAAGGTATGATAGAGTGGTATCTCGCTTGCCTTTGATTGTAGAGCAAACATAAATGCCAAGGCACCTCTGAAGTTCAAGTGAAGACTAGAAGTAATGATATCAAAGATACAAGCATCAAAGTCATGACACAAATAATCAAGTTTTGAGACAAGCATATTACACTAAGAATGACAACTATGCTCTCAAGAAAGTGCTCATAGAATGTGTGGAGACTCAACAAGGAAATGAAAAGGTTTTGAAAAGTTTGAAAGGCTTCCAAATGCTGAAAGTATGGTACTCATTAGCTTTGAGATCTCATTGCCCCTATCATAAGCATCTTTAAATGGTTAAGGTGAAAGTGAGGTACAATACGAGTTATATATGTTTGACAGACTATAAACTAGAAATCTCATGTCCCTTGAGTACGAGGGTCGCTCCTCATGCTACTCAACTTTAGTTACCGGTAAGTTCTTGTCATAGTAAATACATGCGTATCATAGAGAACCGCCAATGGGGTACCCTTGCCCGATGATACGGAAGAATCCCCATATCAAAATGACAAGGCAAGCAGACAACGAGCATCTCAGCAATCTTCTTATTTACCATGGGAAAATGGTGCTTTTTTCTCTCTTTCCTCTTTTCTCAAATCTTTTTTTCTTTTTCTCAATAGGTATCTCTTTTTTTATAAGAAGAATGCTTCATAGATACTCATTATGGTTACGCTGCAGGTTTCCACCATGATTAGGCATGGATTAGACCGGCGCCCAGGCGTTTCTCTAACACACATACATAACTCCATGGACTTACAAGCTCCACTTTTATTTCACATCAACGACATCCGCAAACAAAAGAGCATGATATCAACTGGGTATATATTTATAGGTGTTGAAAGCGTTCCCTGTGACAGCACGGTTCTGCTAATCCCTAGCCTAATTTGCAAGCATATAACTTTCATGGATAGTCACAATGGTCCAGGTTTATTAAGTGCAAGAAATAAAGTGTGCCATCAAGTTCGTGAGAGCTTTAGTAAGTAACTTTCTCATAACAAGCAAACATTTTATTTGGAAGAAAACTAGGCATATTGAATATGCACGGAATAGCAAATGATGCTAATAGGTAGGTATGGTGGACACTGTTGGCAATATTGGTTTTAGGGAATTGGAAACACAAGTAGAGCTCATACTCAGTACAAGTAAAGGCTAGCAATAGTAAGGGAGCAACAAACGAGAGAGAAATAACTTGTCATAATCATGCTTGCAACAAAATAGGACTAATCATGGCATGAAAGTGATTCAAGACCCCTGAGGCAAAATAATTCATCGAGGCTTAACTGATTATTGTTTCAGTCATATGGATGCATGAGCATGTGCCAAGTAAACTCAAGTGAAACATTCAGAGGAGGATACCACAGTGTCATACCAAGTTATGAATAGAGGAATGCAAGCAAACATTCATATGACATGCTACAAATTATTAGGAAGCTGGAGCTAATCACAAGAAAGCAGAATTACTAAGCATCCATAAATAACATACGCCCTACATGAACAGACTAAGCATGCCCACAATTATGAGTATATGTACAAAAATGAAAACAAATAGAGTTCGTTACCAGCCTCTTACCACACCTCAAGTTGTCATTAATCCTCATTATTGCCCTTCACTTGTGTGACTTGAATAATAACATGAAACCAAATTCCACTAAGGACTGCTGAACCCTGCAACAAACTTCACAAAACCAAAGAAGAACAACATATTTTTTTGGTGTTTTTGATTTTTAATGGCAAGAACCAAAAAGGAAGAACAAGTAAAGCAATTTTTTTTCGAATAATTCAAACAAAGCAAAAAGGAAGAAGCAAACCAAGGCAAAAAGAAAAAGAAGGAAACAAAGAGAAACAACGGAAATATTTTTGGTATTTTTGTGTTTAGAAAGCAAAAGCAAAGAAAGAACAAAAACTAAAAGGAGAACGAAGCATGGATATACAAAGTACCGACTAAACATGATATGGAGATGAGTGTGATGTCGGTGTACCTCCCCCCAAGCTTAGGCTTTTGGCCTAAGTGAGTATCAATCCCAAGCTGGCCAAGATGGAGCGCCTCCGTAGTACGGCGAGGAGGTACCCTTGTCCTGGTACGAGCTTGAGGACGCCCCACCGTTGTGCGCAGAGTAGTCGTAAGAAGGCACATCCTCCTGGTGCTGCCTGTGGAAACCAAGCAAGCGGAGCTGCTCATCCACCTCCTTCTTAGAACGCAACCATGGCCTCCTATGAATACTGAACAAAGTAGATTGTGGCAAAGGAATCTCCCTCTCCTCCCCGTTAGTACACAACATCATGTATACTAAACCCTCTGTAGTAGAGTTAGCAGTGATGAAGTGATGTGTTTTCATAGAAGCAAGATCAAGCCTTTGTGGTGCCAACACAGTGTCATTAGGATCCACAGAAAGTTCTAATGCAACAACCATACGTGAAGCAATAATGCCCCATAAATAGGTCCCCTAGCAGCTAGGCGGCGAGCAATGAGAGAGCCAAGATTGTACCTGGTATCATTATTAAGTGCAGCCGCGAGGAAGGCTAAATGATAATTAGAGATATTACTAGTGTTCTCCCTACCAAGAATGGTAGTAGCAAGATAGTAAGCAAAATATCTAAGAGCTGGGAGTTGAATGTTCCTTATCTTCCCACGCTGAGCTACGTGGTCATCATCCTTTGTAACACTTCGATAGAGCTCCAGCAAATCATCGGGTCGACCTTGGATCTTCTTCACTATCCCCGTCATGCCTATATCTATAATGCTGCAAAATCTTTCCAATGACATGGTAATAGGATGATTATAAATTCTGAACGAAACAGTTGACTGATAAGGGGTGTTAGTGAAAACGAAACTCTCAACAAAAGTTTTGGTGAGCACGGCATATTGCTCACTCTCATCCTGCATGTAAGTGGTCAAACCGACCCTCTGAACCAGTATTAAGAAATCATCGAGGATCCCTGTAGCTTGCAAAAAGGTAAAACAAGGGAAAGTAGATGAGTGAGCATCTCCCTCATCTCCTTCATTGCCAAAGCGTGGTGAAATAAGATCTTCATTGTATGAAGGCCTAAACTGAGATGCCGATCTTGAGGGCCTTGACCTTCTAGGTGTGTCCCTCTCAAATATTTCTCCAAATGTGTGGTTGTTCATCTTTGATATTCTGAAATTTAAACATCCTTTATACAAGTGATTGCAAAGTGAATACATAATAAATGGAACTACTCATAGGGACTTGTAATAGGCCTAAACATGCATTAAAACAATATCCCTAAGAATTGCACAAGCTTACAGGCTCTCATAACCTGTCACCTAAAGCAGCAAAATACTCAAGATATAAACCACTAAACACAAATCTACTTGGACAAGCGGAGGAGTCACATACCAGAGAACAAATGCTCCAAATTTCAGCAGCAAAGATGGGCTGAGCAAGGAGATCGAAAAATCATGGACAAGAACAGCAAGAACACGATTTCGAGCAATGAACTGGTGTTTTTTCAGGAGAGAGAGAGAGAGTAGTGAGAAGTGAGAGAGTGAGTGGAGGGCCAGGGGTGGCCCACACCACGGCCAGGCGCACCCCTGGGCTGGCCGCGCCACCAGGTGGTGTGCCTGCCTGGTGGGCCCCCCTGGTACTCTCCATGAACTTCACTGCCCCTTTTTCACGTAAAAATTTAATATGAATTTTCTGGCATTTTTCAAGACACTTTATTTTGGAGCAATTTTCAGGTATAGATGAATGATTTTCTGACAGAAATATTTTTTTCCGGAAAGATGCAAAAGCAAAACTAAACTAAAACTTTAGAATTTCTAAGACACACTAATATGCAAGCAACTATCAATAGAAAAGTAAACTAAACGAAAGCAAAAACTAAAATGGATAAAATAAAAGTAAGCGAAGATAATCATGGTGAAAACATTGTTTTTTTCATTAAAATTCCTTTGTTAACAAGGTTGATCAGGTCTTGTTACCAAAACAATTTTGTATGAAACAAAACTTTGTATGACACTAATGATTATGTTACCTCAACCTTGATAGCAATGGTCCCAATCATAATAGTTTCATATTTTTCTCTTGGTATGGGACAATATATTTCTCCAACTTGAATGCCCTCAACATGTTCAACTGAGTTCAAACCATAAGTCTTATCAATCTTCTTGGGGAAATAGACAGTATGCTCCTTATCATTAACATTAAAAGTCACCTTTCCTTGATTACAATTAATAATAGCTCCTACAGTATTAAGAAAAGGTCTCCCAAGAATAATAGACATATTATCATCTTCAGGCATTTCAAGCACAACAAAATCAGTTAATATCAAGCAATTATGAGCCACTTGAACAGGTACATCCTCACATATACCAACAAGAATAGTAGTAGATTTATCATCCATTTGCAAAGATATATCAGTTGGTATTAGTTTTTCCAATTGAAGTCTCTTATAGAGGAAAAAGGCATAACACTAACTCCTCCCAAATCACACAAAGCAGTTCTAACATAACTATTTTTAATAGAGGAAGGAATAGTTGGAATCCCTAGGTATCCAAGTTTCTTAGGAACCTTACCATTAAAGAAATAATTAGCAAGCAAAGTAGAAATTTCTTCATTAGGGATCTTCCTTTTATTCGAGACAATATCCTTCATATACTTTGAATACGGAGGCAATCTAATAACATCAGTCAAAGGAATTTTCAAGAATAAATGTTTCATCCACTCACAAAACTTGTTATAGTGTTCATCTTCCTTTGACTTGTGTTTCTTATCAGGGAAAGGCATAGATTTTTGGACCCAAGGTTCTCTTTCACTACCATGTTTCTTAGCAACAAAATCTTCTTTAGTGTATTTAGTATTCTTAGTGTGCCTTTCAGGTTCTTCTTTAACTTTTTCTTTATCAGGAGCATCATTTTCCTCATTACCACTTTCAGTTTCAGCATCAGAGACAAATATGCTATTAGGATGTTTAGCAGGTTTAGAAGGTTCTACAATAGTTTTATGTTTCTTTTTTTCTTTTCTTAGGAGTAGTACCACTATTCTTAGCTTGTTGAGAATCCTGCTCAATTCTTTTAGGATGCCCCTCAGGATATAGAGGATCCTGGGTAGCAGCACCACTTCTAGTTCTAATTTCATAAGCATGTTTTTCTTTAGCAGCATTAACTAGCAAGTCTTTTTGTACTTTAATAAGTTAATCAATTTGAGTTTGAACCATTTGAAAATGTTTAACAAGCATTTTAACATCATTAGAGGTTCTTTCCACAATATCTTTTAACTCAACAATAGCTCTAGAGTTTTCCATTAAATGATTTTGCACCCTTTTATTGAAATTATCTTGCTTAATAATAAAAACATCAATTTCTTCTAAGCATTGATCAGGAGGTTTAGAGTAAGGGATATCACCTTCATCAAAATGTTGGAGAGAGTGTACCTCAATAGTGGATGAGTGGGATATTGGCTTACATAATTCTTCTATAAGAGGTAATTTCTTGACATCTGCAGCTTTTGTTCCCTTCTCCTTAAGAGATTTCTTAGCTTCCTTCATCACTTCATCATTTAGTTAAATAACTCCCCTCTTCTTTGATGTTGGTATAGGCGCAGGAATATTTGGTTCAGGTATAGTTGTCTCAGGTATTGGTTCAGGAGGAGTCCAATCTTCATAATTCTTGCTTATTTTAGCCATTAATTCCTCAGCTTCCTTGGGAGTCCTATTCCTGAAAACACAATCAGCACAACTATCCAGGTATGTCCTAGATTCTTCAGTTAGTCCATTATAAAATATGTCAAGAAGCTCATTCTTAGGTAATGGACATACAACCTGTGCGTGAATCAAAGCGCAAAACCTTGCCCATGATTCAGGCAATATCTCGTTTTCTCCCTGTTTAAAATCAAAAAGTTCCCGCAAAATAGCATGTCTAGCACTAGGTGGAAAATATTTCTGAAGGAAGGTACTAATCAAGCAATCAGGGCTATCAATAGATCCAGGAGGTAAATTATTAAACCAAGTTTTAGCTTCTCCTTTCAGTAAAAAGGGAAAATTTTAGCAATAAAGTAGGTGCGCATCTTAATATCATCAGAAAATAGGCCACTCATGGTAGAAAGCTCAGTCATATGTGCTACAGCACTTTCATTCTTAGTCCCACAAAAAGGTTCTTTCTCAACAATAGTTATGTAAGATAAATCAAGAGAGAAATCATAATCCTTATCTTTAATGTTTATGGGAGATGCAGCAAACTTAGAATTACGAGACAATTTGGCTTTTATAGTGCGCCTCTCACGGAGACTCTTAATAGCACTCCTATCATGGGTGTTTTGACATTCTTTAATAAATTCATCGGTCATCTCTATATAACCGTCTTAAATATTATAGTTCTCTCTAGACTCAGGTGAACTGACAGGTGTAGTAGTGTCTTCATTAGGAGTTTCAGTATTTCCAGCTATAGTTCTAGCAATCGTAGCATCTAGGAAAGGACCTAATGAACCACTCTTATCAAGCACAGTAGAAGCAGCATCATAAGTATCAGAAGTTTCAGATTCAGTAGTAGTAGCAGTGTGTGTGGTGGTGTAAGGAACTTACTCATAACAGATGGTGAATCAAGAGCAACAGAGGTGTTCAGAACCGTACCTCTCCTTGTAGTGGATGGTAAAATAGGAACCTTGCCATCACGAGACTTACCCATGATGGATGGATGGCGGTGAACAATAGTGATTCCAAGTGAACTTAATAAATAGAGCTATGCTCCCCGGCAACGGCGCCAGAAAATAGTCTTGATGACCCACAAGTAAAGGGGGTGTATCGCAGTATTTTCGAGGGAAGTGAAACCCAATTTATTGATTCGACACAAGGGGAGCCAAAGAATATTTATAATCCTTAACAACTGAGTTGTCAATTCAGCTACACCTGGAAACAATCTTTCTCACAGCAGTTTATCAGTAGCAACAGTTTTGTAATAGCAATAGCAAAGTAATAGTAGTAGTAAAAGTAAAGACAATAGTAAAAATTGCAGTAAATAGTAGGACTAAAGCGCGGTAGGCATAGGGATGGATGGATGGGCGTTGCATGGACAGGACAATTCATATAGCAATCAAGATATAGGGCATTTGCAGATAAATAATATAAAGCATCCAAGTACTAAATAATCATAGGCATGTGTTCCATATATAGGCATACGTGCTCACAATGAGAACTTGCACAACATCTTTTGTCCTGTCAGCCCGTTTGCAGCGGGGCCTCAAGGGAACTACTGGCAATTAAGGTGCTCCTTTTAATAGAGCACCGTGAAGGGAATATGCTCGAGAGGCAATAATAAAGTGGTTATTATCTTATTCCATGTTTATGATAAATGTTTATTTTGCATGCTATAATTGTATTAATTGGAAACGTTAATATATGTGTGTTTAATAAACAAAATACAAAGTTCCTAGTAATGCCTCTCATATAAACTAGCTCGTTGATTAACAAGATGATCAAGGTTTCCTGATCATGGACATTGGATGTTGTTAATAACGAGGTCACAACATTGATGGAATGATGTGATGAACATTCATCCGAAGTATAGCATTACAATCAAAGTCATTATGTTTAAATTGCTATAACATCATACGAAGTAATGTTAGTCCTTAGACCATGAGATCATGTTAATCACTAACACCAGAAGAGTATCTTGATAACATCAAACGTCACACCGTAACAGGGTGACTATAAAGGTGGGTTCAGTGCTATGAAGGTGTTATGTTGAGGCTCATGGATCAAGAGTGGGATTTGTCCATCCCGATGACGGATAGATATACTCTGGGCCCTCTCGGTGATATCACATCGAAATAGCTTGCAAGCAAGTGATGTCATCACTAGAATGTTATATCACGGGAACGAGAAAAGAGTGCATGTTGGCAACGAGATCAATCTAGGTATTTGGATGCCAATGATCGAATCTCGGACATGTAATATATCGCGAGACAAAGGGATTTAATTCTGACATTAAAGGTTCACACAATCACAAGAGTCATCGTTGAATATGTGGGAGTTAGTACGGATCTCCAGGTCCCGCTGCTGATTATTGATCGAAGAGGGGTCTCGATCATGTCTGCATTATTCACGAACCATAGGGTGACACACTTAAGGGATACCGACACCATTTAGGAGCAAATATGTTTCAGATAAAGATTAAGAAAGCACTGGAATCATTTTGATGGAAACCGGAATTGTTTCGGGTGAAATTGCTGAAACTGGTTCTGCATGTGATATTGAAATGTTGCAGGGAGTTTTATGTGAATGTTTGTTAATTAATGCAATTGAAAAAATTCTGAATAAAATAAATAAAAGTGTTTTATGTAATGAGAGCTTGCATTAAATTTGGTGGAAATTTAATTCATGTGAGTGGATATGAGTGGAGGTGTGTGTTTATGTGAGTGGGAGCTCCACCCACATGAATGAGGGAGAGGTGGGGGCACCCACCATGGCCGGCGCCATGCCCCCTTGGGTTGCCCCTCCCCTATATAATGAGCACCTCCTCCTCCTCTCCTCTTGCACCACCTCCTCGTGAAGGTTCTCTTCTCCCTCTAGTTATTCCCCATGGTCTCGGATTAGCGAGATACATGTTCCCGGTGGCTTTATCTAGAAAGGAGTTGCTGCTTCCGCTGCATCGCTGGAGCGAGGAGGCGGAGGTTTTTCGGTGGACTGAACGTGTGTGCGCTCACGGATGCACCGCTACTTTGTGGTGCTGGACTTGATGGTGCTGGACCTGATGGTGCTGGAACTGCTGGACCTGAAGGACTTCATCACGATCTTGAGATCGGCAAGTGTATGACTACATCATCCACGAGTTCCATCTTGTTAACAAAGCTTTGTTGTCTTTGAGGGTAAGTTCTCTACGGATGTATATCCACCCGTTGTTTGTATCTAATAGATAGATCTTGGCGTATAGTTCCCATCATAGGAAATTTTTGTTTTCTATGTTGTGAACCCAACAGTGGTATTAGAGCCTGATCTATGCATAGGTGTTTTGCACGGGAAGTACACATATGTTTATATGTGGGCGATGATGATCATGTTATTGCATCTTCTATGTATTTTGGATATTGGTGGAATAGTGGGATGAAGCGGCCCAGACCAACCTTACATGTCATCGCACATGAGATCGGTTCCATGACTGACATGCAACTAGTTTTGCATAAGTGGCTGGCGGGTGTCTGTCTCTCCTACTATAGTCAATATCTGATTTACAACGAGTTGCTAATAACTTGGTTATCCTCGTTGTGGTTCCATGTTCGTAGGTAAGACCGGTTCTAACTCCGAAAGCCCTAAGCCACGTAAAACTTGCAATGGATAAATTAGAGGCGTCTAGTTTAGATCGTTGCTAGGCTAGTGTCATGATATGGTAATGTTGTAAGTAGATGTATGACAGATACTCTTACAACACATTCAACGTGTAAGTTCCATAGACCCTGGCCTTACACACAAAGGAATGATAGAGATCATACCACGATGCAAATGATAGAGATCAAATGCATGGACCATATCATCTCACTTTACACATTAGATGTTAGCATCTTATACTGCTAGTTTGGCGCTTTTTGTAGCATTGTAAGATGATCCCTCATTTAGATATCAAGATAAAGATGTGTTCTTCCTTGAGTATGCACCGTTTTGTGGATCGTGTTTTGAGACATCACGTGATGATCGGGTGTACTCGAATCTACGCTTTTATATGAACGGGTGTAAGACAGTTTTACACACGCGAATACTATGGTTCTTACTTGGTGAGCCTAGCATGTACAGACATGGCCTCGGAACACGGACCGAAAGGTTAAGCATGAGTCATATAGTTGATGTGATGCCCATATTGATGCTCGCCTTTGAAGCTACACTGACTCACGTGATGATCGGACTAGGTGTAGTGGATTTGGTTCATGTAATCACCAAAAAGGCACGAGGGATGTCGTTTTTGAGTGGGAGTTCATTTCTAATTTGGATTAGTCAAACTCAATTTGTCATAAACTAAATCAAAGTGAATTTGCATAATTTGTTGTAGTCATTGGCATCTGTTCACTACCTTATGCTTAGTTTTAATTGAGATAATAGAACTATAGAATTCTAGATATTTGCTTTACGAACTGGTATCGTATTGTTTTGAATGTCCATTTAAAGTTTAGAAGTCCTATTGCAAAGTTTCAGCAAACTCTATTTACTCCATGAAGTTTAATAAGTAGTATTAAATCAAGAGTAAGAATTCCAATGTTAGTATCTAAAGTATCATGTTTGCCTCCATGATTATTGGTATTCAAAAGTTGTTTTAATATCAAGATCATCTAGGTGCTGAAAAATTGTTTCAGAAACCATCATGTGTGGAAGATATTGTGATATCCGAAACAATGTTTTTGGTTGCATTATGATAGAGTATAATTTACCAAAATACATGTTCTCATATTGTATGAGAATTTGTGAAGGATGGATATGCTAGGCATCCAGATCTCCCAAAAAGGTTTTGGGAACTAACATTATACTCGTGATTGTTGCTTATAGGCTATAGTAGCTTGATCATGAAAGTTTTCATGATAAGGATGAATAGAAGATGTAAGTAAAATGTTTACTACACTAATAGATTACTAATGAATGGATTTTTGAAAGAACACCAAACATTTGATGATGGTGATCCACTTCAAAGTGCAAGTCCAAAGGTATTAGTATTTGACTATATACACTTTGTACTATGTGCCATGTGAATGACACCACTATTGATGTTGATGGATTCTTTTAAAAGAAAAGGAATTGTTGAAAGAGAATCTATAAAATATTTGGCAGAAAAGAAAAGGTTGGAGATGTCCAGGTTAGGTATATAGAAGATATACATGTTATGGTTGTATTCCTTGCTTGTTAAACAATGTGGTTCTGAGGTATTGGATACCGGTATTGGATACCGAATTGGTTGGTGTGAAGTGTCATACAAAACAACAAAATTCATGAACTACAACGGCCTAAGTAACTGGCAAGAGAATAAGTGATGATGTTCATCAAAAACAAATAAAGTGTTATTGTGTTTTCGTTGTCGTCAAACCTAGCCTTCAAGATTTGTTTTAAATAATTGTTATTTTGTTTCGGTATTACGAGAACAATACTTGTTCAAATAATTACTGTATTCCATAATTGATGGATGAACTTTTACAAGTGTAGTTGGAGAAATCACATCCATAAACATTATTGCTAAAATGTTGTAAGACAAATGATTGGAAGATCACTTATGAAGTGACATCGCTGTTTGAATTATATTGGAAAGTAAACATGAAGAAACTCCATGTTGATGGATTTTTGGAGTCTTTTGATTTTGATCAATTGACGCTTGTGGAACTTTCCTTGAGATAATTGAAACTCTGTCCATAGGCCAAAGAGGAACGGATGACTAACTTATTGGATATTATGCATGTTGATGTATATAGTCCATTATGTGTAGCCATATGCGCTGGATCTTTTTGCTTCATATGCTTTCTCCGGAAATTTGAGTGAATATATCTATATATTTACTTAATAAGCAAGAAGTATGAAACATTTGAAAATTGTTCAAAGACTTTCAAGATGAAGTGAAAAATCATTGTAACAAGAAAATAAAATAGTTTATGATTTGATCATAAAGGAAGATATTTGAGTTACAGGTTTAGCAAAACACCTAAGATATCAGGAATTATTCCATGAATTTGTGATACGTCCATTTTGCATCACTATTCTATGTCTTAATTCACTATTATCCATTGATATATTTCGTATTGAGAGGTGATACTTATGTTATTTCATCTGGTTTTGCATGGTTGATGACTTTTGGAGCATGGACCGCAATGGATTCTGATGGAAAAGGTGCTGTTTGGAGGCAAAATTCGCGAAGATCCGAAAATCCGGGAAAATATACGGAAAATCCTATTTTTCTAGAAGACTAAGGATGCCAGAAGACGGAGTCGAGATAGGCCACAGGGGGCCCACACCACCCCCTCGCGAGGGCAACCCTAGGCCGCGCCAGCAGGTGGTGTGGCCACCCTGGCCCACCTGACTTGCTCTCTCCTCTGGCGTATATCATCCTCACGAAACCCTAAGACTCAGGGAGCGACCACAAAAAGATTCCGCCGCCTCTGCGGGGCGGAAAACACCGAGAGAGAAAGATCTCTCTGGCAGACAACTTTCTGCCAGGGGAATTCCTTCCCGGAGAGGGGAGATCGTCGCCATCAACACCACCATCAAGCTCGAATTCATCAGGATAATCATCATCATCATCACCACCATCATCACCATCAGCACCATCATCACCATCTCCATATTGCTGTAACAATTGTGTTGAATCTTGCATAGTTCATAGGGGAAACTTTCCCAGTGTTGATTACTCTTTGTAGTTGATGCTATTGAGTGAACCATTGAATTATTGTTTATGTTCAGATTGTTATACATCATTTCCATCTCTGATCATGATCCATATGATGTCTTCTGAGTAGTTCGTTTTGTTCTTGAGGACATGGGAGAAGTCATGTTGTTAGTAGTGGAGTTGTGTTGAGAAAGATTCAATGGTTTGATATTTAAGTTGTGGTGTACTTCTTCTAGTGGTGTCATGTGAATGTCGACTACATGACACTTCACCTATATGGGCCTAGGGGAATTCATTTTGTATTTGGCAACTAATCGTAGGGGTTGCCGGAGTGACAGAAACCTGAACCCCCGTTAGGAAACCATTGTACAAGGGACGTAAGGGTCTTATAGTTTAAAGCTATGGTTAGGTTTCTACCTTAATTACTTTCTTGTACTTACGGATGTTTGCAAGGGGTATAATCACAAGTATGTATTAGTCCTAGGAAGGTCGGTACATTAGCACAGGTTCACCCACACAACACTTAGCAAGCTAAAGAAGATTAATCAACTATATGAAGCGAAAGCACTTGACAGTCTTCCCATGTGTCCTCGAGAACGTTTGGTCATCTTAAGTAATACAACCGGCTTGTCCTTTGCTGCATAAAGGATTGGGACACTTGCTGCATTTATTCCTACTGTCTTTTGTTTACTCGTACTTTGTTTACTTGCTTTATCAAAAACCCCTAAAAATCCGTTTGCTAAGTATTTGCAGAGAATTCCTGATCCATACCACTAGCCAGTACCTTCTGCTCCTTGTTGGGTTTGACACTCTTACTTATCGAAAATACTACGATACACCCCCTATACTTGTGGGTCATCAAGACTATTTTCTGGTGCCGTTGCCGGGGAGTGAAGCGCTATTGGAGAGTGGAACTGGTAAAGGAAACTTCTACTGTGAGTATTGTTTACTTCTGTTAGTTGCTTTATTTTCGTTATGGATAATTCGCTAAGTTTCTTATTTGGTAATGCTACTACCACTACTAAGGTAGTAGATAAGCCAACACCTGCTGAGAATGATGTTTTTAAAATACCTACAAGAATTATTTATCGTGTTATGGATAACTACTATGTTGGGGATGGAACTGTCCATCCCGATGATCATTTGCTCTTTATACACGAATTATGCGGGTTATTCAGGTGTGCAGGTATTACTACAGATCAAGTCAAGATGAAGTTATTCTCATTATCACTGAAAGGAAGAGTTGAGGAATGGTATAAGCTGCTGAAGAATGGTCAAGCTCTTGAATGGGAAGAAATAGTGCCTCTCTTTTATTCAAAGTTTTATCCTCCTAGTGAGATTCATAAAGATCGGAATCAAATATACAACTTTTGGCCTCTTGATGGAGAGAGTACAACTCAAGCTTGGGGGAGATTGAAGTTACTAATGCTCAGATGTCCCATTCATGAGCTCCCCAACAATATTATTATCAATAACTTTTATGCAAGGCTCCCTCTACATGACAAGGATTTATTGGATGCTTCTTGTGCTGGATCATTCACTCGCATGGAAGAAGAAGCTAAATGGGATCTTCTGGACCATATTCAAGACAATGTTGAAGCTTGGGAGAATGACAAAGGTAGAAAGTCAGGTATAAATTATGATTATGAATGCATTGAATCTTTTATGGGAACCGATGACTTTCAAAATATTAAAAATGCTTATGGTCTAGACTCTCAAGCTATTGCTTCTTATTTAAAGGCTTTTGCTTCTTACATTGAAGTGCCTAAAAATAAGTGGAATAAGTATCATGAACCTTATAAAGATGTTGCTAAGAGTGTTCCTGCAAGAAATACTGAAGTTTATACTGCTAATCATGTCTTACCTGAACCTTATATTGAGAAAATGCCTTTCCTAGTTAAGATAAAGGAACATTCTATGATAGCTAGTATGGTAGATGAAAGTATGAATAAAGCTGTTGAACCTGATAAACAAATGGTTGATGAACCTATAATAGCAAATGTGAAAGACTTTGTCACTAAGTATGAAGAAGAGGGACACCCTATCCTTTGTAAGGATACCTCTAATATTGTTTCACAAAGTAGTGTTATGAGAGCTAGTATTCCTGTGTTTTCTGTTAGAATAAGTGATCATTGTTACGATGGTCCTTGTGATAGTTATATAGTTAAGTTTATGCATGATACTGAAAGTTATTATGAGAGAGGGAAAAGTGTTCTTATGCATCTCAATAATATCAAGTTTCCCCGTTTTATGCTGAAAGTTTTTATGTTGCACTTCTTTTGCCTTCTTATGCAAGTTGCCTTTGGTTTCAACAACTTGTTTGTTTACAAAATTCCCTTGCATAGGAAGTGGGTTAGACTTAAATGTGTGTATTTTTGCTTCTTAATGCTCTCTTTCACTTCAATTCATATTCCTATGTGAGCATCTTCAAAATTATCATGCCCATCTTAATGGCTATAAAGAAAGAGCTTTTTGGAAGACAACCCAATTTGTTTTTGCTTTCAGTTTGTTTTTGTTTCTTAGAGTGTTGGAAGTTATTACTTCGGTAATAACCGCTCCTTATCCGTTTTGTTTGGTTTTTGTGTCAAGATCAACCTCTAATGAGAGAGAAGTAAGATTTGGGGAAGTTTGCTGTCCCGAAACAGATTTTTGTGCTTCACCGTAAAAATGCGTGAGAAATCTCTGTATGTCGGATTGAGCTGTAATTTTTTGTGCTTCTGCCCCAGGTTGTTATTTAACTTTCATTAGTTTTGCACTTTTTGATTTGAGAAACAGAAGATTTTCGAAAAAATTGATCTTTACCTGCTGGTCTGTTTTGACAGATTTAGCCAATCTTGCATTTGCTTCTTTATTCGATTTCCTCTTTGAATTATTTTTGGATTTTCGGAAGGAGTTGCTACAGTAGCTTATGTTTTGATGGTTTTCAGTTGAAGTTGGACTCAAAAGGTTTTATCACTTCACTTATAGTAATGTTGCTAATGAGAACTGTGTGAAGTTTTGTGTGAAAGAAATTTCCAGGAAGTGGAGATAATGGTGTAATAAGGAAGAGAAAGGTTTTATGACTCAAGTAATAAGTGTATGAAGATGAAGATACTGATGATTATTCAAATGGAGACTCCGGAAGAATCCACTAAATACCAAATTCAGAGACCTGCAGAGTCCGTGTTTAAATAGGTAACGGTTCTAGTAAGAAATATTCCGTGAAAATACTATCCAATTATATTTTTGCAGCTTTCAGTCAATAAGGGAAGTTACGAAGTGAAAAAGGGACGGAAACGGAGCCAGGGTGGCTCACACAACCCTGTGACGCGGGCCCTCCCCTGGCCACGCCACCAGGTGGTGAGTCCACCCCGGACTCCGCCTCTGACTCGTTTTCTCTCAGTACCTTCTTTTTGATATGAAACTTCGTAATATATAATCCCCCCGGATCCCCCGAGGTTCGTATATCGTGTTTTCGTCGTGTTTTTGCTTTGATCTGTTTCTGCCAGGTAGAATCCCAGATTTGGAGCCACAATGTCTTCCACTGGATCAGCCGAGGGAGATTCCTTAGAAGATATCATCAACCCATACATGAGAGAGTTGAAGATCCATCCCAAGGAGTTTTGCGACAAGTACCGAGACTTGAGGAGGAAGGTGGACATGCTTCAATGGGAGAATAATAGGCTTCACAAGATGCTGGAAGATTTCCTCGCGTCAACTAAGAAAATAATACCACCACCACCAAAGGAGTAATTCGTCATCAGGTTTGGCATCCCCTTGGTTTGTTCCAAGGTTGGGGGAGTGTCACGGTATCACATCACTATCTTTTATCTTTTTACATTTTTAGTAGAGTCATATCATGAATAGAGGAATTATTGTGTAGTATGGTTTGCATTATGGAAGTGTCCCCTCTCTCGTTAGATATGTATCCCTTGGTGTGGGTTGCCGTTATGGAATATTAATGAGAAGTTCTATCATTCACTCTTTTGCATATCTTATATTAGTTTTCAATTCGTGGTTATATGATTGATCTTGTTGTTAGTATTGGTATCACTTTGGGATCATTGAGTTAATTTAGTTGGTTTTGGCAAACCTGGCTCGGTCAGTAGCTGTAGCACCTCGATAAAATCACTACTAGAAAATCGCTTGTTGTTTTATTTTGTGCATCCTCATGACCGCGTGCTCATGTCATCATGCCACATTGCATTTGCGCATCGTCATGTCATCATGCATATTTTGCCTAAAAACTATTTTCCAAAAGCCTATCTTTGTTTTCAAACATAAAACCCTCGGTCCGTCCGGATCTTTTATTTGTCTAAACTATTTTACAAAAGAATATTTCAAAATAAATAAAAGAAAAATATTTTATAAAATGTTTTGTGCTGGGGAGGCAGCCACCGGCCAGGCCTAGCCAGCAGCCACCTACCACCTAGCACCTAAAGACAAACCCTAGCTACCACCAGACCTATCCCACCCACACCCGCCACTCACCCGAGTTGTAGCGCGCACACAATTACACGCAGCACGACATGCACGGACGCGATGTACCGCATGCAACGCGCCTAAGCGTAGCACTACCCTCCACCTACTCCCGCCGAACCAGGTCACATCCTTCAGCTCGCTCCCCACCTGGCCCACTAACCCCATCGTGGCGCCGCACATTCACGCACGCATCTACCGCTGGTACATCGCATGCTGACACGCACGTGCTTGCCGACCCACCTCCGCACGATCGATCCCTACCCTGGCCTCTCTCGTGTCGATCCCATTGCCAAGCTACCAACGCCACACCCCTTCCTCGATTCCTCTCGTGAGCGCATCCACCGCTGCCCTACGAGCCTACCGCCTGTTAGTCTGCACCACCGCCCCACGGTCCCTCTCTGTCCGTCTCTGTCGTCACCCTCCTCGCGAGCCCCACCTCCAGCGCTCCCGTGTACCACAATCGCCGCCTAGGGGCCCCGCCGCCGAGCTCCGCCGCGGCAGCATGACGCCGCCGTCCTCGACGCCTCTCCCCGCTGTCGTCCGCGTCGCCCTCAACCTCTCCTTCAGAACCACCATCCTCTGCCTGCGCGACCGCCGCCCGAAGCTCTACCGTGTCGAGCCCCGAGCGCCTCCCTCCTCCCGAGCATGCTGCTGGCACCGGCTTCCCCCGCTCCATCCTCGCGCCGTTCTCCGCGGGCCCTCACCATCTTGGCCTCCCTATGCCCCGGCCTCGACCCGAGCCCTGCACAGCGCCGCCACCCCGGGCGACCTCGTCTCTGCCTGCCGGCTTCCCTTGTGCGTGGTCGCCATGGCACCCTCTGCCCGCACGCGTACCGCGAGCTTCCTCCATGTTTCTTTGCAGTGCGTGATCCTCCCGGTGAACCTGCCTGTTTAGGCCCAAGAGGTGACCGTGGGTTTTCCTGGTACCGTCGCTTCGTGGCGCTTGTCCATCTATAGGTCTGGCCTTCCGTTGCACATCTCCTGGGCATGGTACTATTGGTGCTCTTTCGGTGATTTCTTTTGTCACAATCGCTCAAACCGAAGCGGCGGATTCTAGAGATTGTCGTAACAAGAGCTGATGAAGTGATTCAATGTTCGGTCGAGATATTCTGGTGGACAAGAGTATCAAGTTGTACAAGGTCCTCCGCATTGACAAGAACTTCTACACGGAGACCGTACATCGTTGAGTTGGAATCTAAGACAAAGGATCCACGATCTACTTCCCGGACCCGAAAACCACCAAGATCGCCTTCCTGAATGCCAAGGTCTTCTTCACGAATGCGGATCCCGAAGACCGATCCCTCCGACCCTAGTATCCAAACCCTCAGACCCAAGATCACCAAGTCCCCCATGTGTGCCCCCTTTTCCCGAGACCCATATTTTTATAATAATATATGATATCCACATGTCTCATATAATGGTTCATACTTGCATGCATATTGTGGGGTTTGGGGGCATTATGCCGATTCACTCATAATTAAATATGGGGTGTTTATGCGGGATACCTTTCTCTTATTCTGGACTCCATTTAAATTTGTGTAGAGAACTGATGCCATGCTTTACCTTGTTAATATAACATTTAAATTGCAGGGTAGCTAAACAACATGAACCACCTAATTAATTGTTGGGACCCCGGTTCCGCTTAATGTTGCCAAGTTGCATCGCATCTTTGCCATGCCATACATCATACATGTATCATGCCTGATCTTCTGTCGTAGTATTAAATAGTGCATCCGGTGTTTCTTCTAGTGCTTTGCTTCTTCACGGATTAGGCCGATGAGTGGATGCGTGTGTCGAAACCGATCTCCGGTGAATCTTTGGCTATGTTTCCCAGGTGAGCATTCTCCCCCTTTCTACCTATTTTGCATTTATAGTCTTTATTTCCTCCTTTTGATCTATTGCTATCCGTGTCACGATGCTTTAGTGTTTCGTACCAGATATATTCCGTGCAGCCTTTATATTGCCTTGGACACCTCCTATTACCTATTGTTTGGTAGATAGAGGGTCTTGCGAGTCGTTGTCGCTTTCTCAGGTGCGATCCCGTGTCATGAAGTACCACCCAGTTGTTGGAATGTTGTCTTATGATTTACAGTGGAGAGGATCATGACTTTAAATACAACTATGAAATTGCTGGGATAACTAATGAAAGAGGCACCGGTGGGCAATATATGCTATTTGGTTTTTCATGTCCACTTGTGTCCCGTAGGCCTCGAGTACTTGATACCTGCTCCTTGATTATTCGCACTATCCACATCCGGGAGACCCTATGGATCCCCCTTAGCCAGAGCTTGATTCATTTCTTATTTCTTGGGGCCACAAAGTAGTTTGGGGCTTTATTACTATCATGTACTTATGCCATGCTTTACTACTTTATTTATGATTGTGCATGGAGCACCTGTACTATTTTGGAATGTGGAATGTTTTCGCGGTATCGACAAGCCGAGTCACACTTTCGGGTTCCCAGTCGTTTACATCCATTGTCACAAACCACGGTCCATCTCTTGAGCCGCCAACTTTGTTATGGTAGCTTAGTGGGTGCCCCCTAAAATATTTTATGAATCCTATGATTGCTTTCGTGAAACCCTCGTTGGGTTTTGATTTGGTTTTTCCGAGGTTGATCGTGTGTGTTGTTATTTGTGCACCCTCAGGTAAATCTTTCTGAAAGCCGTGTCCGCGGTTATGGACGACTTGGAGCACAATATCTCGATCATAGGCAAGCATAACTAAAGTAGTGCTATAAATTTGACTTAATATGTGACTAGTAATCAGCTTCACTACAATAGAATGGATAATAAAAGTGCCAACAACTGGTGGAACTGGGGTGTGTCGTGTCATGTTATACCTGCCTAGTAAGTATCGCAACTCCAGTGGAATGAAATAAAAGTGCCAACAACTTCTCGGTTTGGGATGTCACATGCTAATTGTATCTGACTAGTAAGTACTGCAACTACAACTGAATGGTTAACTAAAACTGCCCACTACGTATGCTATCAGGAGGACTCATGCTATCTATATCTGACTAGCAAGTGCTTCAACTATAATGGAATGAATAAAACTGCCAACTATGTGAGTTCCTCAGTTGACTTCCTCATTTGGTCTCGAGGGGGAATACCAGGATGGGTATGATTGGTGTTAGTATCAGGTTGGTTCCGAATAGGTCTTTCTTATCCCTCTCTAATTGCCGAAAATTGTATCGAGTCTCTATAGGTTGTGTAGTGCATGCTTTGCTGCCGCTTCAGTCCACCATACCTATGTAGGCGAGAGCCGCCGAATTCTAGCCTCGCCATGTACTGGCCTCAGTACTGACGCTCCTCTTTTTCCTTTGCCCTTTGTCGGCACCCCTTTTGTTTTAGCAGGTTTGAGACCAATGTCGTTAGTAGGGTTACCCTTCCCGCTTGGCCTAGGCAGGGTTATGGACGCCATTGGTTATTCTTCAGGGCTCTTAGCTCAATTTGCTTCTTATCCATACTCGGATGTTGTATCGATTTCAAGGTGATTTGGATCTTTGTATAGTATATCTGTATTCTTGACTCAGTGAGTCATTGCTGTATATATATCTGTTCTGTGGGTTCCATCGTGGACTATTGTGTAATGATATTACTTCATTTTCCACCCGCACGAAAGTGCCTGGTGGGCGTCCTTGAATCATTTCTATGCGGGTTTGGCGGGAAGCGCTAAAACTTGCATAGGGCCGATTCGAGGGTGTTACAAAGTGGTATCAGAGCTCAGCAGTTGCAATACCCCACTGCTCCATCCTGTAGGATAACCTAGCTAACGACCGATGTAGAGTGTCAAAATTATTTTGTAAAATTCGGTTGGATAGATCTAATTAGGTCTGCTTTTACTTCTTACCCATGTGCTATTCTCCTCCTACCTTCGCGTGTTTTGAATCTGCTCTCTTATCTTCTCTTCGAGTCTAGGAATTCTCGTGGTTGGGTTTCCGTCATACCTTCAGGGTTTTGATTCCTTCCTCTTGTAACGGTGTTTCCACATCCGGTCTTCGTGCCATCGGAGTAGCCTTCATCAGTTGTACGTTTTGGTGGATCAAAATTCACTGAAATCTTTCTTTGTACCTCCCGATGTTTTCTAACACGACGAACTCCACCACATCAGATTCGATAGAGAGCCTACATCACTCCTTTGTGTTTCTATACATTGTTTGTCAAGATCTTCAGTCTGAATCCTGAGAGTTGGTTGCATAATTCTTCTATTCATGTACAGAGTAATGCTTTGGGCCCGCGATGGACTGATCCCCATCCGACTACTCTTATCATTCGCTTATGTACATTGAATCGGTGGATCTATACAATTTACTCCTCCACTGAAGTTAGGGGTGGTTGTATCTTTTGATACCTCTATCTTCGTCTTTGTTTCTCCGGAGTGTTCTCGACGAGCGTGGACAACGACCTCTTGTTGGTGGTGTCGTCGATTTCGACATGAAGAAAGAATCCTTGTTAGTGGTGTCGTGAAGATCTACAAGAAGCGATAAGAGTTCGACCATCAGCCTTCTTCCCTGTACCATGAGGCGGATCTCGAGGGCGAGATCCATTGCTAGTGGTGTCGAATTGTAGCACCCGATAAAATCACTAGTAGAAAATCGCTTGTTGTTTTATTTTGTGCATCCTCATGACCGCGTGCTCATGTCATCATGCCACATTGCATTTGAGCATCGTCATGTCATCATGCATCTTTTGCCTAAAAACTATTTTCCAAAAGCCTATCTTTATTTTCTAAAGACCCCCTCTCTATTTCAAACATAAAACCCTCGGTCCGTCTGAATCTTTTATTTGTCTAAACTATTTTACAGAAGAATATTTCAAAATAAATAAAAGAAAACTAATTTATAAAATGTTTTGTGCTGGGGAGGCAGCCGCCGGCCAGGCCCAGCCAGCAGCCACCTACCACCTAGCACCTAAAGACAAACCCTAGCTACCACCAGACCTATCCCACCCACACCCGCCAGCCGCCGCCGCCACTCACCCGAGTTGTAGCGGCGCGCACACACGAATTACACGCAAGCACGCACATGCACGGACGCGCGATGTACCGCATGCAACGCGCCCGCCTAAGCGTAGCACTACCCTCCACCTACTCCCGCTCGAACCAGGTCACATCCCTTCAGCCTGCTCCCCAGCCTGGCCCACCAACCCCATCGTGCGCTGCACATTCACGCACGCACCCGCCCGCTGGTACACGTACTCTCGTGCGCGGTACACGCACACGCTTGCCGACCCCACCTCCGCAAGATCGATCCCCACCCTGTTCTCTCTTGTCTCGATCCAATCGCCAAGCTACCAACACCACGCCCCTTCCTCGATTCCTCTCGCGAGCGCATCCACCGCCGCCCTGCGAGCCTACCGCCTGTCAGTCTGCACCGCTGCCCCGCAGTCCCTCTCCGCCCGTCTCTGTCGTCACCCTCCCCGCGAGCCCCGCCTCCAGCGCTCCCGTGTCCCACAATCGCCGCCTAGGGGCCCCACCGCCGACCTCCGCCCCGGTAGCGTGACGCCGCTGTCCTCGACGCCTCTCCCCGCTGTCGTCCGCGTCGCCCTCAACCCCTCCTTTAGCACCACCATCCTCTGCCTGAGCAG
Source organism: Avena insularis (assembly GCA_023614405.1). Lineage (NCBI taxonomy): Eukaryota > Viridiplantae > Streptophyta > Magnoliopsida > Poales > Poaceae > Avena > Avena insularis. The sequence continues at coordinate 361,528,014 of CM042689.1, read as the reverse complement.
CCGCCGCCCGAAGCTCCACCGCGTCGAGCCCCGAGCGCCGCCCTCCTCCCGAGCATGCCGCTGGCACCGGCTTCCCCCGCTCCATCGTTGTGCCGTTTTCCGTGGGCCCTCGCCATCCAGGCCTCCCTCTGCCCCGGCCTCGACCCGAGCCCTGCACAGCGCCGCAACCCCGGGCGACCTCGTCTCTGCCTGCCGGCTTCCCTTGTGCGTGGTCGCCATAGCACCCTCTGCCCGCGCGCGTACCGCGAGCTTCCTCCATGTTTCTTTGTAGTGCGCGATCCTCCCGGTGGACATGCCTGTTTAGGCCGAAGAGGTGACCGTGGGTTTTCCTTATGGCAGCTGCCTGACCCGTTTCTGTGCGCTTGTGCATCTGTAGGTCTGGCCTTCCGTTGCACATCGCCTGGGCATGGTACTATTGGTGCTCTTTAGGTGTTTTCTTTTGTCACAATCGCTCGAACCGAAGCAGCGGATTCTGGAGATTGTCGTAACAAGAGCTAATGAAGTGATGCAATGTTCGGTCGAGATCTTCTGGTGGACAAGCGTATCAAGTTGTACAAGGTCCTCCGCATTGACAAGAACTTCTACACGGAGACCGGACATCGTTGAGTTGGAATCTAAGACGAAGGATCCACGATCTACTTCCCGGACCTGAAAACCACCAAGATCGCCTTCCCAAACAGCAAGGTCTTCTTCATGAATGCGGATCCCGAAGTCCGATCCCGCCGACCCTAGGATCCAAACCCTCGGACCCAAGATCGCCAAGTCCCCCATGTGTGCCCCCTTTTCCCGAGACCCATATTTTTATAATAATATATGATATCCACATGTCTCATATAATGGTTCATACTTGCATGTATATTGTGGGGTTTGGGGGAATTATGCCGATTCACTCATAATTAAATATGGGATGTTTATGCGGGATACCTTTCTCTTATTCTGGACTCCATTTAAATTTGTGTAGAGAACCGATGCCATGTTTTGCCTTGTTAATATAACATTTAAATTGTGGGGTAGCTAAACAACATGAACCACTTAATTAATTGTTGGGACCCCAGTTCCGCTTAATGTTGCCTAGTTGCATCGCATCTTTGCCATGCCATACATCATATATGTATCATGCCTGATCTTCTACCGTAGTATTAAATAGTGTATCCTGTGTTTCTTCTAGTGCTTTGCTTCTTCACGGATTAGGCCGATGAGTGGATCCGAGTGTCGACCCGATCTCCAGTGAATCTTTGGCTATGTTTCCCAGGCGAGCATTCTCCCCCTTTCTACCTATTTTGCATTTATAGTCTTTATTTCCTCCTATTGATCTATTGCTATCCGTGTCGCGATGCTATAGTGTTCCGTACCGGATATATTCCGTGCAGCCTTTATATTGCCTTGGACACCTCCTATTACCTATTTTTTGGTAGATAGATGGTCTTGCGAGTCGTAGTCGCTTTCTCAGGTGCGATCCCGTGTCATGAAGTACCATCCAGTTGTTGGAATGTTGTCATATGCTTTACGGTGGCGAGGATCATGACTTTAAATACAACTATTAAATTGATGGGATAACTAATGAAAGAGGCATCGGTGGGTAATATATGCTATTTGGTTTTTCATGTCCACTTGTGTCCCGTAGGCCCCGAGTACTTGATACTTGTTCCTTGATTATTCGCACTATCCACATCCGGGAGACCCTATGGATCCCCCTTAGCCGAAGCTTGATTCATTTCTTATTTCTTGGGGCCACAAAGTAGTTTGGGGCTTTATTACTATCCTGTACTTATGCCATGCTTTACTGCTTTATCTATGATTGTGCGTGGAGCACCTGTACTGGTTTGGAACGTGGAATGTTTTTGCGGTATCGACAAGCCCAGTTACACTTTCGGGTTCCTAGTCGTTTACAGCCATTGTCACAAACCCTGGGTCCATCTCGGAGCCGGCCAACTTTGTTGCGGGTAGCTTAGTGGGGTGGTCCCCTAAAATATTTTATGAATCCTGTGATTACTTTGTCGTGAAAGCCTCGTTGGGTTTTGATTTGGTTTTTCCGAGGTTGATCGTGTGTGTGTTGCTATTTGTGCACCCCTGTAGGGTAAATCTTTCTAAAAGCCGTGTCCACGGTTATGGACGACTTGGAGCACAGTACTTGTCAACACCCGGATTTTTAATCCCAGATGCCCGTTATGCCATACCTCGCAATCCCAGGATTACCATTTTTGCGAGACATAACGGATTGGATATCACAGTACATCATCCATTACAAACCATACATAAGGTTTTACGCAAATAAGGATCTCATGATCCAGTCTTAATACAACAAGCAACGGAAATAAAAGATAGCATAGCGGTGGGCTCCATCTTCAGGGGCACAGGCAATGCTGACGAAGGCAAATAGTCCTAGTTATCATAGCCGTCATGCTGACCATCATCTTGATAATCTCCTTCATAGTCTGGCCATGAGAATAGCCAGGGACAAAAGCCATGAGTACTCTTTAAGTACTCGCAAACTACTATTAACAGGTACTATAGTTCTAAGTCAAAGTGCTAAATCTAAGTTTAACTATCAAGTTAAGTTTGAAACCTAAGCTGAGTTCAGAAGCAAAGAAAGATAAAGTAAAGTTCTAAAATCACTTAAGTTGGGAAGCTATTGTCATAAACACAACCCTGTTGTGGTCAAGTCAAAGTTCATCATTCATTTCAAGTTATTTGGAAAACATCTGACAACGAAACAGTATGGCCATTCCAACTGTCCATAATCATGACGCTGCTATTCAATAGTTTGACACTGCAGAGGTGGTACACTTTCACCACAAGATTCGATACATCATCAGGTAACCTAAATCATCATACTTAGTATGCAGATAATCAAACATAACCTTCCCTTTACACACCCTAGTATAAGCACCTCTCCTATGAGCATGGCCTCCCAACCATGACCATCAGTCATCTTGGGCACTGCATAGGTGGACAACATTGAGAGGTAGCCTCAGCTCAAACCTCTCCTGTGAGGGAACTGATACTAATGCATATAAATTTCCAGCTAAGCCTTACCCAATTCAGGTAGTGTGGTTGTACGGTAAAATTTGGAATGGTATCGCATCCGAATCCAACCATCAGTTTTATAAAAGGGTTAAGGCTCATGCCTCAGTATTTTCATCATCCTCAATCATTTGTGTTTCTCAACACATGTCAAAACATCTCAATAGAATGACTCATCATTCAACACAAGTAAAAATCTTTGTGTACTAAGGGGAGTAAAACTTGTAAGTAAGACTTGGGGTACTAATAGTAAAAAGGGGGGGTGTGATCAAAACATGCCTAAAGCATCCTTTCTCATTCATCTAGCTTATTTCTAGCTTGCTAACAATATCTTGCCTTGGTTGGTGCAGTGGTTGAAGTTTTCTTCTTCTTATTCTTCTTGGTAGAACTCCTCCTCCTCGAAAGCTTGGTCGGTACTAGCGTCTATAAATACATAGGGAGTGCACAATCACCAAACAATACTTAACTAGGCTAAGTAGCATCCTAAAACACACATTTGATGATCTATTATCATCACAAACATCACAAGTTTTAATTCCATAGTTTCATCCTTTTTATTTTAGAAAAGTAATTTCTACTCATTGAAATATTAACTAACATTTAATATTCACCACTTAAAACATGGGATCATGTTGACACATGTCATGACCACATATTCTAACATGTGGGAATGAGATTTAAGGGTTGGATCAATATTACTTTGGTTTAAGTTCATTATTTAATGATTTAAAGTGACTAGAAATGCCTATATAGCATTATTTTGGTACTAGTCCAAAGTCAATGCATGTAAACCTTAATATTATTACATATTTAGATAGATATGATGAAATGTGATTTTTGAGAGTTGGAATCAACTCAAAAGCTAACTTGGTTGATTTTATAAAAATATTGCAATTTGCAAAAGCTTCTGTCTTCTTATTTTTATTAGGAGAGATCTATAACTCCAATTGAATTAAATCCAACGGGCTTGGATAGATCATTTTAATACCTTTCAGAAAAAAATTGTTTCATGCTATTTGGATTTCTAAAACTCTTTGAATTGATTTTCAAACTAGGGGACATAAACTCGATTTAACTAAAAAGAAAAATCCAGATTTGAATGGGTGGGCTAGCGCGGGAAAAGAAATGGCTACCAGGTGCTCATGACACGGGCTCACCATTGGAGGGTCCGCTTGCAAGCACTTAAAACGTAAAACGTGACGCATACTGGGTGGTGTGCGATTAGAAGCAAGATCTACGGCTCTGGGTCGTCGTCGACAACGAGTCAGGTTGCGAAGCTCAACCCTAAGCGCCTCGGTGGGGCTCTCATGGGGCGTGGCTCCAGCAGGGTCGGCGAGGCGGGCAAACGACATGGAAGACGACAGCGAGGCACGACGCGGTTGCGACGGAGCTTGGGATGGTCGCAATCAACAGCGCCCTTCTCCTCCAGAGGCGGCTGCTCCGGCTCCAATTCCGACGAGCTGCTGCTCCACTTGCTCTGGCTAGAGGTGGGTGAGGTTCAGAGAGGTGAGGGGAGTGGAGTGGTGTGGAGAGAAGAGGCTAGGGAGGGCTCCTTTTATAGGCCTGACGGTGAGACCGAGCGGGATGGGCAGTCGACGGTGGCGACATGGCTACGGCGGGGTAGAGGCATGGCTGGGGGTGGTGACCGATGTGTGGTTCCCTGGCGGTGCTCTAGAACTTGAATGTGGCCGTAGGGGCGGTGGCACACGGTCTGGGCGAGGTGGCGCTCTGAGAGGCAGAGGCGGCGGTGTCCACGGCGAGCGGTGCTGTGAGGCTTTGGGCGGCGAACGGGGATGTCTGGGGTGTTCTCCAGATCGTGGCGGAGCGGTGGGCGCAGGCTGCAGCCAAGGGGCGATCTGTGCGAGCGAGGATAGGGCGTGCTCTGGGGGCGGCGTCGGCATGCTCGACCGGCTCCGGGCGCGGCGGTTCCTGGCCGCTTTGCCGTCTATCTCTGGCCTAGGGCTGGTTGGGCGGTGGTGGTGGACCACAAGCAACTTGCTAGACATGGTGAGAGAGGCTGGCGGCTGCTGTGGCGCGGTGTCACCGGTGGGGGTGCTCATGGTGCTCGGCCTTAATGGCCATGACCATTTGGTCGTGTGCACAGGGTGTGGCTGGGGTAGCAAAGGGTAGGGCTGGTACTGAGGGAACAAGGGGACAAGGTTAGGCACAAATGGTGACCAAGATCAATGCTCAAAACAGTGTTTTAAATTTGGCCAGATTTGTGCACACAAGCTGTTTGATGAAATGGCCGGAAGAAAAAAGTTTTGAATTTTGGTTTCAAATTTTTTGAGGGATCTCCACTAGTGGTAGGTAGTCTCTGGTTGCAAGGGTTTTGAAAGTGGAGCTCAAATAGATGGTTTTTGACATAGGGGTGATCTATGCATATGCATTAGATTCAATTTTAAACTGTCATTTAAAATAGTTAACATAATGTTTTTAGCAGATCCAAAAGTGGGCCTTGGTACCTCATTATGTGTACTAGCAAGGGGTGCAAAGAGAAAGAATTGTTTCTGTTAAGTTTTGAGTACTAGGAATAGCCAAAGTAGGCATGAGAGTTAAATTTGCCAAAATGACCATTCCTCCTTTTTAATTCTTTTTTATTTGATTTTCTTTAGGAAAAGTTTGGAATGATGTAGATGATGTTTAAATCACCTAAGAAACATTTTACAAGCATTGGATCATTCAATCATGGCAATTCAAAACAACTCCTATTTTAAATGAACACACATATGAATGCTTTCATTTTAAATTTGGAAAAGTTTTTGTTAACCCCAAATTTGATGATTTAGATCTTGATAACCTTGGATTGAAGTTTTGGGATGTTACAAACCTTCCCCCCTTAAACAAAATATCGTCCCGAGATTTACAAAGAAAACTAGGAACTAAAGAGATCTGGGAACTCTGTTCTAATGTAATCTTCGCGCTCCCAAGTAGCTTCCTCCTCGGTATGGTTGCTCCACTGAATCTTGAGAAACTTGATGCTCCTGGTCCTGGTGGTTCGGTAGGCTTCTTCTAAGATATGAATGGGTACTTCCCGATAGGTCAGGTCATTGTTGATTTCCACAGCTCTGTGATCGATGTTCTTGAAAACTTCGTCTTCTCAGGCACTTCCACACATTTGCGAAGTAACGAGATATGGAACACATTGTGGATGGCTGACATCTCTTCAGGCAGTTCCAGTTGATACGATACTTCTCCTCGGGGGTTTAGAATCTTGGAAGGTCCGATATATCTAGGAGCTAACTTTCCCTTCAGACTAAACCATTAAGTTCCCTTCAATGGTGAAACTTTGAGGTATACAAAATCTCCGACATTGAAAGTCATGTCTCTCCTTCTCTTGTCGGCATAGCTCTTCTGTCTGGATTGGGCGGTCTTGAGGTGCTCACGGACTTTGTGAACTTTCTCTTCTGCTTCTCGGAGAATGTCGGATCCAAAGATCTGACTCTCTCCTATTTGCGACCAATTCAAAGGGGTACGACACTTTCTTCCGTATAGGAATTCAAATGGTGCCATATGCAAACTAGCTTGATAACTGTTGTTATATGAGAATTCTGCGAAAGGCAGGCAGTCTTCCCATTTTGATCTATATTCCAACACACAAGCTCTAAGCATATCCTCTACGATCTGGTTGACTCTCTCAGTTTGTCCATCTGTTTGTGGGTGATATGCGGTGCTGAAGTTCAACTTGGCTCCTAAACCTTCCTGAACTTTCTGCCAAAATCTTGAAGTAAACTGGGTTCCTCGATCTGACACGATGGTCTTGGGGGTTCCATGCAGACTAACAATCCTAGCAATATACAGCTCTGCTAGCTTTGCACTCTGGTAGGTTGTCTTGACAGGTATGAAGTGGGCTACCTTGGACAATATATCAACGATGACCCAGATTGAGTCATTTCCCCTACTAGAAGTAGGCAAACCGGTGATAAAGTCCATTCCGACGAAATCCCATTTCCATTCTGGAATCTGCAATGGTTGCAATAGTACTGCAGGTCTCTGATTCTCTGCTTTGACTCTTTGACAGATGTCACATTTGGCGATGTAGCTTCTGATCTCTCTTTTCATCTTGTGCCACCAAAATTGCTCTTTCAAATCCTGATACATCTTTGTTCCTCCGGGGTGAATAGAATAAAGAGTATCATGAGCTTCCTTCATGATAATTTCCTTCAGCTCCGAATCTGCTGGCACACAGATACGTCCTTTGTACCACAGTACTCCTTCTTCGTCTTCGGTGAATCCACGTACCTTGCCTGTACCAATACGATGTTTGATTCCGTCAATACTTTCATTTCCCTTCTGGGCTTCCTTGATTTGGCTAATCAATGTGGGTTGAAGTTCAATGCTAGCTAGGAATCGTTTGCTAACTAACTCAGTCTTGAACTGCTCCAACTCCTCATACAAACTTGGTTGCTTCTCTTTGATCATGGTGTTAAGCCTACACGGCAATCTGCTAAGAGCATCCGCTACCACATTGGCTTTGCCGGAGTGATAGTGAATGTCAAGGTCATAATCCTTGATTAACTCTATCCATCTTCTTTGCCTCATATTCAGCTCCTTTTGAGTGAAGATATACTTTAAACTCTTGTGATCTGAGTAAATCTCACAGCGATTACCCATCAAATAATGACGCCATGTCTTCAATGCTAGAACCACGGTGCTAGCTCAAGATCATGGGTCGGATAGTTCTGCCCATGCTGCTTCAGTTGTCGAGACAGATAAGCGATGACTTTGCCTTCTTGCATCAATACACATCCTAGGCCAATCTTGGACGCATCACAATATACATCAAACGGCTTCTTGATGTCTGGCATGACCAAAATTGGGGCGGATATCAATCTCTTCTTCAGCTCCTGAAAACTGGCTTCACACTTGTCTGTCCATTCAAACTTCTTGTCCTTCTTCAACAATTGGGTCATGGGTCGGGCTATGCTCGAGAATCCTTCTACGAACTTGCGGTAATATCCCACTAATCCGAGAAATGAACGGACTTGGGTTTGAGTGGTTGGGGCTTCCCATTCTTCGACATCTTTGATCTTGGTGGGATCAACAGAGACTCCTCCGGCAGACACAATATGTCCTAGGAATCCTACTTCTTTCAGCCAAAACTCACACTTGCTGAACTTGGCATATAACTGATGCTCTCTTAGGGTTTCTAGGATGATTCCCAGATGTTGCTCATGCTCTTCTTCTGACTTGGAGTAGATAAGGATGTCATCGATAAACACAACTACAAACTTATCTAGGAAATTCATAAAGATCTTATTCATGAGATTCATGAAATAAGCAGGGGCATTGGTTAATCCAAAATACATACCCGTATACTCGTATAAACCATAGCGAGTAGTAAAGGCGGTCTTCAGAATATCCGTTGCACGAATCTTAAGTTGGTGATAACCAGTCCTAAGATCAATCTTTGAGAATACCTAGGCTCCAGTCAACTGATCAAATAGATCCTCTATCTTTGGCAAAGGGTACTTGTTCTTGATGGTGACATCATTCAACTTTCGGTAATCTATACACAAACGATTGCCTCCATCTTTCTTGTCGACGAATAACACTGGGGATCTCCATGGCGATGCGCTTGGCTGAATCAAGCCTGTTACTAACATGGCATCCAATTGCTTTTCGCCCACTAACTCGAGGGGTTCATGGTATAGGGTCTCTAGGCTATAGGTCCCCCGGGATTAGTTCGATAATGAACTCAATATCCCTATCCAGGCATACCTAGCAATTCATCTAGGAATATGTCGTCAGGTATTCAGAGACTACTCCTCGACTTGGTCAATGGTGGGCAGGGCTACACTCTTGTTGCACTTGAATTGACGGGGTAAGGTTTCAGAGATATGCTCTACTGTTACTCCAGAACTACTGGTCATGGTGATGGATTTCTTAGCATAGTCTATCAATCCTTTATGCCTTGACATCCAGTCCATACCTAGTACTACTTCCAATCCTTTGGTTCCAAGTACAATTAGGTTGGCATAAAAATCTATCCCATGTATTCTGATTGGTACAACTTTGCAAATTTTTCTAGCTTTTGTTGTTGAACCGGGGATTTGAACTATCATGACATGCTTCAGGTTGGTTGGGTGAATATTACTAGTGCATACAAATTCTTCGGTGAAAAATGAATGCGATGCTCCGTAATCAAACAATACTCTTGCTAAAACCGAGTTGACAGAAACATACCCAAGACTACATTTGGCGCTCGGGCTTCTTCATGTTCATGTGGAAGAGATGACCGTTGTGGTTGTGAGGGTTCCCCGGGCAAATCTCCTTCCGGTTGAACACGACGCTGCCGAAATGGGCATTCACAGGGCATTAGCGACGCCTTCTTGGGACACTCATTGAGTAGTGACCTTCACTCACACTCAAACAAGTGATCCGACTTGTCCTCGATCGACAGTATAGCATTGCCGCCAGCCTGGGCGATGTTGTTGTTGTTGTTGCTCTTGGGAGGCACGGTTGAAATTGTTGGCATTGCTGGAGTTGTGATTGTTTCCTCCGACTTCACATTACCTCCGCTACGGTTGGGGTAGCTTGGGCGAGAATTTGGGGTCGGTTGTTCCTTGGTGCATATCCCGTGAGGGTTAGGACGGTGCTTGATGACTATTGATCCAGACTTCGCATCATACGACGCTTGTGGTTGTCGCTTGCTCGGTTAATCTTCCCTTCCATCTGAATGGCGAGTCGACTAGCTCTTCGAGATCATCGAAACGGATGTTGACGAGGACACCGCATCTCATCATGCATCCGCTTAAGAATCTCTCCTTCTTCTTGGCCTCGTGTTGATCTCATCCGGTGCATATCCGCAAGTGACAAGAATCATCACGGTACTCCACCACATCATTCTTCCTTGCTTCAATTCGCTGAATTCATCTCTCATCCTGCTGACAAGACCTTGCGACGTGGTGCAAATTAACTTGACCTTGAATGCTTCCTGTGTCATCACTGACCATGGTTCATATAGCGGATGCTATTCCACCAAGCTCTTGCATCTCCCGCCAGATAGTGGCGAAGAGAACTTTCTCGATTCTCATCAACTCGCAACCTCTAAGTTGTTTTCCATGGTCAGTAACTACCATCAAGATCTAATGGGTTTTCAGATTGGTTAAAGATTGGGGGATTGGTGTTCTGAAAGTTTTTGAGTTTAGATCCTTGGTGATCCTGATTTCCATGTCCTTGGTTGTTGAGAGCCATTTGGGCGATCTACTGCAATGTTGCTAAGTTGGCTTGACGCTCGGCCCTGCTTGCTTCACGATCCACGATGAGATTCTGCAAGATCTGCAGCATTGGGTCCTGCGACGAGCTGCTCCCTCCTTGGTTTCCACGAGTCATCTGAAGATTGAGATAGATATAGGGGTAAGAGGGAAAGTCTAAGTTTCATGGTTTTGGGTTTTCAAAGCTAAAACTTTGAGTTAGACTCAGGTTTTTCAACTAACTTCTTTTTCATTCATGCAAGCAAGCACACGATACAACACACCACAACAAGAAAAGGGGAAAACAGATGGTTTGAAGAACCATTCTGCATGCTACGATATAATGAGATGATACATCTCATGCTACGACAGTTCTCTAGTGCATCTACTCATCGTCGATGAAGTCGGAGTCTTCATCATCAGTGTAGAAGTCCACAACATCCTCCTCCAGAAAGTCATCATCGTTGCTGAGGTAAGAATCCATGTCTCCCTGGATGTCTTCACCCTCATCTTCTTCTTCCTTAGCGGCAAGCTGAGTTTCCTGCTCCTTGATGGTCTTCTCGAGGTCGGCCACCTTCTTGTGAAGACGGGCGATGGTGCGATCCTTCTTTGCACGCCGCGGTAAGATCTTGGCGATCTTGGACGAAAGGCGAAAGTCCGCCTTCCGTCGGCGATGGCATGGTTCTGGTTAGCTAACTCCCTGGCATTGTCCAGTTCTTGCTGTCTGTCATGAAGCAAGAAGTCAAGGTTCTCCACTTGACACCTCAACTCTGGGTGACTTGGCATCTCCATCGGCATTCCCATGAAGTCACGTCTTGCATAGTGGGCAAAACGGGTTCCTTGGATCTTGTTGACGTTGAGGGCACATAGACGTGCGAGAGCTTCATGCATTGCCCTGGCTAATCCATCTAGCCAGTTATTCTCTCTCATGGAGAACTGAATTCTCCCGGAAGTTGGTGCTTCGATGCTTCCTCGAAGATCCGTGGTGACTAGCCACTGTAGGTCTCCTCCTGGGGGTCCTGGAAGTTGAGCTCCAAGAAACTCCGGATGTGGGCGCCCCAAGAATCCGGTGAATCCAGATCCCTCTCAAAGATCAGCTGACCTCCGTTTCCCAACTGGTAAAACTTGCTGAACTGAGTCTCCATCTACAAGAATTAAGGATGAAGAAGTTAGTGAAGTGATCAAGTGTGTCAAATTTTAAGTAGTAATGTAAGAATTTTGAGAAACATGAATTTTTGAGAAAGAATGAGTTCACAAGGGTAAGAGGGGAAATAGTTTTTCAGAAATACTCACTTTGGTTTTGAAACTAAGTTTTTGGTTTGGACGTCCATTCTAACTAGGGTCTCCTATGGTTAGGATGGCTCTGATACCAACTTGTCAACACCCGGATTTTTAATCCCAGATGCCCATTATGCCATACCTCGCAATCCTAGGATTACCATTTTTGCGAGACATAATGGATTGGATATCACCGTACATCATCCATTACAAACCATACATAAGCTTTTACACAAATAAGGATCTCATGATCCAGTCTTAATACAATAAGCAGCGGAATAAAAGATAAGCGTAGCGGTGGGGTCCATCTTCAGGGGCACAGGCAATGCTGACGAAGGAAGATAGTCCTAGTTATCATATCCATCCTATTGGCCATCATCTTGGTAGTCTCCTTCATAGTCTGGCCATGAGAATAGCCAGGGACAAAAGCCATTAGTACTCTTTAAGTACTCACAAACTACCACTAACAAGTAGTATAGTACTAAGTTAAAGTGCTAAATCTAAGTTTAACTATAAAGTTAAGTTTGAAACCTAAGCTGAGTTCAGAAGCAAAGAAAGATAAAATAAAGTTCTAGAATCACTTAAGTTGGGACGCTATTGTCATAAACACAACCCTGTTGTGGTCCAGTCAAGATTCATCATTCATTTCATAAGTTGTTTTGAAAACATCTGACAACGAAACAGTATGGCCATTCCAACTGTCCATAATCATGACGCTGCTATTCAATAGTTTGACACTGCAGAGGTGGTACACTTTCACCACAATATTCGATACATCCGCTGTGGATAACCTCGAATCATCATACTCAGATGCAGATAATCAAACATAACCTTTCCTTTACACACCCTAGTATAAGCACCTCTCCTATGAGTATGGCCTCCCAACCATGACCATTTGTCATCTTGGGCACTGCATAGGTGGACAACATTGAGAGGTAGCCTCAGATCAAACCTCTCCCGCAAGGGAACTAATACTAATGCATATAAACTTCCGGCTAAGCCTTACCCAATTCAGGTATTTTGGTTGTACGGTAAATTTGGAATGGTATCGCATCCGAATCCAACCATCAGTTTTGTAAAAGGGTTAAGACTCATGCCTCAACATTTTCACCATCATAAACCATTTGTGACTCTTAACACATGTCAAAACATCTCAATAGAATGATTCATCATTCGAAGGTTTTCATAATTCATTTTCACCAAGTGTTCCAATCTAAAGTGACTCAAGTTTTTATCTACTCTAAACTACTAAGTTAAGAGTGTTCACTAAGGTGGGAAAATGGGATCAATCTCATGCCATAGAATGACATCTAAAGTTATCTAAATAGGTCAAGTTTTATACTTTTTATGCTACCTTCAAAACAAGCAAAGAACTTTGTGTACTAAGGGGAGTAAAACTTGTAAGTAAGACTTGGGGTACTAATAGTAAAAAGGGGGGGGGGGGTGTGATCAAAGCATGCCTAAAGCATCCTTGATCATTTATCTAGCTTAATTCTAGCTTACTAACAATAGCTTGCCTTGGTTGGTGCAGTGGTTGAAGTTTTCTTCTTCTTCTTCTTGGTAGAACTCCTCCTCCTCGAAAGCTTGGTCGGTACTAGCATCTATAAATACATACGGAGTGCACAATCAGCAAACAATACTTAACCAGGCTAAGTAGCATCCTAAAACACACATTTGATAATCTATAATCATCACAAGTTTTAATTCCATAATTTCATCCTTTTTATTTTAGAAAAGTAATTTCTACTCATTGAAATATTAACTAACATTTAATATTCACCACTTAAAACATGGGATCATGTTGACACATGTCATCACCACATATTCTAACATGTGGGAATGATATTTAAGGGTTGGATCAATATTACTTTGGTTTAAGTTCATTATTTAATGATTTAAAGTGACTAGAAATGCCTATATAGCATTATTTTGGTACTAGTCCAAATTCACTGCATGTAAACCTTAATATTATTACATATTTAGATATATATGATGAAATGTGATTTTTGAGAGTTGGAATCAACTCAAAATCTAACTTGGTTGATTTTATAATAATGTTGCAAGTTGCAAAAGCTTTTGTCTTCTTATTTTTATTAAGAGAGATCTATAACTCTAATTGAATTAAATCCAACGGGCTTGGATAGATCATTTTAATACCTTTCAAACAAAATTTGTTTCATTCTATTTGGATTTCTAAAACTCTCTAAATTGATTTTCAAACTAGGGGACAGAAAGTAGATTTAACTAAAAAGAAAAATCCAGATTTGAATGGATGGGGTACCGCGGGAAAAGAAATGGGCCGACCCAAGGGCGCATGCACATGCAGGCTCAGCCGACAGTGGGGTCCCGCTTGTCGCTGGCACTTAAACGAAACCAGACGCTCTGTGGGCCGGTGTGATTAGAAGCAAGATCTACTGGTGAGGGTCGTCAGCAACGATTTAAAGTCGCGCGAAGCTCGAACCCTAGCGGCTCGGTGGGGTCTACTAGGGGCATACCAGGCTCCAATGCGGTGAGGCGGGCAAAGACGTGGAAGACGGCGACGAGGCGAGGTTGTGGCGGAGCTTGGGGTGGTCGCAACAATCACACCTTCTCCTCCAGGCGGCTGCCCGGCTCCAATTTCATTGTTCTTTGCTCCACTTGCTCCGGCTAGAGGTGGGTGAGGTTCAGAGAGGTGAGTGGAGTGGAGTGGTGTGGAGAGAAGAGGTTGGGGAGGGCTCCTTTTATAGGCCCGACCGTGAGACCGAGCGGGATGGGCAGTCGACGGTGGCGACATGGCTACGGCGGGGTAGAGGCATGGCTGGGGGTGGCGACTCATGTGTGGTTCCCTGGAGGTGCTCTAGAACTTGAATGCGGCCGTAGGGGCGGTGGCACGCGGTCTGGGCGAGGTGGCGCTCTGAGAGGCAGAGGCGGCGGTGTCCACGGCGAGCGGTGGCTGTGAGGCTTTGGGCGGCGAAATGGGATGTCTAGGGTGTTCTCCAGGTCGTGGCGGAGCGACGGGCGCGGGCTGCGGCCAAGGGGCGGTCTTTGCGAGCGGGGACAGGGCATGCTCTAGGGACAGCGTCGGCATGCTCGACCGGCTCCGGGCGCAGCGGTTCCTGGCCACTCTGCCCTCTGTCTCTGGCCTGGGGCTGGTTGGGCGGTGGAGGTGGACCACAAGCAACTTGCTAGACATGGTGAGAGAGGCTGGCGGCTGCTGTGGCGCGGTGTCGCCTGTGGGGGTGCTCATGGTGCTCGGCCTTAATGGCCATGACCATTTGGTCGTGTGCACAGGGTGTGGCTGGGCTAGCAAAGGGTAGGGCTGGTACTGAGGGAACAAGGGGACAAGGTTAGGAACAAATGGTGACCAAGATCACTACTCAAAACAGTGTTTCAAATTTGGCCAGATTTGTGCACACAAGCTGTTTGATGAAATGGCCGAAAGAGAAAAAGTTTTGAATTTTGGTTTCAAAATTTTTGAGGGATCTCCACTAGTGGTAGGTAGTCTCTGGTTGCAAGGGTTTTGAAAGTGGAGCTCAAATAGATGGTTTTTGACATAGGGGTGATCTATGCATATGCATTAGATTCAATTTTAAACTATCATTTAAAATAGTTAATAGATTGTTTTTAGCAGATCCAAAAGTGGGCCTTGGTACCTCATTATGTGTACTAGCAAGGGGTGAAAAGATCAAGAATTGTTTCTGTTAAGTTTTGAGTACTAGGAATAGCCAAAGTAGGCATGAGAGTTAAATTTGCCAAAATGACCATTCCTCCTTTTTAATTCTTTTTTATTTGATTTTCTTTAGGAAAAGTTTGGGAATGATGTAGATGATGTTTAAATCACCTAAGAAACATTTTACAAGCATTGTATCATTCAATAATGGCAATTCAAAACAACTCATATTTTAAATGCACACACATATGAACGCTTTCATTTTAAATTTGGAAAAGTTTTTGTTAACCCCAAATTTGATGATTTAGATCTTGATAACCTTGGATTGAAGTTTTGGGATGTTACAATACTGACGCTCCTCTTTTTCCTTTGACCTTTGTCGGCACCCCTTTTGTTTTAGCAGGTTTGAGATCAACGTCGTTAGCAGGGTTACCCTTCCGTCTTGGCCTGGGCAGGGTTATGGACGCCATTGATTATTCTTCAGGGCTCTTAGCTCAATTTGCTTCTTATCCGTACTCGGATGTTGTATCGATTTCAAGGTGATTTGGATCTTTGTATAGTATATCTGTATTCTTGACTCAGTGAGTCATTGCTGTATATATATCTGTTCTATGGGTTCCATCGTGGACTATTGTGTAATGATATTACTTTGTTTTCCACCCGCACGAAAGTGCCTGGTGGGCGTCCTTGAATCGTTTCTATGCGGGTTTGGCGGGAAACGCAAAAACTTGCATAGGGCCGATTCGAGGGTGTTACAGTAGCACACTATTTTTGAGAGTTGAATGAAAAAGATAAAAGTACTCTAAAGAAATATAATTTCATCATCTTTCTTTCTTGATTTGCTCATCAGTCTAGTATTCTCTAGTTAAATCTTCTGTGCTTCCAAGGAAGATTGCATGTTTCTTTTTATCACTTGTATGTTTGGTTGTTTCCTTCAACTCTTATACTTGCTACCCAGCCTTGCTAGCCAAAAACCTGTACTGAGAGGGTATTGTTCTCGTGCATCCACCTCCTTAAAACCAAAACCTTTTTCCATTTGTGTCCACCAAACCTACCTAGTAGCATTATTGCTATTCCAAGTAAATTCTTGTTTTATCTACCTCCCAAATTAAACTTGTTATGTGAAAATTAGTGATTAAAGCTCTCACGAACTTGATGGCACACTTTACTTTCTTGCACTTAATAAACTTGAACCATTGTGCCCACCTATGTTGTGTATATGCTTGCGCTTTGTAAGTTGTGAGTTAGTAGAACCATGATGTCATGGGGAACGCTTTCAACATTGCACTGGTACTTAGTACAAAGTTTATATCATGTTCTTTTGTGTAGGGATGTCGTCGGTGTGAAATGAAAGGGGAGCTTGTAAGTCCATGGAGTTATGCATGTGTGTTAGAGAAATGCCTGGGCCGCTGGTCTAATCCATGCTGACATGGTGGAAACCTGCAGCGTAACCATAACGAGCATCTATGAAGCATTCTTCTTATAAAAAAAGAGATAGATATTGAGAAAAAGAAAAAAAGAGATATTATGAAAAGAGGAAAGAGAGAAAAAAGCACCATATTCCCATGGTAAATAAGAAGATTGCTGAGATGCTTGTTGTCTACTTGCCTTGTCATTTTGATATGGGGATATTTCCGTATCATCGGGCAAGGGGTACCTCGTTGGCGGTTCTCTATGATACACATATGCTTATGATGACAAGAACTTACCGGTGACTAAACTTGAGTAGCATGAGTAGCGGCCCTCGTATTCAAGGGACATGACATTCTCAATTTACAACTTGTCAATGTATATCCTCATATTTGATCACTTTAACCTTAATCACCTAAAGATGCTTATGATAGGGGCAATGAGAGCTGAAAGCTAGTAAGTATCATAATTTTTGGGAGCTCTTTATGAGACTTGCAATCCCTGCTTCCCTCTTTGAAGGGCCTTTCGTTTGCTTTGTAGTTGGGTCAGTAAACCTATTCCCTTCTATCTCAACAAGTATTTTGAGTTGTTGTGTTTCATTCATTCATATGATGATTTATTCAATCATGTCTTATGTTCCTTGCTTTGCACATTGCTCTTATCTTGATGTTTACTACTTTGGAAGCTATCATTGAAAACCAGTTATTTGTGAACTCCAGCAAATTATCAACTATTCTTTGACCAAGAGCTAAGTTTGCCATTACCAATTATGATTCACTTTATGTATCTTTATTGTGTTTCCTTTACCTATTACAAGTTGAGTTATATAATAGTGAGTTGTGTTCTATTATGATCTATGTATTGATGAATGTGATGCTTCTTGTCCGTATTCTTTTATCGACTCTTCACTCCATAAACCTGAGGCCATGTTTATTGAGCTCAGTTTCGCTTGGGGACAAGCGAAGTCCAAGCTTGGGGGGATTTGATACGTACATTTTGCATCACTATTCTATGTCTTAATTCACTATTATTCATTGATATATTTCGTATTTAGAGGTGATACTTATGTTATTTCATCTGTTTTTGCATGGTTGATGACTTTTGGAGCATGGACCGCTGCAGTCAGGATTCTGATGGAAAATGTGCTATTTGGAGGCAAATTCACGAAGATCAGAAAATCCGGGAAAATATACAGAAAATCCTATTTTTCTAGAAGACTAAGGATGCCAGAAGACGGAGTGGAGATGGGCCACAGGGGGCCCATACCACCCCCTGGCGCGGGCAGCCCTAGGTCGCGCCAGCAGGTGGTGTGGCTGCCCTGGCCCACCTCTGGCTCTCTCCTCTGGCGTATATCATCCTCCCAAAACCCTAAGACTCGGGGAGTGACCACAGAAAGATTCCACCGCCTCTGCGGGGCAGAAAACACCAAGAGAGAAAGATCTCTCTAGCAGACAGATTTCTACCGGGGGAATTCCTTCCCGAAGAGGGGAGATCGTCGCCATCAACACCACCATCAAGCTGGACTTCATCGGGATCATCATCATCATCACCACCATCATCACCATCATCACCATCATCACCATCATCACCATCTCCATATTGCTGTAACAATTGTGTTGAATCTTGCATAGTTCATAGGGGAAACTTTCCCGGTGTTGATTACTCTTTGTAGTTGATGCTATTGAGTGAGCCATTGAATTATTGTTTATGTTTAGATTTTTATACATCATTATTCCATCTCTGATCATGATCCATATGATGTCTTGTGAGTAGTTCGTTTTGTTCTTGAGGACATGGGAGAAGTCATGTTGTTAGTAGTGGAGTTGTGTTGAGAAAGATTCAATGGTTTGATATTTAAGTTATGGTGTACTTCTTCTAGTGGTGTCATGTGAACATCGACTACATGACACTTCACCTATATGGGCCTAGGGGAATGCATTGTGTATTTGGATACTAATCGTAGGGGTTGCGGGAGTGACAGAAAACCTGCACCCCCGTTAGGAAACCATTGCACAAGGGACATAAGGATCTTAGAGTTTAAAGTTGTGGTTAGGTTTCTACCTTAATTACTTTCTTGTACTTACGGATGTTTGCAAGGGGTATAATCACAAGTATGTATTAGTACTAGGAAGGTCGGTACATTAGCACAGGTTCACCCACACAACACTTAGCAAGCTAAAGAAGATTAATCAACTATATGAAGCGAAACCACTTGACAGTCTTCCCATGTGTCCTCGAGAACGTTTGGTCACCTTAATTAATACAACTGGCTTATCCTTTGCTGCATAAAGGATTGGGCCACTTGCTGCATTTATTCCTACTGTCTTTTGTTTACTCGTACTCTTTTTACTTGCTTTATAAAAAAACCCGAAAAATCCGTTTGCTAAGTATTTGCAGAGAATTCCTGATCCATACCACTAGCCAGCACCTTCTGCTCCTCGTTGGGTTCGATACTCTTACTTATCGAAAATACTGCGATACACCCCCTATACTTGTGGGTCATCAATTTGCATTTCCCGATACACCACAGGAGTATGGTATGTTCGAGAGATCAAATCAAACCTTGTTTGACATGGTAAGATCAAAGGTGTCATTTATAAAACTGCCATTCTGTTTTAAGGATTAAAGCTTTTACACTGAAAAGAGCACCATCGTGATTCGTTGAAATGACACCATATGAGTTATGGTTTGGGATAAAACCCGAATTGTCTTTTCTTAAATTTTGGTATGCTATGCATAAGTAAAAATGTTTACAACCAAAGTCGGATTAGCACGTCTTTGTAGGTTATACCAAATAATTTTTTGGGAATTCCTCCATAACACCAAGGACAAAAGAGTTTGTCGCTTGGAACGTCAAGTTTCTTGAGAAGGAATTTTTTGTGAAAAGTTAAGTGGGAGGACAATAGAACTTTGATATGGTTGTTGAACCTTAGCTATATGTGCTAAGTAGCATAGCGCCGGAAAGTGTCCCGGTGGCGGCCACAATGCTCATGGCTCCCGTGATTACAAAGAGTGTGATCTTGGAGATTAGAGTTCCTATTGAACCATGTGGGTCGGTAAGAATCAAATAGTAAGATTCGAAATAGAAGTCATTATTGTTTTGACAATAATGAACTGACTGCATGCAAAGAAGCGATGATGGGACCTGACTCCATAAAATGACTAAGAAGTCATAGAATTCGTGATAGTATCCATACACGAGAAATCAAGTTTCTGAACTTGGAAGACCCTCCAGAAAGGCGTGAAGCCTATCGGTCCTGTTTAGATCTATAAAGAAATAGACATGGATGTTTAACATCTATGAAATAGTCGACATGTCGAAAAGAAGTTTACGGCAATGTTCAAGGAGTTGACTATGACAAGATTTGATCTTTCATAGCGATATTTAGTCTTGACGGATTAATGTAGCAACCACTACATATAATTTGGTATATGGTAGTTGAATAAACAAAACAAGGTTCTTGTAATAGAATGGTTACCTAGGACATGTACATGACATGGTCTGAAGGGTTTTGTTAATTCAAAGGGTGCTAAAAAGGGCATGCAAACTTCAATAGTTGAAGTGAGCATAGCGGAGTTGGAATCTTCACCATGATGAAAATGATAAAGGAGTTTAATTTCATCGGAGATGATGAAGATTCTTGCATTTGCAAGAAATTAAGTGGGAGCACTAAGACAAATTTCCAATACATTATGCAGAGTACATTTTGTTGATTGGAAATGATGTATATTTTATTTACACAAGTTAAGAATTTCATTAAAATAGGATTTCGATGAAAGACTTGGGCAAAACCAGAATATTTGGCATCAATGTCTATATGGATAGATTGAGGCGCTAATATGGTTATGCCAGATGTACATATATGAGATATTGAAAGGGTTCAATATGGAAACAACAAGAAAGGTTCTTGCTGCATGGAAAGGATTGTATCAAGATTCAAGTGTTTCAACTCTTGGTGAGTAAAATCACATGAATATTTTGATCGATTATACCGTGATATGTATATATCCAGATATGTCCTATGCTCTAAATGTTATGAGCACATACCAGAATGATTCATAAGATGATCATTGGACGATAGTAAAGATATTCTTATGAGCTTTGGAAGAACTAAGAATATATCATGTATAAGTGACAAATAGTTAAAGGTAGTTCATTGTAAAGTGTTACATTGATACTAGTTTTGTCACAAGATACAACTTAAATTTATCTCAATTTAGACTATGGGTAGCACAATGTAATGGAAAGGATGTTCCATGATGGATTTGGATGAGTTCCAAAGTTGAGACATTGTGACGGATACTACAACAAAGGGCTAAGTATATGACTGCTATAGTAGTAGCAAAGGAGGGAATTTGTGTTAAGTAGTTTGTTATCAAACTAGGTGTGGTTCAAAGTGGGCTAATACTATGAAGATATATTGTATGACAATAATATCAACATATTTTAACCCGAACAAACTAAAGGTCTCACCAAAGGACCAAATTTATACAATGCCATCTCATTTGAGAATGAGTGATGCGTAGAGATGCAAAGACATGCAAATACACATGGACCTGAAACTGTCAGATCTGGAGATTATGTTAACCACTAGCAATCGCGTATATGCAACACCAGAAAGCCATAGGTGTTCAATACGCAAAGTTTTTCAAACTAGATTATTGACTCTAGTGCAAGTGGGAGAGTGAAGGGAATATGCCCGAGAGGCAATAATAAAGTGGTTATTATCTTATTCCATGTTTATGATAAATGTTTATTTGCATGCCATAATTGTATTAATTGGAAACTTTAATACACGTGTGTTTAATAAACAAAATACAAAGTTCCTAGTAATGCCTCTCATATAAACTAGCTCGTTGATTAACAAGATGAGCAAGGTTTCCTGATCATGGACATTGGATGTTGTTAATAACAAGGTCACAACATTGGTGGAATGATGTGATGAACATTCATCTGAAGTATAGCATTACGATCAAAGTCATTATGTTTATATTGCTATAACATCATACAAAATAACCTTAGTCCTTAGACCATGAGATCATGTTAATCACTAACACCGGAAGAGTATCTCGATAACATCAAACGTCACACCATAACAGGGTGACTATAAAGGTGGGTTCAGTGCTACGAAGGTGTTATGTTGAGTATCATGGATCAAGAGTGGGATTTTTCCATCCCGATGATGGATAGATATACTCTGGGCCCTCTCGGTGATATCACATTGAAATAGCTTGCAAGAAAGTGATGTGATCACTAGAATGTTATATCACGGGAACGAGAAAAGAGTGCATGTCGGTAACGAGATCAAACTAGGTATTTGGATGCCAATGATCGAATCTCAGACATGTAATATATCGCGAGACAAAGGGATTTAATTACGACATTAAAGGTTTACACGATCACAAGAGTCATCGTTGAATATGTGGGAGTTAGTACGGATCTCCAGGTCCCGCTGCTGATTATTGATCGGAGATGGGTCTCGATCATGTCTGCATTATTCGCGAACCGTAGGGTGACACACTTAAGGGATACTGACACCATTTAGGAGCAAATATGTTTCGGATAAAGATTAAGAAAGCGCTAGAATCATTTCGATGGAAACCAGAATTATTTCGGGTGAAATTGATGAAACTGGTTCTGCATGTGATATGGAAATGTTGCAGGGAGTTTTATGTGAATGTTTGTTAATTAATGTAATTGACAAAATTCTGAATAAAATAAATACAAGTGTTTTATTTAATGATAGCTTGCATTAAATTTGGTGGAAATTTAATGCATGTGAGTGGATATGAGTGGAGGTGTGTGTTTATGTGAGTGGGAGCTCCACCCACATGAATGAGGGTGAGGTGGGGGCACCCACCATGGTCGGCACCATGCCCCCTTGGGCTACCCCCTCCCCTATATAAGGAGCACCTCCTCCTCCTCTCATGTTGCACCACCTCCTCATGAAGGTTCTCTTCTCCATCTAGTTATTCCCCATGGTCTCGGATTAGCGAGATACATGTTCCCGGTGGCTTTTATCTGGAAAGGAGTTGTTGCTTCCTCTTCATCGCTGGAGAGAGGAGGCGGAGGTTGTTCGGTGGAACGAACGTGTGTGCGATCACGGATGCACCGCTACTTTGCGGTGCTGGACTTGATGGTGCTGGACCTGATGGTGCTAGAACTGCTAGACCTGAAGGACTTCATCACGATCTTGAGATCGGCAAGTGTACGACTACATAATCCACGAGTTCCATCTCGTTAACAAAGCTTTGTTGTCTTCGAGAGTAAGTTCTCTATGGATGTATATCCACCCGTTGATTGTATCTAGTAGATAGATCTTGGCGTATAGTTCCCATCGTAGGAAATTTTTGTTTTCAATGCTGCGAACCCAACACAGCGGAGAAAAGCATTAACACTCCGTGAACACATGTGATCCTCACATCAAAGCCATTCCCTCCGGTTATCCCGTTTGCTATCACTTCGAGGCCTTTGGTTCCGGACAACAATATGTGCATACAACTTGCAGGTAAGACCATAAACAATACTATCATAATGAATCAATAACATGTTCAGATCTGAGATCATGGCACTCGAGCCCTAGTGACAAGCATTAAGCATAACAAGTCACAACAAAGTCAAAAATCACTAATAATAGATACTAGGCGCTATGCCCTAACAATCCGATGCCATTACATGAACGATCTCATCCAATCCCTACCATCCCCATAGCCTACAGCGGGGGAATACTCACTCATAGATGGGGGAAACATGGATGGTCGATGGAGAAGGGATGGTGATGATGATGGCGATGATCTCCTCCAATTCCCCGTCTCGGCAGGGTGCCAGAACGGAGTTTCTGGTTCCGAATCGCGGAATCTGGTGGTGGCGGCGCAGTGGAACTCTTTCTGGAAAAATGTCGAACCCCCCTTGGTTTTTAGGTCAAGAGGAAACTTATAGGCGAAGAGGGAGGCCGAGGAGGTGACCGAGGCGGCCAAACCACCCTAGGCACGGCTTGGCCTGGCTCGCGCGGCCAGGTGGTGTGGGCCCCTCATGGCCCTCCTCCGTATCGTCTTCTGGCTCCGTGAGTCTTCTGGTGAAATAGGATTTTTCGCATATTTTCTGGGATTTTTCCTGATAGTTGATTTTCTGCACAAAAACTAGACAACAAGGTAATTCTGCTGAAAACAGCATTAGTCCGTGTTAGTTGTATCCAAATCACACAAGTTTAGAGGAAAAACAATAGCAAAAGTGTTCAGGAAAGTAGATACGTTTTGGACGTATCAGTTGCGCCCCTGCAACGCCAAGATGACCGCCTCTCGCGCCGCCTCACTCGCGTTCCGCCCTCTGTGTGCTCACGGCTGACACTCATAAGCCTGCCCCTCCGTGCCGCCCGTCCGTGCATGCCCTCACGATGCGTATTATGGTTCTAGGGAAGAGAAGAAAAAAGAAAAGGAGAGTTAAGGTGGTGGGTGTCGTCGGATTGAAGACACGCACGCCGAGAGGGGGTCGTCGAGGCATGTGGAGAAAGGGGTGTGAGGCAACGGTATTCCAGGACGGTGAGCATACAAGCTTTACCCAGGTTTGAATCCCTCTACTTTGGACAAATCCTACTCCTGCTGTCAATCCAGTAATACGATAGAGCCGGAATATGGGTTACAAGGGTTTCGCTTGTGCGAGTTGAGAATGTAGGTTACTGGGTTGCCTTAAAGGCTGGCCCCTAGGACTGCTTATATAGATATCCGGCCTACGGTTTATAGGAGAGATCTATCCGGCTACGACTAAGACTTAGTTACAAAGTACATCTTGGACTACAAGTAACTAAACAAGCCTAAGTCAGTAAGTCTTCTGGGCCTTCCCGTAGCCGGATGGACCTCTGTATCTTCTCTCTGACTGGGCCGTTCGTGGAGCAAAGCTCTAACACAAAGTGGGCCACCCTGGTTAGCGAGTCATAGTTGGTATACCCGGAAAGTATATCCCCAACAGTAGCCCCTAGAATCCTCCAACATCCAAAGTCAGATTTCATCGTCTAGCTTGATTGATCTTTGGCTTGCAGAATCTGAAAGGGTTCCTGAAACTCAAAAGAAAGATAGGATCCGAGTCTCAAAACGAGTCGGACCTATGAGTACATTATCCAGTTTGCCATCTTGAAATTCAATCTAAGCCGGAACTTGGTCTTTGACATAACCTGACATCAGGCAAGGCCAAGTCATGTCACTAACAAACATTCCTAACAACATGACCGTTGGTGGATCCGCTTATTGCAGAATCGAGGCGTCGTTTTAATGCGTGCATGGAGATCGAGGCGGCATAATCCTCGCGAGGAGGTTACCCAGCTCCTTCCACGATGTGTGGCATGGTTAGTGTTTGTTTTGCACAAATCTTGGCGTAGGTGAGGGATATAAGGGGTCCAGATCTCCTATCTCTTCCTTACCAGTGCCATTGTCTTCTCCTTCCTCCCAACGCCACCGCGCACAAGTTCCTCCGTTCCCTCCTCAAACTGCACAGCGCCGCCCATCCATGGTCCCTATTTCCCACAAAATGGTTGACGCCTCCTCTTCTGGCACATCGGCGACCATGGCGGTGACCTCTACAGTGGTGGAGAAAGAAAACTTCCGCGGGGTGTGGATCTTGTGTGTCCTCGACAATGAGAAGCTCCGCTTTGTTGAGAAGGAAGGCCTCATCCATGTTGGCGATCGGCGGAGTGGCTACAACCAGATCATCCCCACCCCTCACGCCGACGAGAGGGTTCACTTTGGCACTCACCTAGATAGAGGTTTTAGCTTCCCCCCCTCAGAGTTCTTCTCTGAGGTTATAGATTACTATGGAGTTCAACTCCATAACCTCTCCCCGAACACGATTCTTGAACTTAGTGCTTTTGTATCCTTGTGTGAGGGTTATCTCGGAATAAAACCGAGTCTTATTCTGTTCTGGTACTACTTCGATACCCAGAGAAGTTCCATCACTTCCGATAATCCTTACATTACCAGAACTCTTAGCCTGAATGTTAGGAGAGACCGAGTTTATCCTATGATTAAGGCTAGTGAGTCCGTGAAGAAATGGTTGTCCACGTTCTTTTATCATAAGGACAAACAAGCCCCGGCAAAGAAACTGCTTTGCCGGTTTTCATTGACGGTGCTGCCACGCCCCAATAGTCCTGGGATGCGGAAGCTCCATCTCTTCCTGAAGATTTGCTTCTC
Organism: Avena insularis; assembly: GCA_023614405.1. Classification (NCBI taxonomy): domain Eukaryota; kingdom Viridiplantae; phylum Streptophyta; class Magnoliopsida; order Poales; family Poaceae; genus Avena; species Avena insularis. The sequence continues at coordinate 361,502,277 of CM042689.1, read as the reverse complement.
GCAAAGAGAAGAATCGAGTACTTGATGAAACACAAGGGTCTAAAAGGATCCGACTTGATTCATTGTTGGCTGGCACACCAGATTCAACCCCTTCAGCCCCATGGTGACCGGCTCAAGCACACAGTCACAAAAAGTAGAAATGACAGTCTTAGAATCAGCTCACTCTCCATCCCGAACAAAGAATATGAGCACCGGATCAAATGGTTGATCAAGGAGAGAGTTGAGAGGAAGATTTCGGATCTATCTCTATATATGTACACTGCTGAAGAGACTGTGACACATGTAAGTTTCCCGACTATTTCCTTTTTACTTTACAATGTGCTCACCTTATCCTTTGCTATAGTTTTGCAATACTGAGATAATGTCTCTTTTAGCTTGCTGGCCTCCCCGAGTTGGAGCTTGCTCCACTTGAGGGATATCCACCTGATGATCTAGTTCCTCAGGAGGGTGAAGAACTTGAAGTTTTACCGGAGGCGCTTACCCGGAAGCGCAAGGCTTCGGTTGTTTCTGTGGGCACTTAGAAAGTGCTCGTTGTAAAGAGGTAGACTTTCTTCACAAGGCATTAATTTGTTTTTCCCTGAACTTCAACGATCTTTACTCTATTACCATCTAGGGCTAAAACGATTGTCAAGAGCAAGGCAAAAGGAAAATCGGGGAAACCTTTGCGCCAATAGAAGTTAACTTTGGGATCTCCTGTTGTCCCGCCCCCGACTCCTATTGCAAGGTCATCGTCAATGCTAGAGGGTACTTCTTCTCCGCGTGTTGAAGATGTTTTGGCTCACACATTAGAGCCAGTGAACCTTGGTTCACAAACCGACATCACCGTAGGTGGCCTGAAACTTGATAAGGATGAACCCTCAAAGGGTAATGATCCCTCGGCTGAGACTTTTACGGAAAACCTTCTGCAGAATCTAGGTTTCGCCAAACTTGGCCTTACTTGGAAGAGCGCAGAAGAGATCCAGAAGCTGGCTCTCCATTGCCTGGAGACCCAGAATATCATAGCGAAGGAGGAGGCGCAAGAGACCGAAGACATCAAACTTATCGACCTCCTTGATCAAGTCCGCTTCCATGACAAGAAGTTGAAGGATAGTGTGGCCCCGCCACAGCCAGTGATTCCTCTGACTCTCGCCGAGAAAGTGTTGACTGAGATGAACAGGAGCCTCAATAAATTAACTCAGGAACATTTTGTAAGTCATAATCTGACACTTCTCTTTTATTGTATTCTATATCATATCCTCTAGCCCCCAAGCATGAAATTGGATAGAAAATCCGAATTTATGCTTTTGTAGGATGCCAAATAATGAACTAGTATAGCCCCCAAGGCTCGTGCTCATATTTAGCATAGTTAAAATATTAGCCCGAGTCTTAGTAGACTTCTGACTCTGGTTACTATTCTGACTTATAGAAAGTTAATGCTTATAACTAGGAATTATTGAATAATATTTGAAACAAGCGAAGAGAGATCAGAGCTCTCCGACTTGAAAATGCACAACTAAAAGTTTCCAAAGATGGGGCTGAAGGTAAACATTTGAAGCCTTCCTTGTATAGTTTATTGTTGATCTGTAGCCAAGTTTATATTTGGCTTTTATATCTTGATTTACTAGAGCTGGTGAAACAGTCCTGTAAAATGATTGAGCATGCTGAAGATTATAAAGTCATAGAGGTAGAGAATGCTGATTTGTGAGCTGAGCTGGAGAAACTCAAAGCAGATCATGAGACCAGTATCACAAGTGTTCTTGAATCCAACAATCATGCAACTAAAGCGCGTGATCGCACCATCACCAAATAGGACAAAACAATCTCAGACTTGCAAGATGCCTTAGACAGGGAGAAGGACACCACCGAAGCTCCCCGGAATGAACTCCGGAGTCTTCGAGAGGAGAGGGCCAAAGTAGATGATACTATCTTTGGTAAGTTTTTCTATCCCTGCGTTATCATTTTTCCAAATTATGAGATTCAGATATATTTTGTTGACCTTGCTTTTTTCTTTTTTATAGTTCCTCTCAACATGATGGATGCCTCTTCATCGGAGCCTCGTACCAGCCGGCTTGTGGCTGTTGGGGACCTGATCCATGATTTCAACCAGTCACTGGAAGAAATCGGTGAATCCGTCTGACTCTCTGTCCTACAAGCAATGTCGGCTTTTGAGCTACGAGACAAGGAAAAGGATATGCCCCAACTCATCAAGGATTGGAATGTGTCCTATGCATGCACCACGACACATTATGACCTGACAATGGTAATGAGCCACCATGGAAGCATGGAAATATGGCAAGTTACCAGGGGTTATTCGACTATTGATGAAGATGGCAAGAAGCAGAACATCATGGAAATTTGGGATTCTTGTGCCGGATACGCTTCTCGCGTGGCTAAGTTGACCAGTTATGATGAGCCATTACTCACACTTGTTGAAGTGCCACCACCCCCCATGGAAGCAACTGCAAAAGTTTCCTAAGATGATGAGCAGACTAAGTCTAACTTACTTGTGTGGGAAAGATATCGGGGTGATACGAGTGATGTGTCCAGCAAGCCGGCAGATCCCGCCTCTTCACCTGCATCATAGAGTGTACCAGAAAACAATGTGTTATTCTGAAACAGCCTGATTGTAATAAGTAGTATATTATTTTGCTAGTTCTAAGCTTGTAAGAACTGATGTTTTACTCCCTTTTAGCACTTTTGGCTTTTATTTGACATGCCTGAAAATTTACATATGCACTTTTTTGTTTTATCTATACTTATCCTTTATATGGCTTTCCGCCTCGTCCCTTTTGTGAGCCGGCAAAACTTCAGCATGGAAAACTTTGTCGAGCAACAAAGCTCAATTGCTAAACCAGTTTAAACCCGGAATCAAAGGCGGCTTCTAGTACCAACAATTCACTACTGGGAAAATACCCGCATCCACCAATCAGACAAAAGCCAAAGTATAAACCAGAAAATTTAGACTTATACCCGAAGGTAGCATTTTTAGAATCGGAAATCTAACCAGAACAAACATGAGCATAAAGTACTTTCAAGTATTCTGGGATTTTTGACTATGACATGATCATTCGGAAATAAGATGGTACATAAAAATATCTCAGTAAAAAACATTGAGGAGACCAATACTTTATTTCACTTTGAACATGTACACATATATGATTACAAAGAAAGAAATTTTAAGAATAAAAGGGATGTAGTTGAGAAATATTCCAAGGACAGTCTATCTCATCTAGGTTTGTACTGCTTCCAGGTCTCTTTCTCTTCTTAGTAGCAGGTCTACTCTTTTTTGGCCTCATATCATCTAGGTAGTAAGAACCATTGTGCAATACTCGCCTAACCATGAAGAGCCCTTCCCATATAGGGGCAAGTTTGTGCTCTCTTTTTTGCACTAGCCGAAGAACCAGATCACCCTTCCTAAAAGACCGATTTCTGACTCTCTGACTATGATATCTGCGTAACTTTTTCTGATAGGCTGTAGATCTCTGTTCAGTAACTACGCGAACTTTCTCAAGCATACCGAGGTCATCTTGTCAAGCAACTTTGACATCCTCTTCCACATATGCAGCGACTCAGGGAGAGGTGTGAATAAGATCACTCGGCAGAATAACTTCTACACCATGGACCAAGAAAAAGGTGTGTATCCGGTTTACCTGTTAGGAGTTGTTCGTAAACTCCATATTACGGATGGTAGTTTTTCTTCCCAAGCCCCCGCAGCACGATGTAGTGGTGCTTCGAGTCTTGGTCGCAAGCCTTGAAGAATTAAACCATTTGCCCTTTCGACTTGTCCATTGGCTTGTGGATGTGAGACTGATTCTATATCAAGTCGGATCCCTTGTTCATTGCAAAATTCGACTAGTTCACCCATAGAAAAGTTACTCCCGTTATCAGTAATAATACTGTGCGGATATCCAAATCGGATGATAACGTCCTCGACGAACTTTTTGGCTATTGCTCCATCACAACTTGTGATGGGTTTTGCCTCAATCCATTTTGTGAATTTATCCACCATCACAAGAAGGTGAGTGTATCCACTTTGAGCACGCCGAAATGTTCCTACCATGTCAAGACCCCAGACTGTAAAAGGCCATGTAATCAGAATTGTTCGCAGCTAATCAGCCGAAACATGGGATTCTTTGGCGTATTTTTCATAACCTCTACACGTCTTGACCAGCCGTTCGGCATCTGCCTTGGCTGTAAGCCAAAAAATCTGTGTCTGAAGGGCTTTGCCACTAAAGATTTGGCTGCAGCGTGATGTCCGCATTCGCCTTCGTGAATTTCCCTTAGGATTTCCACGCCTTCTTCCGGAGAAACACAACCCTGAAAAACCCCAGATACGCTCCTCTTATAGAGCTCACCTCCCACTACTATGTAGGCTTTTGCTCGTCGGATGATCTGCTGGCTCAGAACCTCGTCTTCGGGTAACTTTTTCTCTACCAAGAGATCGAGGTAGGGTTGGGTCCAACTGGGAATTACAGCTAGGACTGCTATGAGTGGTGAGTCGAATTTGGTTGGATACTCCTCATCAACTCTTGTGATAGAGGGAACTTCCTCATTGTAACACCCCAGCATTAGAGCTTAGAAATAAGCTAAACACAGGAGTGTGCATTGCATTCATGCAAAGAAAATCTGGATAATTTTCACGCTTGTAAATAAAACTTGTCAAAGTGATTGAAGCTTCTCTTAACTTGGTGGAACTGAAGTAGAAAATCAAGTTGACTGCAATAAGTTTCAATATGACCTTTGCTAAAACCTTATATTTGGGGAATATAATTTGATCTAAGGGTAGATCAAATGTAATAAAACTAAGTCACAAACACTACTTAATAAGGAGTACTTGATCTTCTAGAGATTGTTACACGGTATTCCATACAACAAATCAAGGATGAATACTTAATATCCCTAAGATGACATCAAGGTATTATCTACCACAAACCCTGAATATCAAGTTAAGTATGTAACTTAAGTAAAGAAACTCTATAACTAAATCTTGATACACTTGCTTGCCATAGTTATTCCTACCATGAGCATCATGGTAGTTCTTAAACATTAACTCTTATCAAATAGAGAGAAAATAGAAGTCAAGCCAAGACCATTCATCACATGCCCTTGTTGTCATATTAACATATGACATTCCTAAATAGTTAAGTTCTAGTATCAATTGATCATCAATATTGAGTGATCAATTCCTGATCTAGAACTTATTGACTCTTAGCTTTGACCTATTATATTGACCTTCCAAAGACCTTAAGTAAATTATAAGAAGGAGGAACCAGTTATGGTACAGTATGCCATCATCAATGGAATGTGATCCTTAGTGGTGATCAAACCATTTGATATTAGAGGAGTTAACTCACTCATGAGTTAACTAGAAGAAGTATTTAAACCCAAGCATTTAGATAATAATTATGAAGTAATGAGAAAGCTAGTAGTATTAAAGTATCAAATAATAATCTTGTTAAGTCAAGAGGGAATAAACTTCAAGTAAGTCTCCTTAACAAGATAAGCCTTTTAGAAAGACTAGTACAAGTCTACTACTTAGTTGATGATAGATGTTGATCAGACAATTAGAAGCCTAAGCTTAGTATGAT